>JAWDJE010000005.1:79260000-80473000 GCA_035047345.1 Bradypodion ventrale | reverse complement strand
CACACTCGATGTTTGGCAATCAATGCCAAAATCGCCATGGACATCCAAGCCACCGTATCAATGGTTAACCTGGATGCCAGCGTGACAGCATCGAGGCAGAAATGTGATGTTAGAACATGGGACCTCGGTCTATTCAGGCGCCAAGGGGACACCCAGTTCCCACCTGAGTGTCTGAATCGTGATGAGGAGACGCGTGCACGTGTCCAAGCCCCGTTTAACCCCGGACCAAAAGTCGTCGAGGTGATGGGCTGGAGACCGAGACCCCAACCCGTGAGCAAATGCCCACTGAATGAAAGTCCCACCTCGGTCGGGTGCTGAACCTGAATTAACGCATTCAGAAAGGGATTGGCCTTATCTAATTAAAATTCCCCTCAAAACCTAAATACCCGATAGGTCTAAATCCTGGGGTGCACTGGCAAAAAGCTGGAAGCCGAGTGCATATCACACTGTGCCAAACAGCACCAGAATTGCGTGAGCACGCCACCCATAGTAGCCGAGGCAACTACGAGTACCTGACCGAACAAGGTCATCAGGAAGGTCATCCCTGAACGGAGCACCCACAGGGTAAGCTGAATGGAGGATTATATTACATTCACCCTTTTTCTAGCTCAGTATGAGCTTCATGGGGGATATCTTCGACTAAGGAAAGGTGGTTCCAAGGAGGGCCCCCGCTACTCTCATAGCCCCCAACTTCCATAACTGTGGACAGTGGAGCCCCCTCTCCGTTACCCTGGAAGGGAACCAGATTAGTAGCATCCTGGGGCCCCCAACACCCCCGAATGGATACAAAAGCCCCATTGAAAACCCTCCAGCAGATCTCCCGCCCCATCCCTTCTTGGATGAACTGAGTGACATCCCTCCAGGCTGACTATAATTGGGGCGGGGGGGGGGCTCATGACAAAGTTAGTTGCTTCAGACGGAGCTCTGTTCGCCCCTGTGCACCCCCACCTCTGCCCCGCAACCCACCAACCCGCGGGCATGCAGAGGCGGCGTGAGGGCCAGCGCAAAAAGGGCACTAAGTCGGTAACGACCGTGGTGCTTAGTACACACATCGTCAGCTGAGCAGGCCAAACACAGTAGGCGGGCCGGAACCCCCCGCCCGACCAGTTTGCGTGGAGCTAGTGTCTGAACAGCCCGCTGCTCAGCATGACCACCATGGTACCCATCACCAGGCACCAGTCCTGTGGGAATGATGTACACGAGCACACTTGCTGACAGGACTCATCCCACCTCCCCTCGGGATATAGAGCCACCCTCATCCACATTCCTCACCATGAGCCAACCGTCATGGGCCCATCCGATCGACATCAGGATGGCCCAAACAGGTCAAGCCCTGCGGTATACCACAATACGTACAAGGTATGCCGACAACCAGTTGGCCCTAAGGTGCGCGGTGGCTAATGACGATGGGACATCTCTTTGTCTCAGCCGTCCTGTCCTTCTCTCCCCTCCCAGTGGGCTCGCAGTTCAATAGGGAGAATATCCACATGTCCCCCTTCGGCCCTTACCCCTCATGGCCTGCGGCCAATAATCAAGCGGGGCAAGTAATAGCCGTCCATCGGCAAAGCCCTTGACGGCACGTTCTGTATAAAGGGGGGCTACGCAGCAGGATCTAGACAGCCCCTGCGATGCCCAGCACTGTCCCGGGGGCGGACAGCCCAGTGCATGGTGGCTTACTATGGCGGGACCACACAATGTCTCTGTCCTCCTGTCCGTACCTCTTATCCTTATTTGGGTCTCAGTTTATAGGGAGAATATATCCATGCATTCCCCCCCCACCAAATCTGTCCCTTCCTGATCTGGGGCAGATGATCACCAGGGGGCAATGAATAACCAATCATCGGCAAGGCCGTTGCCGGTACATGATGTACACAGGGCATACGCAGCGGGACCTGGACAGCCCATGCGATGCCACGTACTGCCCCGGGGGCAGAAACCCCCACTCCCAAGGTCGTGCTGGAATGCAACCAAGGGGCACTGGGATAGTATGGCAAGTGATACCCACTAGCCTCTTATTAGCAAGGCCATGAGCACTGAACCACACCGCTGAAAGTGGACTGTGATTTGGGTGTAGTCAACTTGACCCAATAGTCACTAGTTGCACCCCCGTGAGCCGCCCCCACTGGGGGTTCCGGCACACGGTGGGCGTCGGAGCTCGCGACCGAAATTGAGCTCTGGGACGACCTCCAACGCACTCCAGTCGCTGTTCCGGACAAACAGGGAGCTGCGAGACAGCGGCAGGCACAGGCCGGACTGTCTCAATAAGCTCGACCCGGCCGGCCGCCTGTTGCAGAGTGGCAGCGGTCGAAGTAGCCGGCGGACACAAAGGGGGCCCGGTAGATAGGAAAAGGACCCCCACCCACTGGATTGCTAAGGATGCCTCCAGTACAGCCAAACGTGCTAACCAGGCATCCCCTGCCACAGTAAACCCCCAGTAGGTGGGCCAGGTGGGCCGGACGGCCCGATAGGAATTGTGCCAGAGGCCCTAAATTGAGAGCCTGTGCCAGAATAAGCCATGCCCCAAAATTCCAGCCCCTAATGGGAAAAAACATGCTGTGAGCCAGCACCACGCCCTCCCCCCAATTGTTCCGGCCCATGGCCGGCAACCGTGGGCCGAGGGCCGCATCCTCCGAAGGGCCGGCCTGAGGGTGAAAACGGGAGCTCATTCTGTCCTGCGGTACGCAGAAAGTGAACCACTGACCTTAAACAACCCAGTCAACGTCTGAGGCACTTGAGTCACTGCAGTCCTACTTAAAGTTTGGGCACCCCTGAGTTAGGAAAAGGAGTGAGCGACGGAGCAAACTTCTCCGCTCCGTCGCATTCTGAAGCCAATAGGCTAGAAAGCCAAAAGGAAGCCTCGAACAGAGGCTAGCAAACTCAAGCCTCTTGCAAAGAGGCGAAAGAGGATAAAGCGACGGAGACAACTTCTCCTCTCCGTCGCTTTTCTAAACTGGCCAGCTAACTCAAGGAGCATAGAAAAGCACGATCCCTATCGAGGGATCAGCACCCGCTGACTGGAAAGCTGAAGACCGAGAGCCTTTTGCAATGCTCAGGAATCAAACTCCGACCCTCCAGGCAGCGAGTTCGGCATCTTAATCCCTTGAGCCACTGCGGTCCCACAGAGCGACGGAGAAAAACTTCTCCGCTCCGCCGCTTTCGCAAAATGGCAGCTCGGCTGCCTCGTGGCCACCCCTTTTAAAGAGGGCTGGCCACGCCCCCTAACTACCCAGATGTCCAAGTCCGGTGGGGGGGGGCCCGCAAAGAGCGCGCCGGCCATATTGGCGCCGTGCTTGCATTTTACTTGCAAGGTTTACTGTTTGCAGAATATCAGATAGGACATTTCCTGTTCCTTTCAAGGGTGATCTGCTGTCTTTTCGCTATTAAAATACAGTACTGTACACTCATTAATCTTACCATAGGAATATGACCAAAATGGTTCCTTGGTGGTGGATTCTACACCATGTGCAACTGTAATGTGTAGGATCTCCTATGGAATGGAAATGAACATTGAGGGTATTTGTCTCCTGTTACCATTCACCAGTGATACCTGGGACATGGAGTAGCTTCTATATATGATGGACACTGCAGCTTCTGGTGAACTTCCTTTATGGATGCTAGTTTTGGTAGAATTCATACTTTTTGGCAATCCTATCTTAACTGAAGCCCTGCAAATGTTAGGATGCTGAGGGCAATCCCTCACAACCAGCCGTACGGGCGCGTTTTACTTCCGCTTCCAGAAGTGATGAGGGCAGTGCATGCCGGATGAATTGCAGTAAACCCATTTGTGTGGATTCACAGGGTGCTTGGGCTTCTGGGAATTGAAGTCCAAGAACATCTGGAGTGGCAAGGTTTGCCATCATGGGTTTATCCAATTGGATCCCTGCTGGTTTCCTTAGATGAAATTACTGTAGCCATCCAGATGAATACAAACAGTCAGCAGGAGCAGAGGCAGAGAAAGCTGTGAATGCATTTGAATGAAACTCCAACAGTAGATGCTCCCTCTGGATTGACAAGGTGCCAACTGATAATTTCCACTAGGACTACCCATTCTCTTTGCCTCTTTTAAAAATTTTATTTTCCCAAAGTGAGTTAGTGTTAATCTGTTGCAGAGCTGACTTTTGAAAGTCTTTTCATAAAAATACTGTATACTGTTTGGAGACAGCAGGCCCTTGGTGGGATCATACAACTTTGTGAATGCCCCCTTGTAGTGTATACAGTGTTCACACCGGACAGGAAGCAGAAAAAGTGATTCCAGAAAATCAGTGCAAAATATAAACATCTCTTCTGATTGAACAAAACAACAGATTATTCCCCACAGAAAACAAGCAGCAATACATTGTGCAGTTGTCAGTTTTTAATTCAGTTTCAACTGTGCTTCACCGAACACAAACTGTTGGCTAATATAGCTGCCCCCTAAGTTATGCCACATGATATGAAATCATCAACTGCAGCTGTCATCCTCTAATAGCAAGTAGAAACTAGCATGCATGAGGCTTATTCTAAAAACAAACAGCAGCTGCTTAACAATAGGGATCTTCTTCAACACTCTTTCCCTATGTGATCCTCAGCTCTTTGTTAGCTCCTTACTTTTTACTGTTTGAAATGTAACATGAAGGATTTGACACTGGGACTGCAATGGGCTGTTGCAGCCTTGAGGATATTAACAAGGTGCGCCTTCACAGCCAGTCTATCTGGCATGGCCTCTTCTGACCATTGGGAATCAGACCATTGGGAATCAGAAAGGTGAGGTGATTCCTCCTCCACTCATTTTGCCGTTGGGCCCAATATGCTTGTTTCCAGTGGCATTTCCTCCACTGAGGAGATTCAATTCAATTCAATTCAATTTATTCAATTTCTATGCCGCCCACTCGATCAAGATCGACTCAGGGTGGCTTACCAACATAGAATAAAACTAAATAACAGATTAACATACACAGTCATTTTAAAACATTAAAACATCATCATTATCATAAAAACACTTAAAATCATAATGTGTGGGTCACTTCATGGCAAGCTGTGATCCACCTTAAACAAATTCACATCAATGGAATTTTCCTGTTTGTTGAAAATGATTTTCAGGGGGGAAAATATGTACTTGTATACAAGTAGGTAAATAGGGACCACTTCGGTGGGAAGGTAAACAGCGTTCTGCACACTCTGGTGTCTAGTTATATCTGCCACATGACCATGGAAATGTTTACAGAAGTAGACTGTACTGGCTCTTTGGCTATGAAACAGAGATGAGCACTGAACCATATTCAGATACGACTGGCTTTCGAGCAAGGGTGCACTTTACCTTTATACGAGTAGCAGCTGACAATGACTTTTTCACATCAGAACAGCAGCAAAAACGATTGATAGCAGAGGCTTATAAGATGAAAATGGGCCTCAAAGGTGAAAACCACATTCCTGCTATTGGGAAATGGGAAAATACCTCTAGAGGCTTCTGAAAAAACCCCGAGGCTTCTAAGATACTTCTCCCCTCTTCTGTTGGAAAGGCACCTGGCAGAAATCGACTCTCTTTGAATTTAGCTAGTGTCATACACAGCCTTTGTATTTCATCAAAAATGGACTGTTACCTAGAGGGAATGGAGCACTAGGATAATTTCTAGCTATGCCAGCTCAAGAATGTAAGAGAAAAGTCCTATTTCTTTTCCCAGGTACCATTCTTATTTTAAAAAGATAGGAGAATGTCCCAGGGCCCACTGGGTCACCAGAAGGACTATTAAGATGAAGATAATGAAGAAAGAACAAGAGAACTAAGGGAATAATTTGGAACAGTCTCTTATTAAGCTGAATATCTGATCAGTTTATAGAAAATTACTTGATCATTGGCCAGAATATATTGTTGTTTGAAGAACTTGCCACAGCTAACTGCAGTTAACTGAGTAGGTGCTAGAATGCATCTTGATTGTGCAATCAGGTGCATCACCAGATATACAGTACAACCAAGACATATGTTGGCATCTTATCAGTTACCAACAATTACCCTTGGTAATTACACAAATCATATTGAAACACAAGTAAGATGCTGGTCAATATCTTCAACTAAAGTTACTGACTCAGTAATATGTTATGGCATGAATACTTGAGCACCTTGTTATTTTTTTAAAAACTATATATAGATTATAAAGATTATAAAATATTTAAAGGTCATTGTGGAATAATATTTCTCTTCTCAAGTAATAAAACTAAATAACAGAAATAATATTTCTCTTCTCAAGTAATTCAATGTACCTTATCATCATTTGTATTCAAGGGTGATTTGTGGACAGGGGTTTCACTCCAAACTTTTTGTGGGGCATGGGCCTCTCTGTTAATTCATGAGCTGCCTTTGGTTTTATTTAATTTATTTTGAAGCTATTATCTGATCACTGTTAATATGGGGTTGTGGTAGCTGCAAGGCCAGCAAGTTGGCTTTTTGAGATCTGGGTACTGCATGACAGATTGAGCGCCTGTCTCTGTCCCAGCTCCTGCCAATTTAGCAGTTCAAAAGCAAGAAATTACAAGTAGTTAAATAGGGACAGCTTCAGTGGGAAACAATCTTGGGGACATGAAAGGAGCCTGATTCGGGTGTCCCCTGAGTGGAGTTTCTTTCACAAAAATCCTTCAACCCAGAATAATTTATGTCATGAAATTATTATTACTGTTAGTATATCTATCCTTCTGTCTTTAGAAGGGATTGGAAAAAAATCAGGTTGTATGGGTGATTACTTAATTTTTAATATGAGAACTCAGTCAGTTCAAATCAGATCCAGTTTTTCAGAAAATAATACTTCAACTTTCTCATGGGTATTAGTTTCACTACCTTTTGTTTACTTGCAAGTTTTCCTCAGAAAATTAAAAATTTATTTCTTGCTACCATGATCTCTCTGTACTTTTAGAAAGTGCCAAGTTCAATACAATGCACATTCATTTTGTTAGCTGATATACAACTTTTGTAGAAGTTTGTACTTTCCCTTATTCTCTATAGCTTTTCTTCCCCACTTTACTTTTGTCATTCCTTTCACTATAACCCTTTTCTTTTAAAACATTCCTTTGATACACCATATCAGCAACTCATAACACCCCACTCCAGAGGACACAGGGTATTTTGTGAGCTACATTGTTGTATTTGTCCTCACTTGTTTGGCTACAAGCAGTTAGTGTCCTAAAAAGCTGAAAATGCAGCGTAAGTATGAAAGCGCGGCGCCAAAATGGCCGCCGCACTCTTTGCGGGCCCCCCCCCCACCCGGACTCAGACATCCGGGTGAGTTAGGGGGCGTGGCCACCCCTCTATAAAAGGGGTGGCCACGAGGCAGCCGAGCTGCCATTTTAAAATAGCGACGGAGAGGAGAAGTTTTCTCCGTCGCAATTTGTTCAATTCTTCAGCTGTTTAGCCCTACACTTTCCCGGCTGCGAAGGAGGAATCTTCCACAGAGCCTTTGGTTTGCTGGCTGCTCTGTGTTTTTGGCGATTAGGTTGATCCCTGGAAAGGGATCCTGCTCTTTCGTCAGATATGCCTCCCAAATGGAGGGCCTCGGCGACGAAGCCGCGGCCAACGGGGAGGACTTTTGGCCCTGCGCAACGCGGGGGCAGCCCTCAGGTCGGAGGACCAGGGCTGCGCCCATGCGGCAGAGCACTACCTCCAACGATACCGGTGGGGCGATGCAGGCTGCTTGGCCCTCGGCTAGTCAGCCTTCGTCCGGCCCTTCTGGGGCTTCGGCCCTCGGTCCGCAGTTGCCGGCCATGGGCACGGTCAGCGGGGGTGGGCACGGTGCTGGTGCACAGCACATTCCACCTCCGGCCCCTCATGGGCCGGAGTTTTGGGCATGGCCCTATTCGGGCCCAGGCTCTCATGCTGGGGTTCCTGGTCAAATGCCTGGTGGGCTGTCCGGCCCACCTGGCCCACTTTATACTGGGGGATCTGTGGCAGTTGATGCATTGCTAACGCGTTGCTAACGTGTTTGAGGCATCCTTAGGGATGGCACACAACCCCATGTCAGGTGGCCCTTCACTCGCTGCGGGGGGCCCTTTGGGTCCACCGGCTACCTCAATGGCCACCACACTGCAACAAGCGGCCAGCCGGGTTGAGCTGCTGGAGACGCTCCAGCCTGCCCCGGCCGGTGTCTCGCAGCTCCCTGTTCGTCTGGAGCTACAGCAGGAGAGTGGTCAGGTGCAGCCCCAGAGCTCGATTCCGGTCGCGAGCTCCGACGCCTGCCGTGGGCCGGAACCCCCAGTGGGGGCGGCTCACGGGGGTGCACCTAGTAAGTATCAGGTTCAAGTTAATGCACCTACATCACAGCCCACTTCCAATGGTGGGGTTCAGTGGCCATGGCCTCGTCATGTCGAGGCGAGTGGGCATCAGTTGCCAGCCTATCCCAGTGCCCCTTGGTTCCATACTGGTGCAGCATTGGGGGTGGGGGTTTCCGCCCCCGGGGCAGTGCCGGGCATCGCAGGGAATGTCCAGGTTCCGCTGCGTATGCCCCGGGTACCTAATGTGCCGGTGACGGCCTTGCCGACGGCTGGTTATTTGTTGCCCCTTGGTGATCATTTGTCCCAGGTCACGAGGGAAAAGATTTGGCGGGGGGAGTATGTGGATATATTCTCCCTATTGAACTGTGAGCCCACTAAGGAGGAGAGAGAGGGACAGGATGACAAAGACAAAGAGCTGTCCCGCCATCGTAAGCCACCACGCACCTGGGCCAACTGGTTGCCCGCATATCTTATTTATATGGCAGTGTACCTCAGGGCCCGGCCTGACCTGGCCATTCCTATGGTCCAATATTTGGACAATATTTACAGGGCAATGGTGGATTTTCCTGGCCCATCGTGGTTGGCTTACAATGAGGAATTTAGAATGAGGGTGCCCTTGCACCCGGAGATGAGATGGGATGAGCCCTGTCAGAAATTGTGGCTATTGTACATGACCCCTACGCGTCCGGCGCCTGGGGATAGGTACCATTGTGGCCATGCTGTTCAGCGAGCTGCTCCAACGCAGGCTTCCCGCCAGCTGGCGGGGCAGGGGGTTCCAGCCCGCTAGCGGTGTGTGCAATAAGTGGCAGTGCCGATACAAACATGAGTGTTCCTCTTTTGCTGGCCCCCACGCTGCCGCCGCGTGTCCGCGGGCCGGCGGGTCACGGGGCAGAGGTAGAGGTGGACAGGGAGCGGGCAGAGCTGCTGCTGAGGGAGCTAGCCAGACAAAAGGCCCCCTCCCCAGTTAATGTGTATATGTTGGAGCGATGGCTCTCAACTTATCCCTCCTTGAGGGTTTCCAGTGGGGCTTCCGAATCCCATTCAAAGGAGTGCGGGGACCCCAAGATGCACCCAATTTACTGTCCCTGAAGGGTAGAGAAGAGGTGGCTGCCCTGAGTATCGCTAAGGAGGTTGGGGCCAAGAGGGTGGCAGCCCCTTTTTCTGTACCACCCTTTCCCAACCTGAAGGTCTCCCCTCTGGGGTTGGTACCCAAAAAGGCCCCGGGGGAATTTCGTTTAATCCACCATTTATCGTACCCGGCGGGTTATTCTGTCAATGATGCTATCCCTGATGACCTTTGTTCGGTCCGGTATACGTCCTTTGACCAAGCCCTGCGAATGGTGTGCTCGTGTGGTCCTGGTGCCCTCCTGGCGAAATGCGACATTAAATCGGCATTCCGATTGTTGCCAGTGCACCCTGAGGACTTTGAGCTATTGGGTTTTAGATTCCAAGGGAAGTTCTATGTAGATAAGGCCATGCCTTTTGGCTGCTCTATATCCTGTTCAGCATTTGAACGTTTTAGCACCTTCCTTCAGTGGGCCTTTGTTCGCAGGTCCGGGTCTCGGTCTGTAGCCAATTACCTTGATGACTTTTTGTTCGGGGGTGAACGGGGCTTGGACACGTGCACGCGTCTCCTCACCACATTTCAGACGCTAATGCAGGAACTGGGTGTCCCTTTAGCGCCCGAAAAGACCGAGGGCCCATCCACTACCCTCACATTTCTGGGTATTGAAATTGATACAGTCGCACAGGCATCCCGGTTACCCATTGAGAAGGTCACCTGGATCTCCGCGATGATTTTGGCCTTGCTGGCCAAACGTAAGGTGTCACTTCATGAGCTTCAGGTAGTGCATGGCCATCTTAACTTTGCCTGCAGGGTGGTTACGCCTGGCAGGGCATTTGCTCGGCGCCTATGCGATGCCATGTCTGGCCTGACAAGGCGCCATTATAGGGTCCGACTAACCAGGGGCATGCGGGCTGACCTTTTGGTTTGGCTCTCATTCCTGCGGGACTTCAACGGGGTATCCTTTTGGAGGTCCGACCTTTTAGTTTCCCCTAGGTTTCAAGTACAGTCGGATGCCTCCGGCTCCCTGGGATATGGGATTTACTTCCAGGGGAGGTGGGCTTATGGCCAATGGCCTCCAGCATGGTGGGGCACGGATCGCCTCCGCGATCTTACATTCCTTGAGTTTTTTCCAATCCTGGGAGCTTTGATGCTATGGGGCAAGGAGTGGGCCGACTCTGTGGTCCACTTTTGGTGTGACAATGCTGCAGTAGTGCACATTGTCAATGCTCAGACCTCTAAATCACCCAGGGTGATGGCTTTAGTTCGCCAATTCGTGTTACGTAGCCTACGCCTCAACGTGCTTTTTAGGGCCAGACATGTACCAGGCATTAATAATGATATTGCTGATGCTTTATCCCGCCTGCAGATCCCCCGGTTCCGCGCCTTGGCTCCGGACGCAGAGGAATTCCCCTCGCCACTCCCGGCTGAGATTTGGACATTTGGCAAGGAGAGGTGAACCGGGCGATCGGCATGTCCTTGGTGCCCCACACGCGTAAGGCGTATCATCATGCTTTCGTTCAATTTAAAAGCTTTTGTGTGCAACTTCAGTTGCCTGAGGTGTGGCCCATTCCAGTGGAACAGGTTTTACAATTCATGGTTTATTTACACAGTCAGGGCCTCGCTCCCCGCACTAAAGCATCCAGGCTGTCAGCATTGGCATTTATTGCCAAGGTGAGGGGTTTTGCTGACAGCATGAACGCTTTTCGCATACGGCATGTTTTGGAGGGGTGGACACGGGAACGTGGCCACCGCCCGGACACTCGTCACCCAATTTCCCCAGGGGTGCTCACACACCTTGCACGAGGCTGGCCTAACCTATGTTTTGACAGGTATGAGGCAGCTCTTTTTCATGCGGCTACCACGGTGGCCTTCTTTGGAGCGCTCCGCATCAGTGAGTTGGTACTACTGTCTAAGGCGGATGCGACTCGTAGGGCACTGGAACTCGACGATGTCTATGTTTCTAATGAGTGGGCTCAGTTGAGGATACGGTCCTCAAAAGTTGATCAGCACGGCGTAGGGAGTGGAGTTAGACTGCTACGATGTTCCATTTCAGACATCTGTCCGGTTGGTGCCCTACAGGAGTTCTTGGCAGTGTGTGGCACGCATCCTGGCCCGTTTTTCTGCCACCAGGATGGGTCTCCCCTTACTAAATTTCAATTTTGGAAGGTGACCGGTATGGCACTTTCCAGTGTTGCCTCCCAGGGGCTCGTTACAGCACCCATTCATTTAGAATAGGTGCTGCTTCAACTGCAGCTGCATTTGGGTACTCTGAGGCTGATATACGCCGTATGGGAAGATGGGGATCTATGCGTTTTGCATTATATGTTCGTCCTCTTCAGACATGAGTACCATTTAAGTCACTGTTCTCTTTTTTCTCTTACAGACCCTGTGTGTCCCCGCACACCGGTGGCAGTATGGCTGGTGGGCCACAGTTACGTGCACTGGGCAGCGCAGTATGCTGCGGCGACAGAGTGGGGACCCCAGCTTGGACTGCGTGCGGCCGCATGCATACGTTGGTACGGTAAGCGTGGAATGAGATGGTGGGAACTGTTGCCATTCCTTTTCTGCATTAGGGATGCTGAACCGCCTGATGTCCTTGTACTGCACCTCGGGGGCAATGACCTCGGCCAGGTCACTGGCCTTTCTTTAAAATTCGCGATTTGCAGAGACCTAGCTTATTTGCATTATATGTGGCCGTTCACAAGGCTGCTATGGTCGGACATCATACCACGTCACGCTTACAGGGGAGGTATTGACCTCCGTGCCCTTGACCGCGCTCGTCGCTCGGTGAACAGGGCAGTTGCCCGGTTCGTGGCAGACAAGGGTTTGGGGATGGTCATCCGACACCCCATCATTAGTTTACAAAATTATGATCTGTATGCAGGGGATGGGGTCCACCTGTCGGATGGAGGTATGAACCTCTTTTTGGAAGATTTGCAAGCAGGCCTGTTGACCGAGCTGACGGTCTGGGGGGGCGGTGAGTCTTCATTGAAGCCTCCCCGTGTGGCGGGTACCACTGGTAAGGTAAAGATTTATGACCCATAGGTATCCGGCAGGTTCGCAATTGACTGGCCAACACTTAGACAGGTACAGGTGTAATAACGTTGACCCCAGGCAAGGGGTGATGGCAGGAGCTTTTCAGCATGCATCACCCTGTGATTTGACGGATACACGTCAGAGGGTGGGGTCAGTAGATAGTTTATTGACTACGGTCAACAATTTGTTTGTGTCAACAAACAAATTGATACAAATGGATACATTGTAGCCAATTGCCGTTGGCAATTTTGGGAGGAACCTCACCAGTGTTACTGCGGCCTGCTTGCCTTAAGAATTATAATTGGATGAGTACCAACTGAAAGTTATAATTCGGACTAGGGCATTATTCAATAAAAGTGGCCCAATGCCTTTATCCATATACCGGTGTCTGAGTCTTTGTTTGGGGGTGCGCCTGCAAAGCACCATATCACTCTCAGTCACTTTATTAGTCTGTCCATATGTAGACTAAGTCTCCTTACATAGTCCATGTTTACGCAGTAATGTTTTGAAAAATGAAGTATGACTGTGTAAAACAGATTATTTCAAAACACCTGTTATCATATGGGGTACACAGGAAGAGCTCCTCAAAGATTATCGTAGTTTTGAACCACAATCTGGCATACCCTGGTAACGTCCACCTTGTGTTGCTGGCTAATCTTTCTCACACTAGGTCAGGCGAAAGGAACTGCAGAATGAACTCAGCAAAAGGTGCCTTCATTTTGGCAGTTTCATGTCTGGTCTAGTCATGGAAGAAGAAGACACAAGCATATCAATGAATCAGAGTTCCTATTGCTCTCTTTCAATGTATGCTCAATGGTATATAATGGCTTTGTTTCAGAAAAATGTGAAAATGCATGTCACTTTATAACACTAAGTCTTTGTGATTATTTGTTACTTTCAACATGTAATTTAATTATACCCTTATTTGCTTGGAAAGTAGCTAGTTACAGGTAACTATATTGCTTCTAATTAGTTACTTCCAAGCTCTGGCTGACCCATGAATGCATCTTGTTTGTTTTTAAAAACACTATTAACTGCTTTCAGGCAAACATACAAGCTGAAAATATGTTGACACTCAAGTATGAACATTTTGTCTGTGATATTTGGTCTGCATCAGTCAAGAAGCAGAATTGAGGACATTATGACTCTTCAGATGTTGAGAAAGTGTCATTGTCCCTCTCCCTCTCCCCCCCCCTTCACCATTGGCTGAGATTGGCAGAAACTGGAGTCCAAAAATATCTTTACAACCATAGGTTCTCCAGCTCTGTGTTACAGTCTTTGAATAAGTGATGGGCATATAAGTAAGAACTTACCAGATAAATTAGAACTTACCAGAAAAATAACTCTGGATGTTCAAACTAAGGTGTTTGTTGGAAGGGATCAGGAATAGAAATTACTCATTTCTTCCAACATGTTAATTTCCATTTTCAGAAATAGAAGTTGCACTTATCCCCTCTGGTATCTCATCATTGGGAGGGCATACTTCCTGTTTCTTTCATAAGTTTGAATGTACAAAATGCCACAAGGGGACAGCATATGCTTCATTCAGCAATTGTGTTTGATGTATCTCCACCAGAATTTCCCAACCTTTGGTTTTTGGACTTCAATTTCCAAAGCCCTGATCAGCCAATGTACTTAGTTAGGATTCTTGGAATTGAAGCCCCCCTTTGGGGCGTGGCACCCACATTGGGAACCACTGTTCTATATGAATGTTATCTGTAGGAAGCACATACAAGTTACATAGTAGATACATGTAACTAAAAAGATGGATGAAATGTCTACACATTGAGACTATGAAGCCATTTCTGAGCCTGGAACTTAATTTGAAAAAGCAATTAACTTCAGTTATATTTACATGCCCTTGAAAAAGAAATGAGCACTGAACCCTGGATACAACTGGCTTTCGAGCAAGGGAAACCTTTACCTTTAAGCTAAATTAGTTACCATTATAGTAATTACTAGCAGAGGACCTGGTGTTGCCCGGGGTTACCCTATCCGGCCAAGGAGAGACCCGGGCCCACCCCCCACCACAGCTGCCTTACTTTTTTGTCTGCTGTCATCGCGGCCACTCTCTCAGCTCCGCCACAAGGTGCTGTCTCAGCCTGACTCTGGCCACCGCTGCCGGCTTCCCTAGCGACTACAGTCAGTGAGTAGCCATCACAGCCTGGCCCCTTCATCCCATGGGTTGTGTCAGGCGGAAGGGAGGCTCCATTTGGGTGGGTGGGCAGAGGACCCATTGGGGTGGTGGAGGCCTGCAGAAGGCGGCGGACCAGTCCCAACCTCCACCTGCCCCGGACTGTGGGTTCTCCCTTCCCCCCCTTGGCATGCCTCAGGAGTGCAGAGGAGCCATGCAGCAGTGGCTGCCCACCAACAGTAGTCGCTGGGGTGGGGGCAGCCATAATGGCCGTAATTGCCACTGTCCGTACTGGTGGCTAGGCTGTGCACCACCTGGAATGCTGGACAGACTTTGGCACATGCGTGGAATTTTGCACATGTGCCACAGCCTGTAATGCCAGGCAGGGTTAGGTACATGAGTGGATTCTCGTGCATGTGCAGTCACCTCTCCGGGTCATTTATGCCGGCCAGGGTGGGTGGGCATTCAGTTACCCACACCGGCCACCCCAGATGTTGAAGGTAGGCACGCACGCAGTTTCCAGCACAATCAGTGCAGGGGTGTCACTTTGTATTAGGGTGCCCTGTGATGTCACGGAACCCCAGATCTGGTCAACTGGAAATTTGTTGAGCTGTGGCAATGACATCACAATCCCCCCCACCCCCGTTGGCTTTTTTCCCTTGCTTTTTCTCCTGTTGGTGGGGGCGTCCCCTTTGTGGATTGATTTAGGGGGTGTAGCCCTCCCCATAGGGCTTGTCACCCCCACAGTGATCATCTCTTCAGCCCAAGGTACATGTGTGACGAGTGTCAGCGCAATCGGTGCAGGGGTGTGGATTTGTATAAGGAACATACAGCACCGGACCTTGATTTTAGTTATATAAGATATGAAAGAATTTGCATTCCCCTTTCTCAACACTAATTAAGATAGTTTCTTTAGTTTCCTTATTTTTTATCAAAATGCTAAAAGACACTGGTCTATGGCACAAATGTTTACTAATTATTGTCAAAGGTTTCAAAGGCATTTCAGAAGTATCTTGACAGGAGTTTCAAGTTTTTGCAATTCTCTTAACAAGTATAAATATCAAATATTGTCTTGTTTCAGCTTCTGCAGTTCTAGAAAGTGAAGTGAAAGCTACTGTCAAAATAGCAGGAAGAAATAAATCACAAGGGGCTGGTGACACATAAAAACAATGAGAAAATTGACTATTAGTGTGAAATGGAGAGCATTCCCCTATATTAGGAGTTCTCAACCTTTTCAAGCCAAGGGCCGGGCCATGCTCCCTCAGGCAGCTTCAGGGGCTGGACAGACATTTTGCCCTGCCTGCCACACATGGCACTTCTGGGTGTGGGGGCACAAGAAATGGTTTGTGGGCTGCATCTGGCCCATGAGGCATTGGTTGAGAAACCCTGCCCTGTATTTTTATGGCAGCCTGGTTAGGAAACACATAAGAGTTTTGGGATTGACTACACCATAGCCTGCTTTTGATTTGGCATGGTTTTGACCTTTAAAGCCCTACATGGTAGTGGGCCAGGATACCTAAGAGACCGCATTGCTCCAAGAATGTCTGTCCATCCAACCAGAGTGGACCGGAGGGGCTCTCTAATTGTACCACCAGCTAGAGGGGCTCGTCTCTCTAGTACAAGAAGGAGGGCCTTCTCCGTGTCTGCACTGGCCCTTTGGAACCTCCTGCCAATAGAGCTACGGTTGCAGATGGAATTGGTGCCCTTTAAGAAAGATCTTAAAACATGGCTGGTGAGGCAGGTGTGGTGTCTTGATGGAAATGTGGCCCCTGCCCGCTGGCTTTTACAATAATTAAGATTTTCCCTCTTTTTTAAGAATGGGGTGGGTGGGTTTTAATGGGGTGTGTGTGTGTGTTCTTATCTGTTTTTATAATTTTTATATTTTATCTGCTGATTTTAGTGGGGTTTTTTTGTTATTTGTGATTGTGTACTATGTGAGCCACCCTGAGTTGGGTTTCCCTGAGTGGGTGGCATATAAGTACGAAAATTAAATTAAATTACAGTGGTACCTCGGATAAAGTCTGATTCGGATAAAATCCAGTTCGGATAAAGTCACGGTTTTCATGCACACGTGATGCATCACATAAAGTCCAAAACTGCTTAAAAAATGGACGTTATCCGAGGTATTTGGTATAGGAACCTCAGATAAAGTCCATTTTTTGATGTTATCCGATGCATTACCCATTTGATTCGGATAAAGTCCAAAATTGGATAAAGTCCAAACTTGTGGAATGGAGTTTGGACTTTATCCGAGGTTCTACTGTAAATTAAATTAAATTAAATCAAAGTAGTTTCTAACAATTACATGAGGTAAAGATAAGTGTGAGGAAATCCAATGTTTTTTACTGAGTAACTGAGTTCAGTGAGGAGGAGGTAGTTTATTATGATCTGATTTCACTGTTGTCACTTGGGTACACAGAAGAGCCTCCTTGAAGATTGTTGTATGTTTGAGCCACAATCAGACATACCTTTATAACACCTACCTTGTGTTGGAAATTGATCATCTCACAAAGATGGCTCTTCTCATAGATTTCTGCTTCGATCACATAGAGCAGGGGTGCCCAAACTACTGTCCAAGGGCCAGATCCAGCCCTCAATGCCAATTCATTCGGCCCATGATTCATCCAGCCATCTCATCCATACAGGTGCATTTCACTTCCACTTCCGGGAGCAACAAGGGCTTTCCAGGTCAGATGAATTGGCGTTGGGGGCTGGATCCGGCCCTCAGGCCATAGTGACAGGCCCCCTAAACCACATGACCAGCCCACGGCCCATAAAGTTTGGGCACCCTTGTTATAGAGCCTTTCAACATGATAATAGATATATATTTTATTTTCTTGCCAATTGTTGGAAGAAACAAAAACATTAAAAGGGATTTTAATATCAGACATATAACTATTATACATACATTCACATAAACAACAATAAACAACAATAAATTAATCTCAGCAGTTCTCCAGCTGACTTTTCAAAACCTCATCCTCTCCATTTTAATCTAAAAAGAAAAAAGAGCATCACATCTTAATGAAATCATCTTCTTTTATTTCTCCTCCAATCAGTCTAGAGCAGTGTTTCCCACTTCAATTCCCAGAAGCCTAAGTCAGTACATTGGATGATCGGTGCTTTGGGGAATTGACTTAGGCTTCTGGGAATTGAAGTCTAAAAATCAAAGGTTGGGGAACGCTGTTCTACAGTCACTTGAATTGGCAGCACAGACATCTGGCTGCATCATCTACTTCTCTCCTTGCCCTCCATGTCACCCCTTTGGATTTGTCTGCCTCTCCCTTCCCTCCGTATCAGCCTTGTGACAAATGACACTGTTGGTCTCTCTGCTCTGCATAAATCAAAAGCCCCCAAGCAAAAGGACACATCCATGCACATCATTGAGATATCACAGAAGTAAAACATCCCAGTCTTGACCCCACTTTGCATCAGTATGGAGAAACTAAATACTGTATACTAAATATTTCTGAAAGAGAATCCTTGAGTATTTTTCTAACAATTTTAGTTCCCACAACTCCTACAAGGATCACCACTTTTTAGCTGATAAATTTTCATTCTTCCCAGTGAATAATAAGAACAGTAACAAGGTTTCATTAGGACCTATTTTTGTTGTGTTTACTTGCTCAGTTAATTTGTTATTTCTTACTAGACTTTCAGATTTTTGTTGTTGTTTAGTCGCACAGTCGATTCTGACCCTTTGTGACCCCATGGACCATTGCCCGCCAGGCTCCTCTATCCTCCACCATCCTCCTCAACCCACCCAGCTCTGTGCCCATTGAATCTACAATACCATCTAGCCATCTCATTTATGGCCACCCCATTCTTCTTTTGCCCTCCACCCTTCCCAGCATCAAGGCTTTCTCAAGGGAATCCTCTCTTCTCATTTAATGTCCAAGTACTTTAGTTTCATCTTTACTGTTTGACCTTCTAAGGAGCAGTCAGGGTTGATTTCTTCTAAGATTGACCTATTTGTTCTCCTCGCTGTCCAGGGTGTCACAAGCGACAGGGACCCTAGGGGTTGTCGGGGTGCCCAGGGGTGACCCCTAAGGAAGGCCCATATGATCTGGAAGTGTGGCAATGCTTCAACTGAAATTGAGGTGTGGTAGCTGTCAAAACAGTCCTTTTAAAACACCACCTTCTAAGTAGAGATACGGAGTGGATTAGGCATATGGGAAACCACAAACAAAGTTATTTTTGTACTTTCAAAGTCCTGGGAAACACAAGCAGTAAAGTCATGCAAGGGTTGCAGGTGCGCCTCCTCCCTGAGAGTCACCCTGGCACCCTTATCTTGTCCCAAGCAAGAAGTCCCTTCAATATTTCTCACTCCGTCTCTAATCCCCCTTTGCCCCTCCTAACTCGTCAAGGTTGAATCCATGTGAAGTGTAGCCACAGGGCTCGGCTACTCCAAACACTGGTATCTCTGCAATGGCACCGCTGCTCCTCCTTTCATCTCCAAGAACGAGGCTTGCAATGTCCTTTTACTTCTTTATTTGCAGAAGCATATTTAATATCCAAACGAAGATCAAAATGCAGATAGAAGCACAAAATCTAGCTAATATCACTTTCCCCTGACTAACGCTATCAGTGTCCATCTTTTATGGACCCCTAATCTAACTATACTTAAAGGGTAAAGGGTTTCCCTTGCTTGAAAGCCAGTCATATCCAACTCTAGGGTGCAGTGCTCATCTCTGTTTCAAAGCCGAAGAGCCAGCGCTGTCTGCTTCTGCAGACGTTTCCGTGGTTATATGGCAGGCATGACTAGACACCAGAGCGCATGGAACGCTGTTTACCTTACCACCAAAGTGGTCCCTATTTATCTACTTGCAATTTCTTGCTTTGGAACTGCTAGGTTGGCAGGAGCTGGGACAAAGATGGGTGCTTACTCCGTCCTGCAAAGCTCAAATCCCCAGCAGTACCGAACCACCCTCCACAAATCTACATGGGGGCGGGCGGGTTAGAACCTCCAATACTTAGGATCTCCTACACTTAGGACCTCCTATACTTAGGAATGTAATAAAATATCAAAGTACTAACTTTCTAAAGAAAAAGTAGCTTTTCTTCTCTCAGAGCTTAAGACATTTGCCTAGGTTTGCTTTCAGCAAAGTCTTAGAAAATAAGTTCGGCTGGATGGCCCCCATCTCTTTCCTCTCTGCTAGGTTCCTATTTCTTTGTCTGGGTGACAAGAACTCTCATTGTCCAGGGGAAGGTACTCCCTAAAGCCCCAATTCTAAGGGTTTTTATACTATTCCTAAGAGATTTCCCCACCTTAGGAATTTGTGTTATGTGGGTAAGATGTACCCTCACAGATGTTTTTCCATAAACAATGATGTAACATTGATGTCAATCTTTCCACACAGGTGTTCTACTCCTGGGTTGGCACCCAAGATGCTTTTTGGTGTCCCTTTTACCTCTCCCCTTTGATGATGTGAGTGTTCAAATGTCCCTGTCAGAGTTTAAGTTTTACAGGTGAAATTGTTCCTTCGTAGGAAATGGGTAAGAATCCCTTCCAACTTGTTCTGGGTTAATGCTGGAGTGTGAACTTAAAGTTTATCTAAGTTCACTTCCTTTCAAATGCAAATGCGCATGCTTGAGGAATCCTTTTGCAGGTGTCTGTCTGCTAATGACCCATCTTAATGACACTGTGTCTGTGAAATGTGAATGGAATGCAAAACACTCTGTTTGTCTCTTTCCCCATGAAAGTTAATCTTTCTTAACCTAAGAAATCCCACTATAACTATAATGTAACTAAATATATTAAAAGTAATTCAAAGGATTAGTAGTGATCCCTTGAATTCCACTACAAAGGGTACTCTTAAAACTCTCCTCCAACACCATATTTCAAAGGCATCTAGTCTTCTGTGCACAGCTTTCCTTATGGTCCAGCTCTCAGATGGGGGTCTACATATGTTCCAATGATCATTTTGAGCTGCAGCTTCTCCAAAACATATTTGATGTCTCCTTATTTCTAACTTTTACACAGCACAATTACCATCCATGAACAGTTTTTAACATCATCTACTTAGTAAAGGTAAAGGTCACCCTTGCTTGAAAGCCAGTCGTATCTGACTCTAGGATACAGTGCTCATCTCTGTTTACAGCCAAGGAGCCACCACTGTATGCATCTGCAGATATTTCTGGACATGTGGCAGGCATGCCTAGAGTGCACGCTGTTTACCTTCCCACCAAAGTGGTGCCTATTTATCTACTTGCAATTTCTTGATTTTGAACTGCTAGGTTGACAGGAGCTGGGACAATGACGGGAGCTCATTCTGTCGTTGCAATACTCTGGTCTTGAATTGCTGATTTGTCCAACTTCCAGTCATCAAGTTCAGCATCTTAACCACTTGAACCACTGCAGTACCTTACCATGCACTTAGACCTAGCCAATAATGATTTATAAGGCTGCATAGTGCATATTTTTGCCCAGGATTCTTGTAATATATTAAATGTGTAGGTTTGTTTCCAAAGCCATTTTGTTATATTTATCATTAATAATATCCTTATAGATTGCTGAGATGAATCTTCTTTTAAAAATTAAAATCATCTTCCACACATGTTTTCACATATGTAACTGCTTTAATATGACAATATATTATACAGTACAATTGGGTTGTGATAGTTTTTTCCCTATTTGAATTAACTAAAGCCAGTTATTTCTCATTTGAGTGTTCTCTTTTAATTGTCTAATAAATTTAGCTTTCCTCTTATGAATAAATAATCCTATAAATCCCAGTTTATTCCCAATGTTTACATTTTGCATCTTCAGCTTAGAAACAGAGATGAGCACTGCACCCTAGAGTCGGATACGACTGGCTTTCTAGCAAGGGAAACCTATGATAAGCAATTGTATTGGTGTGGATGGCTACAACCAGAGAAACCAGCAGGGACCAGATTTGGAAAACTTAAAATCAACTTGGATTTCCTCTGCTGTGTAGTTTGCAGTAATTTACCTGTATGTTTCTGAATGGAACATCAATTGGGAAAACCAGTGGTGGAATTCAATTTTTTTTACTACTTACTCTGTGCATGTGGTATGGTGGGTGTGGCCAGGGGGGAAGCCCTGTGTTGCACTGGAGTTAGGACTATTTTATTTCAAAACTTGGATGGGCAGTGCCAGCCAGAATTTCTGCTACTGGTTTTGGCAAACTGGTGTGAACCTGCTGAATCCCACCACTGGAGATAACTATTATCTGGTTGTCATAAAGCAATGCTTAATGCCATGAGATTTTTTTTTTAAAGAAGCAGTTTTCCATGATCCAGAAGAAGTCTTTGATTTGATGGAGGTCAAAAAGCTGAGCAGTTATTGTGCTGAGCCTGAAGTAAACAATCTTACCTGTCAGCAAGATTGGATAGATTAAACTATATGTATAACTTCTTATTTCTCCCTGCATTAGCAAGTGTTTTGCATTAATAGTAAAACCCAAATAGTGAAACCCAAATCAGATAAATCCAGATAATTCATAATATCTGCTAACCACATGAAGAAAGATCCAAGGTCCAAGCACAGGTGATCTGAGATATCTCATCAGGCTTGTTTACAAATGACTATAGGGTTTGGTTAGAAATCTAAATATTCTATTTGTGGACATGGGAAATGCCTTCAAGCTAGTGTCCTGTGTACAGGTAAAAATAAATAAATCTAATAAGCCATTTTCAGGGAATAAATATGTAATTACCTTACCTTGGATACCTTACCAGTGATATTTATTCTTATTGTAGATCAGCATTTCTTTTCCTTAGTATAGAAGAGCTGAAAATAGCATCCTGATACACGTTGGACTGGCCAAGCTATAAATTGCTAGCACAGCTGATTTGAACCTAACAGGAGGACAATGGGAAAATCACTGAGTTGCCAAAGGTAATATAATTAGGAATTGAGATTTTATGACAGTGTTAATGTGTCCTACCTCAGCCAACTTGACAATAAAGGTTTTGCAAGCTACAATGACATCTGGCACAGAAGCACATATAAGAATTATGCAGATGCAATAAAAAGTATTTAATTAGCATTGGAAATGGAGCTTCAACATTTATGAGATGTCTTCAAATTTGAATACAGATACATAAATACATAAATACATAATTTGAAGCCGTGGTCCTTGCTCCGTAATGCCTTGCCATATTATTAGTTGAATATGCAAATTAGCAACTAATTTATTATATGTTCTCATTTCCTTAATAGCCTGTAAATACCTAGGAATACATGGAGGCTTGTGTGTAGCTCTTTCACTTGAATTTTATAATCTTGTCTCACAGTGCATCCAAAAAGGAAACATTCTATGTTTCACAGAAAGAAATGTCTATTAAGGGATTTGTAAGTATCATTTTCTGGTAATTGAGAAGCATTCATTAACAACATTTTTTGCATTCTCTGCTCTTTTACAAAATGTTTACCTTGTACAGTCAAACAACCTGCTATAATTCTTTTTTTCCATTCTTTTTTATTTTATTCCACATCAGTATGCCACAAATAAAGTCTTCTTTGTGCTTTATATAGATCAGGATTCACAAATACTATTTTAATCTTTTTAAAAGACGTCATTATATTGAAGATTTCTGTGTTTTTAAAAATGATACTTCCTTTTCTGAAAAATACCTAAACAAGTTGCATCTCTGCTATTCTGGAAGAAAGAGATATACATTAAAGTGCAGGCACTCATGATGCTATGGATTTAGAAAATAAGAGCTTCAGCTCAAGAAACTGGATCTGCGTCAAAACACATTTCAACCTTCCTTTTCAAATCTCCTATATCGGGAATCCAGCAACAGAGTATATGCTCTACATTTGCTTCCAGAAAAGTTTAGGTTTACTCAACCCACCCCACTCCAATGCAGTGTAAAGGATTTCACATAGCAGAAATAACTGTTTGGGGAAATCTGTTTTTGTGACCAATCAGTGCAGACAATACGAGGTCCATTTGGGTCTAACTCAGAAAAAGGCAGCTTGATTCGGTTCATAATTCAGATGTTAGTCCCCAAACACACAGGCACACTTAACCCAAAATCATGTCACTCTATTTGCTTCTGAGCAACATGAGTAGCACTACATTTTTAATGGAATTTTTGACGTTTGTGCTCCAAACAATATAACTGAAGAATTAAAGATGATGTACTGCTTCTGTGGAATAATATGAGAGTTTGGGCTAAATCTTCCTCTTGTCTGCCATTAGGAGTTCTGAGAAGGAATGTGTTAGACTCTGTTTGGTTCAGTAGAGCCAAGGTTGGGCCAGCCATTTTTACAGGGCTTAAAAAAATAAGGGGCATTTGCCATTCCAGCAAAAGTCTATGATTATACTATATTGGAAGAAACTGATCTGCAGTATAATTGACAGAAGATATCCAGGTCGATGTGACAAGGCCAGATCTTGGACAGTCCAGTGCAAACTCCCACTGTCTTGCTGTGACAAACTTTAATGATTTTGTGAATCTGAAAATGTCATGTTTATCCCTTTTCTCTGAATAGTCAGGCATGCCAGGAGTCCAGAGGTTATCTAGATTTCCTCTGGAAAGGCACAGTGGAAAGCTAATGACATTTAAGGCCACTTCTATTTTATTTACAAAGATGCTAAGTTAAGCATAGGCAAACTTTGCTGCTCCCCAAAAACAAACCTCTAAGGGAAAAGGCAGCACCCCAAGATACTGTTATCTATTGAGTTCATTCTCCCATTTTATCCACCTCTTTGATTTTGCATTCTCCCCTTCACACATAGCCTCAATGTAACCATTTAGGAAAAGTATACACACACTCAAAACTTTTCTCCCAAGATTTACTTTTTATAAATAAGTAATTGATTGATTCTTTTAGTGGCAATGGCAACGCACTGGCTATTTTACAAGAAATAAAGTGCTAGGGCGGATCTATCCGGCAAGTGTTAGGACCATTTACTTTTCCTTTTTCAAGCTTCAATTTTATAACAATTGGAGGGAAGGCTGTCTTAATGCTATAGCTATACCTGTTAGATTTAAGTTCATGAGGACGCTTGCCACCCCACCCCTGGACTTCCACCTGGCCAGGGGTTTGAAAAGCCGTGCTGGCTCAAGCAGCAGAAGATGGTCCCGCCCTAAGGATGAGGATGCCTGCTGCCCCACCCCCGGACTTCCACTTGGCCGGGGGTTTAAAAAGCCACGCTGGGTCAAGTGGCAGAAGATGGTCCCGCCCTAAGGATGAGGACGCCTGCTGCCCCACCCCCAGACTTTGTTGTTTGTTTGGGAACTTTTTATGTGGTTGTGACTTTATCATCTTAACCTATAAGAAAGGGGTGGGCCGGCCCGTACGTGTGTGGAATGCATTTCCACACCCATCCAGCCTATCCCATAATGCACCATTCACACTTACCTTACTTTCCTGACATCATCGCCACAAGGGTCTGGAGAACGAGAGTGGGTACTGCTGCCCACAAATGCTAACAAAAAAACTGAAGTCAACAGCTGCTTCGTGCGCGAGTGCACTACAGCTGAGGACCCGACGTGGCCAAGTGAGGCGCCATCGTATGCACTGCCTCTGCCCTGTCACCCCTTCTGCCCTCAGCCACACTGCCTGAAACAGCAGAGGGAGAATGGCAAGGGCGAGAGGCATGTATCCATCAGGGGAGGCGCTCTCCCTGGTGGATCTCTGCCTCGTGCCTTCGCATTTCCTCCTCATCTGTTTTGAGGGCTGCTCTCGAAACAGTGGTGGAGGAAATGGCAGGGTGAGAGGCAGGCATCCATCAGGGGAGTTGCCTCCCCTGATGGATACCTTTCTCTCACCCAGCCATTTCCCCTCTGCTGTTTCAAAGACATCCCTCGAAACAGCTTAGGAGGAAATGCAAAGGCGCCAGGCAGAGATCCGCCAGGGAAAGCACCTCCCCTGATGGATACGTGCCTCTCGCCAAGCCATTTCCCCTCCACTGTTTCAAAGACAGCCCTCGAAACAGCAGAGGGGAAATGCAAAGGCGCCAGGCAGGGATCCGCCAGGGAAGGCACCTCCACTGATGGATGCCTGCCTCTCGCCCTGCCATTTCCCCCACCAATGTTTCGAGAGCAGCCCTCAAAACAGCAGAGGAGGAAATGCAAAGGTGCCAGACAGAGATCTGCCAGGGAGAGCACCTTTCCTGACGGATACCTGCCTCTCACCCTTGCCATGATCCCCCTACCGCTGTTTTGAGCCAGCCCTCAAAACAGCGGAGGGGAAAATGCAAAGGTGCCAGACAGGGATCTGCCAGGGAAGGCACCTCCCCTGATGGATACCTGCCTCTTGCCTTGCCATTTCCCCTCCACTGTTTCAAAGACAGCCCTCGAAACAGCAGAGGGGGAAATACAAAGGCACCAGGCAGGTATCCACCAGGGAAGGCACCTCCCCTGACGGATACCTGCCTCTCACCCTTGCCATGTTTTTGGCCGTCCCCTTATTCCTTTGCCCTCAACCTTCCCCAGCATCAAGGCTTACTCAAGTGAATCCTCTCTTGCCAATTAAGCCATCCCACTAAAGCCACCCTTCCACCAACACAAAATCAATGCCTGCCCGGCAAGGCCGGGCAATCAGCTAGTTATATTATAGTACTGGCTCTTCGGCTTTGAAACAGAGATGAGAACTGCACCCTAGAGTCAGATACGACTGGCTTTCAAGCAAGAGAAACCTTTACCTTTTATTGTGTTGTTGTATATTATTATGCGCTGTTTTCCAGCAATGTAGGTTGAATTTTTTATATTGTATTATTGTGTATTTACTGTGTATATTGTTTAATTATTATGTAAAAAAAAACAAAAAAACTGCCCGGCAAGGCCGGCAAAATATGCTAGTACTGTACTATATAAATCTTAATGCAATAAATGTAAAGAAAATTAAAATATTAAATCATCCCTTGTGATTATCATGACAATCCCAAGTCTTTTTATCGTGTAATCCTGGTCCCTGGAGACAGCCATCTGCCACAGAAGTCCCCTACAGAGCTCTGAAGCTTTCCAACATTGTTTAAGGCTGTGGTGGTAGGGATTAGGAGCTGAAGCTAGATAATCTGAAAGAGAACAGATTTCTAAGAGAAATGGACTCTATTCATGACTTCTTGGATTCTTGTTGTCTGCTCTACCATGCCAAAGCCAAGCCTGGTATGGCAAATTTTCTTCCAATAGAACCAACGTGGGAAAGGGGGGGGGGGGGATAACAGAGAGCGACAAAGTAGAAGTAAAAGTCCTACACTTCCTGAAGTGGGTGGCATAAAATGTCAGAATTTTGGGAGTGAGGGATAATCCACCACATAATTCACCAAGCCACTCCTTTAGGATGGTTCTTTTTAATAGCTGCCATTGCAGTCGATGAAGATTCATCTCCCCCCCATATTATTATTTGCACCCTTAGCTACAGGTCTGATTTCTCATTTCTGTCTCCTTCTGACAACCACATGGGTGCCTTAGCCCTTCATTTTCTAAGTTGTTTCACACTTTTGTTTTATGGTAGTGGAGAAATAATCAGTCCTGCCTTCTTTTTGTCCTTTTAAAGCAAACAATTTCAGAAGAATGAGGAAACATGACTACAAATTCATTAAAACTGTCAGAAGTGCTTGGAAGCAGAAACATTTAATTTGAATTTTTGAAGTCAATGGACTTCAATTTGCCTGAATCAATTTAATAGCCTTTGTTAGACAAGTGTTTTACAGTAGTATTGCCTAAAGTCTCATTTGCTGGGTGTTGTTTTAGTTTTTTTTTTACTTGCTAATGTGTAATGTTGCTCTTGTTTTGTCTAATAGGGTAAAGGATTTGATTCAAAAGGCATTATGTTTATATAATGCAAAGTATAATTAAAATTGCATATATCCCTGCGATAGTCTTCAGTCAATCCAAATTACACCCCAGGGCTGCTCAGTAAATTAATGTATCTCCTGTTTAGAATTCAATATACAGTATTCTTTACCAAAGTTTTTTCTAGAATTTTTTTTTATTGGGGTGAACTGGAGGTTTCCAGTCTTCCTAAACAGGGATGCTGTGATAAACCTACGTCTTGTCTTACAGTGGGCAGAATGCAAATCCAAGCTTTTTTCCATTGGGACTTCTGAGGTATTGATTTGTATTCTCACAATTCTTTTTCTTGTTGTTGTTCTGCTGTATCGGAATCCGAATACTGGCGGTCCTCATGGCAATCAGCCATGATGATTGTCCTGAGAATATAATGCAGTGGCCTTTCATCTGCCTTCAGCATTGAAGCATGACACCCATACCACTGATCCAGTTCCGTCAGTCACTTTCTGGTCCTGAACCCTTTTAATTTAATTTAATTTTTAATTTTTTATGCTGCCCACTCAGGCGAACCTAACTCAGGGTGGCTTACAACAGATTAAAAACATATAAAACCAGATTAAAACCCCAAGTTACCCACACACCTACCTACCCCACCCTATTCATAAAAGAATAATGGGATACAAGCAACACCGAGGGAGGGACACTAACTTGAAATGAGTCAACAGGCTGGGGCCGAATTCCCATTAAGGCCCCACACCTGCCCCACTAGCCAGGTTTTCAAACCTTTCCTGAAGGGCAGCAATTCTGTCTGTAGCAGGAGGCTCCAGAGGGCTGGTGCAGACACAGAGAAGGCCCTTCTTTGTGTGCTAGAGAGGCGAGCCCCTCTAGCTGAAGGCACAACTAGGAAGCCCCTCCGGTCTGCTCTGGTTGGATGGGCAGACACTCTTGGGGCAATGCGGTCTCTCAGGTATCCTGGCAAACAAAGCCCTCATTAGCCCCAGGCCAGTATGGATGAAGTTGCTGCCCTTCATCAAGATGGATTCAAGTGGGATTTAATCCACTTGGGGACCATTACCCTTTTGTGTGGACTTTGACACCCAAGCTGTTAGTCCTCAGGGTTGTCAGGTTAGTTAACTGCTGTCTGACACTTGGTACTGAGTCTCTGGCAGTATGGTCTAATTCAGGGATTCTCAACCTATGGCCCATGGGCCAGATGCGGCCCATAGTGCCATTTCGTGTGGCCCATCACCACCTCCACCACACCTCGACGTGCCATGTGGTGGAGGAAGGGCAAAATGGCCATCTGGCCCCCAAAGCTATCTGAGGGAGCGTGATCCGGCCCCCGTCTTTAAAAGATTGAGAACTCCTGGTCTGCTCTATTACCATCACAGGATAACCTGGGCCTGGCAAGACATCTTCTTAACTATTACCCATTTGTTTCTGCTCCATTCGTCCCTTCTGTCTACGCCAAGCACAATCCCAAGCAGCTATCTTGACAACTTCAGTTTGAGAGGCCAGTACAAATAAATACAGAGGGTGATAAAATACACATTGTAAGAGATGTTAACTATGTCTTACCTTTCCAGGTTGAATTGAATTATGGTAGCAATTCAATGTTCATTCAAAAGAATGAATGCTAGTGTCACCATGCGACAGGCAGGACAGTCAAAGAAATATGGCAGAAGCATGGTTGTCATTTGAAGAGCACAAAATGATTTTGATGAGTTGTTGTTCCCCCACATTCTCCTGACTTAATACCCCTTGATTTCTACCTATGGGGGACCTTAAAGGATGTGGTGTACTGTAGGAAACCAGCAACACTGGTGGTGCTTCAGAAAGGAATTGAAATGATGTGTACGGTGATACAAGTGGACACTTTGGTCAACATTGCTAAAGAAGTAGTTCACCATAATAAAAAATGTCTTGATGCTGATGGCAACACTTTGATCACCTCTTGTAAATGCAGAAGTCAAATATGACTTGTATTCATCTTTTGTTATCAGTATATATTGAACATTCCCATTTTAATACAGCTTTTCCTTTCTTAAAATGTATACAGTATACATTTTGGCATCCTCTGTATTTTAAGCAAACAACAAAATTATATCATCCTGTTTATTCATTTTTACCCATTGTGGTTAAATTGACAGAATGATAGACTGAAGAGACCTGAGTTTGTGAACTCACTTGACCATGGAAACTCACCAGGTAGGGTGGCTCTGGTGAAAGCACCAGAACTCTTGACTTCTGGAATCTCCTGAACCTCTTCTGATCCAGAATAACACTGTGTTTGCTGCTGCATACTCTCCCTGACATTGAGTGCTGCTACATAGTCTCCCTGGGGTATTCTGGTCTGTTGCCCTCCTCTTGTCTTCTACCGTCTAGGTCAGGGGTTCCCAACCTAAGGCCTGCACCATTTCATGTGGCTCCCCATCCCTTCAAGGGTATTCAAGAAATAAAATGGCTGCCCCTTTGAAGCTGTTTCAACAAAATGGCCACCCCATCATGCAGGCAGGGTAAAAACGGTCATCGGGCTCTTGAAGCTGTCTGAGAGAGTGTGACCCAGCCTCTGGCATGAAAAGGTTGGGAACCTATGCTCTAGGAGGACTAGGGCCTCATTGTAAGTCAGCTGCCTCCAGTTTCTTCTCCAACTGACATTTGCTACCTGGGTAAAAATGAAGAATATTTTAAAATTGGAGCTTCAGCAGGGGTTAAATCAGCCCTGTTGGGATTTCCACTGAAGGGAGGGTGCCTATTTAAGGGAGACACAAGACAAGAGTGAGAGCCAGGATTCTGGTTACTGTCAAACTATCACACAGTTCAGACAGCCCAGTTAACCTTAGCCTCCCTGGGTTAAAAATGCTGCTACTGAAAGAGGTCAGTGAAAGAAAAAGTGCCAGCTATCCAGGATATGAACGTAGGTGAGAATGCTGATTTGGCCTGCATTATGGAGACCTGGATTGAGGAAGCCAGAGGAGTTAGTCTTTCGTAGCTTTGCCCACCTGGATTCTCTGTGCAGCAGCAGGATAGACCTGGGGGACAGGGAGGTGGAATTGTTGTAGTCTATTGTGATTCTGTCCCCATCACTAAGTGCCCTGTCCCACTGTTTGCTGGTTTCAAGTATGCAAACTTGAAAGTGGGTGCCGAGGATAGAATAGAGAAGGGTTCTCAACCTACAGCCTGGGGGCTGGATGTGGCCCATGACATCATCTCATATAGCCCCCACTGCCTCCACCACACCTGAAAGTGCCATGTGTGGCAGGTAGGTCAAAATAGCCACCCGGCCCCTGAAGCTGTCTGAGGGAGCGTGACTCAGCCCTTGGCTTGAAAAGGTTGAGAACCCCTGGAATAGAGAGTCTGCTTGTGTACTGCCCATCCAGCTGCCTCCCTTTCTGAACTGGTATTAGAGGTGGTGCTTGACTCCTCTAGGCTTATAGTACTGTAGGATTTCCATATCCATGCCTAGGCTACCTTAGGAGGAGCATCTCATAACTTCATGTTCTCCATGACAACCACAGATCTGTCCTAAGTGATATTTGGCCCCACACATGTTGCGAGGCACACTCTGGACCTAGTCTTGTGTACTGGGCAGGATGCTGTTGAGTCTTAATTTTTGTAATGGTGGGAGAATGAGTAGGATGTCTACCACAGAAATCTGACAGATCCGAGTGGTTTCCTGATAGTTCTTGGGGAGATTCCTGTTCCCTTGACACATGAGCTGTCTCAGTCCTGGTTGATCTGAGAAATGACCTGGCTAAGGCTGCAGACATGATTGTTCCTTAACATCCTTTCCCATGGAGTATAACCAGATGAACTCTCAGTTTATCAGGGAGTTGGCAGCAATTAATTGAGTGGGATAAATACTAGAGCAACTATGATAGAAAATTCTGACCAAGTCTTAACAAGCACAGCCTGCCCCTCTCACACTAAATTATCCTGTGATAAAGAGTCAAAGTCCCCTGACCCAGGGAATGTGAAGTAATCACTTGTTTCAGTGGACCCAGAGTTTCAATCTATTTATTGAGTTCAATAGACACCAGCCACAGATGAAGTGGGAACTCTTACTAATCTTCTAGACCCCTGGTGGTGAGCCTTGGCACTCCATCTCTCCTTGGACTTCAATTACCAGATGCCCAAGTCAGCACACCTGGTGATCAGGGCTTCTGGGAATTGAAGTTCAAAAACACCTGGTGTGCTAAGGTTAGCCATCACTGTCCTAGACTGAAAGGGTCCAGTTACAGAAATTGAAAAAGATCACCTCATTCTATGGGAGTCTTTCTGTAAGGAAGGCCTTCCCTGGGGTAAATAGAGTCTGCCTCTGCTCACAGGGTGACTTAGACCTGTGCCTTAGGTAGAACCTCTATGAACAGCAACAGCCGATTACAATCTGCTCCACGCCCAATCCTCAGTCCTGAGTTCATGCTATTGAATATACAGTAAAACCCCGGGTTACGATGGAGGTCCATTCCAATAGCCTCCATTGCATCCTGAAAAAATTGTAAACCAAAACATCCATAGGAATGCATTGAATAAATCTTTGTAAACTGAAAAAATACATAAAAAATTTGTATAAAAGGCCCGCATTTCCATAGGATTTGCTGTTGTAAACCATAGCAAACTTAAGTCGAGGCGGTTGTAACTTGGGGTTTTACTGTAATTTGTATTTGGAACTGCTAAACCTTATGGCTAGATTCTGCTGTGCTGCCCTAGACCTGGACTGGATTGCTTACCATTGTGTTTTGCCTTTGAGAAGCAGTTGGTAATGTGCTTGCTTTAAAAGTCATAAGAACAGCCTTGCTGGAACAGGCCACAGCCCATCCAGTCCAGCATTCTGTCTCACACAGTGGCTCACCATTTGCTTCAGGGTATTCCCAAGCTGCTTAGGATTCCCTGGAAATGGCACTGAGAGAGATCCTGCCTATCTCTCCAACATGGAGGTTGTCCTTAGGTATCTATAATTATAGCCATTGATATCCTCCATGAACTTGTCTAATCCTTTCTTAAAGCTGTCAAGACTGACAGCTGTCACCACTTCTTCTGGCAGAGAGTTCCATAGACCAGTAATCCTCTGGGTGAAAAAGTACTTTCTCTTATTTATTTGAGAACTAGTACCCAAAAGTTTCATGGAGTGCCCCCTAGTTCTAGTGTTATGCGATAGGGAAAACAGTTTTTCCTTATCTACTTTGTCCACACCGTGCATGATTTTATAAACTTCAATCAGGTCACCTCTTAGACGCCGTCGTTGAAGAGTGAAGAGGCCCAACTGTTGCAGCCTCAGATGGCAAGGAAGGTGTTCCAGTCCCCTAATCATTCTGGTTGCCCTCCTCTGAACCTTTTCCAACTCCATAATATCCTTCTGGAGGTATGGCGACCAGAACTGTACAAAGTATTCCAGATTTGGCCTCACCATAGATTTATAAAGTGGCAAAATGACACTTGCTGACTTATTTTCTATACCCTTCCTAATGATCCCTAGCATTGAGTTTGCTTTTTTTCACTGCTGAGGCACATCGGGTTGACACCTTCATTGAGCTGTCCACCAGGACACCAAGGTCCCTTTCCTGGTTTGTCGCAGAGAGTTCAGATCCCATCAGTTTATAAATGTAATTGGGGTTTTTTTGCCCCAACGTGCATCACTTACTAGTGTTGAAGCTCATTTGCCACTGTTTTGCCCCCTCCCCCAGTGTCAAGAGATCCCTCTGGAGCTCCTCACAATCTCTCACAGTTTTCACTACCCTGTATAATTTAGTGTCATCAGCAAATTTGGCTACCTTGGTATTTACTGCTACTTCTAGATCATTTATGAAGAGGTTGAAAAGCAGGGATCCCAGTACAGAACCTTGGGGGACCCCACTCTTTACTTCCCTCCACTTAGAGAAGTGTCCATTGAGTGCTACCCTCTGTTTCCTGTCCTTTAGCCAGTTGCTGTTCCAGGACAAGACCTGTCCCTTTATTCCATGACTGGCAAGTTTATTCAAGAGCCTTTGGTGCGGGACCTTGTCAAAAGCCTTCTGAAAGGCCAAATAAACAAAGTCAACTGGATCCCCCTTATCCACATGCTTGTTGACATTTACTTACTGGTAGAAATCTATGTTTCCTAGAAATAAAAATTAATTATGCTTAACAGCTTTAGAAAATACATTTTTTATTTTCTGCTTTTAAAATCAATTAAATAATTACTTTCTAGTTAGTTAAAAATCCAATAGCATTGTATTTTTGTACGTATATTATTACTAACAGATTGCCCGGCTTTGCTCGGGGCAGCCTCCCTTCCTCTGTCTCTCTCTTCCCTCACCTATCCCGCTTCCCTCACCCATCGATGGTCACTTACTGCCCTTATCCTTCCCATACATTTGTCCGCAGCCCCTGCCAGTGGGGGTGTCCCCTTTGCATCTCTACCTGGGACTATGACATTAGCCATCTCAATTACATCACGATGATGTCACAATCTCAACCTATCTGGGTTAGCTTCACTATGACATCACTGGGCAACACACATACCCTCCTGTTGGGTATGCCCCCCTTTGTAGATCAATTTTGGGGGCTACATCCCCCATGGGGCTCGTGACCCCCACAGTGCTGATCTCGTCAACCCAAGGTACGTATGTGTCAAATTTCAGCATGAAATCCACCAGGGGTGTGGATTTCTATAGACCACATACAAACTCACACCTCTATTTTATAGATATAGATATGCTGTTTTGTAGATTGAATTTTGTATATTGTATTACTATGTATTTACTGTGTATATTGTTTAATTATCATGTGAACTGCCCTGAGTCGGGTTCCCTGATTGGGTAGCATACATGTGCGAAAATTAAATTAAAATTAATTAAATTAATATCAGGATACTAGTTAAAAACCCAATATTAAAATACTACAAGCTGATGGGCTGTGACACCAAACACACTGCTCCTGTGTATTTTACCATAGCTTGAATACCCACAAAGCACTTAAACCATGTGACGGTCCTCTACTATTTAGTGAAACTGCACTTGGAAACAATAAAAGTAATCTTAAACGTACAGCTATGCCACAGAGGAAGCAAATTTACACTCACTACATTACAGAGAAATGTAATTCTATCTTTGTTATTAAAAGAAATAATTAATTCTAATGGTTACATGTAAAGAGCTGTCTTTCTAACTGGTTGCTTGTTAATTTTCAAGCTCTGAGTTTGGTAAATCCTCAGCATTCAAGTGAAAAACAACTTGACTAAAAATAACTTTGCCGTACTGCTGTTTAGCAGCACCAGACCATCTTTCATTTGTCTGTCTCTGTGTGTGTGTGTGTGTGTGTGTGTGTGTGTGTGAGTGAGTGAGAGAGAGAGAGAGAGAGAAAGATTTTGAAAGGGAGAGCGAGAGAAAGAGCACAACAGGCAACACATATGCCGGCATACAAATAAACAACTGTGGTTCCCCTGAGAAAAGCCATTAAGTTATTCTCGACAGTAAAGTGTTTGCCTGCCCATTCTAAAAGGTGTTTTAAGGCTCATCTGGACAGAAACAGAGCTTTTGTGTGTGTTTGTCTAACATCTATCACATTAAGGTCACATCTGCAAGAGAGCCTTTGGGAATTGCTGCTATATAAATATTAAACTACAATGGATATTAACTCGTATTATTCAGTTTAAAGACAACCATTTTTCTTTTCTGGTGTACTTGCAACCTTGACGAACCTGGTTGGCAGTGACATGGTGCTACATCGGTCTCATTAATCAGATATGTTGGTTGTTTTCCAAGTTCATAATAATTTTTCAAGCTTAGGATATGAAAATGATGCTCCCATAATTTTTACAGAGGGAGAAAAATCCTACGGCAGCAAATAGTGCTTAGTGCAATCTAATCTTTGCTTTTGCATGGGTTTCCATGTACATACTGTACATATTTTCAGAGTTGATGACTGCAGATAATTAGCGTGCCTGCAACATGCTCCTAAGTTTTATTATCTCCACAGACTTTGGCAGAGTGAATACATCACTACCTGTGCATCTAATAATAATTCATTTCCCAAGCTTCTCAAAGTGGTGCAGGAAAGCATTCTGACTTTTATTGTTCTCTTCTCTTTTTCCTTATTAGCATAGCAAAAGCAATTTTCAAAATGGTCCAAAGCAGTTAAAGCTAGGGATGGGCAAGACACTTGTTATAGCTACATATGAAGGATGAGTAATTTTGAAAATTATGGCAAAGTGATGTTGGAAAAGGGGGGAGGGGAGACATGTACAGTAAAGGGAAAGCATTGTTCATTGTTTTCCTAAGAGATGGACAGTTTGAGGCAGCCATTGCAAGGTGGAAAGAAAGAATTATATCATACCACAGCTTTGTACTAATCTGTCTCTTTACATATGTATAGGCTGAAAGAGAATGATAAGGAAACAGCACTGAGCATACACTATACTTGTTCCAACCCAGAATCCATGCAGGCAAAAACCCAAAGATTTCAAATTCAACAGATAATGCAAGATCCCGTTTTTGAGCATCACAATGATAATGAATGTGAACTAATTACAAGATGTGGAAAACAGCCTAATTCAGTTCTGATGCTACCACGTTTGACTTTGGGGGTGGTTTTAAATGATGATATAGAAGTCTGAATCTTCATGCCTCCAGTTGACTATAATTGGAAATCTATAAAAAAATTATGAATCCTCCTTTGCTGCTTCCTAGAATTGAGTGACATTCTCAGCCAAACTAGCTTGTTACATGAAGTCTATGCCTTTGTGTTATATTCCTTTAGTTGTTGGTATTTTTTTTTAGGAAAGAAAGAGCTGCTGATAGCTTTTTATTTTTAAAACCTGGTGGTTGAAAATCACAGAGTTAATGATGCATTTTAAGGAGTTCAAGACAGCTTAGAAGAACTGGAACAGGCAATTTTGTGCAGGATCAGCCTGTACAGTTCAATGTTTTTTAAAAATGGGTGTACCATTATGTGCTGTGTAGATAGCTGTTATGAAAATAATATACAGCTTAAAGGTGATCAATGTTAAGAAATCTTCAAAAATTCTGAAATATAGGTATAGAGGATTTTGTGACAATGTTATTTGCTTTCTCTTAACTCCATTTGTCAGTTGTCTTTCCTTTCCTTTTCACCATTTGTATGAAAATACTGTACATGCTGGTGTCCTTAGGCAAGAAACCTGTAACATTTCAGAAAGATAGGTGCAGGCACTTGGGAATTCAGAAGAATGAAACAGTGCTGCAACATGTCACGCCAATATCTCTGCCTCATAGCACTGACACCAGAAAGCTCTGATAAAATTATCTACTCTGATCTGAAGCTAGAAAGGTTAGTCCAAATTTACACCCTCTCCTTTCCTCTTCATTACTTGATAGTTCTTTTTTCCTTATATGGAAAGAGAAATGCATACAGTTTTGAAGATACACAAAGTGTATCTGTGTCCTGTGGGATCCACGCACACAATTGGCATAACTGGCCCTGACAGAACCCCGGTAATGGGTGATCACATTGTTTCCAGGGGTTCCTGAGGGGACAGAAATTGGGGGAGTGGAATATTAGATAGAGTTTAATTCATCAATAGCTGATCTGACAAACTGCTCGGACAATAGAGAGCTAATGATTAACGCGCTAGGTGCATAATAGGCAATCTCGCGCCTGCAGATTACCTTAAACCCTAGAACCAATAGTAGCCACTTGTTTACCCCGGATAAAACGGAACAATGTATTTCCTCTGCCGTTAATTAAGTTGGTTAATTAACTTCCCCTGTAGACTTCCCCAATTAACTTGTGTAAACATTATGTGTGAAACCTGCAGTATCGCAATGCTTTTACATGCAGCCTAAAACATGATAAATACTGATGATTGGTCTTCATTAAATCACTGGTCTTTGCTCCATCTTGCCTCGTGTATCGTTACTTGACCAATCTCCTCCGGGACCCAACAGCCGCTTCGTGGTTCTGATCCAGCTTGTGCAACCCGCTTCGCGGCCCAGATTCAACATATGGTGACTCTGATGTGATCTACTCATGAGTAAGCGATCTTCGTGGTCCGGTTCTATGTCAGAACCGTGTCCAAATCGTCCCGGAGGACAGCGCGGCAGCTCTGGTCAGAAAGCCATCCGATCTGAGTGACAGCTATGCTGCGAGGCATTCCAGAGAGGCAGAGCATGCTCCAAAGCTCTGAGGCAGCTTGCTCAGTGGAAACGCGTTCTGCTCAGGGTCAGCTGTGAAACCCTGACTTCGTCGCAGAGGCTGCCGAGGGCCTGTGGCAGCAGCCCACGTTCCGAGTTCCTTCCCAGAGGTTCATCACACCAGACCTGTTACCTAACCTCAGACGCATCGCTTCATCCCGAGGAGGAAAACTTCAAAGGACCGGCAGGTAATATGGGGACTTGTCCTCAGCGACAACGTCCGACCGCTAACCAGAGAACTCACTTAATGGAGTTCAAGGCCCTGGCCAGGGTATACCATACATGCATTCACAGCACCCAGTTAGCGGATCTTTTGGTGTACTTGGGGGAAAATTGTCTGCTTTATCTAGAAACAGGCATGCTTAACCTCCAATTTTGGGACAGGATAGGAGCCTGCATTCAGCATGCACCTAGAGCTCCAGATAGCATAATCAACATGTGGAGCAAGTGTAGGAAGCTCTTAGCAGAGGTAGACCCAGTCCGGATAGAGGCCCAGGAACCCCCAGCACAATCAAAGCCATCAACCCCAACGGCTCTCTATCCGTCATTTCAGCTCAAGCAAGGTAGTTTAGGGAGCTTTCCCTCAGTGACAGCTGCAGACGTCACTGAAGGAATGCATGGTATGAGAACTGCTGGCACTTCTCTGACAGTTTAAAGTTCCCAGACTACCAAGAGTTCCATCCAGCGCATGGTTGAGGAAGAAACCAGTAAGGGGGAGTTGCCAGCAGAAGAACTAGCTGAGCTTAGGCAGATATGCCCAGTTCGCATAAAGGTAGATGCCCTCATGGGTCAGCAGCAAACAATCCATTCACCAGTTCCGTATAAGCTGCTTATGGCTATACGGAAGGCAATCACAGAGACAGGACTTCAGAGTTGCTTCACCAGGGGCACACTTCAGCAAGTGTGCGAAACCATGATGCTCATTCCGTACGACTGGAAAGCCGTCATGAGAATGATGCTCAACCCCAGCCAGTATTTGCTATGGGACAGCGAGTATCATCTTGAAGCACAGGCAAGGGCTGCCAGGATGGGCGGAGCAGTAATCCCTGACCAGCTATACGGTTCAGGTCTGTTCGAATCCGTTGATGCACAGACTGCCTTGCCAATCGCCACCCTTCATTTGGCGGCTGAGACAGCCTTCAGGGCTTATCTCAAGGTCACAGCAGCTGGCAAAGCAGCCAAAAATTACACAGCAGCCAAACAGGGTGCCCAGGAGTCCTACATGGACTTTATCAATAGATTGGAGGAAGCAGTCAGTAGACAGATTGATAATGAGCAAGCCGAACAAGAGCTCATGATGAAGTTGGCAAAAGACAATGCCAACCTTGACTGCTGTAAAATCTTGCAGTCACTGGGCAATCATCCCGATCTGACTCTCACTGACATGATTAGGGCTTGTGCCGACGTTGGTACAGATTCCTACAAAATGGATCTGTTGGCAGCGGCGGTACAATGCGGTAGGAAGCCCAAGAACAGGACCAAAGGAGCATGTCACAATTGTGGCAAGATCGGTCATTTTGCTAGAGAATGTCGATCCAACAATGGCAATGGCCAAAACACCGGCCGTCCCAAGGCTCCGACCACTCCATGTCCAATGTGCACGGGCTTGTCTCTGGCCCCGGTCCAAACAGAGACCTCAAACGCTCTGGGAGAGCCAGAGCTGAATTAAATTCCGATCACATTCCCTGCATTCCGGAGGCGCAGGCCAGCCCTACATACTTGGGCCATCGGCTTCTCCATTCTTTCGCAGCGCCAGTTTTGTCACAGATCAACTTAAAGGATTCAGTCACCCTTGTAGAATTGCAACAGATTCTGGGGAATATTAATTGGGCCAGACCATATTTTAGGCTAGATACGGACCTTCTAAAACCGCTCTTCTCGCTGCTAATGCTAGGTAAGCAGCCGGCAGACCAGATACACATTCCTCGAGAGGCGCGCTTAACTCTTGAAAAGGTCAACCAAGTTCTCAGCCAGAGTGGGTGGACAGGATTAGTCAGGGGCCCTATGCTCCTGTTCTAAACCTGTAGATTGTCCGGACTGGATCCATGTTCACTGGAGCCCTAGGGGTAGACTCCGAGCGGGGGGCGAGTATCGTGGAATGGGTGTATTTACCACACACCTCTTCCCGAAACATTGTTCCTCCACAGGAACTGTCTCCACGGTGATTTACCAAGGAAGGCTGAGAGCAAGGGATATCTCAGGGCACGATTTAGCAAAAATTGTGGTCCCATTCACGAAAGAGCAAATCCAGCAACTGATGCAGCTCGGTGACTCGCTTCCGATTGCATTGGAAGGATTCACTGGATGTTTGGCATACCATTTGCCGAAAGACCCCAGACTCGTCTCGCTTCAAATGCAGACAGTCAGTTTGTGAGAGTTAATGTCCCTGGTTCCACTTCAGGGGGCTAGGACAGTTTTCACTGATGGGGGTCGCACATATGGTGTTCTTACTTGGCAAGAGGGCCAGGCTTGGCGCACACTTCTAACTCTTCCGCAGAAATCCGTGCAGCTGGCGGAATTGGCAGCAGTGAACCTCGCCTTGCACACCTTTGCCAAGGAATGCTTAAACATCATAACTGACAGCCAGTATGTTCGGAATTTGCTTCACAGTCTACCCGAAGCGTACATCACTCCCGCGATAGACAAGAATTTGTTGAGTCTTTTCCTCACAACTCAATTTCATTTGTGGAACCGCACCAAAGCGATCTATATCGCCCACATCAGAAGCCACCAGGACTTGCCTGGTCCGATTTCCATGGGCAATAGCAGAGCAGATGTGGCTGCAAAGGAAATTCAGCAACGGTCAGTTTTGGGAGTCTTCACGACTCCGATTCAGAGTCATGCATTTTTTCATCAAAATGCCAAAGCACTTGCATGGCAGTTCAACCTGCCACTTTCCCTAACCCAGGGCATAGTCCGTTCCTGTCCACATTGTGCAGGGGTGGTAGGGGGGTCCTCATGGGGGGTCAACCCACAAGGGACAGAGGTCAACCAGTAAGGCAGATGGATGTCACACACGTTCCACATTTTGGCAGATGGCAGTACATGCACGTTTGCATTGACACTTTTTCACAGTTTGTTTGGGCTACAGAACAGAAGGGAGAAACGGCTTCCCATGTGGAGCAGCACCTCCTTTCCTGCTTCGCGGCCATGGGCAAACCACGGCACGTGAAGACCGATAACGGTCCGGCTTATAGCTCCAGGCATCTGGCCACCTTTAGGACCACCTGGGACATTAAGCATACCTTTGGCATTCCATACAATCCGCAAGGGCAAGCGATTGTGGAACGGGTCAATCGGACGCTTAAGTCCTACATTGACAAACAAACAGAAAGGGGGGAACTAGCCCTCCCCAAAAATCAGGGTCAGGCACAGCATTGTTTGAACAAGGTATTCTTTACGTACAATCACCTTAATGTTTTTTCGGATTACACTCCACAGGAGAAGCACTTCCGTCGCACGGAGGCTCTCCCACGGCCGATGGTGCATTACCGAGTGCCACCGGATCCTTCCTGGAAGGGCCCAGCGCCACTCATAACATGGGGAAGAGGGTATGCTGCAATTATGTCTCCTACAGGTGTTAACTGGATTCCAGCCCGGTGTGTCAAGCCTCACTTTGAGTCCAATGGCGTGGACCCAGGCACTCCTGGACCCAATACCGGAGATGGAGGAATTAACCCTGACGGGGAGAGCCAAGCGGAGGAGGTGGTGACAGCAGATGACAGCGCCAAAGATCACCTGGGGGATGGCCAAGTCCCTGTGCCAGGAGGCGGTGGACGCTGTTCGGCGGGAGGACAAGGAGCCTACACCAGAGAACATCTTGATTGCAGCCTTTTCTCTTATTACTGCTAATTCCATGATGACCACCATCATCTTGATCCTCTCCTTGCTTACGGGGGGAGGGGTTCAAGCAGCTTCACTGGAAGCCAACAACCTGATGCCAGGAGGAGATCTCTCTGCCCGGATGTATTACAACGTTTGGGAAAGATTGGCGAACCTCGTCAATCAGTCCGATTTTTGCCTGAGGCAGACCACCGCTTCTGCCTCTATTCTGAGCACTTGTCTCATCCCGGTGTGTCACTCCCCAGATGCGCGCATCAGGAACGGTGACTGGTTGGTGAAGCAGATATTTGGTCCATTTTACAAGACTGCCTTTTCAAAGTATGCGCATTGGGGAACCCAAGTCATGAAAGTCCTACCGGCTGATGCGGCCACTCTCTACACTCCCCGAGTGGTGGTCAGCCCGAACTCAACTTGTGCACGCATGACCGGCTGTTCCGCGGTCGAAGGGCCACAGCACTGTTGCCTCAACCCCGGCAACAGCACTTGGACTTGTGATAACCCAGAGACTATTAATTCAATGTATGCTCACATTACTTTGCCTTCAGGATGGTTTTTTACATGTAACCAGTATACTTGGAACTACATTCCTGTAAATGTATCTGATTCCCTTTGTTGTGTCAGTCATTTGACATTGTTGCTTCCCACTAGAGACATGATTGCCCTAAGCATAAATGTACCTTCCCACATGCGGCACGTTCGTGCCACCCAGTTAGACAGTTCATGTGATAGCAACATCACAATTCTGAGTAAAGCTGAGTATGTCTCCTTAGCAATCAGCTTGTTTGGCGTGCCAGGCTTAGCCATAGGCAATGCTCGGAGAATTGGTCAATTGGCTTGTGCTTTGGCAAAAGCCATTAACCACACCTCCTCGGCGATAGTGCTGCTTAATCAGGAGCAGACGGAGCTTCGCCATGCCATACTGGATAATCGAGCAGCCATTGATTACCTCCTACTGTTACATCATTTGGGTTGCGAGTCTGTCCATGGCATGTGTTGTTTTAACCTCACAGACAACTCGCGCAAGGTACAGAGTCAACTCACAGACCTCCATACCTTGGTTAAAAATATCAAGGAAGATGCCACATGGGTGTGGTGGGATTCCTTATGGTCCTGGTTCCCATGGGGTTGGCTACAAATGACACTCAAGGTGGTTGTGGGGGTGACAATACTGGGAACAGCCATATGTTGTTTCATGCAATGTATTCCCTCACTGATGTCAAGGTGTCCCCCATGGAGAGAACCCCGGAACGTCCTCACTCCACGTCAGCTGATGCCACTCCTACGTCGAGCCGTCTGTCAGGTCCAATTAAACAAATGAAGGGGGAGTGTGGGATCCGCAGACACAATTGGCATAACTGGCCCTGACAGAACCCCGGTAATGGGTGATCACATAGTTACCAGGGGTTTCTGAGGGGACAGAAATTGGGGGAGTGGAATATTAGATAGAGTTTAATTCATCAATAGCTGATCAGACAAACTGCTTGGACAATAGAGAGCTAATGACTAACGCGCTAGGTGCGTAATAGGCAATCTCGCGCCTGCGGATTACCTTAAGCCCTAGAACCAATACTAGCCACTTGTTTACCCCGGATAACACGGAACAATGTATTTCCTCTGCCGTTAATTAAGTTGGTTAATTAACTTCCCCTGTAGACTTCCCCAATTAGCTTGTGTAAACATTATGTGTGAAACCTGTAGTATCGCAATGCTTTTACATGCAGCCTAAAACATGATAAATACTGATGATTGGTCTTCATTAAATCACTGGTCTTCGCTCCATCTTGCCTCGTGTTTCGTTACTTGAACAGTCTCCTCCGGGACCCAACAGCCACTTCGCGGTTCCGATCCAGCTTGCACAACCCGCTTCGAGGCCCAGATCCAACAGTGTCCCTCCAAATCTGAACTGTTATTAAACTTCAATCTAGTTTCAGTCTGCTTTGGTAGACCCCTGCTTCAATTTGAATATGTTCCAAATCTCCCCATATCAACCCAATTTACTTTCAAATTCAAAGTTTGGTCCAAACGAGAACAAGTTTCAGAACTACATCATTGTTACCCTGAATTAGCACTGAAATAATTTTGCATGATAAAACTGAATGTACCCTTGTGTACTGTTGTATTGGGATTCATTTTTTAAAAAAATTATTGTGTCAGAAGCACACAAAGGTGCTTTCTGGGTTGAAAGGATTTTTGCTGGAGGAACTCTGCTCAGCGAATGCCTGAATGAGGCTCCTTTCATGGTCCCAAGATCTTTTCCCACCGAAGTGGTTCCTACCGTATTTATCTACTTGTAATTTCTTGCTTTTGAACTGCTAGGTTGGCAGGGGCTGGGACAGACTAGGGCACTCATTGCAGGCGCAACCCCCCCCCCAATAATGGACTCAGACACAAATGAAAGTGGATAACGGCATTGGGCCACATTTATTGATTCATGCCCTAGTCCGAATTGTAAAATTTCTATTGGTAAAACGACCAATCATAATTCTTAAGGCAAGCAGGCCGAAGTAACACTGGTAAGGTACCACCCAAAATTGCCAACGGCAATTGTTACAATGTATCTATTTGTATCAATTTGTTTGTTGACAACAAACAAATTGTTGACCGTAGTCAATATCTACCTAATGACCCCACCCTATGACGTGTATCCGTAAAATCAGGGGGTGATTCCAGCTGTCTAGTGGTAACCATCACCCCCTCGCCTGGTTCGTCGTTGACCGGACAATGTTTAAACAACTTATGCCTATCTAGTGTTGTCCAGTCAATTGCGAACCTGCCGGATACCTGTGGGTCATAAATGTTTACCTTACCAGTGCTACCCGCCCATGTGACCAAGTCAACAGCAGCACAGAACAAACCCCTATATCAAACCATAGCAACAGTGTGGGATGGGCAAAAAAGCCAGGACTCAAGGGCCAATTGCGAGTCCCAGCCAAAAATTCCCACCCGGCCCCGAAGCGACCAAAAAATCACACTGTTAACTAGGGAGGGGGTGGAGGGGAAAAACTTCTCCGCTCCGTCGCTTCGCCAAAATGGCAGCACGGCTGCCTCGTGGCCAGCCCTTTTATTAGGGTGCTGGCCACGCCCCTAACTACCCGGATGGCTTCGTCCGGTGGGGGGGGGGCGCAAAGAGCGCGGCGGCCATTTTGGCGCCATGCTTCCATTGCAGGCGCACCCCCCCCCCAATAATGGACTCAGACACAAATGAAAGTGGATAACGGCATTGGGCCACATTTATTGATTCATGCCCTAGTCCGAATTATAAATTTCTATTGGTAAATCGACCAATCATAATTCTTAAGGCAAGCAGGCCGAAGTAACACTGGTAAGGTACCACCCAAAATTGCCAACGGCAATTGTTACAGTGTATCTATTTGTATCAATTTGTTTGTTGACAACAAACAAATTGTTGACCGTAGTCAATATCTACCTAATGACCCCACCCTCTGACGTGTATCCGTAAAATCAGGGGGTGATTCCAGCTGTCTAGTGGTAACCATCACCCCCTCGCCTGGTTCGTCGTTGACCGGACAACGTTTAAACAACTTATGCCTATCTAGTGTTGTCCAGTCAATTGCAAACCTGCCGGATACCTGTGGGTCATAAATGTTTACCTTACCAGTGCTACCCGCCACCCGGAGAGGCTTCAATAAAGGCTCGACGCCCCCCCCAGACCGTCAGCTCGGTCGACAGGCCTGCTCGCCAATCACTCAGCAGGAGGTCCATACCTCCTCGCGACAGATGGACCCCATCCCCTTTTGCAGACTAATGGCTGGATGAGGACTGACCCGCCCCCAGCCCTTGGTCGAAAGGAATCGCGCCACCGCCCTGATCACCATGCGCCTAGCGCGGTCCAAGGCCTGGAGGTCAAGGCCTCCCCTATAAGCGTGCCGTGGGACCATATCTGACCAAACAAGGGTTGTGGCGGGCCATACGTAATGTAAGTAGGCGAGGTCACTGCAAATCGCATGCTTCAGCGATAAGCCAGTGACCTGTCCCAAATCATTACCCCCAAGATATATGATCAGGATGTCGGGCGGGTCAGCGTTCCTTGCCGAAAAAAGGAATGGCAAGAGCTCCCGCCACAACATACCGGGCTTACCGTACCATGTGAGACTTGCGTACGCACCAAGTCCCAGTCAGGGTCCCCAATCTGTCGCCGCAGCGTAACGCGCTGCCCTGTGCACGTAGCTATGGCCCACCAGCCATACTGTCACCGGTGTGATACGACACCCAGGGTCTGTCAAGGAAAAAACAGGGAAGGAAGAGATATGTGGTGACTAAAAAACGGTACTCACGGTGGGAGTGGGCGAACATAAAACTGGAAACACTGCGAGCCCCACCTCCCCATGCTGCGTATGTCAGCCCCGGAGTACCCATAAGCAGCCGCAGTAGAGGCCGCCCCAATTCTAAATGAGTGGGTGCCGTAACGGGCCCCAGGGAGGCCCACCCTAGCCAGTGCCTTCCCAGTCACCTTCCAAAATTGAAATTTAGTGAGGGGAGACCCATCTTGGTGACAGAAAAACGGGCCATGGTGCGTGCCACGCAGTGCAAGGAACTCCTGTAGGGTACCAACCGGACAGATGTCTGCCAAGGAACATCGTAGCAGTCTTACACCACTGCCTACGCCGTGCTGATCTGTTTTAGAGGAGCGTATCCTCAACTGAGCCCAATCATTGCAAACATAGACATCTTCGAGTTCCAGTGCCCTACGACTTGCATCCGCCTTAGTCAGCATCACAAGCTCGCTGATGCGGAGCGCTCCAAAAAAGGCCACCGTTGTAGCCGCATGAAACAGGGCTGCCTCATACCTATTAAAACATAGGTCATGCCAGCCCTGTGCCAGTTGGGTAAGGACCCCCGGGGAAATTGGGTGGCGGTCGTCCAGGCTACGCCCACGTTCCCGCACCCACCCCTCCAAAACGTGTCTCACACGGAAATCAGTGGTACTGTCCACATGACCTCCCACCTTGGCCATAAAAGCCAGCGTTGATAGCCTAGATGCTATGGTGCGGGGTGCCAGGCCCTGGGCGTGCAGGTAAACCATGAAACGAAGGAGGTGGGCCACTGGGATCGGCCAGGTATCTGGCAGTCGAGATTGGGTACAAAAAGTCTGAAAGGAAACCCACGTGTGGTGATACGCCTTACGCGTGCGTGGCGCCAGAGACATGCCGATCGCCCGGTTCACCTCTCCTTGCCAAAGGTCCATATCTCCTCCGGGAGTGGCGAGGGAAATTCCTCCGCATCCGGGGCCAAGGCACGGAACCGGGAGATCTGCAGGCGGGACAAAGCATCAGCAATATCATTATTCACCCCCGGGACATGCCTGGCCCTGAACAGTACATTGAGGCGCAGGCTGCGCAATACAAACTGGCGCACGAGGTCCATGACCCTGGAGATTTAGATGTCTGTGAATTGACAATGTGGACAACGGCCGCATTGTCACACCAGAAATGCACCACAGAGTTGGCCCACTCCTCACCCCATAGCATCAAGGCCCCCAGTATGGGAAAAAATTCCAAATATGTGAGATCCCTCAGGCGACCCGTGCCTGACCAGGCTGGTGGCCATCCACCATATGCCCACTTCCCATTGAAGTACATCCCATAACCAAGGGATCCCGAAGCATCAGACTGAATCTGAAATTGGGGTGAGGCCAGGAGATCTGACCTCCAAAATGAGACCCCATTAAACTCCCTCAAGAACTGGAGCCATATGTGCATATCTGCCCTGATGCCCCGTGTCAATCTGGTCCTATGATGGGGCCTGGATAAGCCTGACATGGCGTCGCACAAGCGCCGAGCAAATGCCCTGCCAGGTGCGACCACCCTGCAAGCGAAATTAAGGTGTCCATGTAGCACCTGCAGTTCCCGAAGGTATGCCTTGCGCTTAGCCAGCAAGTCCGATATAAGGGCCACTATTCTTGACACCTTGTCTTCCGGCAACCTAGACGCCTGCGCTACCGTGTCAATCTCCACCCCCAGGAATACTAACTTATTAGACGGGCCTTCGGTCTTTTCGGGCGCTAAAGGGACACCGAGTTCCTGCATTAGCGTCTGAAATGTGTTGAGGAGACGTGTGCACGTGTCCCAGCCCCGTTCACCCCCGAACAAAAAGTCATCCAGGTAATGGGCTACAGACCGAGACCCTGACCTACGGACAAATGCCCACTGCAGGAATGTACTGAAACGCTCGAAAGCCGAGCAGGATATGGAACAGCCGAATGGCATGGCTTTGTCAAAATAATATTCACCCCGGAATTTGAAACCCAGCAACTCAAAGTCACCCGGGTGCACTGGCAGGAGGCGAAAAGCTGACTTAATGTCACACTTAGCCAACAGTGCACCCGGGCCACAAGAGCGCACCATGCGCAATGCCTGGTCAAATGATGTATACCTGACAGAACAAAGGTCCTCAGGGATAGCATCATTGACCGAATGACCGGCTGGGTAGGACAAGTGATGAATCAGGCGGAACTCGCCCGGGGACTTCTTGGGCACTAGCCCTAGTGGAGACACTTTAAGGTTGGGGAAAGGGGGCGCGGGGAAAGGGCCAGCGACCCTGCCCGCAGCGACCTCCTTATTAATGCTGGCGGCAGCCACCTCCTCCCGTCCTCTAAGTGACAAAAGGTTGGGTGCATCCTGCGGTGACCTATCCCCCGTGAAAGGAATACGGAAACCCAGTTGAAAACCCTGAAGGAGGTACACAGCGTCTGCTTTCTTCGGGTACAATGCGAGCCAACGCTCCAGCATATCAACATTAATTGGGGAGGGGGCCTTTCGATGAACCCACTCCTTCCGTGGGAGTCCTGCCTGCCCCTTGTCCGCCCCTGCCCCTGCCCCTGTATCCTCCCGGCCTGGGGCAGGCGGAGGCAGCATGGGGGCCAGAACAAGCGGGGCACTCGTGCTTGTACTTGCAATTTTTTCTGTTGCAAGAACCATTGGACGAGAAGGTCCAGCACAGCAGGCGGGCTGGAACCCCCTGCCCCGCCACTTGGCGGGGAGCCTGTACCGGGGCCGCTCGTTGGACCGCATGTCCACAATGGTATCTATCCCCAGGCGCCGGGCGCATGGGGGTCATATACAGAAGCCACAGCTTCTGGCAGGGCTCATCCCACCTCATCTCTGGGTGCAGTGGAATCCTCATGCGGAATTCTTCGTCGTAAGCCAGCCACGACGGACCCGGGAAGTCAACCATGGCCCGGTAGATGTTGTCCAGATACTGGACCATAGGGATGGCCAAATCCGGCCTAGCCCTGAGGTAAACGGCCATGTAGATCAGGTACGCTGGCAACCAATTCGCCCACGTGCGTGGCGGCTTACGACGACGTGCCTGCTCCTTATCCTTCTCGTCCAGCCCTTCCCTCTCCTCCTTGGTCGGCTCCCTATTAAGAAGGGAGAAGATATCTACATACTCGCCCCTCCAGATCTTTTCCCTGGTAGACTGGGCCAGATGGTCCCCCAGGGGCAAGGAATACCCTGCCGTTGGCAGTGCCGACACCGGCACAGAGGGGACTGCGGGGAAAGCAAAGGGGGCCTGTACGATCCCGGGGATTCCTAACACATTCCCCACCGCACAGGGGGCGCCACCCGGACCCGGGCCCTGTGTCAGGGGTGAGGTCGCCGGGTGGGCCGGAGGCAATTGGACCTCCGGACCATCCGTGCGAGGCCATGCCCCCCCCCAAGGAAGTCAGTTGTGTGGGTGCACTGGCTTGAACTGCATACTCACCCGATGCACCCCCACGGGCCGCCCCCACCGGGGGTTCCGGCCCGCTGGGGGCATCGGAGCTCACGACCGAAGCTGAGCTCGTCGACGAGGCCAGACCCACACCAGACTGCTGCACCTGTTGAGTGGGGAGCCGCAAGGCAGAGGCCTCCACCGGCCCGCGCGCCTCAGGCGGCTCAACCCAACCCATCGCCGGCCGCTGCTCGGCAGCTAAAGGGGGCACCTGGAATCCTAAAGGCACCCCTGTTTGATTGGCCCTCGCCAAGGATGCTTCAAGGGCCGCAACGCGGGCCAGAAGGGCCTCCACGTTGACCAATGCACCAGCCCCAACAGGGGGCGAATGGGCAATCAGCCCATAATTAAAGGGTACCTGTCCAGGCCCCTGAGTCCCAGGGGCCAGATAAGGCCAAGAGCTCATGCCCGGCCCCTGTGAAGCCGAGGGCACACCCTGCAGAGGCAGGGAACCCAACCACCCCCCGTGGCTCGCTCCCCCCATGGGGAACTGTGCACCCGGGCAAGAGGGCCCAGCCGCACGGACCCCGGCGGGGGCACTAGTCATCGGTTGCGGGCCAAGGGCCGAGGCCCCATCCGGGGCAACCTGCCCGCACCGCGGATCGGGCCAAGGGGCCACCGATCCCATCCCACCGGTCCCAGTGGGCTCCGTTAAGGGTGGCTGCTGGGCGGGCGCAGTCGCGGTCTCCCGACCCGGCTGGCGCCTCCGCGCCGATCGAGCCACGTTAGCGGCTGCCTTCTTCTTCGAGGGCATAGCCAAGCCAGCTAGGAAGCCTACGGAGAGAAAAAAGCTGCCCAAAAAGGCTTCCCCTGAAAGGACACGAGCGACGGAGTTAAGAGGGAAAAACTTCTCCGCTCCGTCGCTTCGCCAAAATGGCAGCACGGCTGCCTCGTGGCCAGCCCTTTTATTAGGGTGCTGGCCACGCCCCTAACTACCCGGATGGCTTCGTCTGGTGGGGGGGGCCCCGCAAAGAGCGCGGCGGCCATTTTGGCGCCACGCTTCCATTTCATCATGCAGTACCCAGGTCTTGAACTGCTGACTTGCTGACTTTCAAACTAACAAGGTGAGCTTCTTAACCACTGAGCCACCGCAGCCCCTTCAGCTTACATGAAAACAAAGGACAAAAGCTGTCCTAAGATGTCTATTTTTATTAATGTAACAGTGGCTCAAGTGGCTAAGATGCTGACTGGAAGGCGGGAGGTCAGCAGTTTGATTCCTGAGTAGTGCAGGACAGAATGAGCTCCCTTATTTCTCCCAGGTCCTGCCAACCTTGCAGTTCAAAAGCAAGAAATTGCAAGTAGATAAATAGGGACCACTTCAGTGGAAAGGTAAACAGCGTTCCATGCACTCCGGTGTCTAGTCATGCCTGCCACATGACCACGGAAACGTCTGCAAAAGCAGACAGCGCTGGCTCTTCGGCTTTGAAACAGAGGTGAGCACTGAACCCTAGAGTCAGATACGAATGGCTTTCGAGCAAGGGCAACCTTTACCTTTACTAACATCAGAAGTACACTGTGGAAAGGCATACTGTTCTGCTAATATCTGTTTAAAATTTTGGTTATGCAGCCTTCAAAACTGTTGTCTCCATTTCCAGACTGGAAATACTTGCATTGAAGGGATCAACAGCTTTACCTGGCATTCCAATATATAGGTGTTAACACACATTTAAATGCCTTCTATCCCATTAAAACTATTCACACAGGGACATAAAAGAATACAACTTCAACTGTTGTCCATGAAATTTCATAGTATGGTGGTGTTTCGACTTATCTTTATTTTATTTTTTGTCCTATATATAGAGCCAACAAGTATGCTTTGATTGTAGTACTTTACTTAGGGAGGGGAAAAGCATAAATGAAATAAAACTGGCTATGTGTACGTTTGAAACAATGTGCCACAAATCATAAAACAATGTTATGTGTTAAATGTCATCTTTGTGAGTCTGTATCAGTTTCCTAGGGTGTAAAGAGATGAAAAACATGAACTGTGTTGGAGTTGATTTTTGCTCACTTATGAAGTAGCCACTTGGGACACTCGGAAGAGTGACTGGAAACTGGAGTCTGGGAGGTGAACTGGCATCTGTTAAAAATTAGATCTTGATACGGCCTCAGAACCAGTTGCTGAAATGTTTTCAGTAGTATAAAACATTTGCTTTTAATGTAAAAATGGTTGGACATGTAGATTGTCTGCTTAGGGTATTTTTTTTTTGGAAAAGGGATATCCTGCTGCTCAAAATCCCATCTAAATTTTATTGCATTGCTTGCCAATCCAGAAAACTTGTAACTGTGAGGTGGAAAAACAATGACACAATTCTGACTTTTCACTTTGAAAAAGCGCTTTTCACTTTGAAAAAGCGCTCTCCCTTTGCCATAAAAATGGTTTTAAAAAGAGATCTACATGCACCTTTTCACTGACTTAGTTGTGTAATAACCATTGTCAGACATAAAAAAGGATGATGATTTTAGCAAAGCAACTGTAAAACTAATTCGGGGGGGGCGGGGGAATCACCGCCACTGGGTGAAATGGTCCCTATTTATCTACTTGCAATGTCTTGCTTTTCAACTGCTAAGGTGGTAGGAAGTGGGACAGAGACGGAAGCTCACTTCATCGTGCAGTACTCGGGTTTCAAACTGCTGACCTGCCAGCCTTCCAGTCAGCATCTTATCCACTTGAGCCACCGCAGTCCCTCATGTATACAATTTGATAACACCTCAGATAATGCTATGTAGGGATAATTAATTCTGGAAATTAATATTAAATGCTTAAATACTTTGGACATCAAATGAGAAGGCAGGATTCATTTGAGAAGGCCTTGATGCTGGGATAGGTGGAGGGCAAAAGAAGAAGGAGGCGGCAGAAAATGAGATGGCTTGATGGTATTGTAGACCCAATGGGCACAGAGCTAGGCAGGCTGAGGAGGATGGTGAAGGACAGAGGTGCCTGGAGGGCAATGGTCCATAGGGTTGCAAAGGGTTGGAATCGACTGTGCGACTGAACACAACAACATTAAAACACCTGAGAGTGGTTTGTTGAAAGTTTCAGAAGAACAACCAATGACACATAGCTTAATGACTTTAGTGTAGGGCGGAAGCCAGGGAGATCCGCAGTTAGAACTCAGTGAGTTACATCTTCGGGGGAAATTGCTTTTATAAACAGAATTGGGAGGTCTAATTGATTGATTGATTGATTGATTGAATTTGTATGCTGCCCACTCAGCATACGCCGACTCAGGGCGGCTCTTCTCCTTCATTGTATCCTCCCTTTGTGCATATCTGAATCTGGTCTGGAGGCCTGGGTAACTCTCTGGAGCTGGTTTATTAGCAGTGCTGTGGGCTCTCAAGTGAACAGGGTGAAAGAGCCATCATTCTGGCATTGTAGTGTCAATGTAGCAGTGGGACTCTCTTTCAGGAGTTAAAAAAAAGGAGAGAGAGAGAAAGAAAAACAAGGAAAAAGAATCAAAAACATGATTGTGTCTTCTGAGACATTTAGGCTTAGCTCAGTACTTTACAAAATCTGTCTGACATCTTTCTCTTAAAATGAGATGTAAAGTGTGATAAAAGTAATACACTATTTGTGTCAAGGATCCCCCCCCCCCATTACCAAATATTTTATAAATGTGAACACTTTTGAATGATGGCTTCAGTTGAAATTATATATATTCATAATGTAAAATGATGATGTCTGAGTCTTTCTCAGGGGAACAACGGGGATTATATATATATATATATATATATATATATATATATATATATATATATATATATATATATATATATATATATATATATATATATATATATATATATATATATATATATATATATATATATATATATATATATATATATATATAAATCAGACATCATTTTATATTGTACGTCTTGTTTTGACAGCTCAGTAGATCTCAGAAGAGCCATTCACGTCTTTGAATAGCTTAGTGACTGAGGTGCATTTGCTACACACAAAGATTGGTGGGGAAGGGAGGCCAATAAATTTCAACAGTAGATACCCAGTTTGCAAAGAGCCATGACATTTTATCCACAGTACCACTTTCAATTCTTGCATTTGATCATATTGTCAAAATATTTACAGCTAATGCATTGCAAAATATAGTACCGCATTGACAAGTATGCTAGGCATTGAACATACATTGATATGGCTTTATATGGCACTGGGCTTAGATCAGGGATTCTCAACCTGTGGCCATGGGCCGGATGCGGCCCATAGCACTATTTCATGTGGCCCCCCACTGCCTCCACCACACTAGGAAGTGCCATGCGGTGGAGGAAGGGCAAAATGGCCATCCAGTCCCCGAAGATGTCTGAGTGAGTATGACCCAGTCCCCGGCTTAAAAAGGTTGAGAACTCCTGGCTTAGACGGTCATGGGTGAAGTCTAGAGTTACTTGAGCTATTTTCCTATTTGTGTTCTTATTTCTGACAGATAATAAAGTTCTTGCAGAATTTTCTGAATGGGTTGTTATCTAAATCTTCCATGATGTTCTCTTAAAGTGGAGACATAATTATGAACACATAATTCTTTGTTTTCTAAATTCCATTAAGACTTTATTCCAATAGAAAAATCTTATCCCTTTTTTTTTGACAAAATGGACCATTTAGTGCATTTCAAAACTTGAGTTTTCAAATGAATGCAGCAACTGTAGGCATTATCAAGGTAATTCAGGTTGTAGACAGTTTAAACATGTGGGAGCAACACAAAGCAAATGTTTTCTTTGGAATATTTATATTTTATATACATAGAACCGAATGCTAATTGACAGATTATACATTTAAAAATGTGTAGTCATGTAATTGTAAATCTCCTCCACAGCATTCATCTTCACAGACAAGTGCTGCTGACCTTCCCAAAGTTTGTAATTTCTGAAATATGCTGATGCTGCATTCAGCTGGCCATAGGTCAAGTCTTCCTAATTAGGATAGCTTTTGAATCTGTATTCTTATAGTGTCCTTCTCCACTAATTGTTCTATCTTCAGGACCCTAGTTAGGCTGGGACCATCTTCAGCAGCCTAGTTAACATAACAATGATTAATCCACCTTACCTCTTGTCCCAGACTACCCTGATACACACCAGGTAACAATTAATATCTTCTGAATATTTCATCAGCCATTATCCCCACTCTATTGGTTCCATTATTAGCTTTACTCTCCTGCAGGTGATTTGCATAATATTGCCCTTTAATATTTAATCAATGTTCTCTTTTAAACTCTCCACTTGGAATGCATTCAATCCTAACCCATCAAAATTAGCATTTTAATTCATGGTCCTTGAGGGAAAAAAAGAACTTGAGCAGAACATCCTATCTCTATACTGAAATAGAATTTCGGCTAAGTGGAAAAACTCTACGTATGGGTGGCTTCTGTTCCTTAACATGTTAATGGCTCCTCTGCTGAAAAGTTGCTTCAAAACCACAAATAGGCTTTAATGGCAGCTAAGGAGTCAGAACTACATCTTTTTTTATTTTTAGGGAAGTGTGAAGGCAGCCTCTTTCAATCATGTTAATATTTAAATGCCCCCAACCAAGTGTGGCCATTAACACCTCACCAAGGTGAAGGGATGAGGAAAAGAAATCGCGTAGTTCACACTTTGGCTGCCTCTGGTAATTTTGCTTTGTGAAAGCTTTCCTGCCAGACTTCAGTGAACAGGGAGGACATTTCCCCTTCCTTTGATATAAAGAAGGTTGGTGTGGTGCACACCTGAGGGTATTCAACAGACCATAATATTGGATGTATGACAACCAAGGGCAGGGGATCAGCCAACCACATATGGGAAGAATATGTACTGCTCTGAAGCCTTTGCTTCACAGTGAATTAAAGAGGAGTTGTTGAATTGCAATTTCCCCTCAAATTCCCTATACACTTTCATTTCATTTCTTGACAGTTTTAAAAATGATAATCAAAAGGAAAAGAAAACCACCAACACAGATCAGATAACTAAGATGCATTTTCAGAAAAATATGATACAAGAATGCAGGACAGGAGACCAAGCTTGAGGTCATGAATGATGCTTGGAAGAGAAAAGTGATGAGGAAAAGGAAATGTTGAATGATGAGGATGTGAAGAGGACAGATACCTGTGGATTCAGCATATGCAATTGGCACAGCTGTCCCTGACAGAACCGCAGTTATGGGAGAACACTCCTTCGAGCCGTTGGTTTTGAGGGGACAGAAATTGGGAAGTGGAATATTAGATATAGTTTGATTCACCAATTGCTGACCTGATAGGCAGCTAGGACAATAGAGGGCCAAAGATCGCTAGATGGTTAACTCGATAGGCACGTAATGAGTAATCTCGCATCCGTAGAAGCTCTAAGCCTTAGAGTCAACTTCAGCCACTTGTTTGCTCCTGATAACAATGAACAATGCATGTCCCCAGTAGTTAATTAGTTAGATAAGGAACTTCCCCCGGTGAAGTCACCCCTAATTAGCAACTTGTGTAATCATGATGTGCAGACTCAGGGCTTTCCTGTAAACGGCTATGCACAACGTATGCACGCAGCCAAGCCAGGCAGGGTATAAAGTCTTCTGCTTTCTAATCAATAAACACTGGTCTTTGCTCCATCTTGCCTCACGTGTCTTGCTTGACCAGTCTCCTCCAGGACCTCCGGCCCACATAGGGCCCCGATCCAACAGATACCTTTGTATTGCCAAAAGATGCATTCCATTCCATTCCACTTTATTTTTGTATACCGCTCCACTCTGCCCGAAGGAGACTCAGAGTGGTTTACATAGGTGCATGCTATCTGAAAGCAGACAGCAGCAAAAAAGTATACAATAATAGAGATATAGAAATTACATACCCCTACATACCAGTTCATCCCCACACTGGAGTAAACAAACACCAGGACAAATGCTTATGTAATCAGACACTTAGAGTCTTAAACATGCTTTCAGAGCACCTCTACTTGGGTCCCCTGTGTTATCAGGATTCTGGATCATGGAAGCTGTAAGGATAATATACCCACATAATCCCACAACCATAGGACTCGTTCCACCAGACAGAGGCCTGCATCCATCCTTTTGCTGCTTCAGAGTACATGTGGTTCTGCCCCAGGCTAGAGAAATCCATGATAGGTTTCAATTATTGACTGTTTATGCTTAAAATCCAGCCAGGTAGGTAGGAATAGCAATGTAAATTAGCAAAATGTACCATTGCCAATAAAGAAATTAAGGAACTGAAAATCTCCCACCAGTTTATGCTCTATATAATTACACATTTCTGTTACAATCGGGTTTATTTTGAAGGAAACAATAGATCAAAGTTCAGGATCAGGTACAAAATTAGGGGGTAAAGGAACATTTTAACTTTCCCCCTTTCTTTGAATAAAACAAGAAAGACATATTTATCTATATTTCCTGGCCTATCCAGCTAATCCATTTGATTATATCTTTCTACTGTTTACTCACAAGCAAGTATAAGCATGCTCCTTTTCCCTCTCCTGATAAGCACATGTGACACACAATAAAAATGTTTCTTCTTCTAGATTCTCAGATAACCAAACTCATCTTTTCCCATTTGTCCTTCCTTTTCCTGTCTCTTCTCCAAATAAAATCATAGCATTCAATGTCCATCAATTCCTATTCCATTCTCACAGTTCTCAGTTTATTATTAATTCCAATAACAAAAGAATTCTGCACCTGACTTTGAAGGCCACTTCCCAGACTTTCTTCACCCTCGCCCAAGAAGCAAGGAGACACAGTAACCACTCCAAATCCATTAAAAGCAAAGACCCCACTCTGATTCATTACAAGAGCTCTCTAAGAATATTCAGCCTTCCCTGAAACTTAATTTCAGACCTTCATCCTCCTTGCATGAAGACATTCCAGACATCCAGCTAGGAGGAGATTATATTGGAGATGGGCCTCACCACATATTACCCTCTTCAGGCATCATGTTTTCAGTCATGGTATCTTCATTAATTGGCTGAGTGATAAGGAGGGGATTGAACTGTGCCAATGAGTTGCAGGAGGCATGGTGAGGAAACAGTAGTCAATTTTGCTCTAAAGATTAAGACTGAAACTTGGAGAAGCAGAGCATTGCAACCTTTAACTTGGTAAAGAAAACAGTTTTATCTACAGTTAGTTTCTGACCTCATTCCTGCACAGCTGTCCCACTCTCCATCATTTCCAATTTGCTAAGTGGTCCTTACTCCTAGAATAGACACATTATCTTTTGCTGTTTATGCCAAATAAGTGCCATTGTCTTGGTGAGATGTCTGCCAAGAAGCACAGCTAGTGAGCTCAGGAGTCTGATAATTTCTTTTTTTTAAAGGAAAAAAATCTAAAAAGTGGAATGGTGCTTTTGACTGTACATTAATGGTCCTACATTTTAGTCTTCTTCAGGGAAAGCTGGCCAAAACTGAAGCTTGCAGAATGGAAGCACGGCGCCAAAATGGCCGCCGCGCTCTTTGCGCCCCCCCCACCGGACGAAACCATCCGGGTAGTTAGGGGCGTGGCCAGCACCCTAATAAAAGGGCTGGCCACGAGGCAGCCGTGCTGCCATTTTGGCGAACCGACGGAGCGGAGAAGTTTTTCCTCCTTACCTCCGTCGCTCGTGTCCTCTTGGGGGAAGCCTTTTCGGGCAGCTTTCTCTTGTTTTAGGCTTCCTAGCTACCTTAGCCATGCCCTCGAAGAAGAAGGCAGCCGCGAACGTGGCTCGATCGGCGCAGAGGCGTCAGCCGGGTCGGAGGACCGCGACTGCGCCTGTTCCGCAGCCACCTTTAGCGGACCACACCGGGAACGGTGGGATGGGATCGGTAGCTCCTTGGCCTGATGCGCGGAGCATACCTGCTGCTCCGGACGGGGCCTCGGCCCTTGGCCCGCAAACAACGACCACGGCCCCTGCCATGGTCCGTGCGGCGGGGCCCTCTTGCCCGGGTGCGCAATTCCCTATGGGGGGTGCGAGCCACGGAGGGTGGTTGGGTTCCCTGCCTTTGCAGGGCGTTCCTACGGCTCCCCAGGGGCTAAGCATGGGCTCTTGGCCTTATCTGGCCCCTGGGGCTCAGGGACCTGGACAGGTACCCGTGAATTATGGGCCAGTTGCCCAATTGCCCCCTGTTGGGGCCGGGGCCTATGTCGATGTGGAGGCCCTCCTGGCCCGGGTGGCGGCCCTTGAAGCGTCCTTGGCAAGGGCCAACCAAACAGGGGTGTCTCTAGGTTTCCAGGTGCCCCCTTTGGCAGCCGAACAGCGGCCGGCGATGGGTCGGGTTGAGCCACCTGAGGCGCGCGGGCCGGTGGTGGCCACTGCCTCGCAGCTCCCCACCCCACAGGTGCAGCAGTCTGGTGCTGGTCTGGCCCCGTCGACGAGCTCAGCTTCGGTCGTGAGCTTCGACGCCCCCAGCGGGCCGGAACCCCCGGTTCCGCGGGGGTGCAGCGGGTGAGTATGCAGTCCAAGCTAATGCACCCACACAACTGACTTCCTTGGGGGGGGCTGTTCAATGGCCTTGGACTCGCTCGGGTGGCCCGGCGGCCCAATGGCCCCCGGCCCACCCAGCGACTTTGCCCGTGACACAGGGCCTGGGTCGGGGTGGTGCCCCCAATGTGCTGGGAAATGTGTTGGGGATCCCCGGGTTGGCTCAGGCTCATTTTCCTTTGCCCGTAGTTCCCTCAGTGCCGGTGTCGGCTTTGCCAACAGCAGGGTATTCCTTGCCCTTGGGGGACCATTTGGCCCAGTCTACCAAGGAAAAGATTTGGAGGGGCGAGTATGTAGATATCTTCTCCCTTCTGAATAGGGAGCCGACCAAGGAAGAGAGGGAAGGGCTGGACGAGAAGGATAAGGAGGAGGCACGTCGTCGTAAGCCGCCACACACGTGGGCAAATTGGTTGCCAGCGTACCTGATTTACATGGCCGTTTACCTCAGGGCTAGGCCGGATTTGGCTATCCCTATGGTCCAGTATCTGGACAATATTTACCGGGCTATGGTTGACCTCCCGGGTCCGTCATGGCTGGCTTATGACGAAGAATTCCGCATGAGGATTCCACTGCACCCAGAGATGAGGTGGGATGAGCCCTGCCAGAAGCTGTGGCTTCTGTATATGACCCCCACGCGCCCGGCGCCCGGAGAGAGATACCATTGTGGACATGCGGTCCAACGAGCGGCCCCGGTACAGGTACCCCGCCAAGTGGCGGGGCAGGGGGTTCCAGCCCGCCTGCTGTGCTGGACCTTCTCGTCCAATGGTTCTTGCAACAGGAAAAATTGCAAGTACAAGCATGAGTGCCCCTCTTGTTCTGGCCCCCATGCTGCCTCCGCCTGTCCCAGGCCGGGAGGATACAGGGGCAGGGGTAAGGGCGGACAAGGGGCAGGTAAGACTGCCATGGAGGGAGCGGGTTCACCAAAAGGCCCCCTCCCCAATTAATGTCGACATGCTGGAGCATTGGCTCGCATTGTACCCGAGGAGAGCAGACGCTGTGTACCTCTTTCAGGGTTTTCAACTGGGTTTTCGTATTCCTTTCACGGGGGATAGGTCACCGCAGGATGCACCTAACCTTTTGTCACTTAGGGGAAGGGAGGAGGTGGCTGCCGCCAGCATTAATAAGGAGATTGCTGCGGGCAGGGTCGCTGGCCCTTTCCTGGCACCCCCGTTCCCCAACCTTAAAGTGTCTCCGCTAGGACTAGTGCCCAAGAAGTCCCCGGGCGAGTTCCGCCTGATTCACCATTTGTCCTACCCAGCCGGCCACTCGGTCAATGATGCTATCCCTGATGACCTTTGTTCTGTCAGGTATACATCCTTTGACCAGGCATTGTGCATGGTGCGCTCATGTGGCCAGGGTGCACTGTTGGCTAAGTGTGACATTAAGTCGTACCTTCCTGCAGTGGGCATTTGTCCGTAGGTCAGGGTCTCGGTCTGTAGCCCATTACCTGGATGACTTTTTATTCGGGGGCGAACGGGGCTGGGACACGTGCACACGTCTCCTCAACACATTTCAGACGCTAATGGAGGAACTCGGTGTCCCTTTAGCGCCCGAAAAGACCGAAGGCCCGTCTAATAAGTTAATATTCCTGGGGGTGGAAATTGACACGGTAGCGCAGGCTTCTAGGTTGCCCACAGACAAGGTGTCGAGGATAGTGGCCCTTATATCGGACTTGCTGGCTAAGCGCAAGGCATCCCTTCGGGAACTGCAGGTGCTACATGGACACCTCAATTTCGCTTGCAGGGTGGTCACACCTGGCAGGGCATTTGCTCGGCGCTTGTGCGACGCCATGGCAGGCTTATCCAGGCCCCATCATAGGGCGAGATTGACACGGGGCATCAGGGCAGATCTGCACGTATGGCTCCAGTTCCTGAGGGAGTTCAAAGGGGTCTCATTTTGGAGGTCTGACCTCCTGGCTTCGCCCCAATTTCAAATTTAGTCTGATGCCTCGGGATCCCTTGGTTATGGGATGTACTTCAATGGCAAGTGGGCATATGGTGGATGGCCACCAGCCTGGTCAGGCACGGGTCGCCTGAGGGATCTCACATATTTGGAATTTTTCCCATACTGGGGGCCTTGATGCTATGGGGTGAGGAGTGGGCCAACTCTGTGGTGCATTTCTGGTGTGACAATGCGGCTGTTGTCCACATTGTCAACTCACAGACCTCTAAATCTCCCAGGGTCATGGATCTTGTGCGCCAGTTTTTATTGCGCAGCCTGCGCCTCAATGTACTGTTCAGAGCCAGGCATGTCCCGGGGGTGAATAATGATATTGCTGACGCTTTGTCCCGCCTGCAGATCTCCCGGTTCCGTGCCTTGGCTCCGGATGCGGAGGAATTTCCCTCGCCACTACCGCAGGAGATATGGACCATTGGCAAGGAGAGGTGAACCGGGCGATAGGCATGTCCCTGGCGCCACGCACGCGTAAGGCGTATCACCACGCGTTGGTTTCATTTCGGACCTTTTGTTTCCAATCTCGACTGCCAGATACCTGGCCGATCCCAGTGGCCCACATCCTCCGTTTCATGGTTTACCTGCACGCCCAGGGCCTGGCACCCCGCACCATAGCATCTAGGCTATCAGCGCTGGCTTTTATGGCCAAGGTGGGAGGTCACGCGGACAGTACCGCTGATTTCCGTGTGAGACATGTTTTGGAGGGGTGGGTGCGGGAACGTGGGCGTTGCCTGGACGACCGTCACCCAATTTCCCCTGGGGTACTTACCCAACTGGCACGAGGCTGGCATGACCTATGTTTCGATAGGTATGAGGCAGCCCTGTTTCGTGCGGCTACAACGGTGGCCTTTTTTGGAGCGCTCCGCATCAGCGAGCTTGTGATGCTGTCTAAGGCGGATGCAAGTCGTAGGGCACTGGAACTCGAAGATGTCTATGTTTGCAATGATTGGGCTCAGTTGAGGATACGCTCCTCTAAAACAGATCAGCATGGCGTAGGCAGTGGAGTAAGACTGCTACGATGTTCATTGGCAGACATCTGTCCGGTTGGTGCCCTACAGGAGTTCCTTGCACTGCGTGGACGCACCATGGCCCGTTTTTCTGTCACCAAGATGGGTCTCCCCTCACTAAATTTCAGTTTTGGAAGGTGACCGGGAAGGCACTGGCTAGAGTCGGCCTCCCTGGGGCCCGTTATGGCACCCATTCATTTAGAATTGGGGCGGCCTCTACTGCGGCTGCTTATGGGTACTCCGGGGCTGACATACGCAGCATGGGGAGGTGGGGCTCACAGTGTTTTCAGTTTTATGTTCGCCCACTCCCACCGTGAGTACCTTCTGAGTCACCATGTATCTCTCCTTCCCTGTTTTTTCCCTTGACAGACCCTGGGTGTTGTATCACACCGGTGACAGTATGGCTGGTGGGCCATAGCTACGTGCACAGGGCAGCGCGTTATGCTGCGGCGACAGATTGGGGACCCCGACTGGGACTGGGTGCATACGCACATCTCACATGGTACGGTAAGCCCGGTATGTTGTGGTGGGAGCTTTTGCCATTCCTCTTTTCGTCGAGGAGTGCTGACCCGCCCGACATTCTGATTATACACCTTGGGGGTAATGACTTGGGTCAGGTCACTGGCTTATCGCTGAAGCATGCGATTTGCGCGGACCTCGCCTACTTACATTACGTATGGCCCGCCACAACCCTTGTTTGGTCAGATATGGTCCCACGGCACGCTTATCGGGGAGGCTTTGACCTTCAGGCCCTGGACCGCGCTCGGCGCATGGTGAACAAGGCGGTGGCCCGATTCCTTTCGACCAAGGGCTGGGGGCGGGTCAGTCATCATCCCGCCATTAGTTTGCAAAATTACGGGCTTTATTCAGGGGATGGGGTCCATCTGTCGCGAGGAGGTATGGACCTCCTGCTGGGTGATTGGCGAGCAGGCCTGTCGACCGAGCTGACGGTCTTGGGGGGGGCGTCGAGCCTTTATTGAAGCCTCTCCGGGTGGCGGGTAGCACTGGTAAGGTAAACATTGATGATCCACAGGTATCCGGCAGGTTCGCAATTGACTGGACAACACTAGATAGGCATAAGTTGTTTAAACGTTGTCCGGTCAACGACGAACCAGGCGAGGGGGTGATGGTTACCACTAGACAGCTGGAATCACCCCCTGATTTTACGGATACACGTCAGAGGGTGGGGTCATTAGTTAGATATTGACTACGGTCAACAATTTGTTTGTTGTCAACAAACAAATTGATACAAATAGATACATTGTAACAATTGCCGTTGGCAATTTTGGGTGGTACCTTACCAGTGTTACTTCGGCCTGCTTGCCTTAAGAATTATGATTGGTCGTTTTACCAATAGAAATTTATAATTCGGACTAGGGCTTGAATCAATAAATGTGGCCCATGCCGTTATCCACTTTCATTTGTGTCTGAGTCCATCATTGCGGGGGTGCGCCTGCAAAGGGTAACGTGGAAATATTCAGAATAGTAATATATTTTTGTCAAAGGAAAAGTAACACTCTCTCTCCACCACTAGCTAAAGATAGGTGGACAAATCAAATTCCAGTATATTTGGAAAGCCTTTGAGGAGGAAAAAGTAATATTAATTGCTATGGTTTTCTTTATTTTTGAAGGAATTAAGAGTTTTAATGCTATGTGATTCATCAGCAGAGATAATGTCTTCATTTAGAGATTTTACTACTAGAATCACCAAGCATAAGGAAGTTCTTTGAAGCCAATAGGTGTTTAGCTCATGGCTTTGGAAAATACTATCTTAAGCCTCTTAATATTCCTAGTGTCTCTCAGTCCACTGCCAAGTGAATTCCAGCTGTGAGAATGTAAACTGTGAAGAATTAGCATTCCTTTTATGAATAATTCCACCAGTCTTGACAGAAAAGTCTCCTGAAAGTTAGTGCAGTGGTAAAACGACTGTAATGCAACAAAAAGGTTGTGAGTTTGATCCTTAACAAGGATCAAGGTTGACTCAGCCATCCATCTATCCAAAGTTGGTAAAATGAGTACCCAGCTCATTAGCAAATGTCCAATGCCAGGTGTTTGTTTTGTATCCTCCTACTATTTGCAATTGAACATGGGGAAATTTACAACTAATCTGAATTACAACCAGAGATCATGTGCCATTACCAGTTGCATAAAGCCATACTGATTTGTATACTTATCTGTTATGTTAACCAATCACTCTGTACCTCTGTACCTGATGTGTATAAATTGATGCCATGAAGTCTTATTCCCATGTCTGATGAAGTGAACTTGATCCACAAAAGCTAACATTAAAATATAGCAGTTAGTCCTCAAAGTGCTACAATGTTTTTGGTTTTGTTTTGTTTAGTTTATTCTCTGATATGTTTGACTAGAGTGATATACATTACTATTTTAAGGTAAATAATAGAGAAAAATAAGCTATAGACAATAAGAAAAAAATTTATTTTTTGTTTAGCTGTTTGTGTTCTCAGTGAAGTATCTTTATCTAGTTAAGGAACAAAGTGATACCAAACAAATTACAGCACAAGCATGGGATACACATTACCCAGTGACCTGGTTCCATTAATTTTTGAGCATGGCTGATAGGCAGCACACCACTCCTTAACTGTGGAAAGGAGCCATATTTATACAGTACCTTGAAATGGATTATGCGATTCATGTCTCCCTTTGTTATTTTGGCTACTTATCCTCTTGCTGCCTAAGCAGAGTCACTGCTACATTGGTGAGGCAATTGCCCACCAGCAGGTTCCCCCCTCTTCTATCTCCCCCCTTTCTAGTTTCTCTTTTAACGGTATAGCTAAACAGCATTTTTAAACTCCATACTATACAGTTATACAAATTACAAACAAAGTTTCACATAATACATTTTTCAGTTTAAATCATTTTGTGTCACCTAATGGGTGAAAAGCAGTAATAGGATACAATCTAAGAAATGACAGAATGATATCAGTCTGAATCCAAAGATCTACCAATTACTGCCAGAAAATGCATCTATGAGGACTTAAGTTTGGGCAATGACATAGTGAAGAAAGTGGCCTCATTTTAGCAGTTCAGGGTTTGATCAGGACACGAAAGAAGACGAAGAAGTATGTGTAAATATCATATTTCCCTTTTCTTTAAATGTTCATTGTTTCATAATCTTCAAATCAAGGACAAGGGAAGTTGGGTAACAGACCAAATCCTATGAACCACTGTTACCTCCATTGGGCATGTTTCTGCAACAAAGATTGGGAATCTGTGTCCTTCCAGATGTTGTTGGACTCCACTTCCCATCAATCCTCATCAGTGCAATCCATGTTGAGGGGTCATGGAAGCAGTAGTTGATAAATATATGAAAGCCAAAAGGCAATTTCATCCCTGGCCTACAATCTGACATCTCTAGGTCTCCTTTGTTCTTCTGCATCATTTGTTTTATAGTCTGGTGCTTATGTTGACACATTCCTTATCTTAATTGGTAAGCAGAAAACACAAAAATCTGCTCAGCTATTATACAAATTTACCTCAGAATTCTTTCTTGTCACATTTATTATTCCTATGGAGGAGAAAGGTGCCCTTGTCTTCACACACACACACAACAGTTTTAAACTGATTTAAGTATATGAATTTAGGATCTATAAAGAAGATGGCCATTACATTCTACATTGCACCCAACTATCTTAAAAAAAAAATGACGGGGGTGGTGGTGGGGAGATAATACCATATGATTTATGATTTTGTTGCCTGGGAGGTCAAACATCAACATCCAACAAAGAGAAAGCATGAGAGAGCCTTGGTGTGGTCTTAGATGCAGAAAAATAATTCCGAGGAATCACTGGTCTATGAAGGCAACAATGTTGCTGAAATTGATGAAAAATACATGTTGCTTTTTAAAGTGAATATGGAAATGGTTTTCTCTCGTGCTCCTAGAACCAAGGCTTTACTGAAACTGGATGGTAGGAGATTCGGGTCAGAGAAGCATATATTCAGAAAGTACGTATAGTACATAATTAAATAAGGAAGGTCTAGGGATGGCTGGCACTTTGGAAGAGTTTAAAAGCAGATTTGATAAATTTGAATTAGCAGAGCCAATGTGGTGTAGTAAATAGAGCGTTAGAGAAGCACTCAGGAGACCTGAGTTCAAATCCAGGTTCAGGTATGAAAACTCACTGGTAGGTAGCAGTGTGAACCACTTCTTGAATATGTCACATGACTCAACAACCTTGTTGTTGTTATTATTGTTATTGCTATTGTTATTGCTGCTGCTGCTGCTGCTGCTGCTGCTGCTGTTGTTGTTGTTGTTATTATTATTATTATTATTACGTTCAATTTATATCCCGCTTTCCTGGCACAAGTGCCACTCAAAGTGGCTTACAACATATAAAAATACAATATCATCAAACAGCAAAATTAATAGAAATACAGTTACAATAATATAAAACAGATACATCATAAAAATGATACAGTCACAAAGAAGCAGTATCCCAGTATTCATAATCCCCAGATGCCCCGGCGCAGTAGGAAACTGCCACAAAGGTTACAGTTACACCCGACCTTGCCAGCTTCCTAGACGACAAAGGGGCCAGGAGGCACAACGTCTCCTCAGCTGGGAGATTCCCTTTATCTCCCCGCCGGTGGAAGGGGCAGGGAGAGCGCAGCAGCTCACAGCGGCGGCATCTTCGGAGTCTCCCAGCCGAGGAAGACTCCCTTTATCTCCCCACCAGTGGAAGGGGTGGGGAGAGTGCAGCGGCTCATGGCAGCGGCATCCTCGGAGTCTCCCGGGCCGAGGGAGACTCCCTTTATCTCCCCACCAGTGGAAGGGGTGGGGAGAGCGCAGCGGCTCATGGCAGCGGAGTCTTCTGACCGAGGGAGACTCCCTTTATCTCCCCGCCGGTGGAAGGGGCGGGGAGAGCGCAGCGGCTCATGGCGTCGGCATCTTTCGAGTCTCCCGGCCAAGGGGGACTCCCATTATCTCCCCGCCGGTGGAAGGGGCGAGGAGAGCGCAGTTAGAGTCACCAGGTCAGAGATTATGTGGCTACATATAACAACAAGAGAGCTAGCAATGCTTACTAATTAGAATAGCTTTGTAGCAAACCCTAGGGTATCAGACTATGTTAAAGCCAAAGTCAAAAAAGATTACAAGCAGCCAAAAAGTGCACAAGCATCTCTCCTTGAGATTGTCAGGAAAGCTCCCTCACATAAAATAAAAACAAATTATAACACTGTATTTGCAGCTGTTTTAAGAGTTTCAAGATGTCCTTGCCTGAGGCAAAGGCTTACTTTACCTAATGATAAGGCTGGCCATGCTGTTTTTTTTTTTACTTATCCTTTCAGGACTCAGTTTGACAGGTTTCTCCCTTCTTTTTATTCAAACCCAACAGCTGACAACTCATGCCTGTTTGCTACTCAATGCTGCCAGAGTTGTTAGGAAGCCAGAGGACAATATATTTGCAAGTCTTATGTCTAGCTCAGGTTTCCTCAACCTTGGGTCCCAGATGTTCTTGGACTTCAACTCCCAGATGCCATGATCAGGAGGTGTGTTGACTTGGGCTTCTGGTAATTGAAGTCCAAGAACACCTGGTTGGGAAATCCTAGTCCAGCTAGGCAATAGAAACAAGGATCTCTTTTTTATTTATTTAAAAAATCAGTTTCTGTGCATAGCCCTGACATTAGGTACAAAAACTCATCCTCTTCTAAGCCTTTAACCCAGCAGTGCCCAAACTATGGTCCACGGGCCCAACTAGGCCCACACATCTCATTATTCTATCCCACACTGAGAACCCGGATCCTCTTTGGACTGCCCCCCACCCGCTCCCACCGCCTGACATTCCCGAATGTCACTTACAGGACTCTCCCAGTGTGGCACGCCAAGTTTACCCTTCCAGCACTGTGGATTTTGAAATTGAGAAGGCTTGAAAAATTCCTACAATGTGGTGATCCAGCTTGCAAGAGGCTTTCACAGTGTTGGGACCAAGCGGAGGCTGCTTGGACCAGTAGAGGTGAAGCATGGCCACCACCGCCACTGCCGCTGATGTTAGAATAGTCAGCAACAGGAGCAGCCCGCCTCTAGCCACCGCAGCTGCATGTCAGGGCTTTAACCCATTTAATTTGCACCTTATCACTTTGCTAATGAGCAAAAGACTTGGTATGTACAAGAAACTGCATGCAATAATGTTTTTATTTATTTGTGTTCTTAAGGGTAAACTTATTACTTTCTTCCTTCCCCAACCATCTGCCTCAGTGCTCCCTCCAAGAAAGAGTGAACTGAAGCTTTACTAAGTTTCTTTTTTGTAGGTTCAGATGGAATCAACTGTGGCCTATATAAAATAGCAGAATGTAATTAGATAATTAAACTTTCCAGTCAATATGCAGAACTGAAAATCCTATTTTTCACCTGTGGATTGTGAAAGAAATACAGCAATGCCAAGTTGGTGCAACAGCTGCCATTTACTGTACCTGCTCAGCTCAGAAGGAAAGGGAACAACTGGCAACTCAATATATTGCCCAACATTGCAGAAGGCAGATATCAGACATACCAGCAGTATCTATAAAAATATTGGAAATACAACCAATCAGGATTGTGGTGAAATCTTCAGCCAACCTTTCCAAAATAACAATGCAAACCTGGCTTGTCAAGCCAAGTGATGATGAAGGATCACAACATTCATCTTCTTGCCAGTGGGTACTGTCTGAAAAGTTTACCTCTCTTGATTCTGCCATTGCAATTGTGAGGACAATGTTTTTGCATAAAACATGCACAAAATTAGGATAATCAGGACCTTAGATTCCTGGCAATTGCAGAATTTTAGGCCTTAGATGGTTTGGTTAGCTTTTTCTTAACAACCATACAGTTCTTCTTGGCATATTATGCATATTTTGTGGAAAGGTGCATAGTTCTGTACTCTGTGGGAGGGAAACAATATCATGGGATGTTCAAAATCTAAGTTCAGGTATCTCATCAAGTTGAGAAAGCCTACAACAATGCAGATATAGAACGTAAATAACAGTCTCCACACACCTAATGCACAGGGAGAGTAATGAACTCTTCACCCCCAGGGTATCTCTCCACATCACGACATTTGCAACATGTGCAAGGCATACCCGTCAAGCGCGGCTCTGGAAAATACAGGAACTGCACTGGCCTGGGCATGCATGCACAGCAACAACTCCTTTGCGCATGTGCAGAACACCTTTGTGCATGCACTGAACCCCTTTGCACATGTGCACCACTGCCTCTGATGGGTGTGCATGCACAGTAGCCCCTTTCCCCGCCATTCAAAATACGGGATGGCGGTGGGAAAGGGGGGGAAACGAGCGTTGGAATACAGGAAATCCCAGCCGATACATGATACTTGACAGGTATGGGGCAAGGATGCTGTTGGAACTTCACTCCATAAGACTGACCTTGCTAGAGTGTCATTCAGCACTAACTTCAGATGGGAATTCAGTTTCCTTTCATTCTCACATAAAATAGTGTCCATTTTTCAAGGGATACTTAAAGAAATAGTTCTACATCTTATTTAGGGATGAAACTGTTGTTCTATGTGGGACTTGAACATGACTGTCGCCCAGGTATGTGTCTTCTTTGAAGTGCATGAAGAAGAGAAACGCCACCATGGTTGTGGAGTTCTGATCTTGCTAAATTGTTATAAATGTGCTTACCTTATTAATTTTCATCATGTACCATGTGTCCTTAGAATACGTTTCGACCAATCATCTCCCCTAATCTAGGACTGCACAGTGGCCCGAATACATCAGTCTCATAAAACTATCTGTATCTTATCTATTTACTGCTAGACATTGGAAATCCAGGAGTGATCTGTTGGAGGCTGAATGGCTGTAGAGCAGGGATGGCCAAACTTTTTGTGCCATGGGCTGGTCACGTGGCTCCTCCCACCATAAATGGTATCCGCGGCTGTCATAAATGTGTTTAGGGCAGCTGTGGGTGCATTTACGGCAGCGTTATGCACATGCACAGGTGCATTTAATTCTGCTTCTGGTAGTGGTGAAGGTGGTGTGAGCCAGATGACGGCCAATAGTTTTACCTCCCCTTCTGTAGCGTGAGTGAAGTATGGCCTTTAAGAAAAGAGAGAACAGAAATAGCCTATTTAAACCAAAATTAAAAATAAGATAAAATGAAGTCTCAGGCTTTGGGGGTTTCATTAGGGCTCCTCCTACACACAGACTAGAACTGGATGTGCCCTGGTTTTTCCTCCTTTACAAAATGGCTGTTTTAGCCATCTCTGAGCCTACCGTTGAGCAGGGGGGAGAAGGCCTTGAATTTGACTTTCCAAATGAGTATAGATTGCCACGAGGGAGAGAAAAATGAAAGCTTGCAGTCTGAAATAAAACAAAGATGAGGAAAGAAGTACAGCTGGAGGGATACGTCCAACACATTTCTGAGCAATGCTGCTGTCTTTATTAGAGTCCCTGTCTACTGCTATCTGAGTAAATAACCTTTTGTGGAATTGCTAGGCTATTTTGGAAGAAAAATGGCACAGTGGGGTAGTTTTGGGAGTGGGCGGGGCGGGGTGGGTCTTAGTCTGGTTTACCCTGCATGATCACAACCTGGAGTTTTGCACCTTTATTTAGGAGGAGCGGCCAAGAGTGGTGAACTAGAATAGAATGGCAGAGTCCCAAGGGGGCAGGGGGGAATTATAGCAGTGTGAAGAGTTTCAAGTAGCAGTAATGATTTATTTTGTAAAATTAAGACAACTACTAGAAGTATTTGTCTTCATTCCTTTCCAAGGCATAGCTGTTGCCAGCATAATGAATAGCTCTCAGCATATGAAGAGTTCGCACAACATATTGCATTTGGCATTATGTATTCGACGCCTGGTCTGTCTGCCAAAATATTTTGGCAGAAGAAGGCAAATATTCCAAACAAGTGAAAAGTTTCTATTGAAAATAAACATATCTCTAGCATTAAAGGGAACAATGTGGATAATTATGTCTTTACCTTGTTTTGGTTAAAGCTAATGCAGTTGTCTCAATTTCTTCAGTGAAGTTATATGCTAAATAAAAATAACATGATGTCCAAATGGCCCTGACAAAAACAAACAGAATTAATTGAAATGGAATTGTACAATAAAATTGAGCCATCCAATCATTTACTTTAGTTAGCTCTGAGTAATGATGAATGGATCAATTCATAATAAATAACCCTCCACCCCCATGTAAAGTTACATTTAATTGCTTGCCATCACTTAATTCTGACTTATGGCAACTCATTCCAGGACTTTCTCAGTAGAGAATACACAGAAATGGCTTACCATTCTTCTGGGGGTATTCCAGGACTGTGCAAATTGCTTGCTTGTTTTTTTAAAATTTATTTATTTAAGTAGCACACATGATCTATTGATGTGTTTTACTTGCATATGTTGAGGCAAATTAAGGTGTTTCAAGTGTGTGAATTAAATTAATATGCATGTTTCTTGTTATAGGAAGGTAAGCAGGTATATGTTAGCAGCATTTCTATTCTGAACGGGACTCAGTGATCTGAGTCCTTGTGTCCCTGCAACAGTCTTAGTAAAAATTATCTGCCCAAGTTGCTATTTGAAAAACAATAAAAGTTTTTATTTGGCATGCGATAGGTCTTGAGCACATTGAAGTTTGTCCTGGGTGGATGGAAACCTCATTGCTCCACTGCATTGCACCCTGGCATTTAAATCACTGCCATGGTTCACACAAAAATGTTTAATTCTTCTGGGAATGTATGTTTCAATTGTCCATACATCCCATAATCCCCCTTTTCCCTCACTCTTCTGTGCCATTATTCTCATCTTCTTACCCATCTCTTTTGCTGGAATTCAAATCCCTTCCTTTTTTAATGTATACTCAGTGAAATAGCACTAAGTTGACAAGACACAGCAAGCTTTCGAATTATTGCTGTATCATTTTAGTACTATACTAGCATGGGTTGCCCGGCGATGCCGGGCTTTTTTTTGGTTTTTTTAAAAATAAAACAATGTCTTTTTGGGGTTTTTTTTTAATAAACACTCCTGCACCACACGTGGAAGTGCCATGTGGTGGAGGAAGGGCAAAATGGCCATCCGGCCCCCAAAGCTGTCTGAGGGAGTGTGTCCTGGCTCTCAACCTGAAAAGGTTGAGAACTCCTCATTTAGCACATCATGAATGCATCCTCTACTCGTTTTTCTTTTGGCCTCTGGGTGGCTGTGGTGAACTTTGTTTATTTTGGTCATTCGAGTTCCTGTCGCCATGAAGTGAAGACGTCTTCATGGTAAGCAGTCTGATTTATTTATTTATTTGTTTGGGGGGAGTTGAGTTTTTGTTGGGGGGGGGGCTGTTGTTTTTTGTTGTATGTTTGTCCTGTATTTGTTTGTGTTTATTTTTTAAAGGCTTGATTTCTGGTTTTGAATGGTTTTGATTTGTTTTTTGGTGCGTCCTTTTTTTAGGGGGAGGGGGTGCCTTTTGATCCCATGGGCCATGCTGGATGGCCCTTGGGAAGTGTGTGTTGTTGCGGGGAGGGTGCCTTTCTTTCCCACGGGCCATACTTGCTGGCCCATGGGAAGGAAGGGAGAGGCAGTGGGGTGTTTATTCTTTTTCCCCGCGGGCCATACTGGCTGGCCCGGTGGGAAAGAAGGGCAGTTGCGGGGGGTGGGGGTGGGTGGGTTTTTTTCCTTTAATTTTTGGTGCTCTGGCTGGCCCTTCGAAGAGAAGGGCAGCGGCGGCCGGGAGTGTTTTTTTTCTTTTTTTCTCGTCTGCTTGGTGGGAAAGAAGGGCAGTTGCGGGGGGTGGGGTGGGTGGGTTTTTTGCTGTAGTTTTTGGTGCTGTGGCTGGCCCTTCGAAGAGAAGGGCAGCGGCGGCCGGGGGTGTTTTGTTTTTTGTTTGTTTCTCGTCTTTTTGGCCCGCCGGCTGGCCTTTTGATCGGAAGGGCCATGGTGGCGTTGGGGGGGGGGTTCCCCCACGGGCCATGCTGGCTCGTTCATGGGGAAGAATGGCTGCGGCGGTGGGCTTATTTTTAACTTTTATTTTTCGTGCGCCGGCCCTTCGAACGGAAGAGTAGCGGCGGCGGCTTGTTTTTTATTTTTTTCCCCCACGGGCCATGCTGGCTCGCCCGTGGGGTTTAATGGTTGCGGAGGCGGCTTTTTTTAGTTTTGTTTTTGCGCGCCGGCTGCCTCATCATTCTGCTCGCACATTGCGCGCAGGACGCTGGGGCTTGTAGTAATGTGTTGGTGCTTTGTGTTTGTGCTGCGTTTTTTTAAATTCCTTTTCTTTTGATTGGCTGCGGCCCGTGTTCGAACGCTGCGGCGTGCGTGAGCCTCTCAGCCTGATTGGCTCTGGTGCGCCGCGGCGCAATGACTTTTGGGAAGTGAAGTTCTTTCCCTTTCTTGCCGTTAGTGGGGCTGAGGCCCCCGTGCCGGATTTTTAAATCCTTCGTTGACCTGCGTAGGGAATTCGCCCGTGCTCTCAAAGGGAGGGTGCGGGTCAGTAGGGCAACGCATAGCAACGTATAGCCAATTCCAACGGTGAACACATGGTTTTATAGGTTAAGATGAGTTTAAAAATACAGTTGTATTGAATAAGACTCAACATACCTTCAACAACCTTTTATTTTTCTTCAGAAATGTCAACAAGTAAGATATTCTTGTCTTTCAAATATCTGGACTAGTGCTGATAAAAAAGTACTAAATACCCAAATGACAGAATCCTAAAAGCTGTTTATAATCCACTCAAGACTTTTCTTTTTGCTCTGAATTCTCTGTAGTGCTTCAACTTTTGTTAGGTGTTTGACAAATTTTGAATGCTCAAAGCAAGTTTGCTGCATCCATCATTGTGAAGGTTTCCCAAGATGTTTCAAGTTAAACTCTTGACAGGAAAATTACACTGATGTAGAAATGCTTCAAAGGAAACAGTTGTGGCTTGCACTGCCTGTACATCAGTCATATGATGTGGACAGAAGCCTGTGACAAGGCTGAAATTTAATCTGCCTTTCTTTTGGCTGATTCTGCCCATCTCCTGCCTATCTGACACATTTTAGGCTCAAGAGGTTTGGAGAAACTGACATCCCAGCAGCAAGTGACAGATCCATTGTGTGTCATTAATGAAAGTTGTCATATTAAAATAGGGGAAAATCTAGAACAATTGCTAGGAGCTGAGACCTTCTAGTGGCTGATCAATATTTAAGTTCCTATCTTGTATTATCAGTTTTGTGATCCTGGAGTTTTGGTGATTCCATTTCGTGGCCTATATTCAAATGTTAGATTCAATTACTAGAGCAAATCTGTTGAATCAAAAGTATTTACTGAAATGTTGACTTACCATCCAGCAGTTGATTCCTTGGTCCTACTCTAGTGAAGACTACCAACTGAATTTAGGCCCCTGCATTTCATATGTTTGTTGCTCAGTCAAGGGAAGGAATAAAAAAGAAAATGTCTTCCACCGACCCCAATGTCCCCTACTATTCTACTGCTTGGAGTCAATGCCTTTGGTTCCCCCCCCCAATACAATGTAAAACAAGCTATGTATCATCCTTTTGAAGGTGGGGTGGGGTTGAGGTGCAAAATGTCAAAGTTCGTATTATAAGATTATGAAATTATTCTGAGGTATAACCTTAACTTCTCCCTTAAAGAACTACTGTATGTTAAAAAACTAACCTCTGGCCATATTCTGTATCTTAAATAAGCAGTATACATCTGGCAGACTGATAACACTATATTTTCTGTGTCCAGAGATACTAAAATCATTGCTCATTAAGAATTCCACATCCTTGACTGACCAAAAAGTCTTTTCAGTCAATTCTAGCATTTCATTATTGCAGTGAAGTAGATGATATCCTCTAACTGGAATAAAGGCATAATACATTTATTTCTTATTGACCTTTTCCATGCCAGATAAACAATTATCGTGTCTGAAGGGCAATGAAATTGCACTATATGTTCCTGGCTGAGGGTAGGAAGGAAAGAGGGGAGATGAAGGTCAGTAATAAAACAGAATTGAACAAGTTTTAGGGAAAAGGTACTATGCTTTACAACTGCCTTCTTCAAAAGGCACTTTATGAAAGGATTGGGTCACAATTCCTATCATTCTCAACCAGCAGACTGTTGGGTTTTTAGTCTGAGGGATCTGGAAATTACTGGGTTGGGAAAGCAATTTTCAATTAGAAAAAGAGTTCTTCTGAAGAAATGAACAAATTGCATCACTGGGAGACATAGCGTAGACCACATTTCTCCTATGGTTTCTTTGAAAATAATAAACTTAATAATTAACAATATCCAGAACTCCAAAACATTAGGGGAAACAAACATAGTTTTTAAAGCCTGTTAATGTAGAACAAAGCAGGCATTTTCAACTAATGCTCCAAGCTCTGTGGTATAGATTGCTTTTGATATCATGTCGTATTTATTATATGTATCTGTCCTTTTCTTTAAGCAACATAAGGTACATGGTCCTCATTTATTTATCCTCAGATCAAGCCTATGAAGCAGTTAGGATGGGAACTAATTACTGGCTTAAATTGTTTTGTGAGTTGTATGGATGAATGGGGATATGAACCTGAACCTATTCTGGCTCCAGAGTAGCAGAGTGTTCCCTCACAAAATTAAGCAGTAAGAATAGCAATAGCAATTACACTTATATACTGTCCCATAATACTTAGTGCACTCTCTGGGCGGTTCACAAGGCAATTAGCATTTTTGCCCCCAACATGGAAGGCTGAATCAACTTGAAGTCCATCAGGACTGAACTCACAGTTTTGGCTGCAGTACATCAGTTTAACCACTGTGCCACTAGGGCTCAGATCAGCTTCCCTTATGCAGCCACAAGATTTCAAAGGAATCAATTTTATTCTTAGGTTTATAAACTGTAAATAGGGATTTTCTATTTGTCCATAAGATTCATTGTCACCCAAAAACTAACTACAGAGGACACCTTGGAAATTGATGGATTTCTACTAATCTCTGGCTTTAAAAACAGTACCCTTTGTGTTTTTGGCCAATGGATTTAGGTGGCTTAAATTCAAGGGCTATACGTTTAAGTGATCCTTAGGTTGGTTCATGATCCATGTATTATATACAGAACAATGTGATATTGAGAACTTGCCAAGTTACTTTTAAAGAGTAAGGAGCTGCAATTGGACTTTCAAGGACCAGAAAGTATTTGGTGATCACTATAGTGGTTTATTTTTTAAAATATCTGTTTCTTCTGGTTCAACAACACTAAAAAAGTTACTCTAATCCAGTGTTTTTCAACTTTTGGTTTTTGGACTTCAATTCCCAGAATGACCCAGAAGCCTAAGTCAATTCCCCAAAGCACTGATCAGCCAGCCAATGTACTGATTTAGGCTTCTGGGAATTAAAGCCCTTGTGGGGCACATGCCTTATGTTGGGAACCACTGCTCTAATCAGAATACTGCAAGCCTTTAGTACAAAATACATTTGAGTAGGGAAGATAGCTCCTGTAATAGCTAAAAGGGATGTTATAAATTGTTATGTTATGTTTCATTAAATTACTTGCACCTTAATTATTCAAAATAAATAAACAAGTGACTAAATTCATAGACTGCAGTGCTTAATGGTAAAGATGCTGAGCTTGATTACTGGAAGGTCAGCAGGTCAGCAGTTTGAGATGTGATGTAGTGAACATCTGATGTCTGTCCTAGCTCATGCCAATTTAGCAGTTTGGAAGCAAGATTTTGCAAGCAGATAAATAAGTACCACTTCAGCGGGAAAGGTAACAGCATTCCGTGCACTCCTGTGTTCAGTCATCTCTGACTCTTTGGCTGTAAACTGATGTGAACACCGCCCCCTAGAGTTGGACACAAATGGTTTTTGAGCAAGGGAGACCTTTACTAACTAAATTCATTGCTCACACTTGTTAAATGCAGCATATTTCACAGCTGCCTTTGCTACTATCTTAATAAACCAAAGGAATGGCAGACAGATATAAGGGAAAGTGGCCAAGCTACACTATTAGAGCATATTGGGATAGGTCAAAGCAGGAACATATGTTAAATGAAAGGCCATAACATTTAGAATCCATTTGTGATATGTTGGTCGGAAGAAAAATGCCAGAGATTTTTATCTTCTTAAGAGAAAATGGAACCAAAAGGAGCAGTTTGCTAAGCAGTGCCCTTCCTCATTAGCATATGGCTTTCTCCAGGGCAGCTTGGTGATCCATTTACATGCCATCACACCAATTATTAGCCACAATCTGAATGCTAGAAAAATGGGATGGAGATTATTACTATGTTAAAATGGCAACAGGGTCATAATTAAAACAAAACCGTGTATTCACCTCTTCACCTTTTCTAACTCATCAGTTTCTCGAATGCAGTTAGAGAAGCTGCAGCAACCTCTTGCAGCCTTGCTGAGAGTTGTGGGCTAATCAGGATGCTACACACACAAAGACATGGTCACAACGTAACAATAATAGTCATGTGCTGTGCTGTCATGTCAATTCTGACTTAGGGTGGCCTTTCTGTGGTTTTCCAGGAGGAGAATTGTGCCAGGGATTTCATGAACTGATGTGGAGTGTATCCTAACAACCTGCCTCTGAGTGGTTGGACAAGGGTGATTGCCAGATGAGAATTAGCACTATTAAGTAAAATCTATGAATGGGGAAAAATGTAATTGCAGCCACATGGGTAGGGCACTGTGACATCACAGCAATGGAGCAAACAAGGGTCAAGAAAGAATCCAGAAGTGCTACTGGGACAGTTGAATATAGAAAGGGACCTAAGAGATATCTGCTTAAAATTTGGCTAAGTGGGTTACAGAGAGTTTTGTAAGTGCTATGGAGTAGTATATAAATGTAGTTGCTATTGCTGCTTTTCTCATATCTCACATATATTGCATATGGATGAATTTGGACAGTGGCATTAACATTGAGTAGGATCTGGCTACCAATCTGGCCAGATTATCCTGCTATGGTAATAGAGTAGACCATACTGTCAGCAACTCAACACCAAGTGTCAGGCAGTGGTTAACGTAACCTTACAATCCTGAGGACTAACAACCTTGGGTGCCAAAGCCCAAAAGGAAGGGTGATGGTCCCCAAGTAGATTCAATCCCACTTGAATCCATCTTGATGGAGGGCAGCCGCAGCAGCTTCATCAATACTCGCCTGGGCCTGATGAGGACTTTGGTTGCAAAGGGGCTCAGGACCAGAAAGGGACTTGCAGAACTGGATCAATGGTATGAGTATCATACTGTGATGGGGAAGGCAGATGAAAGGCCACTGAATTATATTCTCAGGACAGTCTTCATGGCTGATTGTCATGATGTTTGCCAATATTTGGATTCAGATACTGCAGGAGCAGGAGCAGGATCTGGCTGGATGGCTAGTTTATCATGTAGGCTGGGACTCTTGGCTCAGGAGTATTATAATGCTTTATGGCTATTCCAGTAAATAATATTTGGCTACATCCAATGGCCTTGCTGTAGCTTTGTAGGCTCAGCATTATGTGGGTGTGGGAAAATATATAGATCCCCTCCACCTGATCATCCCTCTCATTATTCTAAAATTGTCAGAGATGACGTTTGTTTGGAATGAACCTCTACAATGGTCTCAACCCATTTAGTTAGTCTTTAGATGTTACTACATGTATATAGGATTAAAACCACACTGAAAACAGCTCCTATGGAGCTGTTGGAATGTCCAAAGAGCACCTAACTCAATCTAAGAATGTTTCAGTGCAATTTAATGCATATATACCCACCAAAATTAAAGCTCCATTGAGTTCAATGGAATTTATTCTCAGGGAACTACTATCCAATTTGATTCATAGTGAGAGTGCTATATGTAGTGGGAGCAAGTGTTTTGAATTTGAGAAATCTGTATGAAGTGTTACACTTGTACACCTCTTGTTGGGTAACCACTGATGATAAAAGATTAGTTTAGATTAGAGTTCTGCACCTGGTTTGTTTTCCTTGTTTTGTGTTCTTTGATCTGCTCAACCAGGAGAGATTATCTGTATTATTACAGATTGTTTGTTCTCTGTAGAAAATGAGATGGATTGGAGTGGGGAAAATCACAATGAAGAACATCTTTTTTAGCTTCAAAAGAGAATGGTGCATCTGCAGCGAACGAGGCTGGTGTTTTAAAATTTTCACACCAAGAATTTCAAATAGAACAGCAGGAATTCTATCCACAATCAGAGACCAGCTTTTTACCCTAAGTGCCATGAAAAGAAATGTTGTCTGGCACCCGTGGCCTTAAGAGGGAGAAATTAGATTTTAGGATAGCTTTAGACATGCAGTGTGATTTCAAATTATACCGTGTGCTTTTTTTTAATTATGAGATTACTTAGATTTTTAAAAAATAAACTTATTGAAGTGCCATCCATAGATGCCATCCTGAAAATCACAAAGTACAGTATTTCCATAAAAGTAGTAGATAGACATTATCTTCTGCCTATATTTTTAAAAAGAGCTCATCATGTTCTCTTATTTTCTTTTTTTAGTAAAGGTAAAGGTCACCCTTGCTCAACAGCCAGTTGTATCTGACTCAAGGGTTCAGTGCTCATCTCTGTTTATAGCCGAACAGCCAGCGCTTTCTCCGTTTGCAGACATTTCTGTGGACATATGGCAGGTATGCCTAGACACCAAAGTGCATAGAATGCTGTTTACCTTCCCACCAAAGTGGTACCCATTTATTTAATTGCAATTTCTTGCTTTCAAACTGCTAGGTTGGCAGGAGCTGGGACAGAGACGGGTGCTCATTCCGTCATGCAGTACTCGGGTTTTGAACTGCTGACCTTCTGCCTCCCAGTCAACATCTTAACCATAATTAAACTGTCTTTCCTGCCTCCACTGGATTGAGCCTGGGCCACTTCATGGTGGGTGATGTCACAGACAGGTCTGCAAATTCACTTTCTCAACCACAGTGTCTGGGTCCTGTAGTGGGACATTCTACAATTAAGCATGTGTAGCTTTAGTGTCTTGCAATGAAGACAAAGAAGGAGCTGTAATAAAGCTAATCACAACTTTATTGCATGATGGTCAGGGTGAACATGAGGTAATGGCAGACAAAACAGCTCTATTTATAGTACACTGTACATTTGAATATCCGGTAGCTCATTGGCTACTGTCCGTGTGACGTCATAGATCGTCACGCCCATCTTCTCCAGGAGCTGTGTGGTGGGAAGGTTTCCCGCTCTTCAGGTATTCGGGGAATCTGTACCATGTGAGCCGGATGCTCGCTACTGCCACCTGTGGCCACTTAGCTCGCATCCTTATACAGCTTGCTACAATGTGTCTCTGATTAGATACAATTGGATACAATGATTGGTTACATTCTGTTAAAGGGAACCTTGCAACGTTCATTCAATACATAACACCCCTCCCCCCTAGGTGAGGACGAAGTCCTTCAGCCATTGAGGCTTCCCGCATGTTCGCTTTGGGCGAGTGGCGGCCGCACATGGGGCCGGGGTCCCTGCATGCTCTTGATTACTCTGCCCTCGTCCTGCAATGGGAGAGTGTAACTCGTTAGCGATTGGCTGTGAGTTCTGAGCCAGGGATTGGGGAGGTCTAGGTGTGGGAGTAAACTCCAGGGACGTGAAACCAGGGGCTCCAGGGACTAAAGAAAACCCCCGCTCTTCGCTCGGATAGGTGGGGGACCACTCCAACCCCCCCCCCCAGTTTCCTAACTCAAAGTCTAACTCTTCGAAATCCCCCTCTTCCAAGTTGTTCCTGTTACCCGGGGGGTCAAAAGGATGCGGATTTGTGTCATTCCCCCCCCTGTGGTCTGTGTCTCCCCTTTGGGATAAGCGGGTGGGGGAGAACCCTAACGCTGAATGCTCTGCTTGGTCACTCAAGTCTTGCCTTCCTACTATCCTACCTCTGAGCTGGTCGGCATGCCTCCTCCAGAGGAGTCCTGTGCTTGTCTCGACATTGTAGGAGATTGGCCCCGTTTGCCCGACCACTACTCCAGGCACCCAGTTAGATCCATCGGCCACGTAGTTACGGCAATGCACTGCCTCGCCGATCTCGAAACTCTTGGTGCCCCCGTTTCTATATTTCTACCCGTGTCCTCCACCCTGGTTGGGTCTAACCTCAAGAGGATCATGGCAGGTTTCCTCCGCATAAGGAGTTCGGCGGGTGACAGACCCGACGCTAAGGGGGTTACACGATACCTTAATAGGAATTGGCAAAGTTGTAAGTTCAATTCCCCGGGGCCCATCCTCCGCAGTGCGTCCTTCGTTGTTCGCACCAGGTGTTCCGCTTGACCATTTGTAGCGGGATGAAAAGGGGCCGCGGTTATGTGGTGAATTTTATTAATCTCTATGAAACCCTGAAACTCTGCTGATGTGAAAGTTGTGGCGTTATCGCTCACAAGTCCATCAGGTAACCTGAAACAGCTGAATACCTTCCATAATTGTTTAATCATTGCAGCTGATGATGTACTGGCCATCGGGATTACCTCAAACCATTTGGAGTAAGCATCCACTTTTATAAGGGAAAGGGTGCCCCTGAAGGGACCCGCAAAATCTATGTGCAGACGTGACCACGGTCCCCGGGCTGTGTCCCATTCTCTGTGCGGAAGTCAGGACTCCTTGGGCCGGGTACTCTGGCAGCTCTCGCAAGTGCCAATCATGTGTTCTATGTCTGCATCCCGCTTGTGCTACCAGACATAACTTCTAGCTAGCGCTTTGGAGCGCACGATCCCTGGGTGGCTGATATGCAGCATCTTGAGCACCCGAGACCTCAGAACTTCGGGGGATTATTACCTGCTGCCCCCAGTGTAGGCAGCCCCTCTCTAAGGAGAGTTCGTCTCTCCTCCTACCATAAACCTTAAATTCCTCTGTTGGGGAGGTTGCTGGCCACCCTTTTTGTACCCATGAACTGACTAGGGCCAATGACTTATCTTTCACTGTAGCCTTAGCGATCTCCACTGGCAGTATTGGGGGCGACTCTAGGCCTCGATCAGGAGCACCTGGTGGTCCTGCTCTACCTCGCACTCTGGGTCCCCTGCCTGTGGGAGGGGTGACCTGGAAAGGGCATCAGCATGGCTGATCTCCTTGCCGGGATGGTAGGTTAACGCATACTGATACGCGTTGAGGAAAATGGCCCAATGCAGCATCCTTGGGGACAAGATCTGTGGGGTTGGGTTGTTTGTGGTAAAGATCCCTAGCAGGGGCTTATGGTCGGTCACGACTGTGAACGGTCTGCCATAAAGGAAGTCGTGGAACTTTTTGGTTCCCGCAACAATCGCCAGGGCTTCTCTATCTGTTTGCACGTAGTTACGCTCTGCCTTGGACAGGGATCTCGAATAGAATGCCACTGGGGCTTCTCACCCGCCCTCTAGCACATGGCATAGGACTGCCCCCACCCCCACCGGTGAGGCATCACAGACTAACACAACAGGTTTCTATGGTCTGAGCGGCGGCTGCAGCTGGGGTCACCATTAATTGTTGATATGCCTGTGCTAAATCTAGCTTGGCGAAACACCTCCCCCCGTGCAAAGTTGCTAACAGGTGACTTACTACCGGCACCGGGTATGCATTTGGGCGAATTGCCTTGTTAATCGTGCACTTGTAGTCAGCGCAGATTCTGACCTCCCCATTAACCTTAAGCACCGTAACAATGGGGGTTTCCCACTCTGCGGAGTCCAGCGGTACCAAAATCCACTGACCCACCAGTTTGTCCAGTTCAGTCTCAATTTTGTCCTTTAGTGCAAAAGGCACTCTCCCTGGCTTGAGCCTGATGGGCCGGATGTTGGGATCCATGTCGAATGAAACTGGGGGCCCCTTGAACTTCGTGAGCCCCTTCTCAAAGACGGCAGGGTGTACGTTACACACCTCCGTGATCGGGTCAGCCTGCACAGCGTGTATGTCTCCAATGAAAACCCCCAGGGGGCCAAACCACTGTGCCCCTAGGAGACAGCAGGACCCTTTCCTTAAGACTACTAGGGGCAACTGCACAGAGCGCCTCTTGAACTTCACCTTGAACTCCCCCACCCCCAACACTGGGATACTTTTGCCCTGAACGTCCCGCAAATTAGTCTTTAGGGCCTTCAGTTTTGGGCGTGACTTGGGGGGAATGCGCAAAAATTCCCGGTGGGAGATGATGGAGTACGATGACCCCGAGTCTATCTCCATTCTAACTGGGACCCCTTGTATCAGTACCTCAACAAAAAGCAGGGGTGCCTCAAAGGCATGCTGTAAACCTCCTGGTCGTGGTTGTCGGGAACTCGTCGAGACATGCGGTGCTCCTGAGTCTCGTTGTTGTCGACGATTCTGCCGACCCCATCTGCTTTCTGTTGGGACCATTCCATCTGGCCCTTGCTGTTGTCTCGACGACGCCTGCAGATCTTTGCGATGTGCCTGTGCCGCCCACAGTTGTTGCACTCCGCCTTCTGGAATGGGCACCGGCTCCGGTCGTGGGATGCCCCGCATCCATCGCAGCGGCGGTCCTCTCTGGCGCGGTCTCGAAACTTGGGCCTCCTGTGCACCTGCTGCACGTCGTCGTCCTCGCTGAAGTCGGAGGTGGACGTGGTGGACTCAGAGGGCCCCTGCTCTCCGTGGGAGGAACAGTTGTGGACTGGGACCACCGGCGGGGGGGGCAACCGCGGCGGTCCTGGCCCAGCACACCCATTCGCCTTGTTGCACTGACTCGGCAGCTTGGGCAATGCACAGAACATGCTCGAAGGAGATGCTCTCATCCTTGGTCAGTAGTTTTTTCCTGGGCCCCTCATGTCGCAGGCCCAGCAGGTGCCTGTCTCGCAGCACCTCGCTCAGGGATGCTCCCCACCGGCAAGGCATGGCAGCCACCCTCAGAGCTGCCACGAAGTCAGCCATGGACTCACCGGCCCGCTGGCACCGTTGCTGGAAAGCTAGCCTTGCCGGGAACACCGACACCTTCAGTGCTTCCTCAGCTCAGTGAGGATCTCGTCTAGGGGTACCTCCCTGAGCGGCCTCGGCGTCAGGAGGTTTGTTGCCAGCTCTAATGTTTCCAGGTTGCACTGGGCCAGCAGGAATGCCCGGCGCTGGGCTTCCTCCTCAATGCCCTCAAGGTCCATTGCATATAGGAACTACTGTTTGTAGAGTTCCCATTTCTCTGGTTTCGTGGTGTCAAAGGGCGTGATGTTCACTTTTCGGGATGCCATCCCATCCTCGTCACCAATTTAGTATCTTGGAATGAAGACAAAGAAGGAACCATAATAAGGCTAAACACAACTTTATTGCATGATGGTCAGGGTGATCATGAGGTAATGGCGGACAAAACAGCTCTATTTATAGTACACTGTACATTTGAATATCCCTGTGCGGTAGCTTATTGGCTACTGTCCGTGTGATGTCATAGATCGTCACACCCTTCTTCTCCAGGTGCTGTGTGGTGGGAAGGTTTCCCGCTCTTCAGGTATTCGGGGAATCTGTACCATGTGAGCTGGATGCTCGCTACTGCCACCTGTGGCCACTTAGCTCGCATCCTTATACAGCTTGCTACAATGTGTCTCTGATTAGATACAATTGGATACAATGACTGGTTACATTCTGTTAAAGGGAACCTTGCAAGATTCATTCAATACATAACAGTAGCCTAATAGGATACCTCTAGGTACCGAAGATCATGCTGGAACTCTGGAGCATCTCTCCACACATCCCCTGACTCCTCTTACTCCTCAGTACTCTCCCTTCTATTAGTCCAGGCTCCTCTCCTTACTTTCTTTCCTCCAAATCCCTTGACTTTCTAACCCTTGGGAACCTCTTGTTCCTTTACAGCAACTTCCCTGTTGATGGCTTGGCCCTCCAAAGGTAGAGGCCTGCGATCTCAAGCATAGCCTGACAGGTGCCTTACAGAGTTTTTAAGGGCATTGAAGTCAACCCTTGCTTTGGTCACTGGCCACCTTCTCACAACCTGTTTCTGGAAAGATGGTAAGATTTCTACCCCAATCTCCAACTGACAAGAGTTGAAGGAGAAGAAAGCAGAGAAGTATATCTCTGTTACGTGGAGTTGGATGGGTTGTGTATATATACATATTATTTGGTGTGTGGGAGAGGCCCCACCTGTTTGGATCCCTGGTTCTGACCCCTACTAGTGTGTAGCTGCCATGACGTTTCCTGGAGGAATATGGTGTTCAGTGTTGAAGGACAGGCATAGGATACAGGCACATGCAGAGCTCATGTAGTCATTTACTCTTGTCCCAAGCTTAGCCAATGCTAGTATTTCTTGGATGGGAGAGAGAAGAAGGAAAAAATGATTTCAATTAAGAAATAATTGATCAGGCATACTCTTGGGAGGAAAATAATATAATTTTCAGGTTTCCATATAAAAATTACAGATAATAGACTACCACTCAATTTACATTGTCTCCCAAGGGTCTGGAATGTTTCCCATCATATTTTTCCCAGAGCATTGCAACACTCCAGAAAAGAAATAATTATGGAAAGGCAAGGGAGAACTTTTTTTGGGTGAGTGTGTGTAATGGCCATCCTGGATACATTTTCAGCATTTTGTCTGAAGAAACTGACTGTGAGAGGTATTCCTCCCACCTCTCAGAAACTGATCACCAGAGCTGCAAACAGAGGTGTGCATTCATATGTCTGGAATGGGCTCCCACACCCCTGGATGTAGGCCACTGAAACGTGGCACATGCCTGCCTTGGCCATGAGAGACAGTCACTGTCAGGGTCCTGCGGGCAACGGTGGTGTGTGTGCACCAAAAAAATGGGACAAAAGAACTGCACACACATGGGGGAGATAAGGAACTACATCTTCCAGAATGCCCTGTAGTTGCGCACACAGTCAGTGCATGGGTTCCCCGCCACCTGCACTGCCTCCGGTTGCTGCCTGGATGCTGTTGCTGCTGGGTTGAGAGAAGGCTGCTGTTCCTGCTCGTCCTCGTCCTCCGCTGCCTCCTTTCTTGCCTGGTTGCTGATGCTAAAGGCATGCCAGGCCCGACACCCACACTCCGCCTTGGGGAGCTGCGATCAAGGGAGGGGAGAGGGGGGTTGTCTGGAGCTCCCGGCCTGCCTCCCTGCTGCAGGAAAATCAAGGGGTGAAAGAGAGACAGGGAGGGAGAAAAAAATCCCACCCCGTGTGTGTGTGTGTGTGTGTGTGTGTGTGTGTGTGTGTGTGTGTGTGTGTGTGTGTGTGTCTGTGTGTCTGTGTCTGTGTCTGTGTCTGTGTGACGTGCATGTGCATGTGCATGTGTGTTTGTGAGAGAGAGGGGTAGAAATCCCACCCCCTCACTCTCTGTGTCTGTGCATCTGTGTGCGTGTCAATCTCTCTCTCTCTCTCTTTGTGTGCTGGCTGCTGGCTGCAGGGAAATCAACAGGTGAAAGGGAGAGAGAGAGGGAGAGAGAAATCCCACCCCACGCACACGTCTGTGTCGCGTGTGTGAGTGTGCATGTGTGAGAGGGGATAGAAACCCCCGATGTGTGGGTGTGTCTGTGTGTGTCTCTGTGTGAGAGGGGATAGAAACCCCCGATGTGTGGGTGTGTCTGTGTGTCTCTCTGTGTCTCTGTGCATGTCTGTGTGTCTGTGTGTGTCTATGTGTCTGTGTGTGCGTCAACCCGAGCAATGCCGGGTAATCAGCTTGTATATAATAAAACTAGATATTATTTGCAAAGAAACATTTGGGCAAAATGAGTGTTTATGTCTGTGGTCCTGAGCAGACTTGGGTACAAGCAAGTCCCATAACCAATGGGAATTCCTGTGGTGTAACATTTAGCTTTAAATATAAATAAGTTCAACTGAACTGAGGAAAATAAAAAAAAATATGGGGCAGAACCCTATTGGTGAATTGTGGTGCATAAGTTAAATTGTGTAACCCTCTGCAGTGGATTGCTGCTAACTAACAAGGCACCAGCCATGTTACTAAGTGTGTATCTCTTACATATTTGAGCATGTGCTTCACAGCACAACTAATGTATCAGTTAGCAGCAATTCACCAAAATGAGTTACATGATTTAACTTGTATCCTTATAAAATACCAATTGATTCTGGTCATAGTCAATAAAGCAGTTAGTTAAAAATGCAGCAGTCAAGAAGAGTTACAGATAAGTTAACTAGTATTACAAATTTACAAATGTCAGTCAGATTTCAAGGCAAACCTTTCAATGTCACTGTGATCCAAATATACGCACCAACCACTGGTGCAGATGAAGCCACAATGGACCAGTTCTATGAGGACTTACAACACCTCATAGAACAGACACCAAGAAATGATGTCCAAATTATATTAGGAGACTGGAATGCCAAAGTAGGAAATCAAAAAGTGGAGGGAATAACAGGCAAATTTGGTCTTGGAACACAGAATGAAGCAGGGCAAAGATTGATAGAGTTCTGCCAAGAGAACGCACTGGTCATAGCAAACACTCTCTTCCAGCAACACAAGAGGCGACTTTACACATGGACATCACCAGATGGCCAACACCGAAACCAGATTGACTACATACTCTGCAGCCAAAGATGGAGAACCTCCATACAGTCAGCAAAAACAAGACCTGGAGCAGACTGTGGCTCAGATCACAACCTACTGATCGCAAAATTCAGGCTTAGACTAAAGAAAATAGGGAAAACACGGAGACCAGAAAGATATCACCTAGACAGCATCCCTAAAGAATACACGGTGGAGGTGATGAACAGATTTAATGGCTTAGACTCGGTAGACAGAGTACCAGAAGAATTATGGACAGAGATGAGGGACATCATGCAGGAAGCAGCAAAGAAAACCATACTAAAAGAAAAGAAGAGTAAGAAAGCAAAGTGGTTGTCTGATGAGGCTCTTAAAATAGCAGAGGAAAGAAGGAACGCAAAAGTCAAAGGAGAAAGGAAAAACTACAATCATTTGAACACAGAATTTCAAAGAAAAGCAAGGAGAGATAAGGAAAACTACCTAAAAGAACAGTGCAGAGAAATGGAGGAAAACAACAAAAGAGGCAGAACCAGAGATCTTTTCAAAAAAATCGGGGAAATCAAGGGAACATTTAAAGCAAAAATGACCATGATAAGGGACAAAGACGGAAAGGAGCTAGCTGATGCAGAAGAAATTAAGAAAAGATGGAAAGAGTACACAGAGGAACTTTACAAAAAGGACCTCAACACTCCTGATAATCACAATGATGAAGAAATTGAACTTGAGCCAGACATCCTGGAGAGCGAAGTCATAAAGGCCCTAAAGAGCACTGCAAACAACAAAGCTAGTGGAGATGATGGTGTCCCAGTTGAATTTTTCAAAGCGCTAAAAGATGATGGCGTCAAATTACTGCATTCAATATGTCAGCAGATTTGGAAAACAAAACAGTGGCCACAGGATTGGAAAAGATCAGTATACGTCCCAATCCCAAAAAAGGGCAATGCCAAAGAATGTTCAAATTATCGAACAATCGCGCTCATCCCACATGCCAGCAAGGTGATGCTCAAGAAAATACAGATTAGACTTCAGCAGCATGTGGAGAGAGAATTACCAGAGGTGCAGGCTGGTTTCAGAAGAGGCAGGGGGACTAGAGACCACATCGCCAACATATGTTGGATCATGGAGAAAACAAAGGAATACCAGAAACAAGTTTACTTTTGTTTTATTGACTACACTAAGGCATTTGACTGTGTGGACCACAACAAGATGTGGCAAGTAATTAAAGAGATGGGAATACCAGAGCACCTCATATGCCTCCTGAGAAATCTGTACATGAACCAAGAAGCAACAGTTAGGACAGAACATGGAATAACAGAGTGGTTTGGAATAGGAAAAGGAGTAAGACAAGGCTGCATTTTGTCACCATGCTTATTCAACCTATACACAGAGCACATAATGCGCAGTGCAGGGATGGAGGAATCACAATATGGGATTAAAATCGCTGGGAGAAACATCAATAATCTGAGATATGCACACGATACCACCCTAATGGCAGAAAGTGAGGAAGACCTAAAGAATCTCTTGATTGGGCTGAAGGAGGAGAGTGCAAAAGCTGGCTTGAGACTCAATATCAAGAAAACCAAGATAATGGCAACAAGATAATGGCAACAGGCCCAATCAGTTCCTGGAAAATAGATGGGGAAGAGGTAGAAGCAGTGACAGATTTTATTTTCTTAGGATCAAAGATCACTGCAGATGGGGATTGTAGCCATGAAATAAAAAGGCGACTGATTCTTGGGAGACAAGCGATGAGAAACCTGGGGAACATAGTTAAAAGCAGAGACATCACATTGCAAACAAAAATTAGAATAGTCAAGGCAATGGTTTTCCCAGAAAATTGTCATTTATCCAAGGGGCCTCTTTATTCTAACCTCCATTGTCTTCTCCTCTGGAAAGTAAGATTATCTTCCAATAGAGCTCGGCAGAATTCTACTTCTTCCTTGCTTGAATCAGGAGTCAGCTCAGGATAACAAGTCCCAGCATTTCCACCACTGCTTATTGTAGCAGAAGCTCACCTACTTTCCATTCTGTCTTTTCAGAGGTGAACAGGAAGAGTCTTGTTATTGTGCCATGGAAATCCATTGCAGAAAACCAGCAATTATATGTGTCACAGAACTTGGAAGCATTATGTTTTTGGATTACTGGTCCTAGAATTCTCTGTAATGCTGAGGATTTTAAGAGCAATAGATTGTTTCCAAGATTTATTATAATGGACAGAGAACTACTTGATCAGTAGTTCTCAACCTTTTCAAGCTGAGGGCCGGGTCAAGCTCCCTCAGACAGCTTCGGGGGCCATTTTGCCCTGCCTGCCACACATGGCATTTCCGGGTGTGGTGGAGGCGGGGGGGGGGGGGTGATCCAGGAAATTACCGGCCTGTCAGTTTGACATGTGTCCCAGGTAAAGTGATGGAAACCATCCTAAAAGATAGAATTAATAGGCACATAGAAGAGAAGGCGCTGCTAAAGGAGAGCCAACATGGCTTTTGCAAGGGCAAATCATGCCTCACTAATCTGTTGGAATTTTTTGAGAGTGTCAACAAGCATGTGGATAAGGGGTATCCAGTTGACATTGTTTATCTGGACTTTCAGAAGGCTTTTGACAAGGTCCCACACCAAAGGCTCTTGAATAAACTTACCAGTCATGGAATAAAGGGACAGGTCTTGTCCTGGATCAGCAACTGGCTAAGGGACAGGAAACAGAGGGTAGAACTAAATGGACACTTCTCCAAGTGGAGGGAAGTAAAGAGTGGGGTCCCCCAAGGTTCAGTACTGGGACCCCTGCTTTTCAACCTCTTCATAAATGATCTAGAGGTAGGAGTAAAAAGCAAGGTAGCCAAATTTGCTGACGACACTAAATTATACAGGGTAGTGAAAACTGTGAGAGATTGTGAAGAGCTCCAGAGGGATCTCTTGACACTGGGGGAGTGGGCAAAACAGTGGCAAATGAGTTTCAACATTAGTAAGTGCAGAGTGATGCATGTTGGGGCAAAAAACCCCAATTACATTTATAAACTGATGGGGTCTGAACTCTCTGCGACAAACCAGGAAAGGGACCTTGGTGTCCTGGTAGACAGCTCAATGAAGGTGTCAACCCAGTGTGCCTCAGCAGTGAAAAAAGCAAACTCAATGTTAGGGATCATTAGGAAGGGTATAGAAAATAAGTCAGCAAGTGTCATTTTGCCTCTTTATAAATCTATGGTGAGGCCCCATCTGGAATACTGTGTACAGTTCTGGTCGCCATACCTCCAGAAGGATATTATGGAGCTGGAAAAAGTGCAGAGGAGGGCAACCAGAATGATTAGGGGACTGGAACACCTTCCTTACCATCTGAGGCTGCAACGGTTGGGCCTCTTCACTCTTGAACGACGACGTCTAAGAGGTGACCTGATTGAAGTTTATAAAATCATGCACGGTGTGGACAAAGTAGATAAGGAAAAACTGTTTTCCCTATCGCACAACACTAGAACTAGGGGACACTCGATGAAACTTTTGGGTACTAGTTCTCAAACAAATAAGAGAAAGTACTTTTTCACCCAGAGGATTACTGGTCTATGGAACTCCCTGCCAGAAGAAGTGGTGACAGCTGTCAGTCTTGACAGCTTTAAGAAAGGATTAGACAAGTTCATGGAGGACAAGGCTATCAATGGCTATAATTATGGCTACCTAAGGACAACCTCCGGGTTGGAGAGATAGGCAGGATATCTCTCAATGCCATTTCCAGGGAATCCTAAGCAGGTGAAGGCATCTCCTTGGGAATACCCTGAAGGAAATGGTGAGCCACTGTGTGAGACAGAATGCTGGACTGGATGGGCTGTGGCCTGTTCCAGCAAGGCTGTTCTTATGTTCTTATGTTATGTTAATCCATATGGCTGGCTGCCTTGTTCGAAAACATCATTTGGGTTGCTTGCAAGCTAGGTGCCAGGGATTATAAGAAGGAAATAATGAATCATCATCTGTGACCAATGGCTTGCGATCTCCCATAATACCAGTGGTGGGCATCAGCAGGTTTGCACCAGTTCGCCAGAACCGGTAGCAGAAATTCTGACTGGCCCCGCCCATACACGTTTTGAAACAAAGTAGCCCTAATTGAATCGGGTGCAACGCAGGGCTTTCCCCTGGCCACACCCACCATACCATGCCCACAGGGTGGTAGTAATTTTTTTTGGAGTCCACCACTGCATACCACCTCTCCTAGTTCAGATAGGTAAACCAATAAATTGGATATCCCAGAAATAAACCCTCAATCTGGGAGCTGCAGTTCCAAAAAACAATCTTTTCCATGTTTTGGTAGACTTCAGGAGTGCAAAGGACAAAGGCAGAAATGACACATTTGCATAATCCACAGCAAACTTTTTGTGTGGGCTATCTGGAAACAGGCAAGAACTCATTTGCAACACATGTCCACTTTTAATGCAGTTTCCTCACATTAAAACAAGATGATTAGCTCCAACTGGCTGGCGGGTATTGGAAGGTTTCCTGACTACTGACAGTGCTTGGGTTGTAGTAGTAGCTGACAGTCCTTGCCTACTTTACATTCAGCAATAAACGAGGCTGCTGAAGATGCCCCCAGGACAAAACCAGTGCTGCCAGCTGGGCAGTGCCGAGGTAGCCAGGAAGATTCCTATTGCTGGTTGGGCAGTCACAGTGTTCTTGCCTAAGGGCAGCATTCATTTTTCCACATGCTGAGCAGATGAGAATTCTGCTTTCTTGACCTCAATGCTTCCAGAATCCCTGAAGTCTCCCAGCTCTGGCCAGCTGGCAATAATAGCCATGCTGCCTTTTTTAAAAAAAGTGAAGACTGGTGCCATTTTTAAACCGTAGTAGGACTTGCATCATATGCAGCAATAGTAGTCTCTGCAAACTTTGCCCAGCATTTCCCCGCTGTGGTTTTAGCCAAATCCTATAAATTACCTCAGGCAGTGGTGGGGTAAAAAAAAAATTACTACCACACTGTGGGTGTGGTATGGTGGGCGTGGCCAGGGGGAAAGCCCTGTGTTTCATCCGAATTAGGACTACTTTATTTCAAAACTTGGATGGGCGGGTGTTGTGTTCTAATAGTGTAACCTTCTACATGTGATAACAATGTATCTTAACCAATGTAACCGTGCCTACGGGTAACAATGTAACCTTCAGCTGTATCACTATAAACCCTGTAATAGGACGCGAGCTAATGACCACCAGTGGGCAGCGGCGAGCGTCCAAGCTCTCTTGGTCCATACTCATCAAAGGCCATAGCGCGGAGTTTCCCGCCACTACCTACACCTGGACAAGAAGGGCGTGACCAGCAATGACGTCACGCGGACAATAGCCAATGGGCTATCGTGGAGCCACGTTCAAATGTTTACTACTGTATATATAGAGCTATGCATCCGCCATTACCTCATGTTCCCTCTGACCACCATGCAATAAACCTGAGTTAAACCAGCCCGTGGCTGTGTCCTGTGTCTTGGTTCTCATACACCAAATTGGCGACGAAGGTGGGATAATGGATCCCCAAGGAGCCAGGGCACAGAGCGGGTTCAACATCACCACACCGCAAGACTGGGAGCTCTTTGAGATGGACTTCCAGGCGGCACTGGTGGAACTCAAAGTCAAAGAGGACGACGAGGAAAGGAAGAGGGCCATCCTCACCCGCATGCTTGGGATAGAAACCAAGCGAACGCTGGTGGGCATTATTGCACCGAAGAAGATGAGTGATTTCAAAGCCGATGACATCATGAAACTGCTGCGTGAGCGTTTCCGACCCTCGAGGGCAATGTTTCCCGCTCGGAGCGCGTTTTGGAGGCGAGTCCAAGCGCCGGACGAGTCGGTCGAGGCCTTCGTAACAGCCATGAGAATAGCCGCCGCCCCCTGCAGATGGGACAACCTAGAAATGGCCCTCAGGGATGGAGTTCTGTGTGGCCTGAAGGACAAGGAAGTGCAGCGCAGCCTGATGAACAAGGAGCCACCTCCCACGCTGACAGAGGTTGTAGAGGCCGCGGAAGCCGCGGAATCCACGAATGCTGGAGTAGACGAAATGCACCAGTGGCGTGAGTGGCGTCCTAGGGCCGGCAAAGCGGAGAATTCGGTGCACGGAAAGTCCGGACAGTCGGTGCACGCGACCCGGCGGACCTCGAAGTCGTCTACGGATGGCAGCGACGGCGAGGAAGTCCAGAAGGTACGAAAAGGAGGGCGCCGCTGCGATGGTTGCGGAGCGGCCCATGAGCGAGCGAGGTGCCCATTCAGAAAAACCGAATGTTACAACTGCGGCCGTCGGGGGCACATCGCCAAGGCGTGCAGGAAGCGGAAAGAGGGCCGGAGGAATTCACAAGACCGTTCGGCCAGACCGGACCGTCCAGCGAGGTCCAAAGATGGCGCCCGGACCACGAGAAAGCAGGACGGCGTGGGCCGCGTCTCGGACGACAGCGAGGACGACGCTCCCGTGTTCAGCGTGTCCGCGGGACAGCCCCATTACTTCGTTGAGGTACTAGTACAAGGGGCCCCTATCATAATGGAAATTGACTCGGGGTCCTCCTATTCTATAATTCCCCAGAGAGAGTTCTTGAAAATCGACCCCCACGTGCGGCCCAAACTTAAAACGTTGAGGTCCACACTACGAGACGTACAGGGGAACAGCATTCCAGTGTTGGGGGTCGGGAAATTTCGGGTCCGTTTTAAGAGACATTCTGCGGAACTCCCCCTAGTTGTCCTCAAGGGGGGAAGTTGTAGCCTCCTCGGGACGCAGTGGTTTCAACCTTTAGGGTTGTTCATAGGGGGGGTGCATGCCGTGGGTGTGGATCCAATACAAGCGGTGTGCGACGCGCACCCCGCCGTTTTTGAAAAAGGACTGGGAAAGTTCAAGGGACCCCCTGTAGCCTTCGACCTAGACCCGGAGGTCCGCCCGATAAGACTCAAACCGCGCAGGGTGCCGTTCGCACTAAAGGACAAAATAGAGGCGGAACTGGACAAACTGGTGGGCCAGGGGATTCTTGTTCCTGTTGATTCCGCGGAGTGGGAAACTCCAATTGTAACCGCACTAAAGGCTAACGGGGAGGTGCGCATTTGCGCTGATTATAAGTGTACAATTAACAAGGCGATCCGCCCTAATGCATACCCGGTGCCGGTGGTCAGCCACCTTCTGGCCAGGCTGAATGGGGGAAAGTGTTTCGCTAAGCTCGATTTAGCACAAGCCTACCAGCAACTCCCTGTAACTCCCGCCACGGCAGCGGCACAAACAATAGTTACACACAAAGGGGCGTTCCAGGTGTCGCGTTTACAGTTCGGCGTGAACTCGGCACCCGGCCTTTTTCAGTCGCTTGTGGAACGCCTCCTGAAGGGGCTGGAGGGGGTGTTGCCTTATTTTGATGACGTATTGATAACAGGGGGGAGTGAGGCCGAACTGGCAAAGAGATTGGATAAAGTACTGACTGTGTTCGAGAAAGCGGGGCTGCGACTGAGAAAAGACAAATGCGTTTTTTTGAAACAGAGGTTGAGTTTTTGGGATTCCGGGTCACACCCGAGGGAATTAGGCCGTCCAAATCCAAAGTAGCCGCCATCAAGAAGGCTCCTCGCCCCACATCCAAAGCCGAACTACAGTCATTTCTGGGGCTCCTCAATTTTTACCATACCTTCCTTCCACGGAAGGCGTCTGTGGCCGAACCGCTCCATCGGTTGCTTAAAAAGGAGGAAACATGGCTGTGGGGTGACGAGCAAGAGAGGGCGTTTAAAGAGTTAAAGCAACTCCTAACATCCGAGGCGATCCTGACTCATTTCGACCCCAAACGGCCAGTGGTCTTAGTCTGTGACGCGTCCCCGGTGGGGGTGGGGGCGGTGCTGTGCCACGTGTTGGACGACGGAAGGGAGGCCCCGATAGCGTTTTATTCAAGGTCCCTGTCCCAAGCAGAGCGGAATTACGCACAGACCGACAGGGAGGCATTAGCGATAGTGGCGGGAACCAAAAAATTTCACGATTTTCTGTATGGTCGCCCGTTCAAGATCGTGACCGATCACAAGCCCCTGTTAGGAATTTTCACTGCAAATAAGCCCACGGCACAGATCCTGTCCCCGAGGATGCTGCGGTGGGCTATCTTTCTCAACGCATACCAACATGAGTTGGAATACCGGCCCGGGAAGGAGATCAGCCATGCAGACGCACTCTCAAGGTCTCCTTTGCCCTTGTCGGGCGACCAAAAGGCAGGGGCAGAGAGAGACCGCCAGGTATTGCTAATAGAGGTTTTAGATTCACCCCCGATAGTACCAGCCGACATTGCCAGGGCGACAGGCAAGGATAGAACGCTGGAGAAAGTAAGCTCATGGGTACAGAAGGGGTGGCCGGCGTCCTCCCCAGGTACGGAATTCGACCCATTTTTTCGAAAAAAAATAGAGTTGTCCCTAGAGAGGGGGTGCCTGTTGTGGGGCCAACGGGTGGTGGTCCCTACATCCCTGCGACCGAGGGTGCTCAAACTGCTGCACGTCAGCCACCCGGGGATCGTCCATTCCAAGGCACTGGCCCGGAGTTACTTCTGGTGGCCCCAGCTGGACGCAGACATAGAACACATGATCGGCACTTGTGAGGCATGCCAGGGCTCCCGACCGGAGGAGGCCCGTCTCCCGCATAGGGAATGGGACGCAGCAAGGGGGCCGTGGTCCAGAGTGCACGTAGATTTCGCTGGCCCGTTCCGGGGAACCATTTTTCTCCTGGTAGTGGACGCGTACTCCAAGTGGCTGGAGGTTATTCCGGTAAAGAGCACATCCTCCACCACTACAATTAGCCATTTAAGGAGGGTCTTTTCCACGTTCGGTCTACCCGACACTCTGGTCAGCGATAACGCTAGTTGTTTCACGTCCGCTGAGTTCAGGGCATTCATGGAGGCAAACGCCATTCGGCACGTCACATCCGCACCGTTTCACCCGGCCACGAATGGCCAAGTGGAACGGCTGGTGCGTACAACAAAGGATGCGCTGCGGCGCATGGGCTCGGGGGACCTGAATCACCAAGTATGTCAGTTTTTATTAGCGTATAGGGTGACCCCCTTAGCATCCGGATACTCGCCGGCAGAGCTGCTGATGCGGAGAAAACTGACCACGATTCTGTCCAGGTTAGACCCGACGAGGGTCGAGGACAAAGGGAAGAACGTAGGGGCAGCGGTGTTGAAAGGGTTCGCCGCCGGCGATCCTGTGCATTGCAGGAACTACGCCAGCGCAGGGCCAGCCTGGGTACCAGGGAGAGTTGTAGAACAGACGGGGCCAGTGTCATATCGGGTGGAAACGAGCACCGGTCTATTATGGAGGCGGCATGCGGATCAGCTCCGGAGCCGGGTGCCCAGGAAGCAATCCACGGACGGCACGGAGAATGCCTCAGCGTTAGGGTCCTCCCCCACCCGTTTAGCCCAAGGGGGAGACAACGAAGGGCAACAGGCCCAAACAGGGAGGGGGAGCAGCGGTCCCGACTCATATCCTTTTGGTACGCCGGCTCTATACGAGCCCGGGGAAGAGGGAGAGGAATTTGCGACCGCCATCCCCGAAGTTGATTCCGAATTTGATTTTGCGAGCCGGGGGGGGGGGTTGGGAGTGTTCCCCCACCCATCCAAGCGAGAAGAGGGGTTTTTCGTTAGCCCCCAGTGCCCCCGGTTCTCCCCAAACAAAGCACACACCTCCCAACAAAGCCGCAGAGCCGCGGCAAGTCACTAACAAGTCTCCCTCTCCAATTACAGGACAGGAAGCCAGGGAACAAAGAGAAGGTAGCAAACCCGGGGAAAGGCAGCCCGCACCGAGACCCCAGCGTGTTCGAAATAAGCCATCTTGGCTGAGAGACTTCGTCTCATCCTAGGGGGGAGGAGTGTTGTGTTCTAATAGTGTAACCTTCTACATGTGATAACAATGTATCTTAACCAATGTAACCGTGCCTACGGGTAACAATGTAACCTTCAGCTGTATCACTATAAACCCTGTAATAGGACGCGAGCTAATGACCACCAGTGGGCAGCGGCGAGCGTCCAAGCTCTCTTGGTCCATACTCATCAAAGGCCATAGCGCGGAGTTTCCCGCCACTACCTACACCTGGACAAGAAGGGCGTGACCAGCAATGACGTCACGCGGACAATAGCCAATGGGCTATCGTGGAGCCACGTTCAAATGTTTACTACTGTATATATAGAGCTATGCATCCGCCATTACCTCATGTTCCCTCTGACCACCATGCAATAAACCTGAGTTAAACCAGCCCGTGGCTGTGTCCTGTGTCTTGGTTCTCATACACCAAAGCGGGGCCAGCCAGAATTTCTGCTACCTGTTCTGGTGAACTGGTGCGAACCTGCTGATGCCAACCACTGACCTCGGGTTTTCCTCTTATATGAACCACCCCAACTAGACCTATAGTCAAATATGGTAAGCAAAGAAAACATCACCACCTCTTCAGTCAGGAGCATGGCCTTTCTTTTGAATAACTCATAAATGGCAAGGATGAATGCCACATTCTTTTGAATATCTTCTCACATGTGTACTAAAGCAGGAACGATGGGGGTCATTTTAATCAAAACAAAGCTGTCTGAGTCCAAGCTAATGAACATACGTACACATTTTTTTTTGGGAATAGTAGCCATGTTAGTCTGTGTTTCAAACATATCAGAGAGTAAACAAAAAACATTGTGGCACTTTAAAGACTAACTGCTGTATTTTAATATTAAGTACAGTACAGAAGATTTTGAAGGAGAGATGAGGGCATCTAAACATTGATAAAAAAGCATGTGTTTTTTTAAAAAAAATCTAGGTGAAAACTAGCTTGAGTCTCATCCTGGTTAATAAACACCATGGGATTAAGAAAGGAGCCATAGCCCGTTCATTTCTATGTGTCATTTTCTGAAGCTTTCTCCAGAGAGTTTACGCATGCTCCTTCAATTCCTGTCTTCCTCCTATGAGCCTCATTAAACTGTACATGGAATCTTGTGTTGTTATTCCTGGAGCTCTCTGGTTCCTTGGCTCAGCCACTGTGCACAAAGTTGTGAAATATACCTTAAGGGTTTCCAATTTCCTTTTTTAAATACATGCTATATATAAAACATACCAATAGAAAATAGTTGTACATAAACCTGATCTGAATACTCATTGAAGTTGCAGCTATATTTTTTCCCTTTGTATAAGTTATTTACAGGCTTGACATATTTTACAGAAACCGTGTACTGTACAATTAATGTATGGTCTGGAGATTGATTCCAAAGACAATAGATTGTTCTGGGATTAATGGCAGACTATAATTCAGCAAGTGCATTTTTCCTATTAATGTATGAATGAAAAAGTGGCTCATTAAGTTTTCCTTATGAATCACAGCCTATAGATTGTGAAAGAGAATTGCAGTTTCCTCCCTCTAATACTATAGTAATATATTCTGAGATTTAATTTATTATAAGCACACAGTATTGAAATTATACAAGTCACATAGGTAGGCCCTGTTTTTAAATTCCACTCTTGTGTGAATTGTTTGCCGTTAATGCCGTTGCTATTTCCTCTGTGCATTTGTTAGGTCAATAATGAGTAAGAGGAGAGCAGTCAGAGAGTAAGCTGTACATAAATGTACTTGCTTACAGGGATTTTGTGTGTGTATAACAGAGTTATACTTTGCTACTGCCCTTATGCAATGGACATTATAGTTGCAGTGTTCTCATGAGCATATTGCACCAGTAAAGGTGGGATCTCATTTGATCCCAGGATAGGGAAACGTTGCCCTCTCCTAAGCAGGAATGTGTGAACTGTAGAGTGTGGGTTCCCAACCTTTTCAAGACGGGGACCGGGTTGTGCTCACTCAGCTTTGAGGGCTGGATGGCCATTTTGCCCTGCCTGCATGATGGGGGTGGTTGTTTTGTCCCAATAGCTTCAAATGGGCCACCATTTTGTTTCTCAAATGCCCTTGGAGAGGTGGGGGACTTAGGTTGGGAACCCCTGCTGTAGAGTCTGAATGCATAAAAAATGGGAGACTTCCTCCCTATTCCAAGGCTTGAAGAAGGATTATGGGAAATCCTCTCTCTGCTAAAAACAAGTATTCCTCAATTAGTGATATTCATATGTATATGAATGGAAACAACATCAACTAACTACATTTTGCAGATGATCAGGCATTGATAGCAAGTACAGCTAAAGAACTGCAACAACACCTTACATCCATGAACCAAGAATGTAAGATAAATAATATGATAATCAATAAAGAGAAGACCAAGGTAATGGCAATTGGAAGGAAACAGCATACTCTCTAAAAATTGAGATAGAGGGAACAAGTATAAAACAAGTGGCAGAGTTCAAATACCTAAGAACAACATTTACTGAAGATGGCAAAATGGTTGGGGCTGGAGGGATCATAGAGACACCTGTGGGCACTTGGTGGGGCTTTAAAACGCTGTCGACGTGGCTGCCCCACTGGACTCCCTCCATTGTTGGTTCGTTTCCTTGCTGGTTCGCTTCCTCGCCTGGTCGGGGATGGAGGAAGCAGAGGAAAGGAGGAAGACGGGCCGCCGGACAGCTGGGCGGTTCGGCGGGAGGGAAGAGGCAAGACTGGCCTGCAGCTTTCTCTCTCGGCCAGTCTTGGCTTTGAGGGAGATGAGGACTAGTGTTGACTTTCCTGGCTGCTTAGCCAAGAGATGTGGACAAGTTGGAGGTTCTGCAATGCACTTTGTTGTGTTTTCCCCTGGGTCCCTTCTCTGTTGGCTTCTGTATATTGTGTTGACATGGAGATGGTACTGTGTTATTAAGATGTAATTGTGATATGCTATTGTATTATTGATATTTTGTATTTATTGCTTTATTGTATTGTGTTTTTGGTTGGTTATATTGTGTTTCTTTTTACCCGAGCCCCACCTCTCTGTGGGGACTCAAGGACCGTGGTGGTGATGGGCTTGTTGCAGTTGGGGTGGGGAGGCTACAGTAATGTTGTGATATGATACTGTTTTGTATTGACATATGATTCTTGAATTGATTACTTTATCTTATTGTATAGTTATTTTATTGTATTGCCTTTTTGCTATATTTGAATTATTGTACCTTTATATGTTATTGTATTTTACTGTATTTGTATTCATACTGCTTTGTATTCATATGTAATTTTGTTGGGAACCGCTTTGAGTTGTCTTAGGACAAGAAAAGCAGTATACAAATAGAAATACAAATATGCGCAAACAAACCACACATGAGCAGAAAACCACAGGAGCATGGTCAAAATGTGTGTGTGTGTGTGTGGGGGGGGGATGCGTACCGGGCCCAGAAATTTCTGATGCTGGCCCTGTATAAGCCCCACGGGTAAACAAGGGTGGGGCTGGATCGGATCTATACTTTCTACTCTGTACAGGTAGCCTGGGTAGCGCTAAACCTGGGTCTCTTCCTTACGGTATGCTTCTATGGTATCTATGGTAGCTAGTTTATTGCCCACTGCAGGTAAGAGTCCGGAGGGACTGACTCCACTAGGATTGTATAGCCATCTCAGTATCCGGAACACCTTGCAAGCTCATCTCTAATAGACTGTTAATGCAAGTGCGGCCAAAATGGCCGCCGCGCTCTTTGCGGGGCCCCCCCACAGGACGAAGGATCCGGGTAGTTTAGGGCGTGGCCAGCTCCCTTATAAAAGGGGTGGCCACGAGGCAGCCGAGCTGCCATTTTAGCTAAGCGACGGAGCGGAGAAGTTTTTCCCCCTGTGTCTCCGTCGCTCCTTACCTTGCTTGGGAAGCCTTTTGGCGGCGAATCTTCTCTTTCGGCTTCCCTTTGCCCAGATTGAGATGCCTTCGAAGAAGAAGGCGGCTTCGAGTGCGGCTCGCGCTGTCAGGAGGCGCAATCCGGGTCGGAGGACCGCGGTGGCGCCTCCCCACCAGCCGCCTTTGCCGGTACCCGCCGGGACCGGCGGGATGGGGTCGATCACCCCTTGGCCAGAAGCGGGAGACCCGAGCATGGGCCCGGTAAGGGCTGTGGCCCGCGGCCCGCAAGCGGTGGACACCGCTCCTGGCTCTGCCCATCCTGCTGGGCCTGCAGCAGTTGGGGCGCAGCTTCCCCCGGGGCCTTCTAGCCTTGGGGGGTGGTGTGGCCCCCTGCCTTGGCAGGTGCCTGCACCGACCCTGCCGGGCTTCGGTGTGGGGCAATGGCCCTATTCGGGTCCTGGGGTACAGGGACCTGTACCCGCGCCTGTAACAGGCGGGCCGGCCGGCCCTTGGCCCCATGTCAGCGTGGAGGCCTTACTGGCCCGCGTTGCGGCCCTGGAGGCGTCCTTGGCTCGGGCCAGCCATGCTGGGGCTCCCTGTGGGGTTCGTTTAGAGGCGTCGCTGGCTGGGCAACAGCAGGCGACGGGACGGGTCGAGCTGCTGCAGGCGTGTGGCGCGACTTCGGCCACTGCCTCGCAGCTCCCCAGCCAGCAAGCAGGTGCGGGTCAGGCCCTGATGATGAGCTCTATGGCGGTCGTGAGCTCCGACGCCCCCGGTGGGCCGGAACCCCCGGTGGGGGCGGCCCGCGGGGGTGCAACATGTGAGTATGCGGTCCAAGCCAGTACACCTACACACATTGCCGCTATGGGGGGGGGGCTTTTCAATGGCCTTGGCCTCGCGCGGGCGGCGTGGTGGCCCAGCCGCCGGCGCCCCACCTGGCGATGATAACTGCCACCCAGAGCCCTGGGGTCGGGGGTGTTCCCTACCCTGCGGGGAATGTATTGGGAGTGGCTGGACTAGCACAGGCCCCTTTTCAGATGCCCGCGTTGTCTGCGGTGCCGGTTTCGGCCTTGCCAACGGCGGAGTATTCTTTGCCACTGGGTGACCACCTAGCACAGGCCACCAGATAAAAGATATGGCGGGGGGAGTATGTAGATATCTTCTCACTCCTAAACAGAGAGCCCACCAAGGAGGAGAGGGAGGGGCAGGATGAGAAGGATAAGGAGCAGGCACGTCGTCGCAAGCCACCACGTACCTGGGCCAACTGGCTGCCGGCTTACTTAATCTACATGGCAGTGTACCTGAGGGCGCGGCCGGATTTGGCTATTCCGATGGTCCAATATTTGGACAACATCTATAGGGCGATGGTCGATTTTCTGGGCCCCTCGTGGTTGGCTTATGACGAGGAATTCCGTATGCGGATTCCCCTGCACCCCGAGATGAGGTGGGACGAGCCGTGCCAGAGGCTTTGGCTTCTGTACATGACGCCCACGCGCCCCGCGCCAGGGGAGAGATACCATTGTGGACATGCGGTCCAGCGAGCGGCCCCAGCACAGGTTCCCCGCCAGGTGGCGGGGCAGGGGGTTCCAGCCCGCCTGCTGTGCTGGACTTTCTCGTCCAATGGTTCCTGCAATAGGAAGAATTGCAAGTACAGGCATGAGTGTCCCACCTGTGCGGGCCCCCACGCAGCCTCTGCCTGTCCCAGGCCTGGAGGGACACGGGGCAGAGGGAAGGGCGGACAGTGGGCTGGCAAGACTGCCACAGATGGAGCTAGTTCACCGAAAGGCCCCCTCCCCAATTAATGTGCGTATGTTGGAGCGTTGGCTCACATCGTACCCAAAGGGGGAGGATGCGGAGTATCTCCTTCAGGGCTTTAAGCAGGGGTTCCGTATCCCTTTCATGGGTGATAGGTCCCCTCAGGATGCCCCCAACCTTTTATCCCTTAGGGGGAGGGAGGAGGTGGCTGCTGCCAGCATCATGGAGGAGGTAGATGCGGGCAGGGTCGCTGGCCCTTTCCCTGCACCCCCGTTTCCTAATCTTAAGGTTTCGCCCCTGGGCTTGGTTCCCAAAAAGTCTATAGGCGAGTTTCGCCTTATTCATCATTTGTCCTACCCAGCCGGCCGATCGGTCAATGATGCTATCCCTGATGACCTTTGTTCAGTCAGGTATACATCTTTTGACCACGCGCTGCGCATGGTGCGCTCGTGTGGCCCGGGTGCCCTGCTGGCTAAGTGCGACATTAAGTCGGCTTTTCGCCTTTTGCCAGTGCATCCGGGCGACTTTGAGTTGCTGGGTTTTAAATTTCGGGGCGAATATTATTTTGATAAGGCCATGCCTTTTGGCTGTTCCATATCATGCTCGGCCTTTGAGCGTTTCAGTACCTTCTTAGAGTGGGCTTTCGTCCGCAGGTCAGGGTCCCGGTCTGTAGCCCATTACCTGGATGACTTTTTATTCGGGGGTGAACGGGGCTGGGACACGTGCACACGTCTCCTCACTACATTTCAGACGCTAATGGAGGAACTCGGTGTCCCTTTAGCGCCCAAAAAGACCGAGGGCCCATCTACCAAGCTAGTATTCCTGGGGGTGGAGATTGACACAGTAGCGCAGGCTTCTAGGTTACCGGGGGAGAAGGTGTCCAGGATAGTGGCCCTTATCTCGGATTTGCTGGCCAAGCGCAAGGCATCACTGAGGGAACTGCAGGTGCTACATGGTCACCTCAATTTCGCTTGCAGGGTGGTCGCACCGGGCAGGGCTTTTGCTCGGCGCTTGTGCGACGCCATGGCAGGGTTATCCAGGCCTCACCACAGAGTCAGGCTTACCCGGGGTAGCAGGGCAGACATGTTTGTCTGGTTACAGTTCCTGAGGGAGTTCAATGGGGTCTCATTTTGGAGGTCTGACCTCCTGGCTTCCCCCAATTTTCAGATCCAGTCTGATGCCTCAGGATCCCTGGGTTATGGGATGTACTTCAATGGGAAGTGGGCCTATGGTGGATGGCCACCGGCCTGGGCAGGCACGGGTCGCTTGCGCGATCTCACATACCTGGAATTTTTCCCTATCCTGGGTGCTTTGATGCTACGGGGCGAGGAATGGGCCAACTCGGTCGTGCATTTCTGGTGTGACAACGCTGCTGTTGTCCACATTGTCAATGCACAGACTTCCAAATCGCCTAGGGTTATGGACCTAGTGCGCCAGTTTGTGCTGCGCTGCCTGCGCCTCAACGTCTTGTTCAGGGCTAGGCATGTCCCAGGGGTTAATAATGATATTGCTGACGCTTTGTCCCGCCTGCAGATCTCCCGGTTCCGTGCCTTGGCCCCGGATGCGGAGGAATTTCCCTCGCCACTCCCGGACGAGATGTGGACCATTGGCAAGGAGAGGTGAACCGGGCGATTGGCCTGTCATTAGCGCCACGCACGCGTAAGGCGTACCAACAAGCATTTAATTCTTACAGGGCATTTTCTGCCCAATTTCACCTGCCAGAGACTTGGCCTATCCCGGTGGACCATGTTCTGCGGTTCATGGTTCACCTGCATGCCCAGGGCCTCGCACCTCGCACCATAGCATCCAAGCTCTCGGCGCTGGCTTTTATGGCCAAAGTGGGAGGTCATGTGGACAGCACCTCTGACTTCCGTGTGAGACATGTTTTGGAGGGGTGGGTGCGCGAGCGCGTGCGTTGCCCGGACGACCGGCAGCCTATTTCCCCAGGGGTTCTTACCCAGTTGGCCCGGGGCTGGCCAGGCCTCTGTTTTGATCTTTATGAGGCAGCCCTTTTCCATGCAGCCACAACGGTGGCATTTTTGGAGCGCTCCGCATCAGCGAACTTGTGATGCTGTCTAAGGCGGATGCAAGTTGTAGGGCACTGGAACTCGAGGATGTCTATGTTGCCAAAGACTGGGCCCAGTTGAGGATACGCTCCTCTAAGACCGATCAGCATGGCGTAGGCAGTGGTGTAAGGCTGCTACGGTGTTCTTTGGCAGACATCTGTCCGGTTGGTGCCCTACAGGAGTTTCTTGCACTGCGTGGCACGCACCATGGCCCGTTTTTCTGTCACCAAGATGGGTCTCCCCTTACTAAATTTCAGTTTTGGAAGGTGACAGGCAGAGCCCTCGCCAGGGTGGGCCTACCAGGTGCCCGTTATGGCACACATTCATTCCGTATTGGGGCAGCCTCTACAGCAGCGGCTTTTGGGTACTCCGGGGCTGACATACGCAGCATGGGGAGGTGGGGTTCGCAATGTTTTCAGTTTTATGTGCGCCCACTTCCGCTGTGAGTACCAATTTAGTCACCTTACCTTCCTTTTTTCCTCAATTTTTTTACAGACCCTGGGTGTCGTATTACACCGGTGACAGTATGGCTGGTGGGCCACAGCTATGTGCAAAGGGCAGCGCGTTACGCTGCGGCGACAGAGTTGGACCCCGACTGGGACTGGGTGAACACGCCAGTCCCACATGGCATGGTAAGCCTGGGATGTTATGGCGGGAGCTGCTGCCTTTTCTTTTTTCAGGCAGACGTGCTGACCCGCCTGACATTCTCATCATACACCTGGGGGGCAATGATTTGGGTCAGGTCACCGGCTTATCGCTCAAGCATGCGATTTGCGAGGACCTCGCCTACTTGCACTACGTCTGGCCTCCCACAACCCTGGTTTGGTAGGACATGATTCCGCGCCATTCTTACAGAAGGGGCATTGACCTCATGGCCCTTGACCGCGCTAGGCGCACGGTCAATAGGGCGGTGGCGCGGTTCCTTGCCGACAGGGCTTGGGGACAGGTCAGTCGTCACCCCGCTATTAGCCTACAAAATTATGACTTGTATGCAGGGGATGGGGTCCATCTGTCGCAAGGAGGTATGGATCTCCTGTTGGGTGAATGGCGAGCAGGCCTGTTGACCGAGCTGACGGTCTGGGGGGGGCGTCAGGCCTTCTTTGAAGCCCCTCCGTGTGGCGGGTAGCACTGGTAAGATAAACAGTTATGACCCACAGGTATCCGGCAGGTTCGCAATTGACTGGACAACACTAGATAGGAATAAATTAGTTAAACGTTGTCCGGTCAACGACGAACCAGGCGACGGGGTGATGGCGATAGCTAGCCAGCATGCATCACCCCGTGATTTCACGGATACGAGTCAGAGGGTGGGGTCATGAGTTAGATATTGACTACGGTCAACAATTTGTTTGTTGTCAACAAACAAATTGATACAAATTGATACATTGTAACCAATTGCCGTGGGCAATTTTGGGTGGTACCTTACCAGTGTTACTTCGGCCTGCTTGCCTTAAGAATTATGATTGGTCGTTTTACCAATACAAATTTATAATTCGGACTAGGGCATGAATCAATAAATGTGGCCCAATGCTGTTATCCACTTTCAATGGTGTCTGAGTCCATTATTGGGGGGGTGCGCCTGCAATGCAAGCGCGGCGCCAAAATGGCCGCCGCGCTCTTTGCGGGCCCCCCCCCCCACAGGACGAAGGATCCGGGTAGTTTAGGGCGTGGCCAGCTCCCTTATAAAAGGGGTGGCCACGAGGCAGCCGAGCTGCCATTTTAGCTAAGCGACGGAGCGGAGAAGTTTTTTCCCCTCCACCCCCTCCCTAGTTAACAGTGTGATATTCTGGTCGCTTCGGGGCCGGGTGGGAATTTTTGGCTGGGACCCACATTGGCTTCCGGGTCCTGGCTTTTTTGCCCATCCCACACTGTTGCTATGGTTTGATATAGGGGTTCTTCTGCTACTACTGTTGACTTTGGTCACATGGGCGGGTAGCACTGGTAAGGTAAACAGTTATGACCCACAGGTATCCGGCAGGTTCGCAATTGACTGGACAACACTAGATAGGAATAAATTAGTTAAACGTTGTCCGGTCAACGACGAACCAGGCGACGGGGTGATGGCGATAGCTAGCCAGCATGCATCACCCCGTGATTTCACGGATACGAGTCAGAGGGTGGGGTCATGAGTTAGATATTGACTACGGTCAACAATTTGTTTGTTGTCAACAAACAAATTGATACAAATTGATACATTGTAACCAATTGCCGTGGGCAATTTTGGGTGGTACCTTACCAGTGTTACTTCGGCCTGCTTGCCTTAAGAATTATGATTGGTCGTTTTACCAATACAAATTTATAATTCGGACTAGGGCATGAATCAATAAATGTGGCCCAATGCTGTTATCCACTTTCAATGGTGTCTGAGTCCGTTATTGGGGGGTGCGCCTGCAAATAAAGACTGTCGCTGTTTGTTTATTGTTGTCTCGGACTGGTGCTTATAAGGGCTGGATTTAACAGTAAGGCAAATATTGGGACAGTTAGCTTCACTCTCACAACACAAGGCAGACTGATCAACACAAAGAAGTACCTCATACAAAGCATATTCATTCCCATCTTATGTTACCAGTGCCAAACATGGACACTTACAGCAAAACAAAAATAACAGTTGGCAACCACATAAATGAGATGTCTGAGAAAGGCTGGTGGAGTGACTAGAAGGGATAAAATCAGAAATGAGATTATAAGGGAAAGAATTTGAGTAGATCCAGTCTTATAATACATACAGAGACAACAAAGAAAGTGGTTTGCCTATTTGGAGAGAATGTCTTGGAATTTCATCCCATACAAGGCATATGTGGAAAGAAGAGAAGGACAAAGACAATGATGCAGTTTAGGAAAAGAAATCCATATGATCTCTCTCTTCCGTGTCCTGATCAGACCCTGGACTGCCAAAATGAAGCGACTTTCTTCACTTTGTCATTGCCCAAATGCAAGTCCTCATTGGTGCGTGTCTCTTGCAGCAATCAGCAGACCAGCAAATGGGCCATACTCTGTGTCTCTCCACATTCACACCATGTGTTGTTGTCCACCAGTAATCCCCACTTGAGCATGTTGGTTTTGCATTTAGGGACTCCAACCCTCAGCCTATTCAGGGTCCTCCAGGTGATGTAGGGGAGATTGAGATATTCAGCTACATCTACCTTTAATGATGTTCCTTTCCCAGTGAGCTCCTTCCTCCAGCTTCTAATTTGCTTTTGTTCTTGTGTACCCTCAAGAATGTTTGTTCTTACCATAAAGCTCTTCCTGGATCTGAGCTGGCAGACTTGAGGCTCATATCCATTCAGAGGGTGTTGAGAGTCATTCTATTGCTTAGTTCTCTTAGCATCTGTTGCTACTTCTCTCCTGATCTTAGGTGGAGCAATACCAACAAGGGAGTATAACTTCTCAACTGGTGCAGGTTTAAGACATCCTGTCACTAGCCGCATTGCTTCATTAATAGCAATGTCAACTTATTTTGCATGTGTGGATGCGTTCCATACTGGAGCAGCATATTCTGCTGCAGAGACACTCAGGGCCAAAGCTGATGTACACAGTGTGGATGGCTGAGTTCCCCATTTATAGTTTGTTAGTTTCCTTGTACTAACTTTGGCTTCAGTATTCAGGCAGTGCTGCTTAAAAGAAAGTGTCTAGTCAAGTGTCACACCGAGGTACAGTAAAACCCTGAGTTATGACGAAGGTCCATTCCAACAGCCTTTGTCATAACCTGACAAAATCATAAACCGAAGCACATTTTTCCATAGGAATTCATTGAAAATTTAAAAAGGTCCTGACCAGACTAATAATAATAATAATAATAATAATAATAATAATAATAATAATAATAATAATAATAATAATAATAATAATAATAATAATAATAATAATACAAAAAACCACCAAAACATCCAAAAATGCCAGACACAATTGTCCCCCACCCTCACAAAGGGGAAACAGTCCCTATCGGACCCCCATATTTTCCCCCCAAAAAACCGCCCCCAAAAGCCAAAAAAAATTGGCAGACATGATCGTCCCCACCCCCACAAAAGCAACGAAGCAATCTCCCTACCTTTTCCACACCAGTGCTTGCGCCTGAGTGGCTTGTCCAGCCACCAGGGGAGTCAATTTTCTCCCCCTACCAGCACCGGGAGTGGCTGGGGACCTTATCAGCTTGGTTCTGACCTTCCTACGAGCTCCCTGAGCAGCGCTACAGCCAAAAAGGCATGCCTCCTCCAGGTGCATGTCTGGGGAAGCATGTGTTTCTGGCTGTAGTGCTGCCTAGAGAGCTTGGAGGAAGGTTAGAACTGAGTAGATAAGGTCCCCAGACTCTCCCGGTGCTGGTAGTGGTGGTGGACAGTCCAGAAATAGTAGCAAAAATGACAGTGATGCCGACGGCACCTCCTCAGCGGTAAGTGCTGAATTGTGACTTCTGAAAGAGGGCGTGGGCACCATTTTAAATGCTAAAATGGCACTGGCTGCCACTTTAGAGTTTAAAGTAGAGCGATTTTTGGACATAAACCGAAAAATAGTCGTAAACTGGGGAATTAATTTAATAAAATTTGCTGTCGTAAACCCCGGCAAACATAACCCAGGGCAACCATAACCCAGGTTTTTACTGTATTTTGGTGTCGAACAGTGCTGTAATCGAGCTATATGATTCCAGGTTTTGAGATATATGAGTTCCGCAAAAGAAAAGAAAGGGCATCCAATAACATGCCGAAATGTGGAAAATATACCAAAACAAAACAAAAAACCCAGCTGACTAGAATGCCGCAATTTATACCTGCCAGCATAAATCTCAGCCCTGTATTGCTGCAAATTAAGAAATTGATGCAAGCATTTGCCCTATCAGTTAACTTTCAGTCACATGAGATTGTATACATAGTGAGTGGTTGAGTGCACAAAACAAAACGCTTGAGTCTGAGTGCATAACAGCCATTTAGTTCTATACTGAGAGTACCTATTTTGTGCTTCTTTCTGTAAAAATAGGAGACACAGGAGGTGATCTACGCAGAGCAGTAACATCACCTTGCCAACAGCTAGGTTCATACGCTTCAAGTAGCAAAGGCATATTCCCTTTAGATAGCAGCACTCTGAGTTTTCCATCCTTCTGAGGCTGGTAAAATGAGTTCCCAGCGTGTTGGGGGCAAAAATGACAATTACCTTGTGAACCACCCAGAGAATGCACTAAGCGTTATGGGGAGTTACATAAGTGTAATTGTTATTGCTATTGTATGACCTAGGCAGTTGTGTATAAAGAGTAGCTACTTCAGTTACTTAGAACATCTCTAAAATGCCAGAGCAATGTTTGTACATATAGTACATTATGCAAATTCTTCCATCTCTATTTAGGCCCCACTTGCTCGAAAGCCAGTCATATCTGACTTTAGGGCAGAGGTGTGGTGTGGGCTGGATTAATTGGCACCTCGGGCCAGATCTGGCCCATGGGCCATATTTTGGGAACCCCTGCTCTAGGGTGTGGTACTCATCTCCATTTACAGCCAAGAGCCAGTGCTGTCTGTGTCATGTGGCAGGCATGATTAGATGTCAGAGCACACAGAATGCTGTTACCTTTCCCACTGAAGTGTACCTATTTATCTACTTGCAATTTCTTGCTTTCAAAATGCTAGGGTGACAGGAGCTGGGATAGATGATGGGAGCTCACTCAATCATGCAGCATTCAGATCTCCAACTGCTGACCTGCTGACCTCCTCCTGGTCATCAAGTTCGGCATTTTTAACCACTAAGCCACTGCGGTCCCTTTCCATCTCTATTTAGATGCTTTTAAATCCTTCAGACTTGCTGGAAATAGTGAGTTTTTCCTAATCTTCTAGTGGAAGAGCAGACACAGTTCTACATGTGGTGAGGAATGTTGAAAATACTGGCAGCCAACCGCCCCCCCCCCCCCCCCCGGGTATGTGGTGCATAGCAGTACTCTAATAAGTGACAGGAGATGCAATAGCAGATGTGGCTAGAGCACAGCTACCAGAAGGCAGTGTCAGGAATCCTGAAGTGGCAGCTGGCTGGCCAACAGGATGAGGAAGCAGGTGGTGATGGAGTCTGGTAGAACAAGGTATTAGGAGAAGGTAGAGGGTGGTAGATTCAGGAGGCAGGTGGCAGAGGAGGTTTGGAATGGTGAGGGTGGTTGGCAGAGCAAGGAAACAGGGAAGAAAGTGGTAAGTGGAATCTGATACAATGAAGATTCAGGTGGTGCTGGTGGCTGGAAGTTGGCAGAGTGAGGCAGCATGAAAACTCTTCTTAAATCCAGAGCAACCTCTCTTGACACAGTTTTGCAACACAATCCTTTACATGTTTATTCAGAAGAAAACCTCATGGAGTTGGATAATGGCCTAGAACTAGAAAGTGGTTTCTATAGGCTGGGAGTTGTAATCTAGAGCTACAATTGATAGAACCAAGCCATTCTTTATGTAATGCACACTTTAACCAAGCAAGTGACTGCCACAAGACAGGACAACACAAATCACCATAAACAAAGGTAGAGGCCATTCTCAGAGGCCAGGGTTTGTGACAGTAGTTCAGCCTCCATATTCAGAGACAGTACTGTATATCCTTGCTGAGAATGTCTAGGAATGCCTTGCGGGTATCTGTGAACTAGTCTCAGTGGGAAACAGAATGCTGTGTGAATTGCCTCTTGGTCTCATCCAGCAAGGCAGTTCCTACATTTTTATGAAAGCTTTTAGTGGTATTTCAAAAGGTGCTGTGAATTGAGGAAGAGAATGTTCATACTTATGCAGCACCTGTACTACCATGGTGCTCTGTGTGTGAGAACCAGAAAAAGAAAGCAGAGCTTAAATTAGAACTGATATCAGGTGCTAGCCAGTTTGCCCAGGTTATCTTGCTATGGTAATAGAGTAGACCATACTGCCAGTGATTCAATGCTGAGTGTCAGGCAGCAGTTAACAAACCAGACAACCCTGAGAATTAATGGCTTGGATGTCAAAGGGTGATGGTCCCCAAGTGAATTAAATCCCACTTGAATCTATTGTAATGGAGGGCAGCAACTTCATCAATACTGGCCTGGGGCCGAAGAGGACTTTGTGTGCCAAAAGGACTCAGGACCCGAAAGTGACTCATGGAACTGGGTCAGTGGTACAGACATCATGCTGCAATGGGAAGGCAAATGCATTATATTGTTCTTAATGGCTGATCGCCATGAGGATCGCCAATATTCAGATTCGGATATGGTATAATAATAATAATAATAATAATAATAATAATAATAATAATAATAATAATAATAATAATAATAAGCTAAGACAACAGTATTCACCATCCTCCGCTCTATATACCATGGAAATTGGAACCCCTTTTCTTTTTGCAGTTGCTTGGGGAAATAGAACAGCTTTTCAAAGTTGGACAGGTTTATATTTGTTGCCTTTCCCCAGCATTACATAGTAAAAAATGTTTTAACAGAGTATTCTAAAGTTGATCTGGCTACTACTGTACCTAATGTAATCTGCTAATGTAATTTGCTACCTTGAGAGATAACTGGTGCTATGCTTTGGCATTTCAGGAAAGGAAACCTGAACTCTCTCTCTCTCTCTCTCTCTCTGACAGCAGTTTATGTCATTACCCATGTTTCAAGCAAGATTTCCACACTCTTATGGCTTTGCTCAGACTGGTACCAAATTCACCACTGACCCTTTCTGCTTCTGAAGAATGTTTCTTCCTGCTGGAGCTGGAGGCTTCCTGCTGAGATGTTAATAGGCAAGGGAACAACATTGTATAACTGCACCATTAATTCTGGTGCTTTCTATTTAAGAAAGTCACCCTGCTAAGCTACAGATTGGATCCCAGGGATGCTCACAACCTACTTTTCCTGCATGATAACTATCCTGCAGTATTAAGGGCAAAGGAATATTTCACCAGGAGTTAAGCTTAGGGTACGTTCTCAAGTTTTCCACACCCCTGACTGGTCTGGATCATACCTGTCAACCATCCCGTTTCAGCCGGGAAAACCCCATAATTTTGCCCCTCTTCCTGCCCCCCTCCCGTTTTATTGATTTCCCCGTATTTTCCCTTATTTTCTGCTGCCACACACCCTCAGCCAGGGGTGAGGAGGAGGACCAGGCAGCTGAGCGGCGGGAAGGCCAGCCACAGCCGCCACAGCGAGGCCTCCATCCGGAGCCGGGCGGGGCGCCCGGACACCACACCCCCAGCCAGGGTGCCATGCATGGGGCGGGGCAGCCCCTCACTAGATGCCAGTCCTCATCTCTCGCTCGCTCGCCCACCCACTCCGGAAGCCCATGGCTCCCCCGCAGCAGCCCATGGGCTCCGGTGTGTGGCTGCGGGCTGGGACTTGCCTGCTGCTGGCCTTCTTGGCTGCCGCCTTTTGCCTGGGCCAGGCCAGGAGCGCCAGGAGGCTGTAAGTGCTGTCTGGGGGAAGGGGCTTGGTGGGGGGAGGTGGGGGGTCCCCCCTTGTGTGTCTGGAGTGGAGGGGCAACCCAGGGAGGGAGGGAAGGAGAGGGGGGTGGCGCTGCCTTAGGCTGGGGGGGGGTGTTTCCCGGTGCCTCCTCGACGCCTCTCTGGGGCTTCTCCTTGGGGGTGCCCGCCCGCCCCACTCCCTGTTCCCGCCCTCACAATGGAGGACGGCAGCACCGCCAGAGAGGGTTCCCGCCAGCGCCGCTCCAGGATGCCTCAGGACAGGGCTCCGAAGGGGCGGGCGATGCTTCCTTCTGACGGGGACGCAGAGTGGACTCTGGCGGCTCGAACCACCACTCCGGAGACCTTTTTTATTTTTATTTATTTATATACCGCCTTCCTCGCCCTGGGGTGACTCAAGGTGGTTTACATTTCATAATATACACAGGGCCCCAACGGCTCCTCTTCTGCCCACCCAGGACTTGGGTGGGCGACAGTCCCAGGGATAGGGTGGGGTGGCACAGATGGAAAAGCCGCCTCTTTCCCCACAACGGCTCCTCTTCTGCCCACCCAGGCCTTAGGTGGATGAGAGTCCCAGGGGTGGGGGGCGGCCTTCGCTGATGAATTAGCTGCCTCTTTCCCCCCAACGGCTCCTCTTCTGCCCACCCAGGCCTTGGGTGGGTTTATTGTTTGGGAATCAAGACAATGGAAACAGCTGTAAACTAGCCTAACACATCTTTATTGCATGGAGTACAGTACAAACATGAGGTAATGGCGGACACACAGCTCCTTTTATGCAGTGGCTATACATTTGAATGTGGCTCCTTGATAGCACATTGGCTACTGTCCATGTGACGTCATCCTGAGTCACGCCCTTCTTGTTCAGGTGAGGTGAGGGCGGGAATCTTTCCCATGCAGCTGAAGGTATTTGAGGAATGTGTACCCTGTGAGCTGAATGCTCGCTATTTCCCCCTAGTGGTTTTCCCCTCTTGTGGTTTGTTACATTGTTTCTATTGCAAGATACAGCTTGTTAGATTCGCTCATTCATGTGGTTTCAGATTGTTACACTTGCTCATTCGTGTGGTTACAATTACATTCAATACACAACATCCCTCCCCTCTAAAGATGGGACAAAGTCCCTCAATCAAGATGGTTTTCCACATGTGCGTTTTGGGCGTGTGGCCGTTATGCCAGGCTCAGCCGTGCCCCCTCATCTGTGCCCTCCTGGCTCTTGTCCTGCAATTGTAGAGGATGACTCATTAGCGACTCGCTGCGGACTTGCAGCTATGGGTTGAGCTGGAGGAGGGGGATTGGTTTCTGATGCGGATGTGGGCAAACCGGGGGCACTAGGGACTAAAGAAAAACCCCGCTCCTCACTTGGACGGGTGGGGGAACACTCCGAAACCCCCCTCCCCCCGGTTTGGTAACTCAAGATCTAACTCAGGGGCAGCAGGGACAAACTCATTCCTCTCTTTCATGGCGCTGGGGAGAACTGGTGTATCAAAAGGATACGGATTTGAGTCTGCTCTTCCCCCCCTTGTTTGGAACTGTTGCCCCTTGTTTTCTCCCCCTTGGGATAAGCGGGTGGGGGAGGACCCTAACATTGAGTTCTGCTGCTGGGCACCTCTGTTCGGCCCCCCAATCACTCGGTGCCTTAGTTGGTTGGCGTGCTTTCTCCAGAGGAGACCCGTGTTGGTCTTGACACAGTATGAAACTGGTCCCATTTGGTTAATGACTACTCCCGGCACCCAGGCACCCTGTAGCTGCGTAGTTCCTACAATGTACAGGTTCACCTATCTGGAAGTTTTTTGTGGGGCTGAGCTCAATGTTTCTTCCCCTATACTCCACCCTGGTGGGATTCAACCTGGTTAACAATGAATGCAATTTCCTTTTCATGAGGAGTTCAGCAGGGGAGAATCCCGATGCCAATGGCGTCACCCTGTATGCCAACAAAAACTGGCAGAGCTGTAGGTCCAGATCTCCCGGTCCCATGCGCCGCAGCCCCTCTTTCATTGTGCGCACCAGGCATTCCACCTGGCCGTTAGTTGCAGGGTGAAAGGGGGCTGAGGTTATGTGCCGAATGGCGTTTGATTCCAAGAACGCTTGGAACTCTGCAGACGTGAAAGTACTAGCATTGTCACTCACAATGACATCAGGTATCCCAAAAGTACTTATCAGCTTGCGCAGTTGTTTTATGGTTGCGGCTGATGAGGTGCTGCGCATCGGAATCACTTCTAACCACTTGGAGTATGCGTCTACTACCAGTAGAAAAAAGGAACCCCTGAATGGATCTGCGAAGTCTATGTGGAGGCGATACCATGGTCCCCTAGCTGTGTCCCATTCGCTGTGTGAAAGACAGGACTCCTCAGGGTGAGAGCTCTGGCAACTTTCGCAGGTGTTCACCATGTGCTCAATGTCTGCATCTAGCTGTGGCCACCAGAAATAGCTTCGGGCCAGCGCCTTAGAGTGCACGATTCCCAGGTGGCTGACATGTAAAAGCCGTAGCACCCTTGCTCTTAATGATTCTGGGACAACCACCCTCTCCCCCCATAGGAGGCATCCCCTTTCTGTGGACAACTCAACCTGCTTCCTGAAAAACGCAGCAAACTCGTCTGCAGGGGAGCCGTGGGCCACCCCTTCTGTACCCAGGATCTAACAAGGGCTAGTGTTTTATCCTTTGTCATGGCTGCAGCGATTTCCTCGGGAAGTATGGGGGGTGCATCTAGGGCTTCTATGAGGAGGACTTGGTTGTCCTGCTCTATCTCGCATCTCGGGTCTCCCAGCTGGGGAAGAGGAGACCTTGAGAGTGCATCAGCATGGCCTATGTCTTTCCCAGGGCGGTACACTAATGAACCCGTGTACACATTGAGGAAAATAGCCCACCGAAGCATCCTTGGGGAAAGGATCTGTGGAGTGGGCTTGTCTGAGGTGAAAATACCCAATAGTGGCTTGTGGTCGGTTACAATGGTAAATGAACGACCATACAAAAAATCATGGAACTTCTTTGTGCCCGCCACAATAGCAAGGGCCTCCCTATCTGTCTGGGTGTAATTACGTTCTGCCTTAGGCAATGATCTCGAATAGAAGGCAACTGGGGCTTCTCACCTGCTCTCTAACACATGGCAAAGGACTGCCCCCACCCCCACTGGTGAGACATCGCAGACTAAGACTACCGGCTTCTTTGGGTCGAAATTGGTCAGGATGGCCTCTGAGGAGAGGAGCTGCTTGAGTTCCCTGAAAGCCCGCTCTTGGTTTTCCCCCCACCGCCAAACTGCATCCTTCTTCAGCAGCCTGTGCAGGGGCTCTGCAATCGATGCTTTCCTGGGCAGGAAAGAATGGTAAAAATTCAGCAGCCCCAGGAAGGATTGCAGCTCCGGTTTTGCGGTGGGGCGAGGGGCGTTTTGGATGGCCGAGACTTTGGACTCAGCGGGTTTCACTCCCTCAGGGGTTATGCGAAACCCCAGGAACTGAACTTCTCTTGCCAGAAACACACATTTGTCTCTCCGCAGTCTCAATCCCGCGGATTCGAACACTGTAAGGACCTTATCTAATCTCTGGGCCAGTTCTGCTTCACTCCCCCCAGATATCAATATGTCGTCAAAATATGGCAAAACGCCGGTAGCCCCTTTAACAAATGTTCCACAAGGGACTGAAATATCCCTGGCGCCGAGTTCACACCGAACTGTAGGCGCATCACCTTAAATGCCCCCTTGTGAGTTACAATGGTTTGCGCAGCAGCTGTAGCTGGGGTTACTGATAGCTGCTGGTATGCCTGCGCCAGATCCAATTTGGCGAAACACTTCCCCCCATATAAAGTAGCTAGCAGATGGCTAACTACTGGCACAGGATAGGCATTAGGGCGGATTGCCTTGTTGATTGTACACTTGTAGTCAGCGCAAATCCGCACCTCCCCATTTGCTTTTAGTGCAGTAACAATAGGAGTCTCCCACTCTGCAGAGTCCACAGGCACTAAAATCCCCTGACCCACCAGTTGTCAAGTTCCACCTCTATTTTGTCCTTCAGGGTGAACAGAACCCGTTGTGGCTTGAGGCTAATTGAGTGGACCTCCGGGTCTAGGTTGAAAGAAACTGGGGGCCCCTTGTACTTCCCGAGTCCCTTCTTGAATACCTCGGGGTGTGCGTTGCACACTGCCTGAATCTCATTCCCCCCGATGGCATGGACGCCTCCTATGAAAATATCCAGGGGTTTGAACCACTGTGTTCCCAGGAGGTTGCATTACCCCCTCCTTTAAAACTACTAGGGGGAGTTTCCTTCTGAGTCCCTTGTACTGTATTTCGAAGTCCCACACTCCCAACACTGGGATCCCATTTCCCTGTACATCCCTTAAGTTCGACCTCAGTTCCTTGAGTCTGGGACGCGCCTTGGGGGGAATGCGCAAAAACTCTCTATGGGAAATGATGGAATAGGCGGACGCCGAGTCTATTTCCATCCTGACTGGGATCCCCTGCAACAGTACCTCAGCATAAAAATGTGGGTGCCCTAAGGGCACGCTGTGAACGGCCAGGTCGTTTCCCCCATATGCTCTTCGGTGCACGTGGCATCCCTCTGGGCCGTCAACGCCGTCGTAGACTCTGCCAATGCCATCCCGTCTCTGCGTGGAGCGCTCTGCTGGGCTCTTGCTCTTGTCTCGCCGTTGCCTGCACGCCCTGGCGATGTGGCCCCTTCGTCCGCAGTTGTGGCACTCAGCCTTTCGGAATAGGCACTTGCTCCGATCGTGGGATGCTCCGCAGCCATTGCAACGCCGGCCTCCTTTTCCTTTCTTCCCACTCTGCCCCTTTCTGACTTTCTGGACACCCTCATCTTCACTGGAGCCTGCACTGGTGGAGGGCTCTGAAGATGTGGGCGAGCGTGGGGCAGGGGGCGCCCTCCAGGTCGCCTGGACTGCTGATGCAGCCGCCTCAATTGGTGGTGGCTTCGCTTTGAGGATCTTGAACCTGGCCCTTGTGGACTTGGCCGTCTGCGCCTCTTGCAGAACCTCTTTGAAGGTGAGGTCATGGCCACAGGTCATGAACTTCCTTTGTGTTTCCCCATCTCGCATCCCGCAAAGCAACCGGTCTCTAAGGGCCATGTCTAAGAACTCCCGCCATTCGCATGGGGTTGCCGCCAAACGGAGGGCCACCGCATATTCGGACATGGACTCACCCGGCTTTTGATCCCTCCTTGCAAACGCGGCCCTGGCAGAGAAGAAGGACACCTTGGGCTTGAAGTGGTTTCTCAGGGCCACCAGCAGGTCGGCTACGGCAACCTGCTCCACTTCTCTTGGTGCTACCAGGTCCATCAGCGTTTGCACCGCGTGGTAGCCGAGCATCGTGATGAGAAGGCCCCTCTTCTTTCCCGCGTCCATGATGCCAGCAACTGCTACTGTACTCCTGAAGTGCATCTCGAACCAGTCCCATCGCTCGGGCTGGTTTACGTCGAAAACCGGTTGCTGTGGAGTTGTCTTGTCCCTGTGGGAAGCCATATCTCACCTTCGTCGCCAATTTAGTGTTTGGGAATCAAGACAATGGAAACAGCTGTAAACTAGCCTAACACATCTTTATTGCATGGAGTACAGTACGAACATGAGGTAATGGCGGACACACAGCTCCTTTTATGCAGTGGCTATACATTTGAATGTGGCTCCTTGATAGCGCATTGGCTACTGTCCATGTGACATCATCCTGAGTCATGCCCTTCTTGTCCAGGTGAGGTGAGGGCGGGAATCTTTCCCGCGCAGCTGAAGGTATTTGAGGAATGTGTACCCTGTGAGCTGAACGCTAGGTATTTCCCCCTAGTGGTCACTAGCTTGTGGTTTGTTACATTGTTTCTATTGCAAGATACAGCTTGTTACATTCGCTCATTCATGTGGTTTCAGATTGTTACACTCACTCATTCGTGTGGTTACAATTACATTCAATACACAACATCGGGTGAGAGTCCCGGGGGTGGGGTGGCGGCGCTGATGGAAAAGCTGCCTCTTTCCCCCTACAGCTCCTCTTCTGCCCACCCAGGCCTTGGGTGGGTGAGAGTCTCGGGGGTGGGGGGCGGTGCTGATGGAAAAGCTGCCTCTTTCCCCACAATGGCTCCTCTTTTATACACAGAGATGAGCACTGTGTAAATATAAAGGTTTCCCTTGCTCGAAAGCCAGTCATATCTGATTCTAGGGTTCAGTGCTCATCTCTGTTTCAAAGCCGAAGAGCCAGCGCTCTCTGCTTCTGCAGACGTTTCCATGGTCATGTGTCAGGCATGACTAGACACCGGAGTGCACGGAACACTGTTACCTTCCCACCAAAGTGGTCCCTATTTATCTACTTGCAATTTCTTGCTTTCAAGCTGCTAGGTTGGCAGGAGCTGGGATGAGCTCATTTCCATCCTGCAGTACTCGGGAATCGAACTGCTGACCTTCCGCTTCCCAGTCAGTGTCTTAGCCACTTGAGCCACTGCAGCATCTTAGCCACTTGAGCACTGTATATCTTGTATCAAATTTAATCAAATAGTGAAGATTTATTTTATTTTTATTTATTTATTTGTGAGTTGGGCGGCTATATAAATATGAATATAAAATAAAATAAATAAGATGAAGCTAAAGTCCTTTGGACATCAAATGAGAAGGGAGGACTCACTTGAGAAGGCCTTGATGCTGGGAAAGGTGGAGGGCAATAGAAGAAGGGGGTGTCCAAAGATGAGATGGATAGCTGGTATTGTGGATGCAATGGGCACAGAGCTGGGCAGCTGAGGAGGATGGTGGAGGACAGAGGTGCCTGAAGGAAAACAGTCCATGGGGTGATCGCAAAGGGTCGGAATCGACTGTGCGACTGAACAACAACAAATAACAGAAAATCCCTGAATGGTGTTCAAATTTGCTGTGAGGTTTGGCCCTGTTTATGCAAGTGCTTAGTAAAGGTCTTCCTTGCTCAAAAGCCAGTCATATCCGACTCTAGGGTTCAGTGCTCATCTCTGTTTCAAAGCCAAAGAGCCAGCGCTGTCTGCTTCTGCAAATGTTTCCGTGGTCATGTGGCAGGCATGACTAGACACCGGAGCGCACGGAATGCTGTTACCTTCCCACCAAAGTGGTCCCTATTTATCTACTTGCAATTTCTTGCTTTCAAACTGCTAGGTTGGCAGGAGCTGGGATGAAGACGGGAACTCATTTCCATCCTGCAGTACTCGGGAATTGAACTGCTGACCTTCCGCTTCCCAATCAGTGTCTTAGAGGTGCCTGAAGGGTGATCGCAAAGGGTTGGAATCGACTGTGCAACTGAACAACAACAAATAACAGAAAATCCCTGAATGGTGTTCAGATTTGCTGTGAAGTTTGGCCCTGTTTATGCAAGTGCTTAGTAAAGGTCTTCCTTGCTCAAAAGCCAGTCGTATCCGACTCTAGGGTGCAGTACTCATCTCCATTTACAGTCAAAGAGCCAGTGCTATCTGTGTTTGCAGACGTTTTCATGGTCATGTGGCAGGCATGACTAGAGCCCAGCAAGTCACATGGTCAGATTTGGCCACACCCACAGATTTGGCCACACCCACAGATTTGGCCATGCCCACAGAGGGGTGTGGCCAAAATTTCCCTTATTTTCAAATCCAAAAGTTGACAGGTATGGTCTGGATTCCTTTTCTACCAAGCTAATTCCAAACTGTAGTACCCACCCAGTGATGCAGTGCAATTTTTTTTACTACCTACTCTGTGGGCCGGCCAAATCTGTGGGCATGACCAAACATCATGCATTATGGGCTATGGAGGTGGGTGTGGCCAACCAAGTGGGCATGGCCTGGGGGAATTTCCGCTACCGGTTCGGCAGAACCTGCTGCAGTGCATCACTGTACCCACCCCATGAATAATCCAGCTCTCCTGTCAGGCAGATTGGTTATTGGTGTGTTTTATTCCTACAGAAATGTGAGCAATGTCGCTTTGCACTGACTGAAACATCAAGAGTCATTAAACCAAACAGTCATCATGAAAAGAGCACAACCCTACCCGACCCTTACAAAGACAACAGGAATGGCAAAACAGATGTCTATAATTAAAGTAAGATCTGGAAACAGGAGGCGATTGCGTAGGGAGGAGGGAAAGTCAATAAGTGGTTTTTCGTCACATCTGGCTCATTATCTCAAAGGTATGGAAAACTCCAGATTGTCCTTAAAAAGGCACAGGTTTGTGTTCCCACCAAGGACTCCTGATAGATTCTCAATCTATCATTCACTTGCAGCCTCTATTGCTGAAAAATGTGCAGCTTTTTGCAATGACACTTTTATGCTAAGCACAAATGCCTCCTCCATCTGTCTCATAAAGAAGGCAGCAAGTTGACCAGGTCCATTTGTATACTTAAAATAGTGTTAACTGGAAACCCAAGAGCACTCTGTGTGTGTGTATGGGAGCAAAATGCGCTGGATCAATGTATTGTAAATAAATGATGCATATATACAATTGCTGACATACTAAGCTCTAACTGTCAGTGTGTGTGAATTTTATCCAATTCATTGGAACTTTGACTCACCTTGATAATCTTCCTTTGGATAGGTTTATGCTATCTTGCTGCCCAATTCTATGCATCCAGGCTACCTAAGAGACTGCATCGCCCTAAGGACGTTTGTCCATCAACCAGTGTGGACTGGAGGGGCTCTCTTATTGTACCATCTGTTAGAGGGGCACGCCTCTCTAGCACAAGGAGAAGGGCCTTCTTCGTGTCTGCACCGGCACTCTGGAATCACATACCAACAGAGCTTCGTCTCCAGATGGAATTGCTGCCTTTCAGAAAAGAACTTAAAACCTGGCTGGCAGGCCAAGTATGGGGTGCAGGTGAAATGGTGACTCCCGTTGGGTGGCTGGTATAGTAAATTCTGGCCCCCTCGGTCCCTGCACCCTTTTTTAGGGGGAGGGTAGTTTTTAAGCTGTTTTAATCATATTTTTATTATGATTGTGAACCGGCCTGAGTTGGTCTTGGCCAAGTGGGCGGTAGAGAAATTGAAATAATAAATAAATAATAAATAAAATCTTTATTCAAAAGTTATTCCTTCATTCAGTGCCAAAATAATGCACAAACTGAGCAATGGTTTAGGACTTTAAATTATGAGGGCCTTGGGAAAAAGTTTGAAAAACTGAAAGTACATCAAGTGACTTTTGGGGTAATGTTAAGGTTCTTCTTCAACCGAATGAGGTGTAAGTATACATGACATTACGGCAAGGGACATGTGAAGCTCCCAGCCTCATGTTGGAATGAGTTTTTCAGTTCCTCACTGTCACTCTTGTTCTTTCCTGTCTTCCCGTCTGGTAACATCCCCACATGAAAACTTCCAAAATGGTGAGTGAATATCCCCATTTTTTTCCTTGAGTGTAACTACAGATGGTAACTGTGAGTAAAGAAAACTTTTTCTACTTAAAATGCTTCTAGAGTACCTTTATCATGCAAACTGCAAGTTTACATGGGAGTGGGTGTGAAGAAACCAAAAGGATGAGCAGGGTTTGAGACTGACCTGAACTATCCACATTTTTGTGTTGTTGTTTCAAAATCTCATAGTCTACCAACTAGGAATAATAAACAAATTTACCTAATAAGAGAAATGGATACATCAGATATCAGAGGATAGGCCAACCTTTCTGAAGTGGACGCAGTCCGTGAAAGCTCACATTTAAATACAGGAGTTAGTCTCTAAGGTGTCACAACTTTTTTTGTCTTTTTTTTTGCTGCTCTGTTTTATTTACTCTCAAATATGCTTGCATAGACTAACATGGCTACCACTCCAAACATTTCAACTTTATTATTGAGCTATTGATGTCTATGTTTAGAAACAGTGTATATATGTGCTCTGGATCAGACTGACAAAAAAGGTGGAATGACTTCATTTGAGTTATTTAAGTTTACATCATTACTAACCTATGTTTAGACATTTAGTATTTTATATCCCAAAGACATAACCATTACTTCTAATATTAGAATATATTCTTTGGTGCCAACAGTTTCCATGTCTGCTACTATTTACATGCTTGCTAGTGATGCAATCTCTTCATTGGATTCCCTGCAAATGAAGCAAAGTTAATAGAATAATGTATTGACCTTGCAAATGTTAACAGCGCTTTTCATATTCCACAATGTGAGATTCACACATGCGATGTGTTTCTACTCAGGCATAATCTGTGAAAATGCATGTGAATTTTACACCACATGCAATCCATATACAATCTTGTCAGGAACCCTGACAAGAGTGTAGGAGTGTTTGGTCAATATATACAATAGTTGAGCACATATGGAAGCAGGAACAAGAGCAGTGAACATGATCTTTCAGTGTTCAGTGTAATGCATGAAGAAGTCTATGATTGCAGCTGAATACTTGCATGGGCAAGGACTCTGACCTGAAGAAGCAAAAATGCAAGCGTGGCGCCAAAATGGCCGCCGCGCTCTTTCCGGGCCCCCCCCACCGGACGAAGGCATCCGGGTAGTTAGGGGGCGTGGCCAGCTCCCTTATAAAAGGGGTGGCCACGAGGCAGCCGCGCTGCCATTTTGCGAAGCGACGGAGCGGAGAAGTTTTCCCCTCTTACCTCCGTCACTCGTGCCTTTCACCGGGAAGCCTCTTGGCTGCTGATTTTCTTTTTCGGCTTCCCATCGGTTAGCTGCGATGCCCTCAAGGAAGAAGGCGACTGCGAACGTGGCTCGTTCTGTGCGGAGGCGCCAGCCAGGTCGGAGGACCGCGGCCGCGCCTCCACAGCAGCCTCCTTTGCCTGAGCCCACCGGGACCGGTGGGATGGGGTTGATTCCCCCTTGGCCGGAGGCTGGAGGTCCGCGTACCAGACAGGTTGGGGCCGCGGCCCTCGGCCCGCGAGCAGTGGCCACTGCCTCTGGCGTGGCCCATTCTGCGGGGCCTTCCTCCGTTGGTGGGCAGCCGCCTGTGGGGGGCTTCAGCCACGGGTGGTTGGGTTCCCTCCCCTGGCAGGGTGCTCCCCCGGCCTTGGGGCCGGGCCTGGGATCTTGGCCCTATATGGGCCCCGGGGTCCAGGGACCTGGACCCGCGCCTGCAGTTAGCGGGCCGGCCGGCCCTTTGCCCCCTCTTGGCTTGGGGGGCTACGTCAGCGTGGAGGCCCTTCTGGCCCGCGTTGCGGCCCACAAGGCGTCGCTGTCCAGGGTTAACCACCCTGGGGCCCCTTTTGGGGTGCAGGTTGATCCATCGTCTGCTGGGCAGCGGCAGGCGGCACGACGGGTCGAGCTGTCCGAGGCGCGTGGCCCGGCATTGGCCACTGCCTCGCAGCTCCCCGATCAACAGGCTGGTGCTGGTCAGGCCCCGTCGACGAGCTCAGTTGCGGTCGTGAGCTCCGATGCCCCCAGTGGGCCGGAACCCCCGGTGGGGGCGGCCCATGGGGGTGCAGCATGTGAGTATGCAGTTCAATCTAGTGCACCCACGCACATGGGCACGTTGGGGGGGGATTCAATGGCCTTGGCCTCGCACGGGTGGTGCGGCGGTTCAGCCGCTGACGGCCTACCCGGTGACTCCAACTCTCACCCAGGGCCCCGTTGTGGGGGGTACTCCTTATGCAGTCGGGAATGTTTTAGGGGTGACCGGGTTGGTCCAGGCTCCTTTTCGGATGCCCGCAGTTCCCGCCGTTCCTGTGTCGGCATTGCCGACTGCGGGGTATTCATTGCCCCTGGGGGACCATTTGGCACAAATCACCAAAGAGAAGATCTGGCATGGGGAGTATGTGGACATCTTCTCCCTCCTTAACAGAGAACCCACCAAAGAGGAGAGGGAGGGGCAAGATGAGAAGGATAAGGAGCAGGCACGTCGTCGTAAGCCGCCGCATACGTGGGCCAACTGGTTGCCGGCCTACCTCATATACATGGCGGTCTACCTCAGGGCCCGGCCGGATTTGGCAATTCCGATGGTCCAGTATTTGGACAACATTTACCAGGCGATGGTCGACTTCCCGGGCCCGTCGTGGTTGGCTTACGACGAGGAATTCCGTATGCGGATTCCCCTGCACCCCGAGATGAGGTGGGATGAGCCCTGCCAGAAGCTGTGGCTTCTGTATATGATGCCCACGCGCACTGCGCCTGGGGAGAGATACCATTGTGGACATGCGGTCCAGCGAGCGGCCCCTGCACAGACACCCCGCCAGGTGGCGGGGCAGGGGGTTCCAGCCCGCCTGCTGTGCTGGACTTTCTCGTCCAATGGTTCCTGCAATAGGAAGAATTGCCGGTACAGGCATGAGTGTCCCTCTTGTGCTGGCCCCCATGCGGCCTCCGCCTGTCCCAGGCCTGGAGGGATGCGGGGCAGAGGGAGGGGCGGACAAGGGACTGGCAAGACTGCAGCAGAGGGAGCTGGTTCACCGAAAGGCCCCCTCCCCAATTAATGTGGACATGTTGGAGCATTGGCTCGCATTGTACCCGAAGGAGGAGGATGCGGTTTACCTGCTCCAGGGTTTTTGACTGGGGTTCCGTATTCCTTTCATGGGTGATAGGTCCCCTCAGGATGCTCCCAACCTTTTGTCCCTTAGGGGGAGGGAGGAGGTGGCTGCTGCCAGCATTTACAAGGAGGTTCATGCGGGCAGGGTCGCTGGCCCTTTCCCTGCACCCCCGTTCCCCAACCTTAAGGTGTCACCCTTGGGCTTGGTGCCCAAGAAGTCACCGGGCGAGTTTCGCCTGATCCATCACTTGTCCTACCCAGCCGGCCGATCGGTCAACGATGCTATACCTGATGACCTTTGCTCGGTCAGGTATACATCGTTTGACCAAGCGCTACGCATGGTGCGCTCATGTGGCCCGGGTGCGCTGTTGGCTAAGTGCGACATTAAGTCTGCCTTTCGCCTCCTTCCGGTGCACCCGGGTGATTTTGAGTTGCTGGGTTTCAAGTTTCGGGGTGAATATTATTTTGATAAGGCCATGCCTTTTGGCTGTTCCATATCATGCTCGGCTTTCGAGCGTTTCAGCATATTCCTCCAGTGGGCTTTCGTCCGCAGGTCAGGGTCCCGGTCTGTAGCCCATTACCTGGATGATTTTTTGTTCGGGGGTGAACGGGGCTGGGACACGTGCACACGTCTCCTCAACACATTTCAGACGCTAATGGAGGAACTTGGTGTCCCTTTAGCGCCCGAAAAGACCGAGGGCCCATCTACCCAGTTAGTTTTCCTGGGGGTGGAGATTGACACGGTAGCGCAGGCTTCTAGGTTACCAGGGGATAAGGTGTCACGGATAGTGGCCCTTATCTCGGACTTGCTTGCTAAATGCAAGGCATCACTGAAGGAACTGCAGGTGCTACATGGTCACCTCAATTTTGCTTGCAGGGTCGTCGCACCGGGCAGGGCATTTGCTCGGCGCTTGTGCGACGCCATGACAGGCTTATCCAGGCCCCACCATAGGGTTAGACTGACCCGGGGTATCAGGGCAGACATGCTTATCTGGCTCCAGTTCCTGAGGGAGTTCAATGGGGTGTCATTTTGGAGGTCTGACCTCCTGGCTTCTCCTCGTTTTCAGATACAGTCCGATGCCTCGGGGTCCCTGGGTTATGGGATGTACTTCAATGGGAAGTGGGCCTATGGTGGGTGGCCAACGGCCTGGGCAGGCACGGGTCGCCTGTGTGATCTTACATATCTGGAATTTTTCCCTATCCTGGGGGCTTTGATGCTATGGGGCGAGGAGTGGCCCAACTCGGTCGTCCATTTCTGGTGTGACAATGCGGCCATTGTCCACATTGTCAATTCGCAGACTCATGGTTTACCTGCATGCCCTGGGCCTTGCACCTCGCACCATAGCATCTAGGCTGTCAGCGTTGGCCTTTGTGGCCAAAGTAGGTGGTCATGCGGATAGTACCACTGACTTCCGTGTGAGACATGTTTTGGAGGGGTGGGTGCGGGAGCGTGGGCGTTGCCCGGACGACCGCCACCCGATTTCCCCAGGGGTTCTTACCCAATTGGCCCAGGGCTGGCCTGGCCTCTGTTTTGATAGATATGAGGCAGCCCTATTTCATGCGGCCACAACGGTGGCCTTTTTTGGAGCGCTCCGCATCAGCGAGCTTGTGATGCTGTCTAAGGCGGATGCAAGTCGTAGGGCACTGGAACTCGAGGATGTCTATGTTGCCAAAGACTGGGCTCAGTTGAGGATTCGCTCCTCTAAGACAGATCAGCATGGCGTAGGCAGTGGAGTAAGACTGCTATGGTGTTCTTTGGCAGACATCTGTCCGGTTGGTGCCCTACAGGAGTTTATTGCACTGCGTGGCACGCACCATGGCCCATTTTTCTGTCACCAAGATGGGTCTCCCCTTACTAAATTTCAATTTTGGAAGGTGACAGGCAAAGCGCTTGCCAGTGTAGGCCTCCCGGGGGCCCGTTATGGCACCCATTCATTCAGAATAGGGGCAGCCTCCACTGCTGCTGCTTTTGGGTACTCCGGGGCTGAAATACGCCGTATGGGAAGGTGGGGATCGCAATGTTTTCAATTTTATGTCCGCCCTCTTCCACAGTGAGTACCAGCCTAGTCACCACATCTTTTCTCTCCCCGTTTTTTCCTTGACAGACCCTGGGTGTCGTATTACACCGGTGACAGTATGGCTGGTGGGCCATAGCTACGTGCACAGGGCAGCGCGTTACGCTGCGGCGACAGAGTGGGGACCCCGACTGGGACTGGGTGCATACGCAAGTCTCACATGGTATCGTAAGCCCGGGATGTTATGGCGGGAGCTGTTACCATTCCTTTTTTCAGGTCGGAATGTTGACCCGCCTGATATTCTGATCATACACCTTGGGGGCAATGATCTAGGCCAGGTCACCGGCTTATCGATAAAGCATGCGATTTGCGGCGACCTCACCTACCTGCATTACGTGTGGCCCGCCACTACCCTTGTTTGGTCGGACATGGTGCCGCGGCACACGTATAGGGGAGGGTTCGACCTCCCGCCCTTGACCGGGCTAGACGTATGGTGAACAGGGCTGTGGCCCGGTTCATTGTCAGCAGGGGTTGGGGGCGGGTCAGTCCTCACCCCGCCATTAGTCTGCAAAATTATGACCTTTATGCAGGGGATGGGGTCCATCTGTCGCGAGGAGGTATGGACCTCCTGTTGGGTGATTGGCGAGCAGGCCTGTTGACCGAGCTGACAGTCTGGGGGGGGGGGCGTCGAGCCTTCTTTGAAGCCCCTCCGTGTGGCGGGTAGCACTGGTAAGGTAAACATTATGACCCACAGGTATCCGGCAAGTTCGCAATTGACTGGAAAACACTAGACAGGCATAAGTTGGTTAAACGTTGTCCGGTCAACGACGAACTAGGCGATGGGGTGATGGCTACAGCTAGACAGCATGCATCACCCCGTGATTTTACGGATACGCGTCAGAGGGTGGGGTCATTAGTTAGATATTGACTACGGTCAACAATTTGTTTGTTGTCAACAAACAAATTGATACAAATAGATACATTGTAACAATTGCCGTTGGCAATTTTGGGTGGTACCTTACCAGTGTTACTTCGGCCTGCTTGCCTTAAGAATTATGATTGGTCGTTTTACCAATAGAAATTTATAATTCGGACTAGGGCTTGAATCAATAAATGTGGCCCATACCGTTATCCACTTTCATTTGTGTCTGAGTCCTTTATTGGGGGGTGTGCCTGCAAAGATATAAATGACTCAAGTTTCTATACTATGGATAGTATCTAATTTAGCAATCAACCTAATCCCCAGGAATCTGGAAACTGGAGGCCTGGAATCGTAAAATGCCTGATACACAGAAGTTGAGAATTCTGTGGTGTGCTTAAAAAAAAGATGTACCCAAAAATAAGCAAAATTCTTCATAAATATGTCAAAAAGAACTTGAGTTTTAAAAAGCTGGAATGAATGAACATTAAATTAACAGATTTTTCTGTCCCTGATCCAATGCTGCAGTTCCTTTACCAAGCTGAGATTTGCATTGCTGTTTGACACCTGAAGTTGCATGAAAGGGATGTGTTTGTTTTGTAGATATGAGTAAATCCTATTTGCAGTTTGTACTGCAGACTAAGGAAATGCAGACTGCAGAGAAGTAACTGTTTATTAAGTTCATCCTATATAGACCCTTCACTGATATGCACAAACATCAAACTATTTGTAAATGCTAGCAACACTGGCAGGCTTCTCCAAGACATTTTGTGATGTGCCCCAAAGCCTATTTCATTTTAATTCATGGATTTGGGTAGCATCATAAATACCCAATAATAAGGAGTAGACCAGTTTATTCTGGGGAAATTCAGCTGAGGCTCTTAATCTACAGTGATATGGTTTTGCTTTTAAATTTGGCAACACTTCTTCAGCTGTGGCATTGTATAGACAGAGAGGGAGGTACCTGAGGATCAATAGCATCAAAACAACATGGCAAAATGCCTTGCATCAATTCCTGAGTTCCTCATTGTTATAAACCTTGTGTTTTTGTTAAACAATGCAATCAAATAGTTTGTTAGCTTGGGTACAAATTGAGAATAGTGACATAAAACGATAGTATTTTTGTGTTGTGCTTATGTTCAGCCAGGGTTTCGGAAGGCTGCCCTACCTGCTCCAAAGAGTTAAACTAGATTATATACTTAGCATGTACCGTACATAGAAACTGTGCTCTTTCAAGTAGCCACGACTTTTCTTTTTCATAGCACATGGTTTTCTTCATCCTTATCTCTTGCATTTAGTTGTGTTTTGCTTTATGATTGGTTGTTGGGAGGTGTAAATAAGAAGAAGATATTTTGAGGGAATTCTATTGCTGAAGGGAAACATATTGATTTCAGGAACTCCTGAACATGACCTTATCAAAGGATCACAACAGACAACTCCTTCGTGGAAATGCCACAACTTTACTGGTTACAGCAGCAATACACCTGGGTCAGCATTCAGCCAGGAGTGTCAGTCCCTAGGAGAACACATGGGTGTATCCTGTTCTATGTCTCTGTTGTGTCCGGAGCTTGCAATGAAGAGGCCAACAAGTGGTGAATTACACAATGAAGCAAAGGTTTATTCACTACTCTTGGAAGAACAATAATACAGCTTAACCTGACAAGAGTTGGCTGCATCCGTTCCCACTATTCTGCTACCCGGGATTAGTCCCACCCCTGCACCAATCTGAAAGTAGCCCACACATGTGTGTGTTGTGTGTGCGAACCAAGAGCCAAAGCCCTTTTGCACTTTATATAGCGTTCTAGTGGCAGTTAACCAATGATACAAACTAGCAACCTTTTTGGATAACCTTAACTAACCAATCAGAAATGCAGTATTCAAGTATTGACGAATCCCCGAAAGGATCCAAAATAATAACCAATCAGATATTACACATTTACATAAAGAATGTGCCTTGAAACTGGGGAAGGGCGCACAAAATATACCATTAATCCAAATGGTGCGAATCACCATTTTATCTTGCAATGTTAAGCAATAATAATAATACTAGATTTATTCCAATAATTAATTATCAAAAAATAAAGTTCACTGGTTAAATGAACTTTTCGGAATGAAGTCCTTCTTCAGAAATAATTTGTGCTATCTGTAGAGACAAAATATGACATCAAACATTCACAAACTGAACTGTATACATGTATCTATACAAAGAGAACTTTCATATAAAAAGAGCTTTTAATGGAGCGACCAGATATACAGAATCTTAAATTTCTATAAAGATTATTATAATAAGTTGCTATAAAAGTAACATAATTTATGTTTAAGCTTTTAATTTTTAATCTGTGTTCATAGCCACACTCCATATCCCTTGGTGTGCTTTCGAACGTCAAATGGGAAAACGCAACATGATGTAATTAAATAGTATAAACCCCAGGTGCGGTAAATCAACTGCAATAATCAGAGAAACTGAGGACTCCTACTAAATACTTCAAGTTTTAAAGGTAACTAGAAAGACCAAGCTCACTGTTTAAACCATACAGATGAACCGTTCGTAACCTATGGATGTAGTAAGCTTCTCTCTTCAGTAATTCCCGATCAATATTCACTTTCTCAAATGGTTTCTGTTGTATAACCTCAATGACTGTAAATCTAAATTGTTGTTCCGTGTGGCCCTTTTCGATATAGTGCGCAACTAGGGGAGCATGTTCAATGCAGTTTCTTATCCTAGATTGATGTTCGACCAAACGAACCTTCAGGGTGTGTGTTGATTTTCCGATATAATTAAGTTCGCAAGGGCATTGCCATAGATATATGCAATTTTTTGTTTGATAGTTAGAGGATTGTTTAAGGGTCAATTTAAAGTCTACATCTGAGAGTTCCAAGGTTGTCATTTTCCATGAATTCTTACAATTGATGCATTGAAAACACTTAAAGTGCCCCCGAGCTGATAGCGCTGGCGGTCTGTGGATATAGCTGTCTGGGCAAGTTAAAAAATTACATAAAGATTTTGTTTTACGAAAACCTATAAAAGGTTTGCTCTGGCGGTCAGGGATATCTTCAATAATGTGCCAGTATTTGTTCACTATCTTTTTAATCTGATTGGCCAGCGAACTATAGTCTAGGGACCAATAAAGTGTAGATTGCAAGTAGTCTTTTCTTCTTTTAAAAAGTTTACATCTGGGTGTTGCACTCACTTTACTAAGTGACCTTTCTATAACATCAGAAGGGTAGCCCCTATTCGTTAACATATTCAAGATCGAATTGGCAGCCTCTCTGAAGTCCCCCTCAAAAGTAGAATTACTTTTTGCTTGCGCTAGCAAGCTATACGGTATATTATTCCTGAGGGAAGGTGGATGAAAGGAGCGATATTGCAAATACACGTTATGGTCAGTGGGCTTACGATACAACTGTCCTTGAATTTTACGGGTTGTGGATATGGAAACCTGTAAATCTAGAAAGGGGATCATTACAGGTAAACTTAAGATGTGGATTCAATGTATTGACCCAGGCAACAAAACCTTCAATACAACTCAAACCATCTACGACAAAAAATAAATCATCAATAAATCTTTAGTACAATATAATGTGATAAAAAAGGATTAATGGTTTGGTTCAAAATTATGCTCTTTTCAAACTGAATCATGTAAATGTTAGCTATACTAGGAGCCAGATTAGACCCGATAGCAACTCCCTTAATCTGCAAAGAAAATGTATCCTGGAATCTAAAAAAAATTGTGTTCTAAAACTAAATCCAAAAGATCTAAAAGAAAATGTGTGGGGGGAACTTCTGCCTGCGAGTCGAGAGAAGGTCAGCTACCTGGGTACGTGCTTCCTCAGCTGGGATGTTCGTATATAGGGCCATTATGTCCAGGGTCAATAGAACCGCATTGATCAGAACCCTCCGACCTTCGACTTTAAGGATAAAATCTGCCAAATCCCTTACAAAGAGGGGGTGTCTCTGCCGTAGTCTGAAATAAATGAATCAACAAAATGAGCTACTGGTTCTAACAGTGAGTTACCCCTGAAATAATGGGGCGACCTGGAATCGGGGGTGTCTTCCTCTCTAGCTTTATGGATTTTTGATAGCGTGTGAAAGAGTAGAACCCGTGGATACTTATTGATCAAAAATCTGTAAGTCTTATCATTGATGTATTGCATGGCCAGTCCTTCTTAAGCTACTATTTTAAATAAAGAGGCTACATGAGAGGAAGGGTCACTGGGGAGTTTTCTGTAATAAGTATTGTCAGAAAGTTGTCTATTTGCTTCCATTAAATAATCAGATCTATTTTGTATGACTATGGCTCCTCCTTTGTCTGCCTGCTTTATAATAATACTGGGGACTTGTCCTAAGTTTCTAAGCAACTGAACATCATGATTTGATATATTCCTTTGCCGTTTATGAGTCAGTCTCTAAGGTTTGAATATCACACATCACTAATTTTTTGAAAACCACTATGGACGGGTTGTCTACTTGAGGAACGAACACAGACTTAGGACTAAACTTATCCACTGGAAATGTACTAGAATCCTTATAAAAATATTTCAATTTCAATAGTCTGATTAAACGAAAAATATCTACCCGAGTTTCGAATGAAAAATAATCAGGTGTAGGTACATAACTGAGCCCTAAGTTTAAAAGAGACAGTTCCTTATCACCCAACACCTTCATGGAATAATTGAAAACCATATCTACTTTTTCCTGCCCTGTTGTGGTTGGCGCTGGTCTAAAAATGTTGTGATGTTGAAGGTTCTTGTGTCTGTCTCCAGAATGATCTGAAGTTGTAAGATTTGATGGAGGATTCATCTGCCGAAGATCCTGGTCTCTCACTGTCACTCATTTCAATTTTATACTCGGATGGTGGTATCTACCAGGTTACCCGTTTTTGTCTTGTAGTATTGACATAACACCATCTATACACCCTAGATTGTGCATAATCTTGTTGATCCCTCTCAATTTTTTTATTCTTAAAGGTTAAAAGAGATTCCTTAAAATCCTTGCATTTGTTGTCCAAATCAGAAAGATTTCTATCGTAACAGGTGGCCGGATCATTGGATTTCAAAGAAGTTTTCAAGTCTTCAATATTGTCAAGTATCTTAGAGGACTTCGCATTACATTGTTCAATAATATGTAACATTAGATCATTTTTCATGAATTGCTTCCCACTTACTCACAAAGCCAACGTTACTGGCAAATAATGTCGGAACTTTCTGTAGTCTGAGTCCCCTAGGAATTCTGGATTCTTTATAATATTTGGCAAGAAATGTTGCATGCAATTGGAGTCTTATGGCTCTCTTTTGCATAGTTTCCAACTTCATAAAGTCCGCTGTGGGAGTGTTTATATCACTCTCAAAAGGTAAAGTTTTACTCAAAATATGATCTCGGGCTAGATCCCTAAAGGAAAAACCTTTTTCAGAAAGGGCCATGTTGTTGGGATTCAGAAGAAAGAAAATCAGCCAAACGGTGCAAAACTGGAGAAAAATAAGAACCGTTTCAGGGAAGTAGATGTCGATGAATTTGTGTGGATTTATTCTTCAATAAACAAAGAGAATTTTCAAGAACAATATACTTATTGTGTTTCTTTCTTCATAGATTATATACACAAACAAACACTATAACTCAGGAAAGATGTCTTCTCTTCAACGTAATAACTGAACATTGATAGCTTCTCATATATATTCAAAAGTCCACACAATAGTAAGAAATAATTAATTATGAAAAAATAAAGTTCACCAGTTAAATCAACTTTTCGGAACGAAGACCTTCATCAGAATTAATTTGTGCTATCTGTAGAGACAAAATATGACATCAAACATTCACAAACTGAACTGTATACACGTATCTATACAAAGAGAAATTTCACATAAAAAGAGCTTTTAACGGAGCGACCGGAACATACAGAATCTTAAATTTCTATTTTTCTCCTGCTTTTATGCTAGGCAGATGTAATGGAGTGAAGCCTGCTCCTCTCAGGCCAACATAGATAGATAGATAGATAGATAGATAGATAGATAGATAGATAGATAGATAGATAGATGGATAGATAGATAATGCAGAGATTGACTAACACTTTGGAAATTTCTCACTATAGAAAATCAAGAAAACAGGACAGAAAAGCCATGGCTTAGAATAGGGGTTCCCAACCTTTTCAAGATGGGGGCCAGGTCACACTCTCTCAGTCAGCTTTGAGAGCCAGATGGCCATTTTGCCCGGACTGCACAAATGGGGTGGTGGCCATTTTATCCCAACAGCTTCAAAGGGGTGACCATTTTGTTTCTCAAATGCACTTGGAGGGGTGGGGTGGGGCACATAAAATGGTGCCATGGGCCAGATCTGGCTCATGGGACTTAGGTTGGGAACCCCTGGGTTAGAATATACAGATATATGTATACATGTCTGTGCTACTGTTTAGCCCCTTGTGCTGCTGCAGTTGCTGCTCCCACGTTTTGGATTAACACCCTTTCTCTTTCCTCAGTTTCTTGCACTTTATCACCCCCATCATGCATTGCTTGGTGCATCAAGATATAGCTTCACAATTGCTATGATACTCTATCAGATCTTAGTGCTTCACTTGGGCATAATGGAGATACTTTGCTCTCACTTCCAGCAGGCTCCTCTGGATAAAACAGTTTTTCAGCCAATTACATATTGTCCATGTGAACAGAAGATGCATGGCAGAAGTGATGTGTGGGGAAGAAGGGACAAGCAAAATGTATGTTTCCTTGTTCCTTCCTTGCTTTGTCTGCTGTATTCTAGTAAAATCCTAACATTTTTATCACCTCAGTCCAAAATATGGCAGGCAGCGTCAAATACTCTAAATAAGAATAGAACAGTGTGACCATCTTGAGGGGAAAGCTATGCAGAGCTATCTTAACACAGCATACATTTTCTTTCTGAAGCCAGTGTGCTTTTAATGAAAAGAAGGAAGCAATTTTCTCTGGTTTCCATTCCTTGGCAATTGTGCTGTAAAGAAATTTTTCTGAGAGAATAATGAAAGGAGAGGCATACACTAAAGGAACCAAGTTGCATGCCAGTCTAATAGGTAACTTTCTCATGGGCTCTGCAGGTGTTCTGAGACTTCAGAAGTACATTTCCCCAAGAACAGCCTAGCATTTGTGCCATTTGACAAGCTTAGAAAGCCCTTAACTGGAGAAATTGAGAATGGCCCCCAAAAGGAGCTGATATGTGGAGATGGCAAGAGCAAAAGAGCTCATAGTATGTGCTATGTAGAGAGGAGGGGTGGAAAAACAGCAGTCATGCTGACAACCTGATGGTACCATGTGGAACTCTTACCTGAGATTGTGCTGGGAATAACTATAAGTTTAGGTAAAAAGAGTATAAAAGGTATTGAATTGGAACAGGTAATCAGTCCCAAAGGAGGAGCAGTAACCATAAACAGGATCTAGGATAACTTTGGTAGAATATTGGCTTAGAGGGGGTCAGAGTGACCTTGCCTAGAGTCATAGGCTTGTTGGAAGATCAACATCATCATACCAATCCTAATAATTCTGGCTCTTTCACATGGTTATTTGGGACTGTGGTGCCTTAGTGGTTAAGACGCTGAACTTGATGACTGGAAGGTCAGTAGGTCAAGAGCCAAGTGCTGCATGATGGAATGAGCTCCCATTTTTGTCCCAGCTCCTGCCAACCTAGCAGTTCAAAAGCAAGAAAATGCAAGTAGATAAATAGGTACCACTTCAGTGGGAAAGTAAACAGTGTTCCATGCACTCCGGTGTTGAGGCATGCCTGCCACATGTCCACAGAAACATTTGCACACACAAACAGAGATGAGCACTGAGCCCTAGAGTCTGATATGACTGGCTTTCAAGCAAGGGCGATCTCCACCATAGTTATTTCTTATTTCCATGGTTATTTCTATTTCTTGCAGTATATCAAAAAGTGCAAGACAAGGATCCATAATGTGGCTGCTAACCTAGAACCTGTAGATCTGCCCCTATAACCATATGCTGGATCAAGAGTACAGATTGGAGAACCTCTATGAAAGCTCCCTGTTGCTTTCAAGATTGCTGCTTTTTTTGAAGTGAGCAATGTCTGATTTCTTTTTGTTCCCATTCTGACCCTTCTCTTTATATCAAGAGGATGAAAAAGCATTGGTTACTATGTACATCTCTTCTGGGCCTTTTGGGGCTGATTTGGCAAATTGCTGATCTGCAAATGGAAACCTTTGTGGTTTGCTGCCAAGATTACAGGAAAGTGAAAACATCAATTCTTTGTCTTTTCAAAATGCTAGCACCAGTTGGGTTATGTTGATGGTTCCTTATTTCACCCCCTTCCATTTCTATGGAAATTACATGTAAGACCCCAACCAGACTATGGAAAAGTAGTTTGGGGCAATTAGCAATAAAGCCATTAGCCATGCTGACTCGGAAAATTCTGGGACTTGTAGTCCAAAGTTGTTTTCTAGCTGAAACCCAAACCTATGGATCTGTGCCCTTTTGAGAATGGGTTTTTGAGAATGGGTCCTCCTTGGTTTGTTCCACATTACAATTACAGACTGAGATGTAGCTGGTCTTTAGTTTGGAACAGCTGAACTCCCCATACCATGGATTTAATCATATTGCAATTATTACTTGTTTTTATATAGATACAGAGAGTGTCAAAAATGTATACACATTTTAAGAAAGGAAAAACTGTATTAGAAAAACCCTACATGGTAGTGGACCAGGATACCTAAGAGACCGCATCATCCCAAGAATGTCTGTCTGCCCAACCAGAGCAGACCGGAGGAGCTCTCTAGTGGTACCATCAGCTAGAGGGGCTCGTCTCTCTAGCACAAGGAGGAGGGCCTTCTCCATGTATGCACCAGCCCTTTGGAACCTCCTGCCAACAGAGTTGTGGCTCCAGATGGAATTGCTGCCCTTCAGAAAAGAACTTAAAACCTGGCTGGCGGGCCAAGTAAGGGGTGCTAGTGGGAGGGTGACCACCTTGGGTTGGCTGATATAGATCAGATTGCCTCCTGCTTTCGGTTCCAGCACCCTTTTTAAATGGGTGGTGGTGGTTTAGTTTTAATTGTTTTATCTGCTCTTTTATCCTGTGTTTGTTAGCTGCCCTGAGTTGGCCTTGGCTGATTGGGCGGGGTAGAAATTGAACAAATAAATAAAAATAAATAAATAAATAATACTCAATGTATACTGATAACAAAAAAATTAATACTAGTCATGTTTGACATCTGCAATTACAAAAGGTGCTCAAAGTGGTAACCATCATGTCCAGACTCTTCTGATTATGGCAAACTCCTACTTAAGCAATGTTGACCAAAGTGTCTGATTGTAACACTGTGCATGTCATTTCAATTCTTTCCCGAAATACCACCATTGTAAACAGTTTTCTGTGGTACACCACATCCTTTAAGATCCCCCATAGGTAGATTTCAAGGGGTGTTAAGTTGTGAGAAGGTTTTCAAATTTCAAATACCATTTCAAAATGGTCTTTTGCTCCTTGAATGACAATCATGCTTCTGCCATTTTCTTTGACTATCCTGCCTGTTGCAGGGTGATTTGAATTTGATTTTGATTTGAATTTTAATTTATATATCAGAATTCTCTGGCCAAGGGGTGCCTCAATGCAGTCTACAAGGAACAAATTTACAAATTACAGCATTAAAAATAACATTAAAAAGTACAGTGTGTCACAGTGCAATACAGTAAATACAATAAAATACAATTGCATAACAAAATAATTCAGTTCAAAAACAAGTACAAGCCTTAGCTCACATCATAGCAAAGTCTGGGCTGAGCACAGAGTACACTTCACCAAATCAATGAGGAAGAAACAGCGACAGAAAGTCCTCGGGTGTAGCAACAGGTGCACCTGGCTCCCATCTCCGGAGCATTGACATGGCTCCAGAGAGAGAGAGCCCGGAGGGCCTCCGGTGCAGCGTCTGTGTCGGCTTTTCTCCCCTCTGGCCAAGCAGGACTCGGAGGGTGCAGAGGCAGCAGCAGGCAACGGACGCACCAGGCTCCCATCTCCGGAGGTGGGGAGCCACTTTTGGGACCACAGAGAGGCGAGCCCCAGGTGCGGTGAGTTCTTTCCTCCTTGCCTCCTCCGGCCGGCTGCTAGATGAGCTCCGCGGGGCCTCCGAGCCCTGGCATTGATGGTGTTAGTTGGAGGCGGGGAGCCGCTTTTGGGGCCACGGAAAGGTGAGCCCCAGGTGAGGTGAGTTCTTTCCTCCCTGCCTCCTCCGGCTGGCTGCCTGGTGAGCTCTGCTGGGCCTCTGAGCCCTGGCGTCGCTGGTGTCGGTTGGAGGCGGGGAGTCACTTTTGGGGCTGTGGAGAGGCAAGCCCCAAGTGAGGTGAGTTCTTTCCTCCCCGCCTCCTTCAGCCGGCTGCCAGGCAATCTCCGTGGGGCCTCTGAACATTCATTGCCATCACACCCACCCATTGAAGAGATGTACACAGTAATTGGTTTAAACAACAGGCCACTTTATTGCTAAGAACAAAACATTGAACTGGGGCCAGTAGTGCAGGTGTCAAGAACAGGGAGAGTGGCCTCGGGAGGGAAATGGCCTCAGGAGGGAAAGGACTATGGGCCAAACACACCGGAGTCCATTAATAAGCCACACAGGGTGACAGAGATAGATGAGGCTTACCGATAAGCCAACACCAGTGGAAGGTTGGTACAGAAGCCTTGGGGCACACCACTAGATGATAGCCTTTCAGCTTCTGCACCAACCCCAGCCCATACCCGATGGCAATAAGGAATTTAGAATAGGTTAAACCCGCACTAACCACCAAAAGTTACCATGGCAATGAAAAGCCTCCAGGGAAAAACTCAACCTGTTGCAACAGTGTGGGGTGGGCTAAAACACTCACAACCCCTGGGGCAATAGGGGGTTGAGGCAAAAATTCCAAACCGGCCCCGAAGCGACCAGGTACACACTGTTCACAGGGAGGGAGGGAGGGAGGGAGGGAGAAGCTTCTCCAGGAGCAGAAATGCCAGATGGCGGGTCAGGGAGGAGCCACCCCTCATAAAGGGGTGCTGGCTCCTCCCTGCCTGACCGGTGTGAACTCGGCACGATCCCATCCCTTTGGGCAGGGTGACAACAAAGTGCATGCTTGGCAGAGGGGCTGCTGGCACATGTCCATTCTTTTGAGTGAACATCATACTACACATTTCTACCATAATTCAATTCAACATCAAAAAGCAAGACATAGATAATATCTCTTAAAATGTGTATACATTTTTGCACCCTCTGTATATATGTATATACAATATGTACAATTTTTCCTCCACTCAGTGAGTGTTTAAGGCAGCTTGCAGAATGACTGCAAAAGAAGAAATACAGAAGTATTCATGATTTATCTTACTTGATATCCAGGAGCTTCAATGAACATCTTGTTTGGTTGATTCCACATTTTTTTAATGTAAATGAGAGAAGAATTTTGGGCTCTGATGTCAAACCAGTCCAGCATTGTGATATTTCACTTTACTGCTTCATCTAATTTGACTGCAAACTTCCGGAAAGCTTTTCTTCTCTCCCCCTTTGATATATTTGAGTTGCAACAGACAAGGACAGAATTAAGCTTTTTCACTTATGCATGTGAAGTATAGCCATCAGTTAACTCTCCCAGGGAGCAATTACAGCTGCTCGATTATTCCAGAAGGAGATTCCATTCTTGTGATAAACAGTCCATTGTATTCAAGAAAGCAGCACATTCTGTGTAATATAATGTATCTAGATGGAGTTTCCAGTGCTAACATAGCTAAAATTTGCAATAAAATGATTTTTTTTCCAAATCTAAAAGATGCAGCTGTATATCAGATATCTATGTGTGCATGTTTGCACATGCAGTGGCATGTCAATATTTGCTTGTGAAGAAGAGAGAAGAAATGGTTAGGAGGGCTAAAATCCAATAAGAACTGCAATGGATTAAAGCACTGGTGGTCTCTCTGCCCGTTTGTTCAGTATGCCTCTCAAAAACCATCCAGTCCCCTAAACTCTTCAAGTTCCCATGGAGTTTAGCCCATCCCAGCCATTTCCTCACAAGCAGATAATGTTTGTCAGAGACTCAGAGCCTTTGTTTTCCACTTACATGTAGCTGAAATCTATGAGACTTTCTTTGCTACAAAACAACTCTCCTTCTGGCTGGGAGGAATTACTGCTATATTCAGGAGATGAAGTCCCAGAAATAACAAAAGTCTCATGCCTAGAGAGAAGTCTTTGTAGGCATTTCTGCCCCAAGCACCCCATAATTTGTTTGGTTTTAAGTATTATGCTTCTTGCAAGTTATCATATGTGTGTGATTGCACATCATGCGTAAAGTGTTTAGAGCATCTAAGAGTTTTATATGACTATGATACCATCCTTAATACATCCAAACCTGTCTGAGTTTTGAAGCTAAGTAGGATTAGACCTGGTTAGTACTTGGATGGAAAACCATCAGATATACCAGATGGGACATATAGTTCTTGAAACTTTAGAGGGCTGCTGCTAGTCAGAGTTTACAGTACTGAGGTAGATGAATCAATGTTCTGATTCAGTGTGAGGCAGCTTCTTAACATTGTGTGTATCTTTACTTCCTCCACTCAACTATATTAGGGAGTGATAGGAGCTCTACCATGGTGACAATTGATTTCATAGATCCAGTAGACACTGTGAGGAAGAAGAGGCAAAGAAACACAGAGCTATCGTAGCATGTTTTGCCCTAACTGAAAAGAAAGTCATGCATAGACATGTGTATCTCAAATAATAATGAAAGACAATTTTGACCAGTGGCTTTACATAGAACAAAATGGAATCATAGTCATTGTCATCAGCTGTTGTTTGTATCCGAATATACATTTTTCCTGGATACAGGAAAAATTCCATTGGCATAAATTTGTTTAAGGTGGATCCCAGCTTGCCATGAAGTGACCCACACACTGTGATCACAGAGCCATCTCCTGCAGGATTTGACACTGGGACTGCAATGGAAGGTTGCAGCCTTGAGGATATTGACAAGGTGCACCTTCACAGCCAATCCATCTGGCATGGCCACTTCCGTCTCTATGACCATTGGGAATCAGAACAGTGAAATGGTTCCTACTCTACTCATTTTGCTGTTGGGCCCAATATGATGGTTTCCAGTGGCATTTCCTCCACTGAGGGGGACCATCACCCCACCTAAAGAAGGTCATCTGCCTGTAGCCATTGGCCCCTTTAGGGAGTCAGGTTATTTATGGTGTTTAGTCGCTGGCTGTATGATCTACTCCATTACCGTAGTGTGATGTCTGGCCAGACGGTGATTGCACAGTAGAACTCCCATGAAGTCACAAGATATCCTTCAAGGACCCATCATCTAGGGATAAGTGGAATCACTTCAGAACATCCTTAGCAATTCTGCTAGTCCCCACAGAATATTCATAGATAGGTAGGCATGTGTCATTCAAATATTGATATGAATGGAAATGGAGATTACTTTTCAAGGGAAATGAACCGAATCAATGATAAACACGTCTGATTTTGAAACAGCTGCTGCTTCAGAGCCAGTGCCAAATTATTAAGGTTACCATGGAAGTAGGCATAGATGATTTCTTTTATATTTCTTACAAGTCAGGTTTTTAAAAAATATTTTCAGTCATATCTCTGTCCTTTCTACTGTTTGTCCACATCATACCCATCAAGCACGGCTCTGGAAAATATGGGACCTGCGGAGAACACTTCTGTGCAGAACCCTTCTGCACATGCGCAGAAGGGTTCTGTGCATACATGCATGTGCAGTAACTACTTTCCTCGCCAGTCAAATTATGGGATGGCTGCAGGAAAGTGGAGGAAGCGGCACAGAAATACGGGAAATCCTGGCCAATCCAGGATACTTGACAGGTATGGTCCAAATCAGTTTGCAGTTTTCTAAACAAATCACACAAAATATGTTTATTATCCTATTCAGGTATAGTTTTCGAGTATATGTCTTTTTATATGGAGCTCCTGAGCTGAGGATAGCATTGCACAAAATTCTGTCACATCTCTACATGCATGGGAGTTATTATGGAAAGCATCCTTCATTTCTTCCTGTTGGGAAAAGAAACTTCTGAAATAGGTGGGAATGTAAAGCTATGTCCATTGGGTCACTTTCTCCCTTGTATCTCATGAAATAGTATTGTACTCACGTGTCAGTTGATATTAATCACAATAGTTCTTGTTCCCAATGTCACTGCTATTATAATTCCAAATAGCTGAAATCTGGCTTCTTTAATGTAATGGTTATCACATGAGTGAGCAGATGCTGACATGGGTAGCAGTTGACATTTTATAAAATGAATGTCATCCAAGCAAAGTGGCAGCAGGATTGGAAAGGTGGAGGTCTACCAAAAAATGGCTTTGCCTATGCAAACTTTAAGTTGCTAAATGTAGCACTTCCTCTGAATAGCGCAATTTGCATGTTGTACTTTTAAAGAAACATTTTAGGGGATACTGAGATCTTTACTTGGAAATCTAATAACAGCTGTGATTTGGATGACAAACAAAATACAGGACAGAAAAATACCCAGTTTAGATGACTGGATCATGCTGAATGAACAGGCAAAGGTTTTGCTGTCAGCAGTAGAATTAAATCTGTTGGTGTTACTTTATGTTGGTACTGGACAGTAATGAAATTAGAAGGATCTACAACATGAGATTTTGAGGGTGATTTTGCAGGGATTTAGACCTCTATTGAGCTGGTTGCAGGAGTGGGATGGTTTACTATTAAACTGGCAATCAGAAGGCATAGACCTGTGTATTTAATGCAGGGATTCTCAACCTGTGGCCCATGGGCCAGATGCAGCCCATGGCACCATTTCATGTGGCCCTCACTGCCTCCACCACACCATATATTGTAGGAAGGGCAAAATGGCTGTCCGGCCCCCAAAGCTGTCTGAGGGAGTGTGAAGGGCCCCAGTTAAAAAGGTTGAGAACTCCTGCCGTATAGAATTTCTTCTCAACTTTTCTGGGACTTCTACCTTTTTTTGGTGCTGGCAGAATCACTCCTTTTAATGAACTTAAAAAACTAAATTTTGAGAAACAAAGATTTGAAATAAAAAATAGAACAGTATCAAAAATTAAATTTATCTTGGTTTGGCAGGATTGCAGTGTGTAAAAAGATTGTTTTTTTATTTGATGTCCTGCCAATCCAACAAAAAGAAAAAGAAATTGTAGTTTTTCAAAATATGTTAAATAGCTATTGTAATGGAGGAAAAAGACAAAGAATATAAAAAATAATGGTATTTATCTCAAAAAGAGGGAGGTTTGGGGTTACTGAATGTTAAAAATTATTATAGGGCCTTCCAATTAAAAATGTTGTAAAAATTTTTACAACAAAGGCAATTATTTGGAGAGAGATTGAAATGAAAGATTTACAGTAAATTGGAAATGCAATTTTTTTAGATGAGAAGATAACAAAAGTAAAAATAAAAAACAATTTGACCAAAACGATGATGCATACATGGAATAATTTAAAAAGTAAATTGGCACCAGATATCTCTCGAATTCTTGAATTAGAGGATTTAAAAACTTTTCCAATAAAGATTGATGGAAAGAAAAAAGAGGTCCTTCAAAAATATGAAATAAATTTGTTGAAAGATTGAATACAAATATGTGAAATTAAGGAAAAGAGAGCAAAGATATATAAGCAAATGAATTTGAACTGGCTTCAAATAGTAACAGTAAATAATTGGAATAAAAATATAGTGAATTGGCAAGCTCTGTAAAAAAAATGACAGAACTTGAAGAGTTAATTTAAAAAATAAGAAAAGGATTAATAGGTATCAAAGGATTAGTGAGTAGAATATATAAAAATTTAAATAAGGAAGGAAATCCACAAAATACCTTAAGATCAATATGGGAGAAGGATTTAAAGATAAAAATTTCAGAAGTAAATTGGAAAAGTAAATGGGTGAGAAGGATTATGCAGAGCTTATTTATTAAAGTTAAAGAACATAATTATAAGATGTTGTGGAGGTTGTATTTGACTCCAGTTCGGTTAAGTCAAGTGGATAATACAAAAACAAAAAATTGTTGGAGATGCCAGAATAAACTGGGGACTTATGAACATATGTTACTGGAGTGTACAGTGGTATCTGATTTTTGGATGAAATTAGAAAAGAAAATTCGAGAAATAATGGGTATTAACTTTAAACTGGATTTGAGGACCACCATGTTAACAGATTTTGAAGAAAAGAATAGAAATGTAAATATGAAAGAGCTGCTATCCATTTTCTTGACCACAGCGAGACAACAAATTGCAAAAAATTGGGAAAAATAATTTAAAATTAGTAGAAGATTGGTATAAAGAAATATGGGAAAAAGCTTTAAATGATAAGCTTACATGGGAATTGAATTGTAAAAAGGTATAATCAAAGAAAACAAGTTTTGGGATATTTGGAAACCTTTTTTGGAATACACTTTGAATAAGAGTAAAGGTAGTAGACCAGTAACAGATCAAATGCAAGCGCGGCGCCAAAATGGCCGCCGCGCCCTTTGCGGCCCCCCCATAGGACGAAGGCATCCGGGTAGTTAGGGGCGTGGCCAGCTCCCTTATAAAAGGGGTGGCCATGAGGCAGCCGAGCTGCCATTTTCCGAAGCGACGGAGCGGAGAAGGTTTTCCCCTCTTGTCTCCGTCGCTCTTACCTTGCCAGGGAAGCCTTTTTGGTGGCAAATTTTCTCTTTTGGCTTCCCTTAGATTTCCTTGCGATGCCTGCGAAGAAGAGGGCGGCCGCGAGCGCGGCTCGCGCTGTTAGGAGGCGCAATCCGGGTCGGAGGACCGCGGTTGCGCCTCCCCGGCAGCCGCCTTTGCTGGTACCCACCGGGACCGGTGGAATGGGGTCTATTCCCCCTTGCCCGGAGGCGGGGGACCCGAGCATGGGTCAAGTGAGGGCTGTGGCCCGCGGCCCGCAAGCGGTGGACGCCGCTCCTGGTGCTTCCCATCCTGTTGGGCCTCCAGCAGCGGGGGCGCAGCTCACCCCGGGGCCTTCTAGCCTTGGGGGGTGGTGTGGCCCCTTGCCCTGGCAGGTACCTACATCGGCCCTACCGGGCCTCGGCGTGGGGCGATGGCCCTATTAGGGTCCCGGGGTACAGGGACCTGTACCTGTGCCTGTAGCAGGAGGGCCGGCCGGCCCTTGGCCCCATGTCAGCGTGGAGGTCTTACTGGCCCGTGTTGCGGCCCTTGAGGCGTCCTTGGCTTGGGCCAGCCATGCTGGAGCTCCCTTTGGGGTTCATTTCGACGCGTCGTCTGCTGGGCAGCGGCAGGCGACGGGACGGGTTGAGCTGCTTGAGGCGTGGCACAACCTCGGCCACTGCCTCGCAGCTCCCCAACCAACAGGCCGGTGTGGGTCAGCCCCCAGTGATGAGCTCTACGGCGGTCGTGAGCTCCGACGCCCCCAGTGGGCCGGAACCCCCGGTGGGGGCGGCCGCGGGGGTGCAGCACGTGAGTATGCGGTCCAAACTAGTGCACCTACACACGTGGCCACGTTTGGGGGGGGCTTTCCAATGGCCTTGGCCTCGCGTGGGTGGTGCGGCGGTGCACCCGCTGACGCCCCACCCGGCGATGACAACTACCACCCAGGGCCCCGTGGTGGGGGGTGTTCCCTACCCCGAGGGGAATGTTTTGGGTGGCCGGGTTGGTCCAAGCCCCTATTCCTTACCGCTGAGTGACCACTTGGCACAGGCCAACAGAGAGTAAATTTGGCGGGGGGAGTACGTGGATATCTTCTCACTCCTAAACAGAGGGCCCACCAAGGAGGAGAGGGAGGGGCAGAATGAGAAGGATAGTGGCAGGCACGTCGTCGCAAGCCACCAAGTATGTGGGCCAAATGGTTGCCGGCCTGCATCATATGCATGGCGGTGTACCTTAGGGCCCGGCCGGATTTGGCAATTCCGATGGTCCAGTATTTGGACAACGTCTACCGGGCGATGGTTTACTTTCCGGGCCCATCGTGGTTGGCTTGTGACGTGGAATGCCGTAGGCGGATTTCCCCGCACCCCGAGATTAGGGTCCAGCAGGCGGCCCCAGCACAGGTCACCGGCCAGGGGGCGGGGCGGGGGGTTCCAGCCCGCCTGCGGTGCTGGACTTTCTTGTCCAATGGCTCCTGCAATGGGAAGAATGGCAAATACAGACAGGAGTGTCCCACCTGTGTTGGCCCCCATGCGGCCTCTGCCTGTCCCAGGCCTAGAGGGATGCGGGGCAGAGGGTGGGGCAGACAGGGGGCTGGCAAGACTGCAGCAGATGGATCTAGTTCACCGAAGGCCTCCCTCCCCAATTAAGGTGGGCATGTTGGAGCATTGGCTCACATTGTACCCGAAGGGAGAGGATGCGGGTTATCTCCTTCAGGGTTCTAGGCAGGGGTTCCGGATCCCTTTCATGGGTAACAGGTCCCCTCAGGATGCCCCCGATCTTTTATCCCTTGGGGGGAGGGAGGAGGTGGCTGCTGCCAGCTTTGACAAGAGGGTCTATGCGGGCAGGGTCGTTGGCCCTGTCCCTGCACCCCCGTCCCGGGGAGCATATTATTTCAATGATGCCATGCCTTTTGGCTATTCCATTGGGGCTCGGTATTCGAGCATTTCACCACTTTCCTAGAGTGGGCCTTTGTCCGCAGGTCAGGGTCCCGGTCTGTAGCCCATTCCCTGGATGGTTTTATTCGGGGCTGAACGGGGCTGGGACACGTACACACGTCTCCTCAACACATTTCAGACGCTAATGGAGGAACTTGGTGTCCCTTTAGCGCCCGAAAAGACCGAGGGCCCATCTCCACAGCTAGTATTCCTGGGGTGGAGAGTGACACGGTAGCGCGGGATTCTAGGTTGCAGTGGGATAAGGTGTCAAGGCTAGTGGCCCTTATCTCGTACTTGCTGGCCGAGCGCATGGCATCACTGAGGGAACTTCTGGTGCTACATGGTCACCCCAATTCTGCTGGCAGGGTCGTCGCACCGGGCAGGGCATTTGCTCCGCGCTGGTGCAACGCCATGGCAGGATTATCCAGGCCCCACCATAGGCTTAGATTTACCCGGGGTATCAGGGCAGACGTGCTTGTCTGGCCATAGATCCAGAGGTAGTTCAACGGGGTGTCATTTTGGGATCTGATCTCCTGGCTCCCCCTTGCTTTCAGATGCAGTCCGATGCCTCAGGATTCCTGGGTTATGGGATGTACTTCAATTGGAAGTGGGCCTATGGTGGGTGGCCACCATCCTGGGCAGGCAAGGGTCGCCTGCATGGTCTCACGTATCTGGAATGTTTCCCTATCCTGGGTGTTTTGATGCTATGGGGCAAGGAGTGGGCCAACTCGGTTGTGCAATTTTGGCGTGACAATGCGGCTCTTGCCCGCATCGTCAATGCACAGATTTCCAAATCGCCCGGGGTTATTGACCTAGTGCGCGAGTTTGTGTTATGCAGCCTGTGCCTCAACGTTCTCTTCAGGGCCAGGCATGTCCCAAGGGTTGATAATGATATTGCTGCTGCTTTGTCCCGCCTGCAGATCTCACGGTTCCGTGCCTCGGCCCCGGATGCGGAGGACTTTCCCTCGCCACTCCCGGACGAGAGATGGAACGTTGGCAAGGAGAAGTGACCCGGGCGATTGGCCTGTCACTAGCGCCATGCATGAGTAAGGCGTATCACCACGCATTTAGTTCCTTCAGAGCATTATGTACCCAATTTGACTGCCAGGAACCTGGCCGATCCCAGTAGCCCATGTTCTGCGGTTCATGGTTTACCTGTATCCCCAGGGCCTTGCACCACGCACCATAGCATCTCAGCTGTCAGGGTTGGCTTTTATGGCCAAAGTGGGAGGTCGTGTGGACAGCACCGATGACTTCCGTGTGAGACATGTTTAGGAAGGGTGGGTGTGCGTGCGCGGGCGTTTCCCGGGCGACCGCCACCCGATTTACCCAGGGGTTTTTACCCAATTGGCCCGGGGCAGGCCTGGCCTCTGTTTGGATAGATGAGGCAGCCCATTTCATGCGGCTACTACGGTGGCCTTTTTGGAGGCGCTCCGCATCAGCGAGCTTGAGATGCTGAATAAGGCGGATGCAAGATTTTCCCAGGGTTTTTACCCAATTGGCCCGGGGCTGGCCTGGCCTCAGTTTTGATAAATGAGGCAGCCCACTTCATGCGGCTACAACGGTGGCCTTTTTGGAGGCGCTCCGCGTCAGCGAGCTTGAGATGCTGAATAAGGCGGATGCAAGATTTTCCCAGGGTTTTTACCCAATTGGCCCGGGGCTGGCGTGGCCTCTGTTTGGATAAATGAGGCAGCCCACTTCATGCGGCTACAACGGTGGCCTTTTTGGAGCGCTCCGCATCAGCGAGCTTGAGATGCTGTATAAGGCGGATGCAAGTCGTGGGGCACTGGAACTCGAAGATGTCTGTGTGGATAATATTGGGCTCAGTTGGGGATACGCTCCTCTAAAACGAATCAGCACGGCGTAGGCAGTGGAATAGACTGCTACGATGTTCCTCGACAGACATCTGTCCGGTTGGTGCCCTACAGGATTTCCGTGCACTGTGGCACGCACCATGGCACGTTTTTTCTGTCACCGAGGTGGGTCTTCTATTCCTAAATCCCAATTTGGAGGGTGGTGGGAAGGCACTAGACAGTGTTGGCCTCTCAGGGGCTCGTTGCGGCGCCCGTTCGCTCTGCATAGGGGCGGCTTCTGCTGCAGTTGTTTTTTGGGTACTACAGGGCTGAAATACGCCGCATGGGAGGGTCGGGATCACAATGTTTTCAATTTTGTCTTCGCCCTCCTCAACTGTGTGTACCAGTTTTAGTCACTGCACTGTTTCTCCCCCCCCTTCCCCTTTTTTACTTGACAGACCCTGGGTGTCGTTTTACACTGGTGACAGTATGCCTGGTGGGCCGTAGCCAGGTGCACGGGGCAGCGCGTTACACTGCATGGGGCAGCGTGTTACGCTGCGGCGACAGAGTGGGTACCCGACAGGGACAGGGTGCATCCGCACGTCGGACACGATACCGCGGTACGCTTACAGGGGGGCGTTCGGCCTCGGGGCTCTTGACTGAGCCGACGCTCCGTGAACGGGGCTATTGCCCGGTTCCCTTGACAAGGGTGGGGGATGCGTCATTAGCCTCCCCGCCATCAGTATGCAAATTTACGAGCTTTACTCAGGGGATGGGGCCCATCTGTCGCAGGGAGGTATGGACCTCTGGATTACTGGACTGGCGAGCAGGCCTGTCGACCGAGCTGACGGTCTTGGGGGGGGCGGTGAGCCTTTGCAAGCCTCCCCGTGTGGCGGGTATCACTGGTAAGGTAAACATTATGACCCACAGGTATCCGGCAGGTTCGCAATTGACTGGACAACAATAGACAGGCATAAGTTGGTTAAACGTTGTCCGGTCAACAACGAACTAGGCGACGGGGTGATGGCGATAGCTAGCCAGCATGCATCACCACGTGATTCCACGGATACGCGTCAGAGGGTGGGGTCATTAGTTAGATATTGACTACGGTCAACAATTTGTTTGTTGTAAACAAACAAATTGATACAAATCGATACATTGTAACCAATTGCCGTTGGCAATTTTGGGGTGGTACCTTACCAGTGTTACTTCGGCCTGCTTGCCTTAAGAATTATGATTGGTCGTTTTACCAATAGAAATTTATAATTCGGACTAGGGCATGAATCAATAAATGTGGCCCGATGCTGTTATCCACTTTTACCGGTGTCTGAGTCCTTTATTGGGGGGTGCGCCTGCAATGAGTTTTTGGAAATAATAAAATTTGATATGACATATGGTAAATTCCAGGACATTGTAAATAACACCAGGGTGATGTTTATTATAAAAATAATAATAATAGAAAAAGGAATAACTCCTTTTTGGTTCATCTCCAGCACATGTGTATATATATATATATATATTCCTGAAATCTGCCTGCACCTGAATCTACTCCTGGTTTAGTAGTGGATTCAGCTGTGTGTAGGTTAGGTTCTTTAGAAGAACAAGGGAAATGTTTAATGCATTCTCCAGAATGTTTCTTACAGTGAAAATTACTTTAACCGAAATGCAGTTTCCTATAGGAATGCATAGGAAACCAATTAATCCAATCCAGATCTCAGAAATAAGTGAGGGAAACATCTTTTTTCTGTTCAGAACTCTTTGGAAAGCACTTTGGAATTTTTCGCCACTATATAAAGAGATTTGAAGAAATAAAAGATGTTTTTTTCTCACTTATTTCTGAGACCTGGAATTGGTTTTCAATGCACTTCAATGCATTTTCAGCACTCCCGACATTGGCCTCTAGTGCCCAGCTCTGGTAACTCATTGCCTATGATCAGCTGTTAGCCCCCCCCCCTCCCGAGAAATGCTGAATGCTGCTTTTAAGCTGCAGAAATGTGGCAAAGAGCAGCAAAAAATACCAGAAATAGAGCACAGCCCCTACCCCCATAGGTGAGAAATCACATACCAGGATAAGGGGCTTCTGGGGGTCATAATGCATAAGGACAGCATCAGACATTAGGAGTTTCTTGACCTCATGGAACGCTTTGTCCTGGGAAGGACCCCACTGCCACACAGTTTGTTTCCTTAGTAACTGGTGCAGTGGCTCGGCTACAGTGGCCTTTCAAAGTAGAAACGAATGATAGAAGTTCAGGAGTCCTAAAAAGGCCTGAAGTTCAGCTTTCGAAGTTGGACGGGGAGCATCCCGCACAGCTTTTACCTTGGCGTCAGAGGGCCTGATGCATTCAGAGGTGATTTTGAAACCCCAGAACTCAACCTCCCATGCAAAAACAAAAAACAAAAAACATTTATCTTCTTTCACATATAACCCTGCATTTTGAAATCGCTCCAACACTTTACTTAGTTTGGATGCAAGGTCCACCCTGACCTCTCCGGCAATCAATACATCATCAAAATAAGGTAGCACCTCAGGGGAGACTTTCCAGCAACCTTTCAACCAGGGCCTGGAAAATGCTAGGTGCAGCATTGACACCGAATTGTAGACACTTAACACAAAATGCACACCTATGGGTGGTGATAGTTTGACACAGTGCAGACTCGAGTGTGACAGGCAATTGTTGATATGACTGAGCTGTCTAGTTTGACAAAACACTTCCCACCATGGAGGGTGGCTAGTAGGTGGCTGACCACCAGAACAGGATAAGAGTTAGTGCAGATAGCTTTATTAATTGTACATTTATAGGCTGCACAGATGCGGATGTCCCCATTAGCCTTGAGTGTGGTGACGATGGGGGTATCCCATGGAGTGGAGTCGACCAGCTCAATAATGCCCTGAGCAACCAGTTTGTCAAGTTCCACGTCAATATGGTCTTTGAGTGCAAAAGGCACCCATCAAGCCTTCATACGGATGGGCTGGACAGTCAGATCCAGGTCAAAGCTAACAGCGGGCCCTTTGAATGTGCCCGCATGAAACACATCAGGGTAGCATTCAAATGCACCTTGAATGGGGTCAGCCTGAACACCATTAATCCCTGAAAATGCAATACCCAGGGGCCCGAACAACTGTACCCCTAAAAGATTATTCCTACCAGCCTTCACCATGACCAGTGGAAGCTTGGCTGCAATGCCTTTGAAGCACATGTCAAATGTGCCAATCCCGAGGACAGAAATGTGCTCACATCGCTCAACAGGACCTGGAGAGCCCACAACTTTGGACAGGCAGCAGGAGGAATTTGGAGAAATTCATTCTGTGAAATAATAGAGTACGACGTACCCGAGTCAATCTCCATCTTGAAGGGACACCCTTGCAGGAGGATGTTGACGAAGAACCTTTTAGACACTGCCCGGACACTGGTAGATGCTCTCCACCTCATGTAGACCTTTGAAATCGGGTGCTCCTGCCAATGACGACCCTTGTCACTTGGATGACCCTCTAACAGTTGATGGCACACTTTCACAATGTGTCCCTTTCTACCGCACTTGTGGCACTCTGCGGTCTTGAAAGGGCATTGGGCACATAGGTGTCTGCTCCCGCAACCTTGACATGGAGCGACAACGCCTTTGGAGTACTTTGCAGGCTTCTGCTGAACTTTACCGATGTCGTCCCCTTCCTCTCTGTCGTCTGAGGATGACGCTGGACTCACACATCATTGCTTCTGGATGGTCGATTCTTTGTGAGCCAGTACATGCAGCCTGGATTGGAAGAATTTCACCCCGGCATCCGCACCTTCAGATGCCAGGGCCTCTTTAAGGACATAATAAAAGGTCAATGTGTCCCTTTTCACTAGCCTACACTGGGCTGCTTCATCTTTGAGGCCCAGGAGAAGTCGGTCCCGGAGAGCCTCATCTAAGTTGTGCCACTGGCATGGCACGGCTGCATGGTGGAGGGCCACAACATTTTCGGTGACCGATTCTCCAACCATCTGGTCTCAGCGGTAGAATGCAAGCCTTGCTGGAAAAATGGAAACCTTTTGCTTGAAGTGATGTTGGAGGATGGCAAGGATGTCCATTAGCGGAATGTCCTTCAGGACCCTTGGCGGCAGCAGGTGCACAATCAGCTCTATCGTGGGCAACCCACAGCGGGCCAGAAAGGATGCCTTCTGCCTTTCGTCCCCCTCGATCTTCTCTGCGACGATGAAGTTTTCAAACTGGATCTCGTACATGGGCCATTTCTCCGGATTGGAGATGTCGAATGGCCCATAGGAAAACGCAGTGGCTGCCATCCCACCTTCATCGCCAATGTTGAGTCCGGAACAAGAAGTACTCTAAACAGCAGGATCGGGTTAAACTCAGTGATTCTTTATTCAGCTCATACTTCGGACTGGGGACTATGTACAGGGGTGGCCTCTATATATACAGTGATTTGACTGTTACAAAACAACATACATTTAGGTGGGCTTCCGGAGGACAAACAAAGTTGAACATTTCCCGCTTTGACATACATTTGAATTTCACGCCTTTAGAAATGGCGCGCGTCTGCTCTTCCGCTTTGGCACGGTTTGTCTTTTTAAACTGAATTAAACTTTGGACACAACACTATGTAGATATTAAAAATGAAGAACCAGTCAGGAAAAAAAGAGGTAGCAATCTTAACTCAGCACCAAAACAAAGAATAATATAAGAATGATGTGCCATCAAGTAAGTTTTGATTTACGATGATCTTTTCCCTTTACATTAAAGAAGGGGCAGAAACATTCAAGAAGAAAGGCATGTGAGCTTGGTGGAACAGCTCATCTCTTCCATGCCAAAAATCCTGAATCACATCCCCAGTATCTCCAGTTTTTTTTTTTTAAAAAAAAATCCCCAACTGTGGCTAAGAAAAGGAGACATGCTACTTGTTGTGTTCTGTACTGTACCTTTCACGTGTATCCAATGTAACCATGCTTGTGTAACATTATAACCAGCAGCTGCTTAATTGTAGCCCTTGCAATAGGACGCGAGCTAATGACCACCTGGTGGCAATAGCGAGCGTTCAAGCTCTCCTGGCCCAAACTCACCAGCAAACAACAGCGCGGGAAGATTCCCGCCATCACCTACACCTGGACAAGAAGGGCGTGACCGTCCGTGACGTCACACGGACAGTAACCAATAGACTGTCGAGGAGCCACATTCAAATGTATAGCCACTGTATATATTGAGCTACCCATCCGCCATTACCTCATGTTCCCCTGGATCATCATGCAATAAACCTGTGTTAAGCCAACCTTTCGGCTGTTCATTGTCTTTGGTCCCATACACTAAACTGGCGACGAAGGTGGGATATGGCTGCCCACGGGACCAAGACATGCACCGGTTTCGAAATCAGGAGACCGGCAGACTGGGACATCTTCGAGATGGACTTCCAGGGAGCCCTGGTGGAATCCGAAGTCACGGATGAGGCAAAGAAAAGGGCCATCTTCACCCGGATGCTGGGGCCAGACACCAAGAGGGTCTTGGTGGACCTGATCGCGCCGAGGAGGGCGAGTGAATTCAAGGTGAAAGAGCTCATGCACATGCTGCGTGAGTACTTCCGGCCCTCGACGGCGATGTTCCCCGCTCGGAGCGCGTTTTGGAGGCGAGTCCAAGCACCCGGGGAGACAGTCGCCGACTTCGCAGCAGCCCTGCGACTGGCGGCCGGCCCATGCAAATGGGAGAACGCAGAAATCACACTAAGAGACTGCGTGCTGTGCGGCCTGAGCGATGCCGAAACTCAGCGCACATTGATGAACCGCGAGCCACCCCCCACATTGCAGGAGGTCCTGAAGGAGGCACAAGCCGTGGAAGCTACGAAGGCCGGGGTCCAGGAGCTCCAGGACTGGCGGCCAAAGACGGGCAAGGCAGAGACTTCGGTGCACGTTTTGGTGCACGCGGCCCGGCGAGTTTCGAAGTCGTCCGCGGAGAGCAGCGACGACGAGGACGTCCGGAAGGTCCGGAAAGAAGGCCGGCGTTGCGACGGCTGCGGAGCGAACCACGACCGCGCCAAATGTCCCTTCAGAAAGGCCGAGTGTCACAACTGCGGCTGCCGCGGGCATATCGCCAAGATCTGCAGGAAACGGCGCGAGGCCCGGAAGAGCTCGAGAGACCGCGCGACGAGACCCAAGGACGGCACCCAGGCCACGAGGAAGTGAGACGGCGTGGGCCGCATCGCCGACGACAGCGAGGACGACGAACCGGTGTTCAGCGTGTCCGCGGGACACCCCCGTTATTTTGTTGAGGTACTAGTACAAGGGGCCCCCATTAGGATGGAAATTGACTCGGGTTCCTCATATTCCATCATTCCCCAGAAGGAGTTTCTGAAAATTGCCCCCCACGTGCGGCCCAAACTCAAAGCTTTGAGGTCCACGCTACGGGACGTGCAAGGGAACTGCATTCCGGTGTTGGGGGTTGGGAATTTTCAGGTCCAATTTAAGAGACACGCCGCGACTCTCCCCCTAGTTGTTCTCAAAGGGGGGAATTGCAGCCTCCTCGGGACTCAATGGTTCCAGCCCCTGGGTCTGTTCATTGGGGGGGGGGGGTGCACGCCGTTGCCGTTGGGACTGACCCGATTCAGGAGGTGTGCGACGCGCACCCCGAAGTCTTCAAAAAGGGACTTGGGAAATATAAGGGACCCCCAGTAGCATTCGACCTAGACCCCGAGGTCCGCCCAATAAGACTCAAACCGCGCCGGGTGCCATTCGCGCTCAAGGACAAAATAGAGGCGGAACTGGACAAATTGGTGGGCCAGGGGATTCTTGTTCCTGTTGATTCTGCGGAGTGGGAAACTCCAATTGTAACAGCACTAAAGGCCAACGGGGAGGTGCGCATATGCGCTGATTACAAGTGCACCATCAACAAGGCCATTCGCCCTAATGCGTATCCGGTGCCGGTGGTCAGCCATTTGCTGGCCAGGTTACATGGGGGAAAGTGTTTCGCTAAGCTCGACTTAGCACAAGCCTACCAGCAGCTCTCGGTGACCCCAGCTGCCGCTGCAGCACAAACTATAGTCACCCATAAGGGGGCGTTCCAGGTGACGCGCCTTCAATTCGGCGTAAACTCGGCGCCTGGAATTTTCCAGTCACTCGTGGAACGCCTCCTGAAGGGGCTCGAGGGGGTGTTGCCTTATTTTGATGACGTATTGATAACGGGGGGGAGTCAGGCCGAATTGGCAAAGAGGTTGGGCAAGGTCCTGGCGATATTCGAAAAGGCGGGGTTGAGACTGCGAAAAGACAAATGCGTCTTCTTCGCGACCGAGGTCGAATTCCTAGGGTTCCGTGTCACTCCTGAGGGAATAAGGCCGTCCAAGTCTAAGGTAGCCGCCATCAAGCAAGCCCCTCGCCCCACCTCCAAGCCCGAGTTGCAGTCGTTTCTAGGGCTGCTGAACTTTTATCACTCCTTCCTTCCCCGGAAAGCAGCCGTGGCCGAGCCGTTGCACAGGCTGCTTAAAAAGGACGAGGCATGGAAGTGGGGCGACCAGCAAGAGAGGGCATTTAGTGAGCTAAAGCAGCTTCTGGCGTCTGACGCCATCCTCACCCATTTCAACCCCAAGCGGCCAGTGGTCCTGATCTGTGATGCATCCCCGGTGGGGGTGGGGGCGGTGCTGTGCCACGTGCTGGAAAACGGGAGGGAGGCCCCGATAGCGTTCTATTCCAGGTCCCTGTCCCAAGCAGAGAGAAACTACGCCCAGACAGACAGGGAAGCATTAGCGATAATTGCGGGAACAAAAAAGTTCCACGACTTCCTGTATGGGCGCCCCTTCACAATCGTAACCGATCACAAGCCCCTGCTAGGCATCTTTACCGCAGATAAGCCCACGCCACAGATCCTGTCCCCTAGGATGCTTAGGTGGGCCATTTTTCTCAACGCGTATCAGCACGCGTTAGTGTACAGGCCCGGGAGGGAGATCAGCCATGCGGACGCTCTATCGAGGTCCCCCCTTCCCCAAGAGAACAGCCACATGGGAGGGGAGGAGCCAGACCATCAGGTGCTGATGATAGAAGTCCTCGACTCGCCCCCAATACTGCCCGCCGACATCGCCAAGGCGACCGGCAAGGACAACATTTTAGCAAGGGTTAGCTCCTGGGTGCAGAAAGGGTGGCCAGCGTCCTCCCCGGCAGCGGAGTTCGACCCATTTTTCCGAAAGAAGTTAGAGTTGTCCCTTGAGAGGGGGTGCCTTCTGTGGGGCCAGCGAGTAGTGATCCCGGCGTCCTTACGGCCGAGGGTACTCAAACTCCTGCACGTCAGTCACCCTGGGATTGTGCGCTCCAAAGCCCTGGCACGGAGCTATTTCTGGTGGCCCCAGCTAGACGCCGACATCGAGCACATGGTCGGCACTTGTGAGCCCTGCCAAAGTTCCAGGCCAGAAGAAGCCCGCCTGCCTCACAGGGAGTGGGACGCGGCGAAGGGGCCGTGGTCCCGAGTTCATGTAGACTTTGCTGGCCCGTTCCGTGGGATGCTGTTTCTCCTTCTGGTGGATGCCTTCTCCAAGTGGTTGGAGGTCATTCCGGTTACAAGCACGTCCACGGCCACAACCATAAAGCATTTGCGGAGGGTCTTTTCCACGTTTGGTTTACCCGACACCCTCGTAAGCGACAACGCAAGTTGTTTCACGTCCTCTGAGTTCAGGGCATTCACAGAAATCAACGCCATTCGGCACATCACCTCTGCTCCTTTTCACCCTGCCACAAACGGCCAAGTAGAGCGCCTTGTGCGCACCACCAAGGACGTGCTGCGGCGCATGGGGCCCGGGGACCTAAACCATCAAGTGTGCCAGTTTCTGCTAGGCTACCGAGTGACTCCCCTAGCGTCAGGATACTCCCCGGCAGAGCTGCTGATGCGCAGGAAGCTGACCACCATACTAACTAGGCTAGACCCCACGAGAGTAGAGGAAAAGGGGAGGAACATTGGGATAGAGGACACAAAGAGTTTCGACGTGGGTGCCCCCGTGTATTGCAGGAATTATGCCAGCGCGGGTCCGGCCTGGGTACCGGGCGTCATCCTAGAGCGGACCGGCCCCGTCTCGTACCGCGTCGAGACCGGCACAGGTCTACTCTGGAGGCGGCACGCAGACCAGCTCCGGCGCAGGATCCCCGGCGAACAGGGCACGGACCGCGGGACACAAGACTCAGCGTTAGGGTTCTCCCCCACCCGTTCAGCCCAAGGGGGAGGAAAGGGGGGCCATGGGTCCCCACCAAGGGGGGAGGAAAGGGAATTTGTCCTCGTAGATATCTTGCGGGATCGGTCAGCAGAGAGAAGGGAAGCCGATCTCATAGATATCCCGCGGGATCTCCCCACTAATACGGATACCCCAACAGAGTTAGATTTTGATTTTCAGAACCGGGGAAGTTTTGCGGAGTGGTCCCCCACCCGTCCAAGCGAGAAGAGGGGTTTTTCGTTAGCCCCGAGTGTCTCCGGTCTGCCCACAATGGAGTTTTTCCCTTCCCCCAAAACCGCCAAACCGCGGCAAGCCTCTAACAAGTCTCCCTTTCCCGTTTCAGGACAAGGGACCAGGGAACGAGGAAGCAGTAGCGCCCCTGGGGCAGGTCAGCCCACATCGCGGCCCAAACGCGTGTGCAATAAGCCATCTTGGCTGAGGGACTTCGTCCCATCCTAGGGGGGAGGGATGTTGTGTTCTGTACTGTACCTTTTACAATGTATCCATTCACGTGTATCCAATGTAACCATGCTTGTGTAACATTATAACCAGCAGCTGCTTAATTGTAGCCCTTGCAATAGGACGCGAGCTAATGACCACCTGGTGGCAATAGCGAGCGTTCAAGCTCTCCTGGCCCAAACTCACCAGCAAACAACAGCGCGGGAAGATTCCCGCCATCACCTACACCTGGACAAGAAGGACGTGACCGTCCGTGACGTCACGCGGACAGTAACCAATAGACTGTCGAGGAGCCACATTCAAATGTATAGCCACTGTATATATTGAGCTACCCATCCGCCATTACCTCATGTTCCCCTGGATCATCATGCAATAAACCTGTGTTAAGCCAACCTTTCGGCTGTTCATTGTCTTTGGTCCCATACACTAAACTACTTTAGCAGAAATGTCAAGCAGAGTAGACAGAATGCTGGTTGGTGTCCAAAATCAGTTTTCAACTTGGCTGTGATACATAAGCTTTGCCATGAATCAGGAGAAGCTTAAGAAGTTGGCAGCATCTTGGGCTGTTTAATTTCACCACTGTGCCCAATATGAAAGGGGGAAACAGTAGGCTGCTTTTAGATGAAGAGATTGGATTGAAATGAAATCTTTGCTTATGCATAAAGTTTAGTTGTGAATTACTTCATACACTGTTATCTGCCATGGCAGCTTAAGTGAGAATGATTAAGGTCAGCTGTAGACTTGTCTATAGCTAGCCTTAATCATTCCTGCCTAAGCTGCCACTACAGATAACAGTGTCTTAAAGTATCTTTATGCTGTCCAAAGTAACTTTATCATGCCATTCTTTTTCTCAGGATCCTGAGAAAGTTCAGAAAGATCCTCAGTGCGGAATCCTCCCTCAGTAGCATATTTCTAAATGTTCATGTAGGACTATAGCAGTGTATCCTACAAGGTGCTAAGAGCCAGTGGTGGGCTCCAAAAAAATTTACTACCATACTGTGGGCGTGGTTTGGTGGGTGTGGCCAGGGGGAAAGCCCTTTGTTGCACCTGAATTAGGACTACTTTATTTCAAAACTCTACAAGGTGCTCTACATGGGGCTGCCTTTGATGATCATTCGGAGGCTGCAGTTGGTCCAGAATGCGGCTGCCCAGGTGGTGTTGGGGTGCGGGTGTTATGCTTGGACCTCGCCACTGCTTTGGGACCTGCACTGGTTACCAATTTGCCTCCGGGTGCAATTCAAGATGCTGGTCATTACCTTTAAAGCCCTACATGGTAGTGGGCCAGGATACCTAAGAGACCACATTGTCCCAAGATTTTCTGCCCATCCAACCAGAGGTGGACTGGAGGGGCTCTCCAATTGTGCCATCAGCTAGAGGGGCTCACCTCTCTAGCACAAGAAGGAGGGCCTTCTCTGTGTCCGCCCCGGCCCTTTGGAACCTCCTGCCAGTGGAACTGAGGCAACAGATGGAATTGCTGCCCTTCAGGAAAGAACTGAAAACCTGGCTGGTGGGGCAGGTGTGGGGGGTTGGTGGAGAAAGAACCCTTGCCTGCTGGCGGGTTAAATAAGAATCATCCTCCCTTTTTAGCATGTGCGGGTGGGTTTTTAACAGGGTTTTTATGGGGATTTACTGTTTTAATAGGGTTTTATTTGTCGGGGGGGGAGATTTTTGTATTGTAAGCTGCCCAGAGCCCTTGTGTTTGGGGCGGCTATAGAAATCCGAGTAAATAAATAAATAAAAAATAAACTTGGATGGGCGGGGCCAGCCAGAATTTCTGCTACCGATTCTGGTGAACTGGTGCGAACCTGCTGATGCCCACCACTGCTAAGAGCTCTCTCATTCTGGCCTGACTCATAGATATACATGGCTCATTGTGGTAAGGTAAAGATAAAGGTTTCCCTTGCTCGAAAGTCAGTCATATCTGACTCAATGTGGCTGGCTTCATCTCTGTTTACAGCCAAGGAGTCAGCACTGACTGCATCTACAGATGTTTCTGGGTCATGTGGTAGACATGACTAGATGCCAGAGTGCACAGGTTACCTTTCCTACCAAAGCAGTACCTATATATCTAATTGTAATTTCTTTCTTTCAAACTACTAGGTTGGCATGAAATGGGGTAGATGGTAGGTGCTCAGACCATTGTGCAGCACTCAGATCTCAAACTGCTGACCTTCTGGTCATCCATCTCAATTTCTTAACCACTGAGCCACCATGGCCCATGCTCACTGCAGTACATCTGTCCATATTTATCCCTGGGATTCCTCTTCTACCCCATCTATTTTATTTTATTCTATCATTCTGAAAATGCATCAGACATCATCTCCTTCTTGTGTTATAACACCTTGAAACAGCAGAAAGCAGTTTTTGGAAGTTGCTAGAATAAGAAAAGGAATAAAATGGAGGAAGGAGAAGAGAGATGGATAGATTAGGAGTACAGTATAGGGATGAGCTCTCTGGGCATTAGAAGGAACTTGTTCCTTCCTGTCAAACAGTGGTAGCAGTAATATCAAAACATAGGCTTTGGAATTTTTATTTATTTATTTAGCTCATTTATATCTCACCCTCCTGGTGGGAACACCACTCAGGGTGGCTAACAACAAAAGGGGAAAGGGGAGAGGGAAAAATACAATGAATTAAATACAATATAAAAGACTTTAAACCATAACAGCTAAAAAAAAAACCCCAAAACTCCCAGCTAAAATCAGCATTAAAATACCCCAACAAACAAATACTCCTTAAAACACAACCCTTCCTTCTCCCCCCACATTAAAACAGGGTTGCCAAACCAGGGATGATCCCTCAACCAGGCTAAACCAGCCAGCGCGCTTGGGTGGTGGAGTCAAGCGTACCCCACACCCGCTGACATAGCCATGTCTTCAGCATCTTTCTAAAAGGGAGTAGATCCATCTGGAGATGCAGCTCAGGTGGTAAGAGGTTCCACAGGGCCGGGGTAGACACGGAGAAGGCTCTCTTCCTGGTCCTAGTAAGATGAATTCTGAGCAGAGTTTGCTAATGTATTTCAAAGCTCTCATAAAGCCCAGTATGTGATTTCTAAAATGAAGATTATTGTGGTAAATCTGAAAACAATAAGAATAAAGGCCAGTAAGTCAGTGTGAGGCTCAGAAATTTTTTACTACCACACTGTGGGTGTGGTATGGTGGGTGTGGCCAGGGTGAAAGCACTGTGTTGCAGCCAAATTAGGACTACTTTATTTCAAAGCTTGGATGGACAGGGCCAGCTAGAATTTCTGCTGCCAGTTCTGACAAACTGGTGCGAGCCTGCTGATGCCCACCACTGCTGTAAATTGTTTGGATTTGCACTAATGTAAGTACTATTGCAGAAGTGATTATGTGTTTCTGAGAGTCTTGAAGGGGCTTTGTCTAAGACGGAGTTGTACAAGTGGGTATTGTGTTGGTTCCACAGGCTTTTCTGGGAGGTTGGCTATGAATGCTACACAATGTGCACCGCAGGCCTTCCTACTGTCCAAACAATTGTTCCATGTTGTGATCAACCATACTGTCCCCAAAACGCTGCTGTTCACTTGTCAAGAAAGAAACTGCCTTTACTGTATGGGACCAAAGACAACAGGACAGCCGAAGGGTTGGCTTAACACAGGTTTATTGCTTGGGGATCTGGAGGAGCATGAGGTAATGGCGGTGATACATCTCTTTATATACAGTAGGGTTATACATTTGAATCTTGTAGCACGGTAGCTCATTGGCCGCTACCTGCGTGGCCTCGCCCAGGCACGCCTCTCTTCCGTAGTTCTTCTTTCCTGCTGCTGAATGCGGGGAAGGTTTTCCCGCGGCTGTCCGTGATTGAGCAATGTGAACCATGTGAGATTGAACGCTCGCAGCTGCCCTCTATGGGCTGCTTGCTCGCGTTCCTTTACAGCTGCAATACATTGTAATTGGGGTGGTTACATTCTGACAGTACAAGACATGCATACACAACATCCCTCCCCCCTAGGATGGGACGAAGTCCCGCAACCAATGTGGCTTGCCGCACATTCGCTTGGGGCGTGCTTGCGCCTGCCCTAGTACCGGAGAGCCTGTGATCCCTGACTCCGTGGGTGCTTGTCCTGCAACGGGAAACGGGGATTCATTAGTGGCTCTGTGGGGTGTCTGTGCCTGCCTTGCGCTGGGGGAAGGGAATGGGATGAACAGCTGAGAAGTGAACCCCTGTCTGTTTCCCTCGGACCCCGGGGACCCCCTGATCGTGAACCGCGGGACCGATGAGGATGCCCTTGTGGTTCTGCTCCCTTCTGTCCCCCGCTCAGGGGACCTTGAGGCTGTGGCGGACGGCCCCGCCGTTGCCTCCTGTCTTGGGGGTGTCGGTCTCCGGGAAATTGGTGCTATGTTGCATTCTAACTCACAGGGGCTACTGGGACTGGAAGTACCAGGGGCTGAACTGAAACCCCTCTTTTCGCTAGGACGGGTGGGGGACCACTCCGCTAACTCCCCCTGGCACTGTAAATCAAGGTCTAAACTTCTTGGGGAATCTGTATTTCTGGGATGCTCCCGGGGGATGTGCGTGGGATCGGGGCTCTTCCTTTCCGCCGCAAACTCCCGCAAAAGATTTCTGAGGATCGATTCCCTTTCCTCCCCCCTTAGTGGGGACTCCCTTTCCTCCCCCCTTGGTGGGGACCCATGTTCCCCTTTCCCTCCCCCTTGGGTTAAACGGGTGGGGGAGTACCCTAACGCTGATTCGTTGCTACTCTCGTCTTCGTCCTGCTTTCCGGGGACCCTCCGCCTGAGTTGATCTGCGTGCCGCCTCCACAGGAGGCCTGTATTGGTCTCCACGCGGTATGAGACGGGGCCGGTTTGTTCTATTACAATGCCGGGCACCCAGGCTGGTCCCCCGCTGGCGTAGTTCCTGCAATGCACGGGGGCGCCTACGCTAAAACTCTTTGAGGAATCCATCTCTACATTTCGCCCTTTGTCTTCCACTCTGGTGGGGTCTAGCCTGGAGATTACCGTAGCCAGCTTCCTGCGCATTAGTAACTCCGCGGGGGAGTATCCTGACGCTAGTGGGGTGACCCTGTACCTTAGCAAGAACTGACATAGTTGTCGGTCTAGATCTCCGGAGCCCATGCGCCGCAGCGCGTCTTTAGTGGTGCGCACGAGGCGCTCTACTTGGCCGTTGGTGGCCGGGTGGAAAGGGGCGGAGGTGATGTGCCGAATGGCGTTGAGGTCCATGAATTCCCTGAACTCGGTGGAGGTGAAACAGCTAGCGTTATCGCTGACGAGGGTGTCGGGTAAACCGAACGTGGAAAAGACCCTCCGTAACTGTTTAACTGTGGTGGCCGAGGAGGTGCTCGAGACTGGGATGACCTCCAACCACTTTGAGAACGCATCCACCACTAGGAGGAAAAGCGTTCCCCTGAACGGCCCTGCAAAGTCTACGTGTACCCGGGACCAGGGCCCCCTCGCTGCGTCCCACTCTCTATGTGGCAGACGAGCCTCTTCTGGCCTGGAGCTTTGGCACGCTTCGCAAGTGCCGACCATGTGCTCGATGTCGGCATCTAGCTGGGGCCACCAAAAGTAGCTACGGGCTAGTGCCTTAGAGCGGACGATTCCGGGGTGGCTGACGTGCAGCAGTTTAAGCACCCTCGGCCGGAGGGACGTGGGGATCACTACCCGCTGTCCCCACAAAAGGCAACCCCTCTCTAGGGACAATTCTAATTTCTTTTTGAAAAATGTGTCGAATTCCGCTGCTGGGGAAGACACGGGCCACCCTTTCTGTACCCAGGAGGAGACTGTGGCTAACGTTTTGTCCTTGCCGGTCGCTTTGGCGATGTCGGCCGGTACTACTGGAGGGGCGTCTAGGACCTCTATCATTAAAACCTGGTGGTCTCTCTCTTCCTCGCCCACGTGGCAGCAATCCCGGGGAATGGGGGACCTCGACAGGGCATCCGCATGGCTGATCTCCTTTCCGGGCCGGTATACCAACGCGTGCTGATACGCGTTGAGAAAAATGGCCCACCTGAGCATTCTCGGGGACAGGATTTGGGGTGTGGGCTTATCTGCGGTGAAAATGCCTAGCAAGGGCTTGTGGTCAGTCACTATGGTGAAGGGGGGGGGGCATACACGAAATCATGAAATTTCTTGGTCCCCGCAATTATCGCTAGTGCTTCCCTGTCTGTCTGGGCGTAGTTTCTCTCCGCTTGGGACAAGGACCTAGAGTAAAACGCTATCGGGGCCTCCCTCCCGTTCTCCAGCACGTGGCATAACACCGCCCCCACCCCCACCGGGGATGCATCGCAAATCAGGACTACTGGGCGTTTGGGATTGAAGTGGGTCAGTACAGCATCTGATGCCAGGAGTCGCTTCAGGTCATTGAAAGCCTTCTCGTGGTCGTCGCCCCACTTCCATGCCTCGTCCTTTTTTAACAATTTGTGTAGCGGTTCCGCCACGGCTGCCTTCCGAGGAAGGAAGGAGTGGTAGAAGTTGAGCAGCCCAAGGAACGACTGCAGCTCGGGCTTGGAGGTGGGGCGAGGGGTCTTTTTGATGGCGGCCACCTTGGATTGGGATGGCCGTATTCCCTCGGGAGTAATGCGGAACCCTAGGAACTCGACCTCGGTTGCGAAGAAGACGCATTTGTCCTTTCGCAACCGCAACCCCGCCTTTTCGAATTTTTCTAGGACTCTTCCCAACCTTTCTGCTAATTCTGCCCGGCTCCCCCCCGTAATCAACACGTCATCAAAGTATGGCAACACCCCCTCTAGTCCCTTTAGGAGGCGTTCCACGAGTGATTGAAAAATCCCGGGCGCCGAATTCACGCCAAATTGGAGGCGCGATACTTGGAACGCCCCTTTGTGTGTGACTATGGTCTGCACAGCAGCTGCGGCGGGGGTGACCGGGAGCTGCTGGTAGGCTTGGGCCAGGTCGAGTTTAGCAAAACACCTCCCCCCGTGCAACCTGGCCAACAAGTGGCTGACTACCGGCACCGGATACGCATTAGGGCGGATCGCCTTATTGATGGTGCACTTGTAATCAGCGCATATGCGGACCTCCCCGTTGGCCTTGAGTGCTGTTACGATTGGAGTTTCCCACTCCGCAGAGTCAACAGGAACAAGGATCCCCTGGCCCACCAACTTGTCCAACTCCGCCTCTATTTTGTCTTTTAGGGCGAAAGGCACCCTGCGCGGTTTAAGTCTGATTGGACGCACTCCAGGGTCCAGGTCGAAAGTCACTGGGGGGCCCTTGAACTTTCCGAGTCCTTTCTTAAAAACTTCGGGGTGCGCCTCACACACGCTCTGTATTGGATCAGTCCCGGCGGCGTGTATTCCCACGGCGTGCACCCCCCCGATGAACAACCCCAGGGGCTGAAACCATTGAGTCCCGAGGAGGCTGCATTTACCTCCTTTGAGGACGACTAGGGAAAGCGTTGCAGTGCGCTTTTTGAACTGGACCTGGAACTTCCCAACCCCCAGTACCGGGATGCGGTTCCCTTGCACGTCCTTTAGCGTGGCCCTCAACGCCTTGAGCTTGGGCCGCACGTGGGGGGGTATCTTTAGGAACTCCCCCTGGGAGATGATAGAGTAAGAAGAACCCGAGTCCACCTCCATCCTAACAGGGGCCCCTTGTATTACTACCTCGACGAAGTATCGGGGATGCTCCGTGGAAACGCTGAAAACCGGGGCGTCGTCCTCGCTGTCGTCGGAGATGCGTCCGACGCCGTCCCGCTTCCTCGTGGTCCAGGTGCCGTGATCCTTGGGCCTCGTGGTGCGCTCCTGCCTCGCCGAGCGGTCTGGGGAGCTCCTCTTGGCCTCGCGCCGCTTCCGGCAGACCTTGGCGATGTGCCCGCGCCGGCCGCAGTTGTGGCACTCGGCCTTGCGGAACGGGCATTTGGCGCGGGCGTGGGCGGCGCCGCAGCCGTCGCAGCGCCGGCCCTCCTTTTGGACCTTCCGGACATCGTCGTCGTCGTCGCCGTCCTCCGTGGTTGAGTCCGAAACTCGCCGGGCCGCGCGCACCGAGCTCTCTGCTTTGGCGGTTTTCGGCCGCCAGTCCTGGAGCTCTTGCACGCCGGCCGCCGTGGCTTCCGCGGCCTGCGCTGTGTCGAGGACCGTTTGCCACGTGGGGGGCGGCTCCTGCTTCATCAGCGCGCGCTGAGTTTCGGTGTCCCTCAGGCCGCAGAGCAGGCAGTCGCGGAGGGTGACTTCTGGGGTCTCCCATTTGCAGGGGCCGGCGGCCAGCCGCAGGGCCGCGGCGAACTCGGCGACCGATTCCCCGGGCGCTTGGACTCGCCTCCAGAACGCGCTCCGAGCGGGGAACATCGCTATCGCGGGCCGGAGGTGGGCGCGCAACACAGCCAGAAGCTCTTTGGCTTTGTAGTCGCTCACCCTCCTCGGCGCGATCAGGTCCACCAGAGTCCTTTTTGTCTCGTGTCCGAGCATGCGGACGAAGATGGCCCTCTTCTTGTCCTCATCTGAGACTTCGAGCTCCACCAGCGCTCCGTTGAAGTCTATCTCAAACAGCTCCAAGTCTCCCGGCTTCCTGATCTCGTAGCCGGCGCATGTCTTGGTCCCGTGGGCAGCCATTGATCCCACCTTCGTCGCCAGTTTACTGTATGGGACCAAAGACAACAGGACAGCCGAAGGGTTGGCTTAACACAGGTTTATTGCTTGGGGATCTGGAGGAGCATGAGGTAATGGCGGTGATACATCTCTTTATATACAGTAGGGTTATACATTTGAATCTTGTAGCACGGTAGCTCATTGGCCGCTACCTGCGTGGCCTCGCCCAGGCACGCCTCTCTTCCGTAGTTCTTCTTTCCTGCTGCTGAATGCGGGGAAGGTTTTCCCGCGGCTGTCCGTGATTGAGCAATGTGAACCATGTGAGATTGAACGCTCGCAGCTGCCCTCTATGGGCTGCTTGCTCGCGTTCCTTTACAGCTGCAATACATTGTAATTGGGGTGGTTACATTCTGACAGTACAAGACATGCATACACAACATCGCCCAAAGACTAGTGGCACCTTAAAGACCACATGTTTCATTTGGCATAAACTTTCATGGACTGCAGCCCACTTCGTGAGATATCTTTGAGGAATCCATGTCAAAAATAGAAATCAAATAAATGCATTACTCTCCAAGGTGCCACGGGGTTCTGTGCTTTTGGCTGCAACAAGCTAACACAGCCACCCTTCTACAACTCTGAAAATCTTCTAAACTGTTCATCCCCAGGAAGCACTGCAATGGCTGCTGGAGATGGTGAAGACTGCAATCCAATACTTCACGATGGCAGTATGCTGACTTGGGTCACAGTTACCAAACCAGTGTTGATGCAATTGTATTCCTGCTGCTTCTCTACTGTTTAATCCTTTTGAAATGTGTGCTGTCCTTCTTCCAAAGAAAAATAATAAAATGGGAGATATGTGGCTAAGATGCTGACTGGAAGGTGGGAGGTCAGCAATTCAATTCCCGAGTACTGCAGGACGGAATGAGCTCCCATCTTTGTCCCAGCTCCTGCCAATCTAGCAGTTCGAAAACAAGACATTGCAAGTAGATAAATGGGGACCACTTCAGTGGGAAGGTAAACAGCGTTCCATGCACTCCAGTGTCTAGTCATGTCTGCCACAAGGCCTCGGAAACGTCTGCAGAAGCAGACAGTGCTGGCTCTTCGGCTTTGAAACAGAGATGAGCACTGAAGCCTAGAGTCAGATACGACTGGCATTTGAGCAAGGGAAACCTTTACCTTTACAGTTTTTATGCTCATATACATTCTGTGAAGAGCACCTCAGTAGCATATTTATCCAAAGTCTCCAACAAAAATCCTGTCAAACCAGAATAATTTCTGACATGAAATTATTATTACTAGTGTGAGATTCAAATCCAGTTCTTCCCTTTTTAAGCCCAATACACTTATTTTGCATGAAGAATACCTGACAAACAAGTTAAGGTGGACTGGCCATATTGCATACACAAGTGACATTAAATGGAGTGCCAGAATAATGAATTGGTATCCAAGAGACTGCAAAAGACCTAGGGGAGGATCACCTTGCATATGGGAAGATTTTCTTAAGAAAAATGTTAGACCAATGTGGAGAAGAACTGCCAGGGACAGATCGTTATGGACAGAAGTTGTGCAGAATGTTGTTGTGGAGACGTCTACTAATATGAGGACTCCTCGCTGAATAATGACTCCAAGGTACATTTATTTTCTCTGCCATTTTTCAGCTATTTGCTTTAATATCTGCACTGAGTCCACTCAAGATCTCAGTGCTTGGTAGCCCATAAGTTGCTTGAAAATCTTTATCAACCAAAGTCTCCAGTAGCCATATACATGTTAAGATCATGTTTGCCTTCACCTATGACCTCAGTTTCCTTTCATAAATAGTGACCATAAAAAAGTAAGAGTGAAGATGTTGACAGACTTTACATTTTTAGGATCCAAGATCATTGCAGATGGTGATTACAGCCATGAAATAAAAGGTGACTGATTCATGGGAGACAAGCTATGAGAAACTTGAGGAACATAGTTGAAATTAGAGATATCACCTTGCAAACAAAAGTCCACATAGTCAAAGCAATGGTATTCCCAGTAGTAATGTATAGTTGTGAGAGCTGGACCACAAGGAAAGCTGAGCACAGAAGAATAGACACCTTTGAAATGTGGTATAGGAAGAGACTGGTTACCAGTTTGCCTCCGGGTGCAATTCAAGGTGCTGCTTTTGATCTTTAAAGCCCTATATGGCAGTGGGCCAGGATACCTTAGAGACCGCATCATCCCAAGAGTGTCTGCCCATCCAACCAGAGTGGACCAGAGCGGCTCTCTAATAGTGCCATCAACTAGGGGAGCACATCTATCCAGCACCCGAAGGAGGGCCTTCTCTGTGTCCGCACCAACCCTCTGGAACTTCCCGCCAACAGATCTAAGACTTCAAAGATATTTGCTGCCCTTCAAGAGAGGATTGAAGACCTGGCTGGCAGGGCAGGTATGGGGCCCTAATGGGAACAGGGTCCCTGCCTGCTGGCTTATGTAAACAATTAAGAACCCTATCTTCTCTTTTATAGTGGGTGGGATGGGTGGGTGGGATATGGATTTTTAAAGTGTTTTTATATGTTTTTAGAACTTGCTGTAATGCTGCCCTGAGTCAGGTTCTACCTGAGTGGGTGGCATATATAAGTGAAAGTAAAGGTAAAGGTTTCCCTTGCTCGAAAGCCAGTCATATCCGACTCTAGGGTTCAGTGCTCATCTCTGTTTCAAAGCCGAAGAGCCAGCGCTGTCTGCTTCTGCAGACATTTCCGTAGTCATGTGGCAGGCATGACTAGACACTGGAGTGCACGGAACGCTGTTACCTTCCCACCAAAGTGATCCCTATTTATCTACTTTGCAATTTCTTGCTTTCGAACTGCTAGGTTGGCAGGAGCTAGGACAAAGACGGGAGCTCATTCCGTCTGCAGTACTCAGGAATTGAACTGCTGACCTCCCAGTCAGCGTCATTAAATTAAAAATTAAATTAAAATAAAATTAAAAATTTAAGAGTACCCTGGACAGCAAGGAGAACAAATAGGTTGGTCTTAAAAGAAATCAACCCAGACTGCTCCTTGGAAGGTCAAATATTGAAGATGAAGCTAAAGTACTATGGACATCAAATGAGAAGAGAGGTCTCACTTGAGAAGGCCTTGATGCTGGGAAAGGTGGAGAGCAAATGAAGAAGGTGTGGCAGAAAATGAGATGGCTAGATGGTATTGTTGACGCAATGGGCACAGAGCTGGGCGGGTTGAAGAGGATGGTGGAAGATAGGGGTGCCTTGCGTGACTCGACTATGCAACAACAACAACAATACTACATATATGAAATGATGACCAAGACTTCAATAGTACAAAGCCATTCTGTGATAGTTTGAATGTTTTAGATTTACAATATTTCTTAAGTTGATAATACCTCCTCCCTCAACATGCAAGCATGTCTCTTCTTAAACAAACAGTAATGTTTCATCTACTATATACATCTGGAGAGTCTAACATTTATTCCTGAGAGAACAGCAGCAGAAAGTCAAAATACTCTTAGTTTTTTTCTCCTGGAAATGAAAAATTACAGCTGTGGTCAGAAATCAAATCTTTCTTAGTTTTTCTTTTCTTTTTTTTTTGTTCAGTGCTGAGGTAAAACAGAAGGCTCAGCCAATTTCTGTTTCTAATAACTACTGCAGAGAAGTTGAAGAACAAACTTGACTCAAGCTGAAAACATAATTTATGGAAACTCTTTCTAGGAGAGAAGGTTTTGAATAATCTGCAACTGCAGGTCTCGCAAATAAGAGGCTTTAAAATTGTCAAAATACAACTATAAAGGTCTTGGGCATTAACTCTACAAAGGATTCTGAGTGATTTGTAGAGCTGTCTGTTTGATGAACACGAAAGGGCACTTCTTTTCAAATGATGAATCCCTCTGTTTAAAAATGCTTGTTGAGAAATGCAAGGTATATTTATAGTAAACAGCTGGCTCATGTTCAGGAACAATTCGTTTGGGTCCTGTTTATAACAGCGAGAAGATTGCATGATGCATTCAGTGGAACTTGTAATTTTTCCATTTGTATGCTTTGTAAATAAAATAAAAGTAATAAGGATCATATTAAGCTTTTTTGAAAAAGTTTAATTGGGCCATTGCTTGTTCATTAAATGATTTATTTATTTATTTATTTATTTCCATTTGTATGCCACCCACTCACAATGCGACTCAGAGTGGTTAACAAAGTATCACATCACAGAATATCGGATAAACATGAAAAGCACATTAAATCCTGATAAATAAATACAAGCAATAGAACAACAAATAAATCAGTCAAACCCCATTGTCCTCTGTTGGCACTGCAGCCAGACAATAGTGAGGCCCAGGGGTCAGAGCTCAATGTCTTGATGGAGTGTGTGTTCAACGTCTCCTGACGGAGTCCATGCTCAATGACTTCGACGGAGCGCAGTTTATCTACTCCCCGACCCCAAGAGGGAGGGTCGACGGCAGCAGCCAGAGAAGGAGGAGATGCAACGCCAGGCATCTTCAGCTGCCTCAGGACCCAGGCAGCCCTTTATCCTCTCCGGTGTTGGTATGGCCGGAGGGAGAGGAGATGCATGGTAATCCAATGTAACGGAGGAGTACATTATTAAATGGCATCAGTTGTAGAGCTTGTCATTTATTCTAAGCTCATCATTCATTTGATGCAGAACTTTAGCAGAGCAACCATGTGAATGAAGCATTTCTTGGATGGAACCATGACCAGTTGCTTTGCACTTATTTCTAGGCCACATCTAAAATATATAAGAAATGGAACCTCTTAGATATATCAAGAGAGGGAAAAGCTTCTGTATTATTAAAGGCCCTGGAATGTAGCAAGGTCTCATCGACAGGACTCCCTGAGTAGCAAGGACTGTGTCATCATTTACCAACCTCCCTGTTTCTCTGAGCTTATCTGGAATTCTCCCATTGGCTGAGGAAGAAATAGATTTTCCCAAGAATGGTAAATCATTGCAGTGCAAAAATATATGAGGTTATTTTTATCTTGAATGTGAATTGATTATCCATCATAATTAGCATGAAACTAGCAGAAAATGTGCTCATGGCCGCTTCCATTGTTGCTACCATCACTGCCACCTCAACCTTGTCTCCTCCATTTGAGTTGGCATGTCCCTAACGGTGCTCCATAGCAGGTTAGATGTTGTAAGCCTTACAACATCCTCCCTGCTACAGAGCACTATTAGGGACACATCAAGCCAAGCGGAGGAGACAAGAATTGAGGCAGTGTCGGTGGCAGCTGGAGTGAGGGTGCAGGCCAGATGATTTGGTGCTGTGGGCCAGATCCAGCCTGTGGGCCGTAGGTTGAGGATCCCTGCTTTATATCTTTCTTGAAGTTCATACAGCAATGCAGCAGGTACTGCCACTTTGTGCTGTTTGCGCTATATGTGCAATTCTGTTTAATCTTCACATACACCATCCTCATTTCCTTTTGTTTTCATTAATGTCACAAAATACCTAACCTCCAGGGGTGAGGAAGCACAATTTGTGATTCTTCATAGTCATATGAGAAGATGGGACAATTGAAGATTTATATCCCTTCTGCAGGGCAAAGAGATTTTTCTGGTAGGTCCCGAGTGGTAGAATGTACTAAGCAGACACTTAATACTGCCAATGAGATGCTCTCTATGGCCCTATATTCAGCATTCTATCATAATAGTTTGGATTGTAATAAAACACCATATTTTCAACTAAATTAATTTTTTTAAAACAAATGACACATATTACTAATTAGACTTGTGTGGTATGGTCAGGCTTTCTGTTATGACAACTGCTATTTCTCTAAACAGTTATGTTGATAAAGTGTCCTTCAAGTGGGATTTTTTAATTTCATGCTTTACAGGAATCCTATACTGACTTGATTCCATTTCCCAATGAAGACAGTTTTCTTTTGGGGTCTTACCTATGAAGTAGGTGGTAAAAAAATTCTTTTCTTCTCTATACACAATTTCTATTTGTTTTGGTATCAGCAAATCTGTTTTATAATCCATAGATGAAAAAGAATGGAGGAAAATAAGATACTCCTAGGATAGATTTCTGCAGCTCCAGGCAAAGGGCAATTTAATGCTATATCAAGTAAGATTGGAATGAAACACCAAAGAAGCCTTTCTCTTGTCTACTGGCTTCCAATAATGAGATTTTGCTTTTTATAGTCTGTCAGAAGTTACATATTATTTTACAGTGGAAGTGATAGCTGAAGTCAGTATACAGCTCAGACAAACTTTCCATGGAGTAGGCCCTGACAATGACGTTTCCTGTTGGAAGGGAGACAAAAGGCCTCTACCTGTCACCTTGAGTATCAACCAGAGTAGACAATACTGGGGGAAGCAGACAAAGAGTTTGGCAACTTGATGAAGAGAAATTTAGCACGCCCTCAAGTATGGATGCAGCAACCAACCTTCTTATATGGAGGGCTTGTCTTTCATGTTACTTCCTAGCACACGTATTCTCAATGTTTTCCCGCCAGGGGCCAGACCCACCCCCGAGACTCCTTGCCAGAGGCCAGAGGCATCCCTGGACTTACATTTTCATCATCATCATCAGTGGTGGTGGCAATTCCGCCATCTTTTCAGTTTCTAGCACAGCCTCTGCCACTCTCCACTGGGGAGCAGCATAATTGCTCTGTTTTGGGCTTTTTTGCCACATACCCGCTGCGTTTTGGTTGCTGGAATGCACCGTTGAGCAACTTCCTAGTTCTGCATTGGGAACCCAACCACTGACGCAATTTCTGCCTGGCACCAGAAGTCACTCAGCAGCACGTTCGAGCAACCAGAATGCAGCAGAATGGCAAAAAAGCCCAAAACAGAGTGATTATGCTCTGAAAAGGCTCCTGCTGCTGTGGGGAGCAGCAGAGGCTGTGCAAGATGCCAGAAAGAGGCACAATTCCCACTGCCACTGCCACCATCACGGTAAGTGATGTATCATGACTTCTGGTGGTGGGGGGTGGGTCTAGAGGTCCACGGGTGACCACCACAGGCCAGATTAATGAGGTGCATGGGCCAGATTAGGCCTACAGGTCAGGAATTGCAAAGGCCTGAACATCTACTGAACATCCTTGGCATACCTGTCAACCCGCGGCTCCAGAAAAAATGGGACCTGCGCAGATTGCTTGTGCGCAGGTCGCTTTCCACGCATGCGTGGAAGTGCTATGCTGCTTGCGCAGCCCCTACGCAAGCGGTGTAGTGCTTCCACGCATGCGTGGAAAGCATTTCCCCCCGCTGCCAAATTACAGGGTTTTGGCAGCGCGGGGCGGGTTATGACGTCAATCGGCATAAAATTCCTTGGTAATCCCGGCCAAATCGGGATGGTTGACAGGTATGATCCTTGGCAAGCTTTCGCATGTGTCCAGACTAGAATTTCAAATAAGGAAAATTAACATTGGCAAGATTCAGAAATCCTGTTTGCTTATTTCATTTATTTCATGCGTTTTCAACTGTGTTTGCTTTACTTACAAAGTGCTTGATGGTGTACGTAAATGTCCTATCTTTCATTGTATAATATTTCTGTAATGGCTGTCTGCCTGTCCAGCTTCCTACACTTCAGCTCAAACTCAGTAAAAGTCACTACACAATAAAGCCACTCGCTGGATTATTTTCAGATCTGAAATGACTGGCAGTCAAGAAAATTACAAAGTGATGAGTAACAGAAAAAAAGCAACAAAAGCAACATTCTTTACTGTCTTGCAATGTCAAAAATATTACCAGAAATAAGAGCCATGAGAATGAGGCAGAAAATAAGAACCATTTTCATAAGGAAACATTTTTTAAAAAAGAAATTGAGGACAAATTAAGGCACTATTCCCCTTCCCCTGGAGAAATTAGGTAAAACTGTTTCCCCAATACCTCTTCTCATTCCCCATATTGTGAGTAATTTTGACTGGCCATTTGAGCACAGTCTTTGTCTAAACTGGCAAAGAAATCTTTTTTGGACAACCAATGAATCTGCTGGAAATCATGGTTGCCATTCCTATTCCTAAGGATATTAATTTAATATTCTAGACAGAGTTTGCATGATACAGTTTGGACTAGGAGTTCCCAACCTTTACAAGCCAGGGGCCAGGTCACACTTTCTCAGTCAGCTTCAAGGGCCAGGTGGCTATTTTGCCCTGTTTGCATGATAGGGGTGGCCATTTTGTCTCAACAGCTACAAAGGGGTGGTCATTTTGTTTCTTGAATGACCTTGGAGGGGCCGGATTGGCCCATGGGACTTAGGTTAGGAACCCCTGGTTTAGACTTTTGAATTTCACTAGATTGGGCATAGCTAGAGATCAGAGCAAACTAAGGTCTAGACCACATCAGCATGTGTGCCCTAACTTTGAGCATTTTTGTACAACACAGACGTGTTCCATTTGTGAGTGTTGTTAATTGCAAAGAGGAAAAGAAAAGATAGTGTATATTATTTTTCTGATGAATAGCAGTTTTGCATTTGTCATATAGCTCTGGGGAAACTGAAATGTACACATCAATTCAATTGATGGTCTTGGCTAGAGTAGACCCACTGAATCAATAGGATGTATGTAAGTATTGATTCATCATTCAGAAGCTCAGGCCATGGGTCCGCTAACTGGATTAGGTCAATGCAGTTACTTAGGTATAGAAACATAGCTGGCTTTGCTGTGAGGCACAGTAAGTCATAGTAAGTCATGGGCCTATGGGGCCATTCAACAGTTATGTGATCCTCGAGGGGGGGGAGGGAGTCTGCCATCTGAATTACAGAAAAATATTTGGGGTTAGGGGGGTCAGGTAAAAGATTACGTAATCCACTTGGAGCTTTTATGGTTTTGAAACATGGTGCTTTTTTAGGTTTAAAAATGATCTCTGGGAATTTTGATTTGATTTGGGAAGATGATCTTGATATACCCCTGGCAGGAGACGACAACGACTCTTAATCCTTATAAAGAAGATAGTAGAAGAACACTATCGGAATTTACCTGACATCTTCATTCCTCCCTGCAAAAAATAAAATAAAAATAAAATTCTTCACAAAGGGTGTGATGCACTGAGAATCCTCACTGATACATTCTGCATTAGGCACCAATAGTGAAAAGTTCTAAAAAATAGTGTTTTGACACAATAGCTCTAGGTTATGTAATTTTAAAGGGAAGGGGTCAAAGCAAAAATTACGGTCGGATTACATGGGGGGAGGGGGTATATTTTTCCCAAAAAAGGATCACGTAATTGACGTAATTGTTGAATGGCCCCTATGGTACCAGGCTGTAAAAACAGAGTGGTGGAAGACCAAGCTGTGCATCATATGACCTGCCTGGTGTGCTGCTGCCCCCACCCCCAACTAACCTGCTGCTCCCAGAAAAAGAGGAAGAAACAGTTCTGTCACTGGTATTTAAGTAAGATTTGCCTGGAGTAAGTAAGTCACTAATACTTAAGTAAGATTTCATACCTGAAGCAGACAGGGCACTTCTGGGAATAAAATGGTTTGGGCCAGCCACAGGTGACTTCATTCTTATGTAGTAAAAACTGACATTACTAAAAAACCTTCCACATTGCATGGAAACCATAAAAGCTTACAGGAAAGGTTCTTACACAACAATATAATAAAATATCATTACTTATCAAAGTCAAATACAGCCTCTTTCTTTTTCACATGTCCTGTACACAGTTCATGAGGATAAACATGCAGGAGGTAATGCCATTAAACTATACAAAGACAAATGTCAGAAGTGTTAAAGAGTAATGGAGCATGACACAAAAAGATATATTCCAACATTGTTTCTGTGTTATATGGTGGCTTAGTGGTTAAGATGCTGAACTTGATGGCTGTTTGAGACCGGAGTGATGAACAATGGAGTGAGCTCCCATCATCTGTCCCAGCTCCTGCCAAGCAGACAGGAGGGGTTCACTGGTGGTCCCATCAGTGAAAGAAGTACATCTTATTGGGACCAGGAAAAAAGCCTTTTCCGTGGCTGCCCCAGCCCTGTGGAAACTCTTACCACCTGATTTGCATCTCCAGATGGATCTACTCCCCTTTAGAAAGAGGCTGAAGTCATGGCTCTTTCAGCAAGTTTGGGGCACACTTGACTCTACCAGTCAGGCCTGGTGGCTGATTTAGCCTATGTGAGGGGCTGCCCCCCAGGCTTGGTTATTCTGTTTTAACAGGGCTAGGGTGGGTGTGGGTTAATTTTTAATGATGATTTGTTTGTGTTTTAATGCTGGTTTTAATTGGAGTGTTAGGTTTGTTTTTAGTTATTGTCATTGAATTGTTTTTATTGTAATTTTTATTATATTGTTAGCCGCCCTGAGTGGTGTACCCACCAGGAGGGTGGGATATAAATGTGCAAAAATAAATGAATAAATAAATAAACAAACCTAGCAGTTCAAAAGCAAGAAATTGCAAGTAGATAAATAGGTAACACTTTGATGGGAAGGTAAACAGTGTTTCATGCAGTCAAGTGTCTAGTCATGCCTGCCATGTATCCACGGAAATGTCTGCAGATGCAGACAGCACTGGCTCTTTGGCTATAAACGGAGATAAACACCTAGAGCGACCTTTACCTTTATGACCTAATATGACTAATATGACTGATCAAAGACATATCCATGATAACTCAGATAAATAGAAGCATGTGTTTATAAACATGCTAGGATAGTTTTATATTTGCCTATTTCCTATTGATGTATAGTTAGCAAAATAACTCTTGTTTAATGTAAGGTCTTTGGGAACCTCACAATCTTGACAATATTTTCTTTAGTGGTGAAATAATTGCAATCTCTTCTCAAACTCTGTTTGGGGTGGTTGTTGCTGCCAGTAAGTAAACAACAGTGGGAAGCAGCCACAAGAATATGTTTGGCTATAAAATGGAGAATATCAATTCTATCACATTGAGGAATGGGAAAATAAAATGTATAGCCATGCGGTAATGTCTAAATTAGCTAATTAAAATGAAGACAAGAACAAAATTGTTCTCGCCAATTGTTTGGCAAAAGAAAGTTCACACTTCCACAACCTAGAATGTTTATAGATTGTATGTATTGGTAATATTTATACATTTTTCAAACTTTGCTTTTATCTCAGACCATATCAAATTCATATGCTGTCTTTGATGGCTGTTCCTTAAAGTGTAATTTTTTTGAAATATATTTGCACTTAGATACCAAGTTAAGTGAAATACACAGATTACTCCAAATGTAGTATTTTTATCTTAAAATACAAGTTTTAAAATATATTTTATACTAAAACATGCATTTACATATAAATTTTATTATAATTAATAAACTGAGAACTATATCACAAAAACCAATGGACAATATTAGCACCTAGACCAGTATTTCCCAACCTTTGGTTTTTGGGCTTCTATTCCCAGAAGCCGTCAATTCCCCAAAGCACTGATCAGCCAATGTACTGACAGGCTTCTGGGAAGTGAAGTCCCCTGTGGGGCATGTGCCCCACATTGGGAACCCCTGACCTAGACCAAGTAAAGTTGCCTACCATTGATGGAAAACCATTGATGGAAAATTGTATACATGAGAGGAAGTCTCCTTGATGCTTTCTAGAGTAATGGTCTGCAAGGATATATAAAATTTCTCAATGCTTAACCAGGAAGCAGCCTGTCAAGCCAATCAGCGTCACAAGTCTCTAGAGGTAGATAGCAGTTACAAATGGTTCACCTTTTGACATTATCTTACCAAGATTTCAGTTTGTGAAATTTCTTCATTAACAAACCTTGCAAAGAAATGGGAATCTATGGACCTAAGAAGATCTACAATATGTTTGTAGAGAATTTCTTTACTTATTATAGTGTGAGGAGGATTTTAGCCTATCCATTCCCCATCTTTAAACTAATATTTCAACACTGGAATTTCAAAAAAATCTGTGTCTGTCTAGTAATAGAGCCCTGGTGGCACAGTGGATAAACTGCTGTACAGCAGCCAAAGTCTTGTGAGTTTGTTCTTGACTGGGATCAAGGTTGACTCAGCCTTCCTCCCTTCTGTGGTCGGCAAAATAAGTACCCAGCATGTTGGGGGCAAAATGCTAATTAACTTGTAAACCACCCAGAGAATGCACAAAGCACTATAGGGGGGTATATAAGTATAATTGCTATTGCTAATAAGAACTAGTGGCCACCAGAAAATGTTCATTTTGTATAATTATTTAAAGATAAAGGATAGCACATTTAGCAAAAATATTATAATGGTATACTGTATATTGTAACAAAACCAATTACATAGACATGAAACTATACTGTAAAACAGGAGCCAAATACAATGACTGCTGATGAAATGAAAATATCAAAATTGAATTCTGCATAATGATGGAAGTTGTTGTGTAAGTACAACTGCAGGTCAAAAATGATATAATTATTTTAATATGGTGCTGTAATTTTTCAACAGTGCAAAATCTTGAAAAGAAGAAAGAAGAATATCTTCTGGAGTTTTATTAATTCAGAAATATCAATGTTTTTGAAGAGCCCTATCGTCCATGAATAATAAATGGTTAATTTTCAAAAGTTTAAAAACCATTGAGCACATCGTCAGAGACCCTTCTCATTCCTCCTCCAGTAATTTACTATGACTAAATGAATTAAAGAGACTCTAATATGAAAAAGGTTTTGGCCTTCCTAGTGGCAGTTTGTACTATAGTAGTACAGTAAAACCCCGGGTTACAACCACCTCAGTTTAAGTTTGCTATGGTTTACAACAGCAAATCCTATGGAAATGCCATCCGGGCTTACAAATTTTTAATGGTTTTTTTGTTTTGTTTACAATGATCAATTAAGGACCATCTGTTTTGTTTTTCAATGCATCCCTATGGATGTTTCAGTTTACAATTTTTTTTGGGTTACAATGGAGGCTGTTGGAACAGACATCCATCGTAACCTAGGCTTTTACAATAATTGCATGCTGTCAAGTCAGTTCTGACATGACAACCCTTCCAAGGGTTTTCAAGGTAGAGAATACACAGAAGTGGTTTACCATTCGCTCCTACTGGGGATACCCTGGAACTGTGCAGCTTGACTGTTACTACACAGACTAGCTTTTCTCTCACGAGATACAGTGAGGAATTGAACTCCCGACCTCTGGCTACATAGCCAGATACCTAAAATACTGAGCTTTCCAGCCAGCATTAGTTTGTGTGATTGCATCACACAATTTCAATACATGAGAATTACAGCTGCAATATTGTTGATATTTGTTGACTTTTCAAAAGTCTTTAGTCTGGGTTTCAAAAGAGGAAGGAGAATTTTCAGAATTCAAAACATCCTCACATATCCCGTAGATTATGTAATTTGAATTTGTGGGAGGAGGGAGGGACAAAGTTCACAATCTTAACTCTACACAACTACATTTATCCAACATAACCCATCTATAAATCTACAGAATAGATGCCAGATGAATGTAAATCATAAGGTAGTATGGGCACATGAAACTAATTTGTTCCTGAATATCTTATGAGGTTTCTAAAGAAAAATAATGAGCAGGAGAGGAGAGAACTTTTCATTGTCCAGGTATTTGGAGAGAGTTGACAGCCTCACACATAATACCACTCTGTATTGACAATATACTGTTCTTGGCTATGATAACAAAGCTGATTCTTCATTTGCAGTGTTTTTAAATGCTTCCTAGCCTCTGTTGTTGTTGGGTTTTTTTTGTAATTTCCTTTTGTCCATTTGTATGGTTCCTTTTCTCATTTGATTTCGGATTGATTTTTTTTTGTTTCTACTGGTGCTGTTTACTAATTTGTGCCAACTTAATTGTTTTTCCATCCATTTCCCTGCCACACCTTCCCCCTTCACTGTTTTTAGACTGATCATTTTACATGTACTTATCTCTGCAATTCCTGTTTCCATTGCATTTCAATCGTTGCATGCAAGATAAATAGGTGATGACATTCTTCTTCAAGCTACAGTTTAAAAAAAAAAGCAGAGTTGGTTTGATTGTCTTTTGATTTGTGTTTGTGGATTTTCCTTAGATATACTTTACTTTTCTCTTTTATTTAAGATATTACACTGGGATAGGAAACTTTGTTTGTGATCAGTTACGGACCATATTCTCTTAGGATGCCGAGTCTGTGACGTTTGTGCAAAAGCTACCAGTAGGTGAGGCTGTATACCATACCTGTTTTCCTTCTCACTCTCTGCCTTCATTACTTCCTCTCCATCCCCACCCAGCAAATTTTAGGTTCCACTAGCAGAGGACCCAGTGTTGCCCGGGGGTACCCTACCCGGGCCAAGGAGAGACCCGGGCCCGCCCCCCACCTCAGCTGCCTTACCTTTTTGTCTGCTGTCGTAGCGGCTGTTCTTTCAGCTTTGCCACAAGGCGCCATCTCAGCCTGACTCTGACTGCCGCCACCGGCCTCCCCAGTGACTATAGTCAGTGGGTAGCCATCGCAGCCCGGCCCCTCCATCCTCCCATGCGTTGTGTCAGGTGTAAGGGATGCTCCATTTGGGTGGGTGGGTAGAGGACCCATTTCGGGGGGTGGAGGCCTGAGGTAGGAAGTGACCCAGTCCCATCCTCCGCCTGCCCCCAGCTGTGGGTTCTCCCTTCCCCCGCGTCATGCCTCAGGAGTGCAAAGGAGCCATGCTGTGGTGGCCGCCCGCCAACAGTAGTCGCTGGGGCGGGGGCGGCCGTAATGGCTGTAATTGCCGCCATCTATACTGGCAGCTAGGTCTTGCACCACCTGGAATGCCGGGCAGACTTTGGCACATGCGTGGAATTTTGTGCATATGCCACAGCCTGGAACACCAGGCAGGGTTAGGCGCATGTGTGGATTCTTGCACATGTGCAGTCACCTCTCTGGGTCTTTTCTACCAGCCGGGGGTGGGCATTGCAGCCCCTTTCCAGGGGCAAGGACCCTGAGGTGGGCTGCCGGTTACCCATGCCTGCCACCCCAGACGTTGAAGGTAAGCGTGCACACAGTTTACAGCGCAATCAGTGCAGGGTGTCGCTTTGTATTAGGGAGCCCTGTGATGTCACAGACCCCCAGATCTGGTCAGCTGGGAATTGGTTGAGCTGTGGCGATGACATCACAATCCCTCTGGTTGGCTTTTTTCCCTTGCTTTTTCTCCTGTCAGTGGGGGTGCCCCCTTTGCAGATTGATTTAGCCCACCACTGTAGGCTGCCTCCAACAATGACCACTTCCATTGCCACATAGCTGATGCATGCAAGCCCTTAACCTCTGGAAAGTCACGCCTGTCTTGTCCCTGCTGCCTTCTTTATTATTAAACAACCAGTTGAAACCAAATCTTTAAATCAGGAGTTCTTAAACTTTAAAAGCCGGAGGCCGGGTCATGCTCCCTCAGACAGTTTTGGGGGCTGGATGGCCATTTTGCCCTTCCTCCACCACATGTCACTTCCTGGTGTGGTGGAGGCAGTGGGGGGGGGGGGCACATGAAATGGTGCTGTGGGCCACATCCGGCCTGTGGGGTGAGGTTGAGAATCCCTGCATTAAATACACAGGTCTATGCCTTCCACTTAAAGAACAGAGAAGAAGCTCTGGGTTAGCTGGTGAGTCAAAGTATCTAGGCATTATTCTGGATTTAACCCTGGCTTACAAAAAACATTGCCTAAACATGAAACAAAAGGTTGCTGCCAGAAATAGCATACACAGGAAACTGGCTAGTTTAGATTTGAGTAAAGTAAAGATCACCCTTGCTTTAAAGCCAGTCATATCTGATACTACGATTCAGTGCTCATCTCCATTTATAGCCCAAGAGCCAGTATTGTCTGCACCTGCAGATGTTTCCGTGGACATGTGTCAGACATGACTAGCCACCAGAGTGCACAGAATGCTATTTACATTCCCATCAAAGTAGTACCTATTTATCAACTTGCAATTTCTTGCTTTTGAACTGCTAGGTTGGCAGGAACTGGGACAAACAATGGGAGTACACACTCACAAACGATAAGAACAACAGATTTGCCCCTGTGCTACTTCACAGCAGAATATACCATATGTTATAAATCAGCACATGCCAAACAAGTGAATGTAGCTCTTAAAGAATATTACTGCCTACCTGAAACCTTTGCCCACTGAAAAAGTGTATTATCTAGCTGGCTTAGCACCTCTGGAATTATGTTGAGAGGTGCTAGCAAATAATGAACTGAATAAGGTAATACAACACTAAACCCATCCACTTTATGGAAACCAACCCCCTAGATCAGTGAGACAAGCTGCCATCTGTGCCACAGAGGGGCATGGCAAACTCTGTGCTGGGGGGGGAAGCACTCTCATTGGGCAGAGGGGCAGGGTGAACTCTGTATTGGGTCGACAGTGTGCATGCCCACAGAGAGGATGCTGAGTGTCCCCTCTGGCATGCATGCCATAGGTTCACCACCAATGCCCTAGATGAAAGCTAAAATCAATGGGAAGTTTTCTGTACCCATTTCAAGTTGTAAATGGCAAACCAAGAGAAGGTAGGCTCAGTTATATAAAGCAAAAACAACACACTTTGCTCAATGAATGAATGCATAGGAGTGTCTCCCACAAAGACAAGGTTCTGGCTGGATCATCTGGAGGTCACTTAATAGACTCTGAAGTGATGTAAGAAAATAAACAAATAATCAATTAAAATGGGGCTACTTGGATACAGGAGACATTTTCTGTGAATGTGGAAAAATTGAATCAATGCAGCATTCACGTGCATGTGATCTATGCCCCACAATGTGAAAAAAAGATCTAGTAAGTGGCAGAGATAACACTATTGATGTAACCCACTTCCAGTCAAAAATAGTCTAATTATTTTAACATATCAATTTGTACAGGATTTTACCTGTATTTCATATATAGCCATACCTTTAAATTGTTCAACACTCTGATACAAATAAAGAAATAAAGAGCAGGATCTGAGTGCAGTATGCCGCTTTCTACCATTTCCTGACAAGTTTCATTGAAAGGCTTGTTTGGCTGTGAGACTCAATACAACCATCTTGACTGTGAAATTTTCTTCACTACTGAGTGAAGACTACATTATTTTTAATTTAAGGTGATGAAACAAGTCATATTTAACCGTTCCATTTGTGTCACATACGACTTGTGTATTAGCTGAACTGTCTTGGCATACCAGTGAAAGATACCTCTGAAGAACAGTTCCACCCATTTCCTCACACTTGCTGGTCACAAATAACCCCAGTTGGCACACTCAAGATCTGTTGCTGGCTCACACTCTCAACACTTCTCTGTTGTGTTCTCTGAATACAAAACCAATGAGACACATTCTGTGGTTGGCTAAATATTGGCACAACTTCACACGTTCACAACAAATTTTGTTACAATGAGAACCACTTCTGTACAAAAGGTAACTATATTCTTTTCTGAAAGTACATGTTGGCAATCTAGAATCTGTAGAACTTGCTGACATACAGTATTTCCATTTCATATGGTTACATTTGGAGATTCTCACAGAAATTAAATGAGTCAATGCACATGCCACAGTGGATTAACTTTACTCTCCTTGTAAATCCTTTTTATGATCTAAACAGTGACTTGGTGTCTTATCACTTATCCTGTCACTGCTGTGTCACTTTTGCTTTTACTGTAAATGGCTGTGAGTTCATGCAACACGGAAACTGATTCTTTTTTAGTGTTGGCATTGTCCTTGTAGACATCACCAGTGAAAAGTACTGAATACTGAAGTATTGTGGCTATGGATAATATTTTATTGCCTGTTCTAAATCTTAAATAGATTTCAGTTAGCCTTATTTTGGCATTTTGTAATCTTCTTTATTTAATATTTATTTATATAAACCTCTCTCAACGAAGACAGACATTAAAGGTAACTTGCACCAATAAACAGTAATACAGAAGGGGACTGCCAACTCCCAAGAGGAGAATGCAAGCGCGGCGCCAAAATGGCCGCCGCGCCCTTTGCGCCCCCCCCCCACAGGACAGAGAATCCGGGTAGTTAGGGGCGTGGCCACCGCCTTGATAAAAGGGGTGGCCACGAGGCAGCCGTGCTGCCATTTTGCCTCAGCGACGGAGCGGAGAAGTTTTTCCCCCTGCGTCTCCGTCGCTCGTTGGTGCTACCGGGAAGCCTTTTAGTTCCTTTTACTAGCTAGCTTCCCTTTCTGCTGCGGTGAGATGCCTTCCAAAAAGAAGGCTGCTGCGAATGCAGCTCGGGTGGTTCGGAGGCGTAATCCGGGTCGGAGGACCGCGGTGCCGCCTCCCCAGCAGCCACCTTTGCCATCCCCGGCCGGGGCTAGTGGCATGGGGGCTATCGCCCCTTGGCCCGATCAAAGTGCGGGCGCGGAGGGAGCTCCGGCCCGCGGCCCGCGAGCGGTGGGCACCGCTCATCCTCCTGCTCAATCGGTTGGGTCTATTCCTGTCGGGCCGCAGCCTCTCCCGGGGCCCTCTAGCCTTGGGGGGGTGGCCCGGCTCCCTGCCTTGGCAGGTTAATCCACCAGCCCTCCCGGGCTTTGGCGGTAGTCAATGGCAATATACGGCCCCTGGGGTGCAGGGACCTGTCCCCATGCAAGGATCAGGTGGGCCGGCCGGCTCTTTACCTATGGTTAATGTGGACTCCTTACTGGCCCGTATTGCGGCCCTCGAGGCGTCTTTGGCCCGGGCCAGTCAGGCAGGTGCCCCTTTTGGGGTACCTTTTGAGGCGCTAACGGCAGCAGGACAACAGCCGGCGGGGAGGGTTGAGCTGCTGCAGGCGGGTGGCGCGGCTACGGCCACTGCCTCGCAGCTCCCCAGCCAGCAACCTGGTGCGGGTCAAGCCCCGGTGATGAGCTCTACATCGGTCGTGAGCTCCGACGCCCCCAGTGGGCCAGAACCCCCGGTGGGGGCGGCCCGCGGGGGTGCAGCATGTGAGTATACGGTGCAAACGAGTACATCTACACATATTCCCAATATAGGGGGGGCCTTTCAGTGGCCTTGGCCTCGCTCGGGTGGTGCGGGGACTACCCCTCTGGTGCCCCACCCGGCGACAACGACTGCCACCATGCCCACGGGGGTGGGCCTAGGCTCTTACACTGCTGGTAATGTCTTGGGGGTGGCAGGGTTAGCTTAGGCTCCCTTTACCAGGCCTGTTGTTCCCTTTTCGGCTTTGCCGACGGCAGGGTATTCCTTGCCACTGGGTGATCACTTGGCACAGGCTACCAGAGAAAAGATTTGGAGGGGGGAGTATGTAGATATCTTCTCACTCCTGAACAGAGAGCCCACCAAGGAAGAAAGGGAGGGTCAGGATGAGAAGGACAAGGAGCAGGCACGCCGCCGTAAGCCGCCGCGTACCTGGGCTAACTGGCTCCCCGCTTATTTGATATATATGGCGGTATATTTGAGGGCGCGGCCGGATCTAGCTATTCCCATGGTCCAATATTTGGACAACATATATAGGGCGATGGTAGATTTCCCGGGCCCCTCATGGCTAGCATATGATGAGGAATTCCGTATGAGGATTCCCCTCCATCCCGAGATGAGATGGGATGAGCCCTGCCAGAGACTGTGGCTCTTGTATATGACACCCACACGCCCTGCCCCGGGGGATAGATACCATTGTGGACATGCGGTCCAGCGAGTAGCTCCAGCGCAGGTTACCCGCCAACCGGCGGGGCAGGGGGTTCCAGCCCGCCTGCTGTGCTGGACTTTCTCGTCAAATGGTTCCTGCAATCGAAAGAACTGCAGGTATAAGCATGAGTGTCCCACGTGTTCTGGTCCCCACGCAGCCTCGGCTTGTCCCAAGCCTGGGGGGGCGCGAGGCAGAGGGAGGGGTGGACAGTGGGCTGACAAGGCTGCCACGGAGGGAACTAGTTCTCCAAAAGGCACCCTCCCCAATTAAGGTGGACATGCTGGAGCGCTGGCTCGCATCGTACCCAAAGGGGGAGGACAGAGAGTATCTCATTCAAGGTTTTAAGCAGGGATTTCGTATCCCTTTTATGGGTGTTAGATCACCTCAGGATGCTCCCAACCTGTTATCCCTCAGAGGAAGGGAGGAGGTGGCTGCGGCCAGCATTAAAAAGGAATTAGACGCGGGCAGGGTCGCTGGACCTTTTCCTGCACCCCCTTTTCCCAACCTTAAGGTTTCACCATTGGGTTTGGTTCCCAAAAAGTCCCTAGGTGAGTTTCGCCTTATTCATCATTTGTCCTACCCAGCCGGCAGATCGGTCAACGATGCTATACCTGATGACCTTTGTTCGGTCAGGTATACATCGTTCGACCATGCGCTGCGCATGGTGCGCTCGTGTGGCCCGGGTGCCTTGCTGGCCAAGTGCGACATTAAGTCAGCTTTTCGCCTCTTGCCAGTGCACCCGGGTGACTTTGAATTGCTGGGTTTTAAATTTAAAGGGGAATATTATTTTGATAAGGCCATGCCTTTTGGCTGCTCCATATCATGCTCGGCCTTCGAGCGTTTTAGTACTTTCCTAGAGTGGGCTTTTGTCCGCAGGTCAGGGTCCCGGTCTGTAGCCCATTACCTGGATGACTTTTTATTCGGGGGTGAACGGGGCTGGGACACGTGTGCACGTCTCCTCAATACATTTCAGACGCTAATGCAGGAACTTGGTGTCCCTTTAGCGCCCGAAAAGACCGTGGGCCCATCGACCAAGTTAGTATTCCTGGGGGTTGAGATTGACACAGTAGAGCAGGCTTCTAGGTTGCCGGGTGATAAGGTGTCCAGGATAGTGACCCTTATCTCGGAATTGCTGGCCAAGCGTAAGGCATCCCTGAGGGAACTCCAGGTGCTACATGGGCACCTTAATTTTGCCTGCAGGGTGGTCGCACCGGGCAGGGCTTTTGCCCGGCGCTTATGCGACGCCATGGCAGGGTTATCCAGGCCCCACCACAGAGTTAGGCTCACCCGGGGTATCAGGGCAGACATGTTCGTCTGGTTGCAATTCCTGAGGGAGTTTAACGGGGTCTCATTTTGGAGGTCGGACCTCCTGGCATCCCCCAATTTCCAGATCCAGTCTGATGCCTCAGGATCCCTGGGTTATGGGATGTACTTCAATGGGAAGTGGGCCTATGGTGGGTGGCCACCGGCATGGGCAGGCACAGGTCGCCTGCGGGATCTCACATACCTGGAATTTTTTCCCATTCTGGGGGCTTTGATGCTATGGGGCGAACAGTGGGCTAATTCAGTAGTGCATTTTTGGTGCGACAATGCTGCCGTGGTACACATTGTCAATGCACAGACTTCTAAATCGCCCAGGGTTATGGATCTAGTGCGCCATTTTGTGCTGCGCTGCCTGCGCCTCAATGTCTTGTTCAGGGCCAGGCATGTCCCAGGGGTTAATAATGATATTGCTGATGCTTTGTCCCGCCTGCAGATCTCCCGGTTCCGCGCCTTGGCCCCGGATGCGGAGGAATTTCCCTCGCCACTCCCGGACGAGATGTGGACTATTGGCAAGGAGGGGTGAACCGGGCGATTGGCCTTTCACTAGCGCCACGCACGCGTAAGGCGTATCAACAAGCACTCAGTTCATATAGGGCTTTTGCCACTCAATTTCACTTGCCAGAGACCTGGCCTATTCCGGTGGACCATGTTCTGCGGTTCATGGTCCACCTCCATGCACAGGGCCTTGCACCTCGCACCATAGCATCCAAGCTCTCGGCGTTGGCTTTTATGGCCAAAGTAGGGGGTCATGTGGATACCACCTCTGACTTCCGTGTGAGACACGTTTTGGAGGGGTGGGTGCGCGAGCGCGGGCGTTGCCCGGACGACCGGCACCCTATTTCCCCAGGGGTTCTTACCCAGTTGGCCCGGGGCTGGCCAGGCCTCTGTTTTGATCATTATGAGGCAGCCCTTTTTCATGCAGCCACAACGGTGGCATTTTTTGGAGCGCTCCGCGTCAGCGAACTCGTGATGCTGTCTAAGGCGGATGCAAGTGGTAGGGCACTGGAACTTGGAGATGTCTACGTTGCCAAAGACTGGGCCCAGTTGAGGATTCGCTCCTCAAAAACAGATCAGCACGGCGTAGGCAGTGGAGTAAGACTGCTACGGTGTTCTTTGGCAGACATCTGTCCGGTTGGTGCCCTACAGGAGTACCTGGCACTGCGTGGCATGCACCACGGCCCGTTTTTCTGTCACCAAGATGGGTCTCCCCTTACTAAATTTCAGTTTTGGAAGGTGACAGCCATAGCCCTCACCAGGGTGGGTCTTTCAGGTGCCCGTTATGGCACACATTCGTTCCGTATTGGTGCAGCCTCTACAGCAGCTGCTTTTGGGTACTCGGGGGCTGACATACGCAGCATGGGGAGGTGGGGCTCACAGTGTTTTCAGTTTTATGTGCGCCCACTCCCGCCATGAGTACCAATTCAGTCACCTTACCTTCCTTTTTTCTCAATTTTATTACAGACCCTGGGTGTCGTATTACACCGGTGACAGTATGGCTGGTGGGCCACAGCTATGTGCACAGGGCAGCGCGTTACGCTGCGGCGACAGAGTGGGGACCCCGACTGGGACTGGGTGACCACGCCAGTCTCGCATGGCATGGTAAGCCTGGGATGTTATGGCAGGAGCTGAGGCCTTTCCTTTTTTCTGGCCTGGGGGCTGACCCGCCTGACATTCTAATTATCCACCTGGGGGGCAATGATTTGGGCCAGGTCACTGGCTTATCGCTCAAGCATGCGATTTGCGAGGAACTCGCCTACTTGCACTATGTCTGGCCTGCCACAACCCTGGTTTGGTCGGACATTGTTCCGCGCCACTCTTACAGAGGGGGCGTTAACCTCCTTGCGCTTGACCGCGCGAGGCGCGCGGTCAACAAGGCGGTGGCACGGTTTCTTACCACCAGGGCTTGGGGACGGGTTAGTCATCACCCCGATATTAGTCTGCAAAATTATGACCTGTATGCAGGGGATGGGGTCCATCTGTCGCGAGGAGGTATGGACCTCCTGTTGGGTGACTGGCGAGCAGGCCTGTTGACCGAGCTGACGGTCTGGGGGGGGGCGTCAGGTCTTCTGTGAAGCCCCTCCGTGTGGCGGGTAGCACTGGTAAGGTAAACAGTATGACCCACAAGTATCCGGCAGGTTTGCAATTGACTGGACAACACTAGACAGGAATAAATTAGTTAAACGTTGTCCGGTCAACGACGAACCAGGCGATGGGGTGATGGTGATTGCTAACCAGCATGCATCACCCCTGTGATTTCACGGATACGCGTCAGAGGGTGGGGTCATGAGTTAGTTATTGACTACGGTCAACAATTTGTTTGTTGTTGACAAACAAATTGATACAAATTGATACATTGTAACCAATTGCCGTTGGCAATTTTGGGGTGGTACCTTACCAGTGTTACTTCGGCCTGCTTGCCTTAGGAATTATGATTGGTCGTTTTACCAATACAAATTTATAATTCGGACTAGGGCATTGAATCAATAAATGTGGCCCTTTGCTGTTATCCACTTTCAATGTTGTCTGTGTCCGTTATTGGGGGGGTGCGCCTGCAATGCAAGCGCGGCGCCAAAATGGCCGCCGCGCCCTTTGCGGCCCCCCCCCCACAGGACAGAGAATCCGGGTAGTTAGGGGCGTGGCCACCGCCTTGATAAAAGGGGTGGCCACGAGGCAGCCGTGCTGCCATTTTGCCTCAGCGACGGAGCGGAGAAGTTTTTCCCCTCCACCCCCTCCCTAGTTAACAGTGTGATTATGGTCGCTTCGGGGCCGGGTGGGAATTTTTGGTTGGGACCCATATTGGCTTCGGGTCCTGGCTTTTTTGCCCACCCCACACTGTGGCTATGGTTTGATATAGGGGTCTTTCTCCATTACTACTGTTGACTTTGGTCACATGGGCGGGTAGCACTGGTAAGGTAAACAGTATGACCCACAAGTATCCGGCAGGTTCGCAATTGACTGGACAACACTAGACAGGAATAAATTAGTTAAACGTTGTCCGGTCAACGACGAACCAGGCGATGGGGTGATGGTGATTGCTAACCAGCATGCATCACCCCTGTGATTTCACGGATACGCGTCAGAGGGTGGGGTCATGAGTTAGTTATTGACTACGGTCAACAATTTGTTTGTTGTTGACAAACAAATTGATACAAATTGATACATTGTAACCAATTGCCGTTGGCAATTTTGGGGTGGTACCTTACCAGTGTTACTTCGGCCTGCTTGCCTTAGGAATTATGATTGGTCGTTTTACCAATACAAATTTATAATTCGGACTAGGGCATTGAATCAATAAATGTGGCCCTTTGCTGTTATCCACTTTCAATGTTGTCTGTGTCCGTTATTGGGGGGGTGCGCCTGCAAACAGAAACTGCAGCTTGCAGTTATTCTCTGGAAAACTAGCTGATTTATGGATAACAAGATCTTGAAGCTCCATTAGACCAGATTTTCATGCAGAGACCCACCCTTACAAATGATTCTTCCTTCCACCTTCTGCAACGTGGTACCTGCTGGATATTTCATATTATAAAATACATCTACTCTACTCATTCATCCTGCTGGTTGGAGCTAATGGAAATTATACTCAAATACATTGAGAAAAACTACTACTACTACTACTACTACTACTACTACTACTCCACCCTCAGTATTTTCCTTAAAGCACATCTAATACAGATTGTATCAATTACCCCCTACAAAGGCAAAACAATAGATGATAGATCAATTGATAGATCGATAGATACATAGATACATAGATAGATAAGCACTGTTATTTATAAGGGAGCGGTTCCAGAAAAAATGGAGGTATGCCCAGAATCTATCTATGGGCAATCATGCAAAGAGTGGGAGCTGTTTTCGGACCACACGCCCAATCATCCAGCAGTTACGTAGCTGACTTCACAAATGAGTATATGACCAGGCATGCAACAGACAGTCCAGAAACTTGTGTGATTTCCCCTCAGGTTTCTTCTTCTTTGCTTCCTCTTTTACCCCTTTGGGTATTGAGGGAGATACAAGGTTCTCATTCTGGCACTTCTAACAACCTCTACCAGCCGTCATTGATATTCTTCTAATATTTCTTTGATGTTATTTCTCCACTTGCCTCTGGGTCTGCCTCATAGTCTTTGTCCTCTTTTCTCCTCTTTTCACATAAGCCTTGTATGGCATGAAATTCTGAGGAATTCTCTCCAAATAGGCAATCTACAGTACTTTCTTTGTTCTCTGTATGTAATATAAGACTGGTTCTATTCCAATTCTTTTCCCTTATAATCTCATTCCTGATTTTACCTCTTCTGGTCACTCCACTAGCCTTTCTCAGACATCTTATTTCCATGGTGACTGACTTTTGTTTATGTTTTGTTGTGAGTGTCCATGTTTGGTACTGGTTACTTAAGGTGAGAATAAATATGCTTTGTATGAGGTGTTTCCTTGTGTTGATCAGTATTGCCTTGTGTTGTAAGAGTGGAGCTTACTGTCGCAATATTTGGTTTACCATATGTTGCTCTCTTTGTCCATTTTGCTATCTTCAGTAAATGTTGTTTCTAGGCATTTAAACTCTGGCTACTTGTTCTATATTTGTTACCTCTATTTCAACATTTAAAGTATGCTGTTTCTTTCCAATTGCCATTACCTCATTCTTCTCTTTATTGATTCTCATATTACGCCGCAGCCACTGTGCGAGGTCGTCCCTCCCCGCCCCCTGCCACCGGGCGGGGAGGTTAAAAGGGCTCCCGGGCCAAGGGACCCGAAGACGCCGCCGCCGCGCAAAGCCGTCCCTCCCTGCCCCCTACCACCGGGCGGGGAGTTTAGGAGGGCTCCCCGTGGCTTTGGGGAGCCGAAGACGCCGCCGTAGACGCCGCCTCCGCGCACGGACGTCCCTTCCAGCCCCCTGCCTCCGCCCTCCCTATTTGGGGGGAAGAAAAAGGAGATGTCGACGACAGGACTTGCCAGCGCTCCCTGTGCGTTTCGGAAGCCCATGCTTGTTGCTGAACCAGGGGGGGATTGCGGATGGGGTGGGAAGAGAGAGAGTTGGTCCTGCCAGCCAGGAAGGAGGGGCAGCATTCCATCTAGGGAGGTTCCGGGGAACCATATAGGTGTTGTGACGGGCATGGGGCGGTATGGCGGGTACCGTGGGGCGGGCCGCACTCGGGGAATGCGGGTCCGATGTTTAAGTGCGGTCCCTCATTCCAGCCCTGCAGGTACATCTCTGGGCCCTGAGCAGCACATCCAGAGTGACCCCGCCCTTAGGCTGCTGCTGGTGAATGCCAGATCGGTATGTAATAAGGCCCCCCTGATTCAAGATGCCATCCAGGAAGGGCTGGACGACCTGGCATGCATCACCGAAACCTGGCTGACGCCTGAAGATGGAGTACCTCTTTCGGACATGTGTCCAGCTGGGTTCGGTATTTGGCACCAGCCTAGAGGGGAGGGGAGGGGCGGTGGTGTCGCCATTGTTGCCAGGGAGTCTTTGGGAGTTGCTAGGGCCACTGCTCCACAAGTGTCTGGTTGCGAGGCCCTGCTTCTACGGCTGGGCCCCAAGGGTCAGTTGGGGATCTTACTCCTGTACCTGCCCCCTTGCAGGGTAAGGGACACCCTGCCTGAGCTCCTCGAGGCCGCCTCGATGCTGGCGTTGGAGTTCCCGAGGCTTATGGTTCTGGGGACTTCAATTTGCCATCGTTGGGGATGGCTTCTGAGGTGGCAAGGGAGTTCATGGCTTCCATGGCAGCCATGGGCCTGACTCAGGTAGTTCGGGGTCCGACCAGGGGCAGTGGTCACATGCCAGACTTAGTTTTCTTGTCGGAGCAGTGGCAGAGTGATCTGAGATTACAGGATTTAGTCATCTCACCTGTGCCATGGTCAGATCACTATCTGGTGACTCTTGACTTTCTGGGGGCGACACTTCATCGTAGGGAGGCAGGGCCTATTAAAATGGCCCGCCCTCGGCGACTAATGGATCCAGATGGATTCCAGAGGGAACTAGGGGGTGTTCCTCTGGATCGGCTACACGATTCACCCGAGGCACTTGTCGACCTGTGGAATAGGACGAAATCGCCTTGGATGAAATCGCGCCACTGCGGCCTCTCCGCGCCCGTGGGGTTAGGTCATCCCCGTGGTTCACAGATGAACTGCGTGAACTCAAATGGGCAAAGAGACGCCTAGAGCGCCGCTGGGTGAAGTCCCGGGATGCCTCCGATTGGACACTAGCTAGAGCTGCTATTAGGGCCTACCTAGTGGCGATGGGGGTGGTGAGGCGACAATACTTCACCGCCCTTATTGCCTCCGCTGATAATCGCCCAGCCGCCCTGTTCCGGGTTACCAGGTCCCTCCTCGGTAGGGGGAGATCGGTGCCCGGTTGGCAGGGTTCGGCTGAGGACTTTGCTGACCATCTGGTGGAGAAAATCGATCGGATTCGTTCAGGACTGAATCCTGGCGTGGATGGGGAGGGTCGGGGGGGTGCCGGAGCACAGTCTTGCTGTACGATCTGGGATCAGTTTGATCCTGTTGTCCCTGATGAAGTGGACAGGCTCCTTGCAGCTGTCTGTGCCACTACATGTCCTTTAGACCCCTGTCCCACCTGGTTGGTGAAAGCCACCAAGGAGGTAACAGGTGGCTGGGTTGGGGGGATAATAAATGCATCCTTACGGGAGGGGGTATTTCCTGCACAGCTAAAACATGCTCTGGTGCACCCCCTCCTGAAGAAAATATCCCTCGACCCAGCTGTCCTTAACAACTACAGGCTGGTTTCCAACCTGCCCTTCCTGGGTAAGGTTTTGGAGAAGGTGGTGGTGCGCCAGCTGCAGAGTTTCCTGGAGGAAGCGGATTATCTAGACCCCTTTTCAATCAGGATTCAGGCCCGGGTATGGAACGGAGACGGCATTGGTCGCACTGATGGATGATCTCTGGCAGGAGCGGGACGGGGGTTATCCATCCGTCCTTGCTCTTCTTGACCTCTCAGCGGCTTTCGATACCGTCGACCACGGTATCCTTCTGGAACGGCTCAAAGGACTGGGGATCCAGGGCACTGTGTTGTCCTGGTTTTCCTCTTTTCTGGAGGGCCGTACCCAGTCGGTGTGGTTAGAGAGTGAGAGGTCCAGCCCTAGGCTCCTCAAGTATGGGGTTCCTCAGGGCTCGGTGCTCTCTCCTCTCCTATTTAACATCTACATGAAGCCACTGGGTGAGATCATTCGTTCCCACGGGGTGCGGTACCATCAGTACGCGGATGATACTCAGCTGTACATCTCGGCCCGTGGGAACCCCGGTGATGCTGTTGAAATCCTATCCGGATGCCTGGAGGCCATTGGGGTCTGGATGGGGGCCAATGGGCTTCGGCTGAATCCCAGCAAGACAGAGTGGCTATGGATAGGGGGCCCCGTGTTATCCAGGGAGTTACCACCTTTGGTACTGGATGGGGCTGTTTTGCCCCAGACAGACCCAGTGCGCAACTTGGGGGTCCTTCTGGACTCGCGGCTGCTGCTAGAAGAACAAGTGGCGGCTGTGGCCAGAGGGGCTTTTGCCCAACTTCGGGTGATTCGCCAATTGCGCACGCTCCTGGACCGGGGCTCCTTGCTTATGGTCACCCATGCTCTGGTTACCTCCCGACTAGATTATTGTAATGCGCTCTACATGGGGCTGCCCTTGACGACCATTCGGAGGCTGCAGCTGGTCCAGAATGCGGCGGCCCGGGTGGTGATGGGGTGTGGGCGATATGCTCATGCCTCACCGCTACTTCGTGAGCTGCACTGGTTACCAGTTTGTCTCCGGGTGCAATTTAAGGTGCTGGTTTTGACCTTTAAAGCCCTATATGGCAGTGGGCCAGGATACCTTAGAGACCGCATCATCCCAAGAGTGTCTGCCCGTCGAACCAGAGCGGACCGGAGGGGCTCTCTAATAGTGCCATCAACCAGGGGTGCACATCTGTCTAGCACCCGAAGGAGGGCCTTCTCCGTGTCCGCACCAACTCTCTGGAACCTCCTGCCAATAGATCTAAGACTTCAAAGTGAACTGCTGCCCTTCAGGAAAGGAGTGAAGACCTGGCTGGCAGGGCAGGTGTGGGGCCCAAATGGGACTACGGTTCCCGCCTGCTGGCTTTTGTAAGGACTGGGAACTCTCTCTTCTTCTTCTTTTGTATAGTAGGTGGGATGGGTGGGCGGGATATGGGTTTGTTTTTAAAGTGGGTGGGATGTGGGTTTTTATAGTGTTTTATGTGTTTTTAGAATTGTTGTAATGCTGCCCTGAGTCGGGTTCTGCCTGAGTGGGCGGCATATACAAATGCAACTATAAATAAATAAATAAAATAAATATTTATCTTACATTCTTGGTTCATGGACGTAAAATGTTGCTGTACTTCCTTAGCATGTGCTTTCTATCAAGGCCTGATCATCTGCAAAAAGTAGTTCACTCCTTTAAGTGTACTTATTACAGTGGAACCCCACATAATGAATGCTTCGTATAAAGGGAAATTCATACAATGAAGCATTCGTTATGCAATGGCGATATCCCGTATAATGATTTTTTTTGTTATATGGGGTTTCCACTAAGCGGGTATACCCCGTTTAACGGAAACCCTGTATAACAAACTTTTTTTATTATGCGGGGATCTCCCATTGGATCTGCATAGACAAGAGCTCCTTGGAATGGAGCTTTTTTGCTATGTGAGTTTCTACTGTATTATTAATTTTGGCAGTAAGATTTCAGCCTAGGTTTGTACACAATGTGATCTGTTGGTAGTCTACAAGGATCTCAGTTACGCCTTGGCTGCTTAGAATAGAAGAAATTTTCACCACACAGCAGGCTGCCATTCATGGCTGGTGATGTATATTCTGTTCAGCAAATCACAAGTTGTATAGGTCTCTTGGTTTGTGGTGAATCCTTGTAATGAAATACAAAGATGACTAAATTGCTTTTATCTTTGTGTTATGCATCTTGCAAATTTTTGGCTTGTTCAGCCCTAACCTTCTGCTGAGCCATTTCCTAAGGCACTTCTTTAGCAATATTCTGATTAATATTGCCAGTGGCATTATAATAGATGTTTAGAAAGAAGTGCCATCTGCTGAGTGAAATTGTCTTTCAGCAAAAACACATCCCGTCTGTAAACAATTAACCCTACATCTTACAAAATAAATGCCTGACTTTCATTATCATTACTAGTTATTTCCAGATTCTACCCACATGGAAATGCATTAAAACTGTGGTTTGTGCTGCTTTGGAATGCCTATAATACTTGAAATGAAGCTTTTGAAATTCACAAACTTAATGAAACACTGTAAATTATGAATATGTAAAACTGAATTATGCAATGCTGCATTTGAAGTTGATAGTATAAGCTAAGCAGCTGGTTGGATCTCAGAGAACATTCTCTTTATGTCTTCACAGACCTTGGGTACTCATAGTTTTATATCTTTAGTTGCCCAGGTATAAATCTTTGGATATAGATTTATCTATTTGCCACATGTTAGCGAATGATAAGTTCACTACCAGGTGTTTTACAATTGCACAGAGAAACTATAATCTATGGCATGGCTACAAATGGATGACTCTATCTATTTTGGTTATAACACCTGTCAAGCGCTTGAAACACAAGTTATGTCTCATTTCTGCATCCCTTATTTGTCACTAATATTTTCTTCTTGGTTAAAAAGCTAGCATTAAAGTTTATATACAATATCCCATGTTTTTCTACTAATTAGGAGAAATGATTGATATGCACACATTCAGAAAGCTGCATGCAAAACTGCTCTACCTTCTTGTATACATTTTTATTGCACTGCAGCATTGCAAAATTCAATGCAGTGAAAAAAATCTGGATTTTTCAGAAAATTCTGTATTAGTTCAGAAAGCATCAGTGGTAGGATTCAAATTTTTTTTACTACCTACTCTGTGGGCGTGACATGGTGGGCATGGCCCGGTGGCTATGGAATTGGGTGGGCATGGCCAAGTGGCCATGTGACTTGCTCCTCCTCCTCTTTTGGAGTGATTTTTCAAATGTGGGGGCCAGGTGTGGAGGAAGACCACCAGGAGGCTTAAAAGAGATTCTACCAGGCACAGAAGGGGATAAGGGCATCGAGTTGATGATTCCTAGAAGGGAAGGAGACCAGATGAGAGTGTGGAACAGGAAATTGTCCCTTTTCAAAAAGCGTCCCTTCCGGTCCATCATTTTCTCCCTCTCCCGGAAGACGATGGAGAAGGTTGGTGTGTGTTGGAGGGGGAGGAGGGCAATTGGGGAGGCAGGCGCAGGCCTATGACCTGAGGTTCCAGCAACCAGATGGGTAGAGCCAGCCAGAATTTCTACTACCGGTACAGGCATACGGGGCGTACCGGCTGAATCCCACCACTGGAAAGCATGATTTTCAGTATCAGCTCCTTAAGGGGAAATCTTCCTTCCTTCAGTCAGATGCTAAGTTCTGAATTTTCATGAAGGATTGTCACTGAACAATGTTATTTGGAATGCTCCATAAAGAGTAAGAAGGAAGATCCCTCTATTACAGTGAAATAAAAGTTCAAAAGACAACAAGTTTCAGCTCTGCAGACATCAAACCCTCTTCTTATGGGAATGTTTTTCACCTTTCTCCTTCTGCCCTTCTATTGCTTTAACAAAGACTTCTTTAGCCTCCACTTGCTTATTTATTCATTGCTTTTTTGTTATTCACTTTGCAGAGATTTCCCTGCAAAGCCACAAGCAAACCAAAACATGTACACTCATAGTATAATAGAAAACATACCTTAATAAAAATAAAAATTGAGGAGTAAACTCTATTTAAAATCAGGGAACAGAAGTACACATACAGCTATCCAAATGTCAGGCAGAATATAAGAAATGTACTGTAATTACTTGTCTATATCTAAAGATATGTTTTGCTTCTGTGTTCTCATGAACTAGGTCTCCTTTGCTGGTGAAACATATAAAATCCTTTTTGTGGCTTACTCTAAGTACACCTTGCTTAAGGACAAAGTTACTATACTCACATCAACAACTGGGAGGAAATATGTACATCCTTCCTGTAGTACTTCAGTTACTTGGATCTCAGTTGTGCCACTATAAGTGGGCAATTTTTACTCTTTCTCACTTTATCCACAGTTTCCCTTCTCACACCTACATCATTTTCAAGGGTTGGCTAGACTGTAGACTCAGACTTGTAATAATCACAAATACTGAGAGTGCAAGGAGGAGGTGGGAACTGAGGACACACAGTCCAGGTACCTGTGATAGACTGTTCCTCTTCTAGTTGTCCAACAACATGTACTTTTAAAAATTTCACAACTGAACTCATGGAATGTCATACTAAGAAAGTGAATTTTATTCCCCTGAAAAATGGATAAAACCATCAGATGTCCATAACAGGAAATCATTTCAATGAATGTTTGTTCCATTCACAGGAAAAAAAGGTAGGATTTAAGCTGTTGAATTTACTTCATAAACAGATGCCAAAGGAGCAAGCAAAATTAGATTTTCATAGTAGATGGTGCTCCAGGAATCACCTTGCTGCTGTAGGATAGTACAGGAAAAGGAATGAGTTTATTCCAGAGTAACCTTGTCAAAACTTTCCTTATTCCATAATTATCCTCTGGATTTTCCTATAACTGGCAATTGCCGGTTGTAGGCCTCCACCTTTTGACTAAATCACTGTGCTTTTTGTCAACTGAATGTTATGTTGTTTAGTTGAAGAAAGAATGATACCATATAAACCAACAAATTCCAGTCCCCAACAGGTGACTATCAATCTAGTCAAGACTGCACTTGCTTTGATTCATGCTCAAACTCTCCAAAGGGCAGTTGTCAGTGAGCAAGTACCATCAGAAATTTCTGGGCCCCATACTGAGCAATCCTAGTGCCCCCACACACATTTTGGCCACACCCGTCTGTGGGTGTGGCCAAATCTGTGGGCATGGCCCAATTTGGCCATGTGACGTGCTGGGCTCTAGTCATGCCTGCCACATAAAGATAAAGGTTTCCCTTGTTCGAAATCCAGTCGTCTCCGACTCTAGAGTTTAGTGCTCATCTCTGTTTCAAAGCTGAAGAGCCAGTGCTGTCTGCTTTCTACAGACTTTTCCATGGTCATGTGGCGGGCATGATTAGACACCAGAGTGCACGGGAATGCTGTTACCTTCCCACCAAAGTGGTCCCTATTTATCTAATTGCATTTTCTTGCAATCAATAGATAAATAGTAGTCTGGCTCCTGCTTGTTTTCTTACATAAATGAGGAGAGATGAGAGCCCAATTTGGACAGATAATTCATTTTAAGGTAAAGGTTACTCATGCTCGAAAGTGAGTCGTCTCCGACTCTAGGGTTCAGTGCTCATCTCTGTTTCAAAGCTGAACAGCCAGTGCTGTCTGCTTCTGCAGATGTTTCCGTGGTCATGTGGCAGGTATGACTAGACACAGAACGGTGTTTACCTTCCCACCGAAGTGGTCCCTATTTATTTACTTGCAATTTCTTGCTTTCCAACTACTAGGTTGGCAGGAACTGGGAGAGAAGATGGGAGCTCACTCTGTCATGCAGCACACGGCAGGGCCTTAGCCAGGGAATGGCCAGGGTGGGCATTGCCCACCCAGAGTTAGCAGTTTGCCCGTCCTTAGACTCTTGGCTGCTTATATATATTTAGCAGCATGTGGAGAGAGAACTACCAGAGGTGCAGGCTGGTTTCAGAAGAGGCAGGGGGCCCAGAGACCACATTGCCAACATATGTTGGATCATGGAGAAAACAAAGGAATACCAGAAACAAGTCTACTTCTGCTTCATTGACTGCACCAAGGCCTTTGATTGTGTGGACCACAACAAAATGTGGCAAGTAATTAAAGAGATGGGAATACCAGAACACCTTATATGCCTCATGAGAAATCTGTACATGTGTCAAGAAGCAACAGTTAGGACAGAATACGGAATGACAGAGTGGTTTGGAATAGGCAAAGGAGTAAGACAAGGCTGCATCTTGTTACCCTGCTTATTCAACTTATACACAGAGCACATAATGTGCAATGCAGGGATGGAGGAATCACAATATGGAATCAAAATTGCTGGGAGAAACATCAACAATTTGAGATATGCAGACGATACCACCCTAATGGCAGAACGTGAGGAAGGCCTAAAGAAGCTCCTGATTAGGTTGAAAGAAGAGAGTGCAAAAGCTGACCTGAGACTCAATGTCAAGAACTGAGATAATTGCAACAGGCCATATCAGTCCCTGGAAAATAGATGGGGAAGAAGTAGAAGCAGTGACAGATTTTACTTTCTTAGGATCTAAGATCACTGTAGATGGGAATTGCAGCCATGAAATAAAAAGGCGACTGATTCTTGGGAGACAAGCTATGAAAAACCTGGGGAACATAGTGAAAAGTAGAGACATCTCACTGCAAACAAAGGTCCGCATAGTCAAAGCAATGGTATTTCCGGTGGTAATGTATGGCTGTGAGAGCTGGACCATTAGAATGGCTGAGCGAAGGAAAATAGATGTCTTTGAGATGTGGTGCTGGAGGAGAGTTTTGAGTGTCCCCTGGACAGCAAGGAGAACAAATGGGTCAATATTAGACGAGATTAGCCCTGACTGCTCTTAGAAGGACAAATTACAAAGATTAAGCTGAAGTACTTTGGACATCAAATGAGAAGAGAAGATTTACTTGAGAAGGTCTTGATGCTGGAGAAGGTGGAGGGAAAAATAAGAAGGGGACAGCCAAAGATGAGATGGCTAGATGGTATTGTAGACACAATGGGCATGGGGCTGTGCAGACTGAGAAGGATGATGGAGGACAGGGGTGCCTGGAGAGCAATGGTCCATGGGGTCGCAAAGAGTCAGAGTCGACTGTGCGACTGAACAACAACAACAATATATATGTGATATTGTTGTCCACCCTGAAAAAATATTCACCCTAGAATCCTGGCTATGGCCTGGGCCACCACAGTTTAAAAAAAAAACCCACAAACACTCACTCAGCCACAGCCAGAAAATTCAGCTGTTTCCTAATAAGAAGACACATGTCACATGCTTAGAGCAGGGCCGTAGCCAGGGGGTGGCCAGGGTGGGCTTTGCCCACCCTGAGTTAGCAGTTTGTCCCCCCCATCTATCTATCTGTCTGTCTGTCTGTGTTTGTGTGACATTGTTGCCCACCCTGAAAAAATATTCACCCACCCACATCTAGAATCCTGGCTATTGCCCTGGCTCAGAGGCTCTCTGAAAAGAGAGAGAGAGAAAGAGGGGGGAAAGTGAGACATGAAGCTTCCCACACATCCCACGTCCTTTTGCTAGCAGAGGAATTCACACACTTTTTTGCACATTCCACTCCCGAGTGGGTGCGGCCAGATGTAGCTCCTTGCTGGCCGGCCCTGCCTCTCGTTTGGGTGTGTGTGTGCTTGTGCTTTTTCAGTGGGGCTGCTAGAAAGTGAAACCTAGCAGCTTGGAAGTGCTGCTCGTCCGCCTCCCCTGCTACACAAACCCCCATACTGCAGCTGGAGAGGAACCCTCTACACACACAGAGAGAGAGAGAGAGAGAGAGAGACTCTCTCTCTCTCTCTTGCTTGCAAAGGCGTGCAGAGCCATGCACTCCTCTCGCCGTCATGCCCGTCCGCAGGCGGTGAGGCGAAGGTGCTCGCCAGAGGCAGCCGGTGGCATTGTGGTTAAGATAAGAACAGGGGGAAAGAGAAAACCACAAGCCGCTGAGCAAGAAGCCATCGAGCCCACCCCCTTGCCTTGCCTGATCCGGGCTCATCGTGGCTCCCGAGTCCCGCCCTTCCTGGCCAGAGGCTCCCAGCTGCGCCATACCGTACATTACCATATGGGGTCTGCACATGCGTAGAACCCTTTCTGCACAGAAATGTTCTGGGATTGGGGGCGGGGCCATCAGCCTGCTTCTGGCACACACACTCCAGAGCCCAGAGGCTACTGGCACTGCGTGCCGTGGTTAAAAAAAGTTTTTAAAAGTTAAACCAATTAATAAAGCTGAGCTAAATGGGCCGCCCACCGCCGGGGCCCCTGCCAGCTCCGGGCCCAGGATGCCAGCCCCGCCCGTTCCCCCTCTGACAGCGGCTCTGAGTACCATTTCTTTAAACAAGAAGATATCATACCATCAATTTGACACTGACATACTGGACAGTATCATTGTTCTTGGATTGTTGTTGTTTCCAGTCATTTGATAAATAATTCCTGACATGGAAAGAAATTCAAAATAAAGTGTAAGAAAAGAGTAGTCCTGTTACTATCTGGGTATAGAGGAGATGTAGAGGGGGAATGTCTGCAATATACTGTGAGAATGTGAGAAAGGAGGTCAAAATTAATGTACCAATGAGGTATCATAATATAAAAGTGGTGATGGGTGAAATTGTGTTAATGTGATCCAGCAATGGGCAACTGATTTAGGGATTCTTAAAAATAAACTGAGTCAAAATCTTTTGGCTTTGAATCATGGCTGAATTTTGGTGCCCATGTATCATGAAAATACAGCATGCAAATGTGGCATGGTCACTGTGGTTCCCCCCATCTATATGTACAATAATGTCTTGTTGATTCATTCAACTTGAATAATTGTTACATAATTTGGGATTCAAACCTACATTCATTGTTTGCTTCAAAATCCTTATGACACAGTTGTTAAACTGAAATACTGTACCCAAAAACTCTGCTCACAATCAAAGTTTGATCCCAAAGGAATCAAGGTTGACTCAACCTTCCATCCTTCTGAGGTTGGTGAAATGAGTATCCAGCATGTTGAGGGCAAAATGCTAATTACCATGTGAACCATCCATAGAGTGATCTAAAAGCTATGGGATGGTATATAAATATAATTGTGATTGCTAAAATGAATGGCAGAATAAGATAATTCTGACCATATTTCAGCAGGAGAGTGTTAGGCATAGTTGTCAAGTATCCCTTATTGGCTGGGAAAACCCCTTATTTTACCCTCTTTCCCGCCGTCATCCCTTATTAATTAGACTGCAATGCCCTATTGCCACCATTGGAGGGCAGCACAGGATAAGCATAGCTGTCAAGTATCCTGTATTTGCCGGGAAATTTCCCTTATTTCCAAATCCAAAACTTGACAGGTATGGTGTTAGGAGCAGCAAGAGCAATTTCACTTATATACAGCCCCATAGTACTTAGAGCTCTCTCTGGGTAGTTCACCATGTCACAATCCTGTTTCATTTAATATAATGGGAAGAAATATATGGGTATGAGCATAGATAGTGGAATGTCAAATCTGACAGACTGTGGCTGCTTAGTCAAGCAAACCATGCATACTGTTCAGATGCACTTTAATAAACTTTGGTTTTAATTATAAACCTATAACAGTTTGGTGCAGCAGAGTCAGGATTTGGGGAAGTGTGGGGTGCAAGTTATAGGCTCTTCAATAATATTCTAGAAATCTGAACATATGAACACATAATTAGCACACCAATTAAACAATCCTTTGAATAGGTCCTTTTTGTCAGCCCACACTTTCCATCCCCAAAGGGGAAGAGGTCAAACATCTCTATCAAAACTAGATTTTTCCTAGATTGTCCAATCCTAGCACTGTAAATGCATTAGGAGGGAAACACACAGAAGCCTAAATTACTGTAACAAACAGTCTATGGTATTTCTCAAAGTTTCCAGCAAGTATGGGTGCAATGTGATTTGCTTATTATGACTGGAGGAACTACCTCTGAGGAGGAATGAGTTGGCGCCAGCTGACAATACAGCAAAACTGTACTTTAAATCAGGGGTACCCAAACTTTTTGGGCCGTGGGCCAGTCACGTGGTTCAGTGGGCTTGTCACATGGTTCCTTCCACTGGAAGTGGAAATAAAATGTGCCCGTGCATGCACAGGACTCTGCAGTGAGGGTGTCAATGCTGGATGAATTGTGTCAGCAGCCAAATCCGGCCCACAGGATGTAGTTTGGGCACCCCTGATTTAAATCAAAGCTTCTTGTGTTAAAGAAGTGTAATTCAAAGTAGTCACTTGGCTCTTTGCAAAGCAATGGTACCTCATCTTGTGGTCACTCATGATCCTGAATTATAACTCTCAGTACACTCAAGAAATATCATAAACTTGGTTGTATTAACTGAAACGTCTTGGCATTATAGTACCAATGCATTTATAGGACAAAGATTGGACTACAAAATAGAAATCTAGTTTTCAAAGAATAGTTCCCTTTCCCCTTCACGATGTGAACAGACATGAAGTTCTCAGCAGAGGGGAAGTCAAAAGCATACTTGGTCTTCTTTTGTAGTTGTGGCCTTTCTCAAAAGCAGGAGGACATATTAGAAAGACACTGTGGCATGCTGTTTTTGACATTTTTCACTTGATAGCAAAAAATCAGATATTGAGAAGTTGAAGAAAATTCTCTGTTGGGATATCTGCATTTTATCATATAATTTTGGAATGCTGTTGATCCATTCCTTTGAGAGATGTGAGCAGAGTTTTGAGAAATGCAATTGCCCTCTCTGTGTCAGTTTCTGAAAAGGTGTTTTGCATCATTGAATATCCTATTAAAGGTCAACTGACAATGCTGAGATGTTAGCTCAGGAAAAAAAATCATTAAATGTAACTCTATTGATCAGCAGGTAATTGTCCCATTAAAATTCATGGAGTTTCCCATTATTGTTCTTCCTCAATAAAAATAATTCACTAGGAGAATTTGTTTTTCATGTTCTATTATACTTAGGGGATTTTCGCAATGAGTGATTTAAAGAAGAAACTCACAAGCAATGATATTCTACCCAAAGATTGACAAACCAGACAGTTATCTTAATCTGGTTAACTGCTAAGATTGTTCACTGGGAAGTTGTACAAGTCAAGAAGTTAAGTGTTTCCTTGCAGTATGGGGTTCCCATCACTCCATAAACAGTCACAGATGTTCATGAGAATATCCTAGAGATGCAGTGGCCTTTCATTTCCCCTCAGAGTGTGTGAACTCTTTTCGCTACAGAATTAATTACCCCATAATTAAGGTTTTCAACTAGGATTATTTCAGTTTAAAATAAACTAGAATTAGTTTCTTTCTTTTTCTTAAACAAAAGAAAACATAAAAACTACATTGCAAAATGGATTGGATCACGGCATTTCAATTTGCATTTTCATCTCGGCTTCGCCTGAGTTGCTTGTTGGTGGGCAGCCGGAGGTGGTTGAGGGTGGTGGTGGTGTCTGCGTGGCTTTTTCCTCTCTCCCCTGTTTTTGGAGTGCAACTGGATATGACTCCAGCCCTCAGCCTATTCAGAGTCCTCCAAGTGATGTAGGGGGAGGTTGAGATCCTCAGCTATATCCTCCTTTAATGTTGTTTCTTGTCCAGTGAGTTCCTTCCTCCATCCTCTAATTTGGTTTTGTTCTTGCAAACCCTCAAGAATGTTTGTTCTTTCCATAAAGCTCTTTGTGGAGCTAAGCCACTGGACTTGAGGCTCATATCCGTCCAGAAGGTGTCAAGGTTCATTCTCTTGCTACTTTCTGTCAGCATCCGCTGCTACTTCTCTCCTTATCTTAAGTGGAGCAATATCAACAAGAAGCTGTAGGTTTGAGGCATCTTGTCACTATACACAGAGCTTCAGTAATAGTGATTGATGTTAACTTGTTTTGTGTGTGTGTAGATGCAGTTCATACTGGAGCTGCATACTCTGCTGCAGAGATGCACAGGATCAAAACTGATGTATGCAGCATTGGTGGATGAGTTCCTCATTTATAGTTTGTGAGTTTCCTGATGATGTTGTTCCTTGTACTAAATTTGGCTTTGGGATTCAGACAGTGTTCCATAAAAGAGAGTGTCCTGTCAAGCATCACACAGAGTTATTTTGGTGCTGAACAATGGTGTAATCGGTTTACTTGTCATGTAACATCCAACCTAACCCTTGCCTCTTGGTTTTGAAGGTGGAAAGCAAACACTTGAGTCTTGCTTGGATTAGGCTTCAAATGGTTGATGTTGTAATATTCTCCTAATTCTTCAAGTGTTATAGTAAGTTTTCCAGCTACCTCATCAAAGTTTGATTCTTGTACGGCCATTGCTGCATCTTCCGCGTAGATTAACAGTTTTGTATTGTCAGGAACTGGTTGATAATTTATATACTTGTATATATTATACAGTTTTGTCAACAATACACTTCCTTGGGGCAATCCAAGGAAACCTCAATTTGCTGTTCTTTCCATTCATCATCACATAGAATCTCCAGTTCTGAAGGAAGCTGCCAATGATCCTAGTCCTAGTAAGCTTGTTATCTCTGGTAAGATTATTTATATTACAGAGCAGAATCTTATGATCGACCGTTATGTATACTGCAGCTAGGTCAACAAAAGCCACTCTAGTAATTAGCTTTCTTTTGAAGCCATCCTCAATGTGTTGCAGAAGGATAAGAATTTGACCACAATATCACCTGCCAGGCCTAAAGCCTGCTTGCTCCTTCATGATGTTTCCAGCAATTAATTTGGAAATGCGATTGTAAATCATCAGTTCCAGTGCCTTATAAAGGTGACAATGTAATGACACTGGTTGGTAGCTTTTCAGATCATCTGAATTTTTGACAGGTTTCATGAAAGCAACAACACTAGTCTGTCTCCACAATTTAGGAACCTTAAGTTCATCTATGCAGTTGTTCATTAATTGCAGGAACCATTCCAAAATGCAAGGACCACACTGCTTTATCTGCTCTGTTCTTATGTCATTGATACCTGCTGCTTTATTTGATTTCATACTGTTTATAGCTTTCTCCAATTCAGATGCTACAAAGAGGCTATTAAGAAAAAACCCTCTTGTTCCTCTGGTCAGATAACTTTTCCCCACACCTTTTTGCCTTGGGATTTTCCATTCTTTAGCAACTGACTAGCTATTTGGTCTGCTTTTACTCCAGTATAGTTTTGCTGTGGCTGGGTTAAATCACCACCTATTTTTAAAGAAGTTCCCAAGCTCATCTACTATTTTGCCACAGATCCAGGTTCTTGACAAGTGTGCACCATTGTGATTTCTGATTTTCAACTAGAGCTTGCACCTGTTATTCCCCAGCTTCAACAATATCTTCCTGAAAAGAATCCTGGTTGTAGAGTGCCTGATACTTATCCAGCAGAGAGGTGCAGCATACTCTTGGAATATTGTTTCTTGATATTACTTTAACCGGATGGACAAAATCATGATATTTATCTGTACATGGAGGGATCTTCTCTATACTTTTATCCAACTGCTCTCCTAAATACACCTATTTAGCCTTCTTAAAGTTAAAACATCAGCAAAAAGCAGCTCCTGCAGATTCACAGCAGCATTTTACTATGTATATGATGCATCTGTGTTGAGTGTGTAGGGTCAGAGGTTGTTTAAATTATACCCGTCCTCTATCTACCACTGTTAAAGGATGCAGGCAGTTTCAGATCATGTACAAGTTGGAGATCATTGGTGTCTGCCCAAGATAAAAGTTGTGCACCATCCTCATTGGTCTGGTTATAGCCCCAAGCCTCACTGTGACAATTAAAGTCTCCAATTACAAAATTTATTAAGTCATAAATTAAATTGTATTAACAATAGGCAAAATAAGGAAAAGCAAAAAGAGTTAGAGGATGAAATAAAGAAATTACAGGGTATTCATGCAAGAACAGGAGATAGGGACATATTCGATAAAATGCAAAAATTAAAAAGAGAATCTATTGAAAAAGATATTGAAAAGGTTAAGAGGAATCTAATTTATTTGAAAAGAGATTACTTCGAGTACAGTAATAAAAATTCTAAGCTAGAGCGGCTGAAGAAAAGAAAGATAAAAGAGGAATTTCAGTTTTGATAGATAAGTATGGCGGAAGATGTAACAAGTTAGAAGATAAAATTCAAATTGTTAAGGCTTTTTATCAGGAATTGTATTCGAGGAAGAACGTAAATAAGGACGAATTAGAGCGATATCTAGATAAGTGGTCAAGAATAAATTTAAGTTCAGAACATAGGAGTTATATGGATGAAAAGATAACACAAAAGGAAATAAAGGAGGTCATAAAAAGGTTAAGGATAGGGAAGGCTCCAGGCGAGGATGGTTTATCGGTGGAGTTTTATAACGACTTTAAAGAGATGTTGTTACCAAAAATGGAAAGGATTTTTCATTATATTTTGGAGGGAGGGAGAGTTCCTAAATCGTGGTATAGTACAATTATAATTTTAATTCCAAAGGTAGGGAAAAATTAGGGAAAAATTGAATCCTATAGACCGATTTCCCTGATGAAATCAGGACGCAAAAATTTTCATGGCGATTTTAGCTAACAGATTGAATAATTTTAGTGGCAAATACATTAATAAGGATCAAGTGGGATTTATGAGGGATTGGTATATGTCAGATTTGACGAGAAGGATGGTTGACTTGACAATTATTGCTCAGCAACAAGAGGAGCATGTAGGCTTCTTCTCCCTGGATATATTCAAAGCTTTTGACTCGATCCAATGGATAACTATAAAGGAAATTATAAGAAAATATGGATTTGGACAAAAATTTTGTGGGGTAATTGAGCAGTTGTATCAGCAAGGCTCGGCTAGGGTTAAATTAAATGAGGAATTAACAGGGGAGATTAAATTGGAAGCGGGCACAAGGCAAGGAGACCCATTGTCGGCATCTTTATTTATCATGGCCATGGAATTGTTAGCTAATGTAATAAGGGAAGATAAGGAATTAATTGGAATTGAGGGTATAAAAATTAGCCAATATGCTGATGACACCCTAATAACAATAAAAAATCCACAGAATGCACTAGGAAAGATATATGGGCATTTAGAGGAATTTCAAAGGGTGACGGGACTCAACGTAAATTGGGATAAGTCAGAAGCAATTTTTTTTAATATGGATTTGGACATACAAGAAAGTTTAAAGGCTAAATTTAAAATACAAATTAGAGATAATATAAAATACCTGGGGATAAACATTTCAAATAAATACGATGATTTTATTTTTATTTATTTATTTATTTATTGTCAAATTTCTATACCGCCCACTCAGCCAAAGCCGACTCCAGGCGGTTCACAACAATGGGTAAAAACAGATAAAAACAAATAAAACAGATAAAAACCAGCAATAAGAACCCACCCCTAAAAAGAGAGGGGTGCAGGAACTGAAGAAACCGTGGGGCAGGCACGGTTATGATAAACTGGGAAAAGAATTAAAAGAAATGATTTTAAGGTATAAGAAACTAAATTTGTCGTGGTTTGGATGTGTTTCATTATGTAAAATAAAGCTTTTACCCAAATTAATTTTTTTATTTGACACCCTGCAAATATATATGAAAGAGAAGGAATTAAAGGTTTTTCAAACTATATTAAATAATTTTTGTAACGGAGGAAAAAGGGCTAGGATACCAAAGTTTTTATGGTATTCTTCACAAAAAAAGGGTGGGTTAGGAATTCCAAATATTAAAAACTATTATTGGGCATTTCAATTGAAGAATATTTGTAAATTTTTAGTGAAAGAAGAGCCAATTTGGGGAAAAATTGAATTGCGAGAGAAACTGGGTGAAGAAATATTAACGTTTTTGGGCAAAGGGAAAGCTAAGACTAATACTGCAAATAAAATGTTAAAAGCTCTTTTAAAAACTTGGACACTATTGAAAAGGGTTGTCCCCAATAATAGGCTTGGGTGATATGAAATCATTCCCATTGAGAATGGATCGGAGAGTAGAAGAAGTATTGAATAAGAACAAAGTAACTTTATTAAAGGATTGGATAGCAGCATGTAGAGACAAGGAAAGAAAGTTAGATATAGGTAGACAACTCAAATTGAACTGGCTTCAAATGATGTCTATTGACAGTTGGAATAAAAGATATACAGATGAATTGAGCTTGGATAGGGAACGGACAAAATTTGAAGAGTTGATACATAGTCTAAAAAGTGGGCAGGTAAAAGTTAAGGGGTTAGTAAGCAAAATATATAAGGTTTTAGATGACTCAGATCAACATCAGAAAGCTTTAAAAGAAACGTGGGAGCTAGATTTGAATATTAAAATCACAGATGAGCAGTGGAATGGTAAATGGAAAAGGAGAATAATGAGGTCTTTGTCTGTAAGAATAAAAGAGCATAACTTTAAATTACTGTGGAAATGGTTTTTTACTCCGGTACAACTATACCAAATTGACAATACAAAGTCGAAATTTTGTTGGAGGTGTAAGGTGGAAATTGGAACATATGAACATATGTGGTGGGGGTGTAAAGAGACGAAATCATTCTGGATGAAGGTGGAACATGAAATTGGGAGAATTCTAGATGTAAGAATGAAATTGGATGTAGTTTTAATTTTGTTAATGGATGTGGAGGGGGTAGAGTATCAAAAAAGGGAATTATTAGCAATTATGTTATCTAGTGCTAGGCAATGTATAGCGCGATATTGGAAATGTGATGTTACCCCAAAATTAGAGGATTGGTATAAGGAGCTGTGGAATACAGCGTTGAATGATAAGCTCACCTGGGAGTTAAACTTAAGAAAAGGGTTAATTAAAGAAAGCAAATTTCAGGAAATTTGGAAATGTTTGATAGACTATACCTTGATTAATGGTCATGGGCAATTGCCGGTGCCGGATTATATTGTATTTTTGAGACGATAATAGATAAAAGGGGAAATTCTGTCTCCGTAGCATTGTATATAGCACGTGGTGATATTTTTTTGTTTCCTCCCCCCCCCCCCCGCTTATTTATATTACTGTGCATTTTGTCTTTTCTTTTCTTATATTGTTCTGTGTGTTATCCCTCTTTTTCATTTTTGTATGTGTATTAAGAAAATAATTTTTTTAAAAAAAAGAATACATAGAAGACAACTGCCAGAGTTCTGAAGCTTCCCCACCCAAAAAAAAAAGATATCTAGATGACTAAAAAATGATCCACTTTTATTACTAGATGGGATATCATAGAACCTGATGATGAGCTACAAGTTACCTCGATAACTTTTTGAGCAAGGTGGTAACAAAGTTCCATTTCAAGTTCACACAGTAGCTGAAATTCAGTAGCATGTCGCAGCTAGAAAAGCCTCATTGCATCAGCGGATATCCGGTGACTCAACTTCTCTGTAAATTCCACTCGTTCAGATGGTCTACTCTAGTCATAACTCATGACTGGATTTCAGCTAATGAACAGGAACAAAATTACTTTACTACTAGCACAAAGTAGTACCATGTACTCAACTATAAGCCATCCCAAATATAAGTCAAGGTACCTAATTTTGACCTCTAAAACTAGGAAAATAGATTGACCCAAGTATTAGTGGGGGTGGAAAATGCAGCAGCTGCTAGTGAGTTTCAATAATTAAAATACATGAAAATACGGTAAAATTAATTAATTTAGACATTTGTGTGGGTATGTTTTTGAGTGTTTATGTTGACCCGAGTATAAGTTGAGACCTCATTTTGGGGGCTAAAAGATCCGACTTATACTCAAGTATATACAGTATATAATGCTGAGAAGATGTAAAGGACAATAAAAGTAAAATAGCAAATCAATGCCATGGTAACAAGTTATTCTTCAAATATTTTCATGAGTAACCAAGTATTCCTTTTTTGTTGTTGTTAAAGTAACTTTCTAAGCATTAAGATAGTAAGAAGTCCACACATCACATTCTGAATACTCATAATAAACTGGGCGGTCAGAGCGAAAATAAATAAATAAATAAATAAAATTGTCCAGGTATTTAAAACTAAATTATTTCATAGCAGCCTTTAACTTCTGTAAGGTTGTACAATCTTAAACATAAGAACAGCCTTGCTGGAACAGGCCACAGCCCATCCAGTCCAGCATTCTGTCTCACACAGTGGCTCACCATTTGCTTCAGGGTATTATTCCCAAGCAGAATACCTTCACCTGCTTAGGATTCCCTGGAAATGGTATTGAGAGATATCCTGCCTATCTCTCCAACCCGGAGGTTGTTCTTAGGTATCCATAATTATAGCCATGGATGCCCTTGTCCTCCATGAACTTGTCTCCCATCCCTCCTGAACATATTTGGCTTGTCCCAAAATGTTCTCCAGTTGCTGACAAATCTGAAACCCTCCTCTCGACACCACCGCCTCATCCACGCATTGAGGCTTCTGAGCTCTGCCTGCCTGGTAGGTCCTGCATGAGGAACAGGCAGCACTTCTAAAAATGCTACCTTGGAAGTCCGGGACTTCAATCTTCTTCCTAACAACCTGAATTTGGCTTCCAGGACAGACCGCTTTGCCTTCCCAACATCATTGGTACCAAAGTGTACCATGACCACCGGCTCCTTCCCAGTTCTCTCTAACAAGCTATCTATATTTCTCGTGATGTCTGCAACTTTTGCACCTGGCAGGCAAGTCACCATACTGTTATCATGTGTATCACAAATCCATCTCTCTGTATTTCTAATTATTGAATCACCTAGTAAAAAGAAGCCTCTCTCCTGCAATCTGTTCATCTACATGCACCTCATCAACCATATTAAGGGAGAGGACTTCAGTTTGTTCCTGTTGTTTATCTTCCTGGATCTCATCAAGTGTGATGAAGGAGAGATCCTCAGGTGGAACCATTTGTTCCTCTGTGTGTTCCTCATCAGGTGTGATGAGGGAAAGAGCCTCAAATTGATTCTGTAATTTCAGACTCTCAGAGTGATCCCCTACTCTCCTCCTCCTTTGAGTCACATTCCTCCAAGCATCTCCCTCCTGAGTTAGTGAAGTGCCTTCTTTCTCAGAACTGTGCCTTGTCTCTTCTTTGTCCAGGATAGTCTGCTCTGCTCTGTCCAAGAACAGCTCAAGCTCCTTAATTTGTTGATGGTTAGATATGCGGGCCTCTAGCTGCTGGACCTTCTCTTCTAGTAGTGCAACTATCTCTAGTTGTCAGGTAGCAAACATATCTTCTACTTTTTTAAAAGTGGGCAATCAAATGTATATATTTTTATGTTTCTGATATACCTGGGACTGGATCTAACAGATTTTTTTTTGGCCAAGATGAGGGACAAAGCTGTAAAATCCATGTGTTGCCCAGAGGAATCTGAGAGCCAAAGTTGTGAGCAGTTCCCAAAGTTTTCTAAAATGACCAATTTTGCCTGCAGAAATCTGTGAATGGACTATTCAAAGGCAGCTGGTATAATCACTGATCTTAGTTGGTGGGCAAGAAAGGCCCAGTGGCAATTTAATGAGCAATTCTGTTTGAACATCTAATCGTTCTTTAATTACTTGACATCTAGTTCATTATAGCTTCTCATTATGCCCACCTTTTCTTTTTTTGCTGGTAAAAAAAACCCCAAAACAACTATTTAAAGGTTCAGCTGGAGAAGGACCATACTTCAAAAGGCAACATAGAGCCACTGGGTATGCACTTGTAAAGAGATTTGCTCATTCTGTAAATAAGAAAGGAAACAAATAGAATCAGCTTGATGGATACCAGCTTTTTAAAAGATCTCTAAGGGGAATTGGTGGATTAAGAGAATGGGGAAAATCCCACCAGGTTATTTTCCTTTTCTGAGTCAACTAATTCAGATGCTAATTCTGACTCTTTAAGGGAACAAAGGAGAGCTTTAGTGGTAGACTGATTTTGGAACACAAAACTCATCAATATGTAAAGGTCACTTTTGCTCAAAAGCCAGTCGTATCTCACTCTAGGGTTCAGTGCTCATCTCTGTTTATAGCTCCTGCTTTATAATTTTTATACGTTTATAACTTTATAAATTTTATAATTCTATAAAATTATATGATTTCTAGTTTAATTTATTTTAATTTTATTGTTCAATTTATATACCGCCCACTCAGCCAAGGCCTACTCAGGGCGGTTCACAATCACAATTAAAAACATGTTAAAAACAATTAAAACTATTTTATTTATTTATTTATTTATTTATTTATAATTCAAATTTCTATGCTGCCCAATCAGGCAAACCCGACTCAGGGCAGCTCACAACAGGATTAAAACATACATATTAAAAACAATTAAAACCCTAACATACCCACCCACCTATTAAAAACTAACCACATTAAAACTGCCTGCATTAAAAAGATGGGGAGGCTTCATTTTATAAGCCAACAGGCGGGGGCCACTCTTCCATCCGGGCCCCACACCTGCCCCACCAACCAGGTTTTTAATTCTCTTCTGAAAGGCAGCAGCTCCGTCTGCTCCTGCAACTCTACTGGCAGGAGGTTCCACAAGGCTGGTGTGGACACGGAAAAGGCCCTCCTTTGTGTGCCAGAGAGGCGAGCCCCTCTGGCAGATGGAACAATTAGAGAGCCCCTCCAGTCCGCTCTGGTTGGACAGACAGACACTCTTTGAACAATGCGGTCTCTTAGGTATCCTGGCCCACTTGCACCTGGAGACAAACTGGTAACCAGTGCAGCTCCTGAAGCAATGGTGAGGCGCGAGCATAATGCCCGCACTCCATCACCACCTGGGCTGCCACATTCTGCACCAGCTGTAGCCTCCGAATGGTCATCAAAGGCAGCCCCATGTAGAGCGCATTGCAATAATCTAGCCTGGAGGTCACCAGAGCATGTGTGACCATGAGCAGGGAATCCCGGTCTAGGAGCAAACGCAACTGACAGATGATGAGAAGCTGTGCAAAAGCCCTCCTGGCCATGGCCGCCACCTGATCTACAAGTAGCAGTCCCGAAACCAGGAGGACCCCTAAGTTGTGTACCGGGTCTGTCTGGGGCAAAGCAGCCCCATCCAAGAGCAAAATTGGCAGCTCCCTGGATATCGCGGGGGGCCCTATCCATAGCCACTCAGTCTTGGAGGGATTCAATTGTAGCCCGTTGTCCCCCATCCAGACCCCAACAGCATCCAGACATCTGGATAGGACATTGACCGCATCACTGGGGACCCCACGGGCTGAGATGTACAGCTGGGTATCATCAGCATACTGATGATACCTCACTCCATGGGATTGGATAATCTCACCCAGCGGCTTCATGTAGATGTTGAATAGGCAAGGAGAGAGCACTGAGCCCAGAGGCACCCCATAACATAGAGGCCTAGGGCTGGACCTCTCACTTTCCAACCACACCGACTGGGTCCGGCCCTCGAGAAATGAGGAAAACCAGGATAACACAGTATCCTGGATCCCCAATCCTTTGAGCCATTCCAGAAGGATACCATGATCAACAGTATCGAAGGCCGCTGAGAGGTCAAGAAGGGCAAGGATGGATGGATGGCCACCATCCCGCTCCCACCAGAGATCATCTACCAGTGCAACCAATGCCGTCTCTGCACCATACCCAGGCCTGAAACCTGATTGAAAGAGATCCAGATAATCTGCTTCATCCAGGACCCAATGCAGCTGTTGTGCCACCACCTTCTCCAATACCTTCCCCAAAAGGGGGAGTTTGGAGACCGGCCTATAGTTAGCTGGAACTGCTGGGTCAAGGGATTGTTTCTTCAGGAGGGGGCACACCAAAGCATGTTTTAAAGGTGCAGGAAACACCCCCTCCCAGAGCGATGCATTGAGTATAGCCCTGACCCAGCCTCCCGTCACCACCTTAGAGGCTTTCACCAACCAGGTGGGACAGGGATCTAAAGGGCAGGAGGTGGTGCAAACAGCTGCAAGAAGCCTGTCTACTTCCTCAGGGACAACTGGATTGAATTGATCACAGGTAACACAGCCAGACTGAGCTCTGATCCCCTCCCGACTCTCCCCATCCATGCCAGGATTGAACCCCAAGTAAATCTGAGTGATTTTCTCCACCAGATAGTCTGCAAAAACCTCAGCTGAACCCTGCCAACTGGGCACCGGCCCCTCTCAGCCAAGGAGAGACTTGGTACCCGGAACAGGGCAGCTGGGCGATTATCCACGGAGGCAATGAGTGTGGCGAAGTATTGCTGCTTCACCACCCTCATTGCCACCAGGTAGGTCTTAATAGCAGCCCTAGCCAGTGTCCAGTCGGAATCACTCTGGGTCTTCCCCCAGCAGCACTCTCGGCATCTATTTGTGTGTTTAAGTTCCCACAATTCTTCTATAAACCACGGGGAAGATCTATCCCTATGGGCTTGGAGAGGCCGTAGTGGTGCGATTTCATCCAACGCAGTGGTAGTCATCTTGTACCACAGGTCAACTAGCGCCTCGGATGAATCGTGTAGCTGATCCAGAGGAAAGCCCAGTTCCCTCTGGAATTCGTCAGAATCCATCAGTCGCCAGGGGTGGGCCAATTTAATAGTGATGAACCGCCACCCCCAGGAAGTCCAGAGTCATCAGATAGTGATCTGACCATGGCATAGGTATAGTGTCTAATTTCTGTAGTCTCAGATCACTCTGCCACTGCTCCAACAAAAAAACTAGGTCTGGTGTGTGATTACTTCCCCATGTCGGGCCATGAATCACCTGAGTCAGGTCCATGGCTGCCATGGAAGCCATGAACTCCTGTGCAACCTCTAAACCAGTCCCCAGCAAAGGCAAATTGAAGTCCCCCAGAACCATCAGCTATCCACCCCCTAAACAAGGAGTGCAGGAACTGAAGAAACCATGGGGAAAGGAATTTCTTCTATACCAGCCACCCAATGGAGGTTACCCTTCCACCTGCACCCTACACTTGGCCTGCCAGCCAAGTTTTAAGTTATTTCCTGAAAGGCAGGAATTCCATCTGGAGCTGCAGCTCTGTTGGCAGGAGGTTCCAGAGGGCCAGCACAGACACGGAGAAAGCCTCCTCTTTGTGCCAGAGAGGCGAGCCCCTCTGGCTGATGGAACGATTAGAGAGCCCCTCCGGTCTGCACTGGTTGGATGGACAGACATCCTTAGGGCGATGTGGTCTCTTAGGTATCCTGGCCCACTACCATATAGGGCTTTAAAGGTTAAAGTCAACACCTTGACATACTTGAAAAGTTCTGCCAAATAACTCTGGTATCACAGCAGGAAATTCTATATGCCTTGCCAAATAACATGCAGAAAGCACATATGAAGTGGAATTAGATTGGCATAGCTATGGAGTGTGGATATCCTTATATGTCACCTTGTCTTAAAAAAATTTAAATATCCTGAACACAATGTTAGCATTCAGGAAATTACCAATACAGTAATACCTCATACAAAGTCCGCTTCATACAACATCGGATTCATACAACATCGCCTAATTCCTTGAAAAAAGTTGCCTCATACAAAATCGTGTGACTTTGTATGAGGCATTGGGGTTTTCCCAGGTTGCATTGTGCCTGGGCAGTATAAAAGGCAGGACACATGCGTTCATTGCTCTTGTGGGTTTTGCATGAGGCGAAGAGTGTTTAGGAGTGGTTTTGAGCACGATTTTGGATTTTTTGATTTTTTCCGTCATAATTTTTAGAAGCATTCCTGAGATTTTTGCAGCATTCTTCAGGTTCTTGGACAATCAGGGTTGTTTGACATGTTTTTGTAATGTTTTTAATATGAACGTGGAAACAGGCACGAACGGTGTAGACACGAAGAGAAAGAGGGAACCGTTCGGTAGAGTAAATTCTCCAGAAAATGTATTCACAATGCTGTAAATGTATTCAACGTAAATAATTCCTCCATGGGTAAAAAGTTCTCATCCACATGCACCTAGAAAAAATACATGGAGGCGAGGACGTGACAAAATAATCACTTCCATACAATAAATAGATTTCCTGAAGAAGGAACAATAAGTTAGGAAAAGTCGTATTAACTAGTATCGACTTAGAAAGATTTTTTGCAACAGCTGACTAGTGATTGTATTATACTTTACCCATAGAGGAATTATTTTCGTTACATATTTCCAGCCTTGTGTTACCAGTAGAATGATAGCTTTTTGTAATGTTTTTAGCCTTTAGACAATGATTTCTTAAAGTTCTGTCAGTTTCCTGTCTGTTTCCTTGACTTTGCCCTGAAGTCTGTGCTGTTACAGTACAATGTATCTCTATGGAAATGACGTTGTACGAGACATCGTTGCAAGGATTTGGACGTTGTATGAGGCATCGTGGCTAGGATTTTGCATGCCTCATACAAAGTCCAAATCTGTATAAAGTCCAAACTTGTGGAACCAAGTTTGGACATTGTATGAGGTATCACTGTATCCGATGAAATAAATTTGACATATTTTAAACACCTTTAATATAGACAACTGGCCTAGTTCAAGCATGAACTATTGATTTTCATACTAGCAAATATATAATGTTTGTCAAAGTAAATTTATTTTGGACTACCAGCACTGTATAAAAGATCCTGAAAATATTTCAGAAAGAGACCTACTGTAAAAATAATGCAAATCATCCATCTGCTGAATCAATGCCACTTTCTTTAACAACTCATGATTAAAAAGGTGCTAAAGGCATGGATCACTTACTGTTCACAGACCAGCATGGTTTAAGTAACATCAATCAGTCAGAGGCCTTACAGCATCATCCTTCATTGTAGCATCATCATACTATATCATATAAAATATACAGTGGGAATGCTCAATGGAAATACACAAGACAAATGCCTAATAAAAATAACCAATAAAACTCTTCATAAAAATATATCACTCTGCAGCATGAGTACTACTATCACAGCTACTGTGATAGGGAACTGCTCTGCTGAGAATATTCCAACATCTCAAACAGTTTCAGGATGGCTAAATAGCTCAGTGACTTCATTATCTTCTTCTGTTGAGCCAGAGATTGGTAGTTTGATTCCTCACTGTGCCTCCAGGGGCAAGAGCTAGTCTGTGTAGCCAAGGGCAAGCTGAACAATGCAGGATACCCCCAGAAGAATGGAATCGTAAACCACTTCTATGCATTGTCTACCTAGAAAACCCTGGAAAGTGTCATCATAAGTCAGAACTGACTTGACTGCATGCAATTATTATTAATGTGCTTTTAAATTATGCACTGATAAAAGGGAAAGGAAAGATACCAGGCCAAGATTAAATGTCATTCTGGAAAGAAGGATAAATTACAATTTATAGAGATTGTAGAATAAATAAGGTAAAAGAAATATATGTATTGTCCTTCTGGGTGAAAGGAGCACATAGTATTTTTGTATATGGTAATAGTGGTTTTTTTGTTGCTTCATTGTTTACTGTAATGTGTAATCATTGTTATTTTTGTTTTAAAAATAAAGAAAAAACAAAAATTAATTAATTAATTAAAATACTGTTATTTAGTTGTTGTTTATATGTCCTGACCTATGAGAAATATGTTGAATCACTTTAATATTGGAATTTCTTGTGTTTTAGTTGCATTTGTCCACATATTTTGTAAGGCACATTTATTGGGATCATATTGGATATTAAATAAAATGAATGTCCTTGGGGAGAGATTGATGCCATGAATGTATGTAGGCACATTTGCTTTATTGAGTGTAATAGATAATGGTTTTGTTCTCAGTGAAGAAGTTATCAACAATATCTGACATGCAAACAATAAAGTATGGCTAGCTGACACTTAAGATGGTCTGCTGAGCTTACTCAAGGAAATCAATGAAGTAAGTAATGAAGCTGTCTAAAAGTGAATGTTAAAAAAACCAAAGTCATGGTAATTACTAATTAGTGAGCCCCTCAAATGCAGTCAAAAATCCAAAATGAGGGTGGAATATATAAACAAATATAAGTCCCTTGTAAATTCTTTGAAACAACAAGTGATAGTATAGCAGTGCAATAAATGTCAGAATTACGATGCCACAGAGCAGTTTCCTTAGAAAGAAAAATGTAATATGTGACACAAACATAAAACTGACTTTAAGAAGGCACATTGTATAGTGCTATATAGTCTCAGTTCACATTGTATAGTGCTATATATGCCGAGGAATTGTGGCTTTTAACACAGCTATTAAAAACAAAACAAAATAGGAGAAGTAGAAAATATGCATTTATTACAAGACAGAAAGAATTTCTTGAATTGAGAGGGTGACAAAGAAGTGCTATGAAAAATGAATAAAGACCAAGAAATCATAACATGCACAAAATGGACAAACATGGACTACTTTGGTCAGAGAGTGTGCAATAAATGGAAAAAGAAGCTGCGGTAGGAGATCTTATTGGCTGCACCCAATGAAGCTTGGAGACTGTTTTGGATTCAAGAATGGTAAGAGCTACAGAATCCAGAGTCAGTGTAGCCATAATAACATCTATACTCTGGCCAAAAGGAACACCTTTTAATACTCTGCACCACAGAAAAGTGAATATTATTCTTATGAAATATGAAAGATACAGGAGAGTTTTACTAGGCTACATAGAACCCTGTTGTATTATGGCCAGAAAGTGGGGTCACAAGATTTTAACTGAAATAAGTAGGCTTCTCAGTGCATAGCTGTGCTCTTGATTGTAACTCCATAGACCTCTTGATAGAAGTCAGAGAGTTCTCTGTTTTTGTAGGGGAGAGTAAAACAGCCCATCATTCTGACAAATGCAGTGTTAGTATATACATTATTATCAACAATACCCCAAACCAGGGGTCCCCAACCTAAGGCCCATGGGCCAGATCTGACCCATGGTGGACTTTCATGTGGCCCTCTACCCCTCCAAGTGCATTCAATAAACAAAATGGCCATCTCCTTTGAAGGTGTTGGAACAAAATGGCAACCCCTATTGTGCAGGCAGGGCAAAATGGCCATCCGGCCCTCAAAGCTGACTGAGAGAGTGTGACTCGGCCCCCCGGCTTGAAAAGGTTGGAAACCCCTGCCCTAAAGACTAGTTGTCACCTGTATGCCCTGACTTGATTTTGACAGCACAGCTGTGAGTGAAGAGTTGAATATTTGGTTTTGTTTAGAGGAGTTCAATGGTCACAGGGGTGACCAAACTACGGCCCGCAGGCTGGATCCAGCCTGCAGCACCAAATCATCCAGCCCATACTGCCCACACTGCTCCCAGAAGCAGAAGCAAAATGTACCCATGCATGAGCAAAACATTGTCGTAAATGCATTTACGGCAGTGTTTTGGGCATGCACAGGTGCGTTTTACTTCCACTTCTGGTTGGAGGAACCACATGACCAGCCCTCTCAACCACATGACTGGCCCATGGTGCAAAAAGTTTGGCCAGCCCTGGGCTAAGACTACATCGAAGAAGACTTGTGTACTACCAGCAGAGATGGACAGAGCCAGAGGTACATGAAAGGATGAGAGAAACAGAAAATAGACCTGACATTATGAATTGCTGCTCATGAGGATAGAATATCCATAATAGCAGTGTGGTGGGCTAGTGAATGAAGGAAAAGATTAAGCAGTGATTAGTGGTCAAATTATGGGATGAAGGAGGTGGTTAATTCAATCCACAAGCCCTTCTGGTTTCTTCCCAATTTTAGTCAATTAACTAAGAGACCCCTTTGCTTCAATATAACACAAGCGCTAAACAAGGATGGATAACACAAGTTAACAAAGATCCTGTCTATACTGGCATGCACCTTAACTGCTGCCATTTGTGTTGTCAACATTCAGACTGCCCTTTGCTATGTAAAGTTTGGCATGGTTTTACGCAGCAATATCGGGCCTTTTCCTTGGCATTTTGAATTGTGAATACAAAAGCTCAATATTCTGCCTTCGTAAACCAGAAGTGCTTATTTGGAGGAAATGAATTTAATAAGATGCAAAACAAAACAAAAACCAGTGGTGCTTCTAGTACTTACTATAAGTAAGCAACATTGTGTTATGCAAGTAGTGTTATCTGTGTTAAAACATTATTTGTGTGATATCGCTTAATTTACAGAAAGAATGCAAGCGCGGCGCCAAAATGGCCGCCGCGCTCTTTGCGGCCCCCCCCCCCCACAGGACAGAGAATCTGGGTAGTTAGGGGCGTGGCCAGCTCCCTTATAAAAGGGGTGGCCACGAGGCAGCCGAGCTGCCATTTTACCTCAGCGACGGAGCGGAGAAGTCTTTTCCCCTGTGTCTCCGTCGCTCCTTAGCTTACCGGGAAGCCTTTTGGTAGCGGTTCTTCCTTTTCGGCTTCCCTTTGCTTCAGTAGAGATGCCTTCGAAGAAGAAGGCAGCTTCGAGTGCGGCTCGCGCTGTTAGGAGGCGCAACCCAGGTCGGAGGACCGCGGTGCCGCCTCCTCAGCAGCCGCCTTCGCAGGCCCCGGCCGGGGCTGGCGGAATGGGGTCTATTGCCCCTTGGCCCGGAGTGGGCGAACAGAATGCGGGCGCGGAAGGGGTTCCGGCCCGCTGCCCGCGAGCGGTGGACACCGCTCCTGCACCTGCCCACCCTGTTGGGCCTGCTGCTCTTGGGTCGCAGCCTCCCCCTGGGCCCTCCAGCCTTGGGGGGTGGTGCGGCCCCCTGCCTTGGCAGGTTTCTCCACCGACCCTGCCGGGCTTCGGTGCTGGCCAATGGCCATATTCGGGTCCTGGGGTACAGGGACCTGTACCCACGCCTGGACCGGGCGGGCCGGCCGGCCCTTGGCCCCAGGTCGACGTGGCAGCCTTACTGGCCCGTATTGCGGCCCTGGAAGCGTCGTTGGCTCGGGCCAGTCAGGCGGGAGCCCCCTTTGGGGTCCCTTTTGCGGCGCTGTCGGCAGGAGGACAACAACCGACAGGGAGGGTTGAGCTGCTGCAGGCGCGTGGCGCGGTTTCGACCACTGCCTCGCAGCTCCCCAGTCAGCAGCCAGGTGCGGGTCAGGCCCCGGTGATGAGCTCTACGTCGGTCGTGAGCTCCGACGCCCCCAGTGGGCCGGAACCCCCGGTGGGGGCGGCCCGCGGGGGTGCAGCATGTGAGTATACAGTGCAAGCGAGTACACCCACACACATTCCCAATATGGGGGGGGGGGGCTTTTCAATGGCCTTGGCCTCGCGCGGGTGGTCCGGGGGCCACGCTGTCGGCACCCCACCCGGCGACGACGACTGCCACCCTGGGCACTGGGGTGGGTACTGGTTCTTACACTGCGGGGAATGTTCTGGGGGTGGCTGGGCTAGCTCAGGCCCCTTTTCCTATGGCTGCGGTGCCTTTTTCGGCTTTGCCGACGGCGGGGTATTCCTTGCCACTGGGTGATCACTTGGCACAGACTACCAGAGAAAAGATATGGCGGGGGGAGTATGTAGATATCTTCTCACTCCTGAACAGAGAGCCCACTAAGGAAGAAAGGGAGGGACAGGACGAGAAGGACAAGGAACAGGCACGTCGCCGTAAGCCGCCACGTACCTGGGCCAACTGGCTCCCTGCTTATTTAATATACATGGCGGTCTACTTGAGGGCGCGGCCGGATTTGGCTATTCCCATGGTCCAATATTTGGACAACATATAAGGGCGATGGTTGATTTCCCGGGTCCCTCGTGGTTAGCCTATGATGAGGAATTCCGTATGAGGATTCCCCTTCACCCCGAGATGAGATGGGATGAGCCGTGCCAGAGGCTTTGGCTTTTGTACATGACGCCCACACGCCCCGCCCCAGGAGACAGATACCATTGTGGACATGCGGTCCAGCGAGCAGCTCCAGCGCAGGTTACCCGCCAAGCGGCGGGGCAGGGGGTTCCAGCCCGCCTGCTGTGCTGGACTTTCTCGTCCAATGGTTCCTGTAATAGGAAGAATTGTAAGTACAGGCATGAGTGTCCCACATGTGCGGGCCCCCACGCAGCCTCCGCCTGTCCCAGGCCTGGAGGGACAAGGGGCAGAGGGAGGGGCGGACAGTGGGCTGGCAAGACTGCCACGGATGGAGCTGGTTCTCCAAAGGCCCCCTCCCCAATTAATGTGGACATGCTGGAGCGTTGGCTCGCATCGTACCCGAAGGGGGAGGTTGGGGAGTATCTCCTTCAGGGTTTTAAGCAGGGATTCCGTATCCCTTTCATGGGTGATAGGTCCCCTCAGGATGCCCCTAACCTTTTATCCCTCAGAGGGAGGGAGGACGTGGCTGCGGCCAGCATTAAAAAAGAGTTAGATGCGGGCAGGGTCGCTGGACCTTTCCCTGCACCCCCGTTTCCCAATCTTAAGGTGTCGCCACTGGGCTTGGTCCCCAAAAAGTCCCTAGGCGAGTTTCGCCTTATTCATCATTTGTCCTACCCAGCCGGCCGATCGGTCTATGATGCTATCCCTGATGACCTTTGTTCAGTCAGGTATACATCATTTGACCATGCGCTGCGCATGGTGCGCTCGTGTGGCCCGGGTGCCCTGCTGGCCAAGTGCGACATTAAGTCGGCTTTTCGCCTTTTGCCAGTGCATCCGGGCGACTTTGAGTTGCTGGGTTTCAAATTTAAGGGTGAATATTATTTTGATAAGGCCATGCCTTTTGGCTGTTCCATATCATGCTCGGCCTTCGAGCGTTTTAGTACCTTCCTAGAGTGGGCTTTCGTCCGCAGGTCAGGGTCTCGGTCTGTAGCCCATTACCTGGATGACTTTTTATTCGGGGGTGAACGGGGCTGGGACACGTGCACACGTCTCCTCAACACATTTCAGACGCTAATGGAGGAACTCGGTGTCCCTTTAGCGCCCGAAAAGACCGAGGGCCCATCTACCAAGCTAGTATTCCTGGGGGTGGAGATTGACACAGTAGCGCAGGCTTCTAGGTTACCGGGCGATAAGGTGTCCAGGATAGTGGCCCTTATCTCGGATTTGCTGGCCAAGCGCAAGGCATCACTGAGGGAACGGCAGGTGCTTCATGGTCACCTCAATTTCGCCTGCAGGATGGTCGCACCGGGCAGAGCTTTTGCCCGGCGCTTATGCGACGCCATGGCAGGGTTATCCAGGCCCCACCATAGAGTTAGGCTTACCCGGGGTATCAGGGCAGACATGTTTGTCTGGTTGCAATTCCTGAGGGAGTTCAATGGGGTCTCATTTTGGAGGTCTGACCTCCTGGCATCCCCCAATTTTCAGATCCAGTCTGATGCCTCAGGATCCCTGGGTTATGGGATGTACTTCAACGGGAAGTGGGCCTATGGTGGGTGGCCACCGGCCTGGGCAGGCACGGGTCGCCTGCGGGATCTCACATACCTGGAATTTTTCCCTATTCTGGGGGCTTTGATGCTATGGGGCGAGCAGTGGGCTAATTCGGTTGTGCATTTCTGGTGTGACAATGCTGCTGTTGTCCACATTGTCAATGCACAGACTTCCAAATCGCCCAGGGTTATGGAACTAGTGCGCCATTTTGTGTTGCGCTGCCTGCGCCTCAATGTCTTGTTCAGGGCCAGGCATGTTCCAGGGATTAATAATGATATTGCTGACGCTTTGTCCCGCCTGCAGATCTCCCGGTTCCGCGCCTTGGCCCCGGATGCGGAGGAATTTCCCTCGCCACTCCCGGACGAGATGTGGACTATTGGCAAGGAGAGGTGAACCGGGCGATTGGCCTGTCACTAGCGCCACACACGCGTAAGGCGTATCAACACGCATTCAATTCTTACAGAGCATCTTCTGCTCAATTTCACCTGCCAGAGACCTGGCCTATCCCGGTGGACCATGTTCTGCGGTTCATGGTTCACCTGCATGCACAGGGCCTCGCACCTCGCACCATAGCATCCAAGCTCTCGGCGTTGGCTTTTATGGCCAAAGTGGGAGGTCATGAGGACAGCACCTCTGACTTCCGTGTGAGACATGTTTTGGAGGGGTGGGTGCGCGAGCGCGGGCGTTGCCCGGACGACCGGCACCCCATTTCCCCAGGGGTTCTTACCCAGTTGGCCCGGGGCTGGCCAGGCCTCTGTTTTGATCATTATGAGGCAGCCCTTTTCCATGCAGTCACAACGGTGGCATTTTTTGGAGCGCTCCGCATCAGCGAACTTGTGATGCTGTCTAAGGCGGATGCAAGTTGTAGGGCACTGGAACTCGAAGATGTCTATGTTGCCAAAGACTGGGCCCAGTTGAGGATACGCTCCTCTAAAACAGATCAGCATGGCGTAGACAGTGGTGTAAGACTGCTACGGTGTTCTTTGGCAGACATCTGTCCGGTTGGTGCCCTACAGGAATACCTGGCACTGCGTGGCATGCACCACGGCCCGTTTTTCTGTCACCAAGATGGGTCTCCCCTTACTAAATTTCAGTTTTGGAAGGTGACAGGCAGAGCCCTCACCAGGGTGGGTCTACCAGGTGCCCGTTATGGCACACATTCATTCCGTATTGGTGCAGCCTCTACAGCAGCTGCTTTTGGGTACTCTGGGGCTGACATACGTAGCATGGGGAGGTGGGGCTCGCAATGTTTTCAGTTTTATGTGCGCCCACTCCCGCCATGAGTACCAATCCAGTCACCTTACCGCCTTTTTTCTCAATTTTCTTACAGACCCTGGGTGTCGTATTACACCGGTGACAGTATGGCTGGTGGGCCACAGCTATGTGCACAGGGCAGCGCGTTACGCTGCGGCGACAGAGTGGGGACCCCGACTGGGACTGGGTGAACACGCCAGTCTCACATGGCATGGTAAGCCTGGGATGTTATGGCGGGAGCTGCGGCCTTTCCTTTTTTCTGGCCTGGGTGCTGACCCGCCTGACATTCTCATCATCCACCTGGGGGGCAATGATTTGGGCCAGGTCACCGGCTTATCGCTCAAGCATGCGATTTGCGAGGACCTCGCTTACTTGCATTATGTCTGGCCTGCCACAACCCTGGTTTGGTCGGACATTGTCCCGCGCCATTCTTATAGAGGGGGCGTTAACCTCCTGGCACTTGACCGCACTAGGCGCACGGTCAATAGGGCGGTGGCGCGGTTTCTTGCCGACAGGGCTTGGGGACGGGTCAGTCATCACCCCGCTATTAGCCTACAAAATTATGACTTGTACGCAGGGGATGGGGTCCATCTGTCGCGAGGAGGTATGGACCTCCTGTTGGGTGATTGGCGAGCAGGCCTGTTGACCGAGCTGACGGTCTGGGGGGGGCGTCAGGCCTTCTTTGAAGCCCCTCCGTGTGGCGGGTAGCACTGGTAAGGTAAACAGTATGACCCACAGGTATCCGGCAGGTTCGCAATTGACTGGACAACACTAGACAGGAATAAATTAGTTAAACGTTGTCCGGTCAACGATGAACCAGGCGACGGGGTGATGACGATAGCTAACCAGCATGCATCACCCCGTGATTTCACGGATACGCGTCAGAGGGTGGGGTCATGAGTTAGATATTGACTACGGTCAACAATTTGTTTGTTGTCAACAAACAAATTGATACATTGTAGCCAACTGCCGTTGGCAATTTTGGGGTGGTACCTTACCAGTGTTACGTCGGCCTGCTTGCCTTAAGAATTATGATTGGTCGTTTTACCAATACAAATTTATAATTCGGACTAGGGCATTGAATCAATAAATGTGGCCCGATGCTGTTATCCACTTTCAATGTTGTCTGTGTCCGTTATTGGGGGGTGCGCCTGCAAAGATACCCTCTTGTTCTCTTCTCTTGAGGAGAGTGCACCAAAATACCTTATCATCTTATGAGCAAGCAGCTTTAAACTGTAGTTCCTCATCCTCACATCAGAGATGAGACAAGAGATTGTTTACTTCCCTGTAAAAAGCCAATCGACAGCATGGAAGTAGTATTAAACATTTGATAATAGTATGTTTACCACATGAATGATGTATCTGTACAGCCATCATTGGAATTGCAAAATTGGGGAGTCATTTCTGAACTCACCTTTGGGCTTCTTTTGTGTAATGACACATTACCTCAGAGAAAAGCCTGCCAAACACTTTGCAGGCGCACCCCCCAATAAAGGACTCAGACACTGATGAAAGTGGATAACGGCATTGGGCCACATTTATTGATTCATGCCCTAGTCCGAATTATAAATTTCTATTGGTAATTGACCAATCATAATTCTTAAGGCAAGCAGGCTGAAGTAACACTGGTAAGGTACCACCCAAAATTGCCGACGGCAATTGTACAATGTATCTATTTGTATCAATTTGTTTGTTGACAACAAACAAATTGTTGACCGTAGTCAATATCTAACTAATGACCCCACCCTCTGACGCGTATCCGTAAAATCACGGGGTGATGCATGCTGTCTAGCTGTAGCCATCACCCCGTCGCCTGGTTCGTCGTTGACCGGACAACGTTTAACCAACTTATGCCTGTCTAGTGTTGTCCAGTCAATTGCGAACCTGCCGGATACCTGTGGGTCATAAATGTTTACCTTACCAGTGCTACCCGCCCATGTGACCAGAGTCAACAGCAGCAACAGAAACCCCTATATCAAACCATAGCAACAGTGTGGGATGGGCGAAAAAAACAGGACCCAAGAGCCAATTGTGAGTCCCAGCCAAAAATTCCCACCCGACCCCGAAGTGACCAAAATATCACACTGTTAACTAGGGAGGGGGTGGAGGGGAAAAACTTCTCCGCTCCGTCGCTTCGCAAAATGGCAGCTCGGCTGCCTCGTTGCCGCCCCTTATATAAGGGTGCTGGCCACGCCCCCTAACTACCCGGATGCCTTCGTCCGGTGGGGGGGCCCCACAAAGAGCGCGGTGGCCATTTTGGCGCTGCGCTTGCATTGCAGGCGCACCCCCAATAAAGGACTCAGACACTGATGAAAGTGGATAACGGCATTGGGCCACATTTATTGATTCATGCCCTAGTCCGAATTATAAATTTCTATTGGTAATTGACCAATCATAATTCTTAAGGCAAGCAGGCCGAAGTAACACTGGTAAGGTACCACCCAAAATTGCCGACGGCAATTGTTACAATGTATCTATTTGTATCAATTTGTTTGTTGACAACAAACAAATTGTTGACCGTAGTCAATATCTAACTAATGACCCCACCCTCTGACGCCTATCCGTAAAATCACGGGGTGATGCATGCTGTCTAGCTGTAGCCATCACCCCGTCGCCTGGTTCGTCGTTGACCGGACAACGTTTAACCAACTTATGCCTGTCTAGTGTTGTCCAGTCAATTGCGAACCTGCCGGATACCTGTGGGTCATAAATGTTTACCTTACCAGTGCTACCCGCCACACGGAGAGGCTTAATAAAGGCTCGACGCCCCCCCCCCAGACCGTCAGCTCAGTCAACAGGCGTGCTCGCCAATCACCCAACAGGAGGTCCATACCTCCTCTCGACAGATGGGCCCCATCCCCTGCGTAAAGGTCATAATTTTGCAAACTAATGGCGGGGTGACGACTGACCCGCCCCCAACCCCTGTCGACCATGAACCGGGCAACAGCCCTGTTTACCGTGCGTCTAGCCTGGTCAAGGGCCTGGAGGTCGAACCCTCCCCTATAAGTGTGCCGCGGCACCATGTCGGACCAAACGAGGGTTGTGGCGGGCCACACGTAATGCAGGTAGGTGAGGTCGCCGCAAATCGCATGCTTCAGCGATAGGCCGGTGACCTGACCTAAATCATTGCCCCCAAGGTGTATGATCAGAATGTCAGGCGGGTCAGCATTCCGGCCTGTGAAAAGGAATGGCAACAGCTCCCGCCATAACATCCCGGGCTTACCATACCATGTGAGACTTGCGTATGCACCCAGTCCCAGTCGGGGTCCCCACTCTGTCGCCGCAGCGTAACGCGCTGCCCTGTGCACGTAGCTATGGCCCACCAGCCATACTGTCACCGGCGTAATACGACACCCAGGGTCTGTCAAGGAAAAACGAGGGGGGAGAAAAGGTGCAGTGACTCGACTGGTACTCACGGTGAAAGAGGGCGGACATAAAACTGAAAACATTGCGATCCCCACCTCCCCATACGGCGTATTTCAGCCCCGGAGTACCCAAAAGCAGCCGCAGTGGAGGCCGCCCCTATTCTGAATGAATGGGTGCCGTAACGGGCCCCTGGGAGGCCAACACTGGCCAGCGCTTTGCCAGTCACCTTCCAAAATTGAAATTTAGTAAGGGGAGACCCATCTTGGTGACAGAAAAACGGGCCATGGTGCGTGCCACGCAGTGCAAGGAACTCCTGTAGGGCACCAACCGGACAGATGTCTGCCAAAGAACACCGTAGCAGTCTCACTCCACTGCCTACGCCATGCTGATCCGTCTTAGAGGAGCGTATCCTCAACTGAGCCCAGTCTTTGGCCACATAGACATCTTCGAGTTCCAGTGCCCTTTGACTTGCATCCGCCTTAGACAGCATCACAAGCTCGCTGATGCGGAGCGCTCCAAAAAAGGCCACCGTTGTAGCCGCATGAAACAGGGCTGCCTCATACCTATCAAAACATAGGTCCTGCCAGCCCCGTGCCAGTTGGGTAAGAACCCCTGGGGAAATTGGATGGCGGTCGTCAGGGCTACGCCCACGCTCCCGCACCCACCCCTCCAAAACGTGTCTCACACGGAAGTCAGCAGTACTGTCCGCATGACCGCCTACTTTGGCCATAAAAGCCAGCGCTGACAGCCTGGATGCTATGGTGCGAGGTGCAAGGCCCTGGGAATGCAGGTAAACCATGAACTGAAGTATATGGGCCACCGGGATCGGCCAGGTATCTGGCAGGCAGAATTGGGCACAGAATGCTCTGAAAGAATTGAATGCGTGGTGATACGCCTTACGCGTGCGTGGTGCTAGCGACATGCCGATCGCCTGGTTCACCTCTCCTTGCCAATGGTCCATATCTCGTCCGGGAGTGGCGAGGGAAATTCCTCCGCATCCGGGGCCAAGGCGCGGAACCGGGAGATCTGCAGGCGGGACAAAGCGTCAGCGATATCATTATTGACCCCCGGGACATGCCTGGCCCTGAACAGCACATTAAGGCGCAGGCTGCGCAATACAAACTGGCGCACCAGGTCCATGACCCTGGGTGATTTGGAAGTCTGTGAGTTGACAATGTGGACAACGGCCGCATTGTCACACCAGAAATGAATGACCGAGTTGGCCCACTCCTCACCCCACAGCATCAAGGCCCCCAGGATGGGAAAAAATTCCAGATACGTAAGATCACGCAGGCAACCCGTGCCTGACCAGGCACCCACCATAGGCCCACTTCCCATTGAAGTACATCCCATAACCCAGGGACCCAGAGGCATCGGACTGTATCTGGAAACGAGGGGAAGCCAGAAGGTCAGACCTCCAAAATGACACCCCATTGAACTCCCTCAGGAACTGGAGCCAGATAAGCATATCTGCCCTGATACCCCGGGTCAGTCTCACCCTATGGTGGGGCCTGGATAGGCCTGTCATGGTGTCGCACAAGCGCCAAGCAAATGCCCTGCCCGGTGCAACCACCCTGCAAGCGAAATTGAGGTGACCATGTAGCACCTGCAGTTCCCGCAATGACGCCTTGCGTTTAGCAAGCAAGTCCGAGATGAGGGCCACTATCCTGGACACCTTATCCCCCGGTAACCTAGAAGCCTGCGCTACCGTGTCAATCTCCACCCCCAGGAAGACTAGCTGCGTAGATGGGCCCTCGGTCTTTTCGGGCGCCAAAGGGACACCGAGTTCCTCCATTAGCGTCTGAAATGTGTTGAGGAGACGTGTGCACGTGTCCCAGCCCCGTTCACCCCCAAATAAAAAATCATCCAGGTAATGGGTTACAGACCGGGACCCAGACCTGCGGACAAAAGCCCACTGTAGGAAGGTGCTGAAACGCTCAAAGGCCGAGCATGATATGGAACAGCCAAAAGGCATGGCCTTATCGAAATAATATTCACCCCGGAACTTGAACCCCAGCAACTCAAAGTCACCCGGGTGAACCGGCAGGAGGCGAAAGGCCGACTTAATGTCGCACTTAGCTAACAGCGCACCCGGGCCACATGAGCGCACCATGAGCAGCGCTTGGTCAAAAGATGTATACCTGACTGAGCAAAGGTCATCAGGGATAGCATCATTGACCGATCGGCCGGCTGGGTAGGACAAGTGATGGATCAGGCGGAACTCGCCCGGTGACTTCTTGGGCACTAAGCCCAAGGGCGACACTTTAAGGTTGGGGAACGGGGGTGCAGGGAAAGGGCCGGTGACCCTGCCCGCATCAACCTCCTTAATAATACTGGCAGCAGCCACCTCCTCCCTCCCCCTAAGGGACAAAAGGTTGGGGGCATCTTGGGGGGACCTATCACCCATGAAAGGAATACGGAACCCCAGTCGAAAACCCTGAAGCAGGTAAACCGCATCCGCCTCCCTCGGGTACAATGCGAGCCAACGCGCCAACATGTCCACATTAATTGGGGAGGGGGGCTTTCGGTGGACCAGCTCCCTCTGCAGCAGTCTTGCCAGCCCCTTGTCCGCCCCTACCTCTGCCCCGCATCCCTCCAGGCCTGGGGCAGGCGGAGGCCGCATGGGGGCCAGCGCAAGAGGGACACTCATGCCCTTACCGGCAATTCTTCCTATTGCAGGAACCATTGGACGAGAAAGTCCAGCACAGCAGGCGGGCTGGAACCCCCTGCCCCGCCACCTGGCGGGGTGTCTGTGCTGGGGCCGCTCGCTGGACCGCATGTCCACAATGGTATCTTTCCTCAGGCGCAGGGCGCATGGGAGTCATGTACAAAAGCCACAGCTTCTGGCAGGGCTCGTCCCACCTCATCTCCGGGTGCAGGGGAATCCGCATACGGAATTCCTCGTCGTAAGCCAACCACAACGGGCCCGGGAAGTCAACCATCGCCCGGTAAATGTTGTCCAAATACTGGACCATCGGAATTGCCAAATCCGGCCGGGCCCTGAGGTAGACCGCCATGTATATGAATTACGCCGGCAACCAGTTGACCCAAGTAAGTGGCGGCTTACGACGACGTGCCTGTTCCTTGTCCTTCTCATCCTGCCCCTCCCTCTCCTCCTTGGTGGGCTCTCTGTTGAGAAGGGAGAAGATGTCCACATACTCCCCACGCCAGATCTTCTCTTTGGTGGCCTGGGCCAAATGGTCCCCCAGGGGCAAGGAATACCCCGCTGTCGGCAATGCCGACACCGACACGGTGGGAACTGCGGGCATCTGAAAAGGAGCCTGGACCAACCCGGTCACCCCTAACACATTCCCGACTGAGTAAGAGGCACCACCCAAAACGGGGCCCTGGGTGAGAGGTGAAGTCACCGGGTGGGACGTCGGCAACTGAACCGTCGCACCACCCGTGCAAGGCCACGGCCATTGAAATGCCCCCCCCACGTGGCTAGGTGTGTGGGTGCACTAGATTGAACCGCATACTCACATGCTGCACCCCCATGGGCCGCCCCCACCGGGGGTTCCGGCCCACTGGGGGCGTTGGAGCTCACGACCGCAGTTGAGCTCATCGACGAGGCCTGACCAGCACCAGCCTGTTGATCGGGGAGCTGCGAGGCAGTGGCCGATGCCGGCCCACGCGCCTCGGGCAGCTCGACCCGTCCTGCCGCCTGCCGCTGGCCGGCAGACGAAGCATCAACCTGCACCCCAAAAGGCACCCCCGGGTGGTTAACCCTCGCGAGGGATGCCTCGAGGGCCGCAACGCGGGCCAGAAGGGCCTCCACATTAACGTAGCCCCCTAAGCCAAGTGGGGGCAAAGGGGCTGCCGGCCCACCAGCTGCAGGCGCCGGTCCAGGTCCCTGGACCCCGGGGCCTGTATACGGCCACGACCCCAGGCCCGGCCCCTGCAGGGCCGGGGGGTACCCTGCCAGGGGAGGGAACCCAGCCACCCCCCATGGCTGAAACTCCCCGCAGGAAGCTGCGCACCCATGGAAGAAGGCCACGCAGAATGGGCCACGCCAGGGGCAGTGGCCACTGCTTGTGGGCCGGGGGCCGCGGCCCCTGCTGGGCCGGTACGCGGACACCCCGCCTCGGGCCAAGGGGCAATCAGCCCCATCCCACCGGTCCCGGTGGGCTCAGGCAAAGGAGGCTGCTGGGGAGGCGCAGCCGCGGTCCTCCGACCTGGCTGGCACCTCCGCGCAGAACGAGCCGCGTTCGCAGTCGCCTTCTTCTTAGAGGGCATAGCAGCTATCCGATGGGAAGCCGGAAAAAGTCAAGAAAATCAGCAGCCAAGAGGCTTCCCGGTGAAAGGCAAGAGCGACGGAGGTAAGAGGGAAAAACTTCTCCGCTCCGTCGCTTCGCAAAATGGCAGCTCGGCTGCATCGTGGCCGCCCCTTATATAAGGGTGCTGGCCACGCCCCCTAACTACCCGGATGCCTTCGTCCGGTGGGGGGGGGCCCGCAAAGAGCGCGGCGGCCATTTTGGCGCCGCGCTTGCAATATGTGTGTGTGTCTGTGTGTTTGTGTCTTTATTTGTGTATTAAGCCAAAAGAGGGAAAGCATTAGAAACCCCTTTCCTGCTCATTCTATTGAGAAAAATGAATATGATATCATACTGGCTATTGTAAAATAATGGTCAAAAATGAATATTTTACCAGTTTTTTTTTAATTTAAAGCTATATTGTTACTTCAAGCAGGAACATTTCTGCCATCAGAAAAGGCAAAATCTTAGGAAGCACATATTCCTTAGCTGTGACAAAGTGACACAACGCTGTGTTGGAGGTGAGCAATTACACGTCCTCAAGTTAAAGTTGACTTATGGTGACCCTTTCTGGGGTTTTCTAGGTAGAGAATATGCAGAAGAGGTTTACCATTCCATTCTTCTGTGGGCACCCTGGGATTGTGTACCTTGCCCTTGGCTACAGAAGCTGGCTCTTATCCCTGGAGACACAGTAAGGAATCAAACTTCCAACCTCTGATTCTTCAGCCAGATGCCTAAACAACTTAGCTATCGAGACAGCTAAGGGTACATTAAAGCAGGTAAAAAATACAGCATTCATCAAAACCCACTGCTTGGCAGGCAGTTACTTGGAAACATCTTTGCCTGTTTTCAGAGAGACTGCAAGATGGGAGACAGCTGGGCCTCTGTAAGGAAATGTTCAACAATCTGGAGTCAGTCATTAGAAAGGCCCTCTCCCAAGTGTCCTCCGCTAATGATCTTAAAACCCACAGGATTTTCAATTTTCAGATAGCCTGGCCACAAGTTGTTCAGAATTCTACAGATCTAAATTAGTACTTTGAACTGTTCTCAGAAATGAACCCGTAGTCCCAAAACATGAGCACTTTACAGTAACTCAAACAAGATGTACTGTAACTAAGGCATGTGTCAGGGTTTTTTTTTAACACTCAAAAACCATTTCTAGAAATAGTGAATAATTTATCTGTTTGCAGGAGCAGGTTGGTTAATACAACTTGCCTGTTGAATACTCTGTTTTTATATGTAGATTTTTCTTTCAGCTATCAAACTGATGTATTTATTTTGTTGCTGTAAAAAAAATCTGTCAGCATTATTCCTTTTGGTGATGTTTCAACATTAACTGGGCTGGATGGTTTTTGTATCCTGTTGTGCATTCTCAGCAGGAAGCTGTGCCATCTGAAAGTGTATTTCTAGTTAAATTCATTCACTGACAACATCATTGCGTAATTAATGTAATAGACAGCTTGCTGCAACGTGTTGTCTGTGAAGTATTGGCAATCATTGATTTTTTACTTGCACGTATCAAAGAACTACAGTGAAGGCATTTTAATCAATATTCTGCTCCTCCCCCCCTCCATTTTACAATAGATCTAAAAATGGCCATCAAATTGGCTAGTGATCTTCCAGAGCGACACCTGTCCGACACCTGTACTGATGAAAAGCAAATCTAGATTCAAAGGAGAATCTGATTTATCAATTCTTTTCTGTTTACAGTGGCACGAGTAAAGGGTAACAATGATAGATACAGTTTTCTCAATCTTTATCAGCAAACCGTGCCACCCAGACAAAAAAAAAATATTTGCTGAAGGGAGAGGAAATTAAGCACACATATACATTACCACCTTCCCCTTCCAACCATATGCTTCCTTTAAGTCAAGAGACATTGCAACAAAGATATGTGAATGCAGCTCCACTTTTTAAAAAGAATCTCTGTTCTGTCATTATGTGGAGCTCTCTTGCACTGAGGAGAATAGCTTTCCTTATTGTATTTGAGAACACTGTCCGAAAAGGGGGAGGCTGCAGAGTCAAAACCATCCAGAACTGTAAGGGGCTGCCAGGCAACCTCCTTTGAGGGGGGTGAACTCCATATATTTCCTTAAAGACTGAACATGGATAACCCTTTGCAAAGTGGAGCTCTGGGGTAGGTTGCTCAATTGTGCCCATCTTTCCCCCTTAAGGAAATGAAATTCCCACCACACAGCTCTAGAAATGAAACAGGAAAATGACTCAGAGTTCTGTGAAGTGAAGAATCAGTTTATTGCAAATACATTCTTGCTCCTTTGGTTCTATTTGCAGCCTAATCCAAGCAAGACTCAAGTGTGTGCTTTCCACCTTCAAAAACAAGAGGCAAGGGTTAGGTTGGATGTTATGTGGCACGGGAACTGATTACAGCATTGTTTAGCACCAAAATACCTTGGCGTGATGCTTGACAGGACACTCTTTTAAGCAGCACTGCCGGAATACAAAAGCCAAAGTTAGTACAAGGAACAACATCATCAGGAGACTTACAAACTATAAATGGGGAACTCAACCACTCACGCTCCATACATCAGCTTTGGCTTTGGGGGTCTCCACAGCAGAGCATGCCACTCCAGTATCGACCGCATCTACACACATGAAACAAGTTGACATCACTGTTTATGAAGCCCTGTGTATAGTGACAGGATGCCTCAAACCTACACTGTTGTTGTTGTTCAGTCACACAGTCGATTCTGACCCTTTGCGACCCTATGGACCATTGATCTCCAGGCACCCCTGTCCTCCACCATCCTCCTCAGCCCACTCAGCTCGGTGCTTGCTGCATCCACAATGCCATCCAGCATCTCATCCTTGGTCGTCCCCTTTTTCTTTTGCCCTCCAACTTTCCCAGCATCAAGGCTTTCTCAAGTGCATCCTCTCTTCTCATTTGGTGTCCAAAGTACTTCAGCTTCATCTTTACTATTTGACCTTCTAAGGAGCAGTCAGGACTGATTTTTTTCAAGATCGACTTATTTGTTCTCCTTGCTGTCCAGGGTACTCTCAAAACTCTCCTCCAACACCACATCTCAAAGGTGTCTATTCTTCTGTGCTCAGCCTTCCTAATGATCCAGCGCTCGCATCCATACATTACCACCGGGAATACCATTGCTTTGACTATACAGATTTTTGTTTGCAAGGTGATGTCTCTACTTTTCACTATCTTCCCCAGGTTTCTCATGGCTTGTCTCCCTAGAATCAGTCACCTCTTTATTTCATGGCTGCAGTCACCATCTGCAGTGATCCTAGATCCCAAGAAAGTAAAATCTGTCACTGCTTCTACTTCTTCCCCGTCTACTTTCCAGGTGCTGAAACCTACACTAGTTGAGAAAATATACCCTCTTGTTGGTATCGGTCCACCTAAGATAAGGAGAGAAGTAGCAGCGGCAGTCAGAGTTTGATCGGGTTTGGACATGAAAGTAGAAGAAGATGATTACAACCAAACAGACAACTGTAATGTGAATATCACTGAGTGGTTAATACAGGGGAAAAACAACAATACTACATAATTGAAAGCAGAAGATGAAGAACAGTATTTTCTCTGTCAAAACAAGACCAGAGCATATTGTGGTACAGGCGATGAATTGTTAATATTCGATATTAAAATAAAGCTGAAAAAGAACACTAAGAAAACCATGGTCCCTAACATTCCTGGTGAATTTAAAGTCTATATAAGTGCCAGATTTGCATTACTAAACTCAACTGACTATGAACCAGAAGAACTGTGGATTGAAACCAGGGACATTATAATGGAAGAATGCAAAAATAATTCATATAGTTAAAAATAAATAAAAGCCAAAGCAGATGTCAGAAGAAACACTTCATTTAAAGAAAAAAGCTAAGAAGCAGAACTAAAAAAACAACAGAAATAAGAACAGAACCCTGAGTACAGTTTTTCAGCCAAAGGCCTACAGAGATGTAGAGAACTATAGAAAACACCAGAGCAAAGAAATAGAGGCAAACAACAAAAATGGGGAAAAACAACAGATCTCTTCCATAAGGTTCAGGAAATCCAAGGAAATTTAAACCTAGATTGGAAATGCTGAATTACCAACAGGAAGCACACTATCATACCAGGACAGTAAATAAAGAGAAGATGGCAATAGTATACTGAAGAACTTTACAGAAGACATTGAAGAATGAAGAGGAATCCTATGATGAAGATCCTAGAGTTCTATAGATTGAAATGAAACTTGCTCTGAAAGCACTAGGAAGAAATAAATCACCAGGGGTGGATGGGATACTGAAAGAATTACTATAAGCCACATAAACTTAGTCTGTTAAAATCTTAACAAGAGAATGGCAGCAAATCTAGAAAAGAATTAGTAGAAGACTACTAACACTCATATATTTTCCAGTTCCCAGGAATGCAGTATCTTTGGGACTATTGCTTTAGTTTGCCATGCAAGCAAAGTGATACTTGGGGGGTTGCAACAAAGACTTTTACCTTAGAGTGAGATGGGTGGTTTCATACCTGTCAAGTATCCCGGATTGGCTGGGAAATCCCGTATTTTGGCACACGTTCCTCCCCTTTCCCAGCGCTACCCTGTATTTAGAATGGCAGGGGAAGGGTTACTGTGCATGCGCAGATGCGCAGAACCCATCTGCACATGTACAAACATGTTCTGTGCATGCACAAAGGGGTTCTGCACATGCACAATGGAGTTTTTCTTGCACATACACACCTGGGCCAGAGCAGTTCCCATATTTTCCAGAGCAGCGCTTGATGGTTATGGGTGGTTTCCTAGAGGCAAAGGAATCAGACAGGGGTGCATTTTATCCCTTTATCTCTTCAATCTATATGTAGAACATATCATATAGAAAGCAGGACTAGAATCAAATGAAGGAGGAGTGATAATTGCAAAAACAGTTTTGGGCATTAGCCAAACACTAACAGCCTTATACTGTTTATCAGAAAGGGGATCTTGGAAATATAGGTAACCATATTGTGAGGAGCAATAATAAGTTTGCATGGAGTGCCTATGGCAAATGAAAGGAAGAAAAAATGGGTATCTCAATGAAATGTAGGGGCTTTACATCAGCTGTCTGTTCAAATTAACTTCACATTGTTCTGAAGTACTTTATTCACATCAACCAGCAGAAAATAATATGTGCATTGCTTGAATTTTCAGCTATATTTGTTTAAGGTATGAAAATACCTCAATAATTTAATAGAACAAGACTAGTTGGATGTGTATCTGTGAACATTCCAATAAGTAGGTTTTCCTCCCTTCTCTTCTGTCACCTATGGATAACAATAGATCCAGGGGTAGATATATTGCCCACATTAGGGTAGGCAGCCTATGGCCCTCAGGGACCCAAATGCACATGCCACCCGTATTCAATTATTATTTTTGAGACAAAGTGAAAGTCTCAAAAGGAGGCTTTTTAATAGGGAAAAACAAACAAACAAGCCCAAATTTATATAAGAAAAACATCCTTCCACCCCCCGCAAATGTGATATATCTCAATCCAAATAATCCTAGGCATGGAAAATAGATTTGTTTTGAGCATCAAGAGGATCTTAGTCCATGAATACTCTACCAATAAGTATCTCTTCTGAAGCAAAAAAAGTAAAAAAAGGAAAGGAAAGGCAATGATTGACAGCCTTTAACACTATATCTGGAATTAAAAGTGAGACTCCATTCTTTTTTTTTTTTTAACCATCTCCTTTCTGCCTTAACCAGCTAAAGATTAGGAATGATGGGAGATTTTCACTCTTTAGAGATAACACCACAGTATTTAACGAGGCCAGTCTTGCTGCAATTCACCCAAATGGCTTTTGTTTCTCTGCAATCCAAGGAATCAAGGAAACTGAGAGACTTGAAGAATGTTTTCAGTCCTCTCATTCAATAGAAATGTAAAAACAAACAAAACCAATCTAGATGAAGGTTGATCAAAGTGTCCCTCTTTTGGACAGGAGAAACAATGTGAAGTCACAATGACTTTACTTAGTGGGGAAAAAGGTCTCAATCATGTTGATGGTCTTGCTTAGGTCCTTATAAACTTAATGCCTGATAATTACTGTTAGGATACATTTTCTTGAGTTTGACAGATGTTAGTGAAAGTTATGCTCTGCCAGTTGAACATGGTGTTTTATGAAGGCTGCCAAGACTGGAAAACAATTATATGGCAATAACATTTTAAAGCAAAGCTAAAGGAAAACAGTGTTTGCATTCAGAGTTGATTTCAATAGCTATGCTTATATATGTTATACAAAACATATCCTTGTGTTAGGCTTGACAGAAATTCCTCCTTGTTGTCAAATAGCAAGAAAAGGGCCACTATAAACTGTGACAGTCATAGATGTATACATCTAATATGGATATTGTTGCTGCTGCTGCTGCTGTTGCTATTTAGATATAGTCCTCAGCACCGAAAAGTCAATAGAAGAAGCTTCAGGAGCTTCAGTCCATTAACCATTTATTGAGCTGGTTGGATGAGGGTGATTCTTGTGTCACACAACTAATGATGTGCCATTCATGGTTTACTTAGCAAAAATTAGCTATATGATCAGTCCCTAAAATGAAACAAATGCAGGACAGAGGTGATACTTTTAATAGGGCCACTTAAAAAATAAAACATTGCAAGCTTTCATAACTCAAAGATCACTTATTCAGGCAGATGATTGTGGCATGGTGTCCATGCCTGCATTTGTTTCATTTTATGGACAGGTCACATGACTGATTTTTGCTAACTGAACTACTGAAGATACCACAAAAAGCCATGCCAATGAATTCTACAGGGACTTCGAACAAAACCACTGCAGCACCTCAGAATTGAAGAACTTCCACTAGGTAATATTACTAAATGACTTTGATTTCAACTGATCTGGACTATTTGGCATACCTAGTGGGTAAAATAAATTTGTTGCCCAATTCTGGAGGATTTGGTTTGAATTGCACTTCCCCCCCCCCTCCCCCAGCCATGAGGAAAGCACCCAGCTTAAAAAAGGTTGCCATTTGGGAAGGGCAAAATGCAAGCCCCTGGCTTTCTGCCTTAGATTGTAAAAAAGACATAGCTTGCTGTTTTTTCTCCATGTAATATCTAAGCAAAACCAACCTGGCTTGGACACCATACCATGACCATCTGCCTGAAGAAGTGACCTTTGAATTACAAAAGCTTGCAATGTTTTATTTTCTAAATGACCCTATAAAAGGTATCACTTCCATTCTGCATTTGTTTCATTTCATGGTTTACTGTTATTTGCTCATTTTTCTGGATGCCAGCTACTTGCATTCTCCAAGAATCCCCCAGCTAGACCTCTGAGAGTTCCATTTTATGGATATACTGCTACAGAACTTTAGTGTTTGAGAACCAAGACAATAGAAACAGCCGAAAGCTTGGCTTAACACATCTTTATTGCATGATGGTCCGGGGGAACATGTGGTAATGGCGGATGAACAGCTCAATATATACTGTGGCTATACATTTGAATGTGGCTCCTCGATAGCCCATTGGCTACTGTCTGCGTGACGTCACTCCCCGTCATGCCCTTCTTGTCCAGGTGAGGTAGTGGCGGGAATCTTCCCGTGCTGTAGGTATTTGGGGAATTGGAACCATGTGAGCTAGGCACTCGCTATTGCCCCTAGTGGTCACTAGCTCGCGTCCTAATACAGAAGGTTACAGTGTTACAGCTGGTGATTGTTATATCCACTCATTCGAGTGTTACATTATTTAAAGGCACAATATTCCAAACACAACAAGAACCTAGATTTCATTAACCTGAGATAGAACCTTCCTTGGAGGCTTCTAAGCCTATGCTTCCTGTCATTTATGTTTTCTGAAAAAGGAAACTGCCCCATTGCTTCTTGGGAGGCCTAGGGCTTTATGGGATGCATAGGGCTGCAGCCCTTTAGGAAACTAGGGCTAACAACAGGGAAATAAATAACTAGCAAAAAGGATGGGGTGTTTGTACATAGGACAGAAGGCTACGGACTGTGAGCAGCAAATGTCTCTGAGTAACACCAATGTTTGCTTTTTCATTTCACATTTGCAGAATACATATTCAAACCCTACAAAGATTAGTCTTCCCCTGGTAGTGCAAAACAAAACAAGGGAAGTATAAACAAGGTCAGTAAAAATCAATATTGGGATTTATGCCTCCCACTCCATCTAAGAATCAGTGGGGGACATCTACAGTACGCAAGAAGAATTAAGCTTGGCAATACAGTATCATAGAAGAGTCTCCCTGGTGTTCCCCCCAGTCGACAAAAAAAATACCCTGCCTGTAATTCATCCATGGAAAATCTCCATACAAATGTGAAATGAACTGTTTGCTTTTTAATATCGCTGGCCAAGGGCATGAAATGAGAAGAATTTCAAACAAGATACAGTAACCTGATAAAGTTCTGCAAGCACACTTCAGAGAAGGACATCAACATTTGTATCAATTTGGCTGCCTCAGAAAGTAGTAGAGATTATGCTTACCTGCTGACACTTTTCCAGACAGATTACTGGAAGGCCAAAAGGCATTTTTGCATCTATTATCAGCGTAGTATGCAAAATATGTGCATGGCATTATTTTTATGGAGCTTTGGTCATAAAAAAACTCATACATATTGGGTGGCAGTCTAGAATTTATATAGTGATTAAAATCAAAAGGGAAGAAAAATAGTATTCATTTCCACTCCCTCTTCAAGTCTTACACATTATCACACACACCTAAAGAAGGGTTTAACTCTTTTCTCCTTGGTTGCTACTTGGCACAGATTGGGAGTGTTCATTTTCACCAATAACAGCTTTCATACAAAATATGATAATAGACTGACAAAGGCCGGGCACATCTGGTGAATATGAAATTATCACATTTGTGAAAAAGTTAAATGTTTTATCTGGCAGTTTTCAATCCTTCCTTTTTGCACATTTTCCACCAAAGTTTTTTTTTTTTTTGGTAGTTCTGGGAACCTCCTTTTGTGCAGATGAACCCATCTCAGCTATAGAAGGATCACTGCTCAGAATGGTACTTGGTTTTTTTAAAAAAAGTTGCTTGCATTATTCACTGCCTTGGGCTGGCAAGAGGATGCTATAGTTACCATTATGCCTCCTCAAAAGCAATATATTGCTGTCCCTCATTATTAACGTGTCCCAGTTCATGAAAAATACATGAAAATTGATACTCATGACCTATCCTAAAAACATCTAGATGTCAGGAACTGAGAACTCTAAAGGGGAGCAAACCAGAAAAGGGCATGAAGATGAATGGAAGTCTAGTAACCATATCGGGCAGAAAATGCTAGCTGCCTGGAAAATGCAATTCTTAGAAAAACTTGAAGGTGCTGACACAGCTTCTTTGAGACTGAAACAATGGGACAGTATGGAGATGGAGATGTAATATGTAGACTCCTGGAAATTTGTTGCCTTGTAATCCAGGGATGTTCCCTATACAAAGATACAGTGCCTGTCTCACCCCTGAAAACAATAGAGAACTGTTTCCCACAGGTTGTGGTTCCAGCATGTTATTTTGCCAATGAAGAACCATCTTGTGGGAAGCAACTAAGGAAGGAGGTAGATGAACCAAGCAGAAAGTAGAAAACTTTGAGGGTGTTAATGGAACAAAAAGCCACTGCACCCCAAGAGAAGGTTCCTCTTTTCTCACCCCTCAATGCTATTATTTACCCCAACTAATCCAAGCTGTGAGATTATTGTGAGATGCATTAATACAGGATGCACTACTGATATATACTACTATCTGAAATATGTCATATTAGAATCAACAAAAGTGTTCGTCAAGTAGACACAATATCACCATAGCTTTTGCAATAACTTTGGAAAGTCTCTTCCATAAAATAAAATTTAAAGGAGGTATTAAGATTGACAGAGAAAGACTTACCCTTCTTCTGTTTGTTGATGACTGTGTCCTTTTCTGTGCTGAGGACCAGTGATCTACAATATAACCTCCAGCAGTTAGTGGTCTCTTCCAAACATGTTGGGTTGGAGATGAATTTAATAAAAACTAAATGGATGAGAAATGGCCAATGTGCTCAAGGTTCCGTTAGTAAACGGAACTGAGATTGAAGAAGAGCTGATTATGTGTACCTTGGTCAGCAAATCCAACCAGTTCGCATACTATGTGGTGAGTGGATTTTTGTTGTTGTTCAGTTGCACAGTCGAGTCCGACCCTTTGCAACCCCATGGACCATCGCACACCAGGCTCCTCTATCTTCTACCATCCTCCTCAGCCCATTTAGATCTACACCCATTGAGTGGATAAGAAGGCACAAAGCAGCTTGGATTGTCTTTAATATAAACTAAACAGTAATATCAGATGACAGTCTGCCGATGAATATCAGGGCAAAAGTATTCAATATGACAGTGTTACCAGCAATATTGTACATATCCATAACATGGGCAATAACAAAATCAGAGGAAGAAAAGCTGGCAGTAATGGAAGAGGGATGTGCAGAGTAACAATCAGGGATAAGGTGAGCAATAAGGAATTACTCCAAAGAACTGGACTACATGATGTGGTTGATGAACTATATGTGGCAAAAAGAAGATGGGCAGGCCATATCACCCATCTAAAGAATAACAGATGGACCTGTTGGCTAGCAGACTGGATAGCAAGGGACCACAAAAGACCACTAGGCAGACCCCGAAAATGATGGGACAAGCTGATGGTAAACCTGTTTGGCCAGAGATGGAAATAGAAGGCAAAGGATAGAACATTTTGGAGTTTGGTTGATTTGCACTTTAATAGATAAGCAATGACAAATTGTTATTGGATTGGATACATAGCGTGGTTCTTTTCTCTGGTATCACAGTGGGGTTTTGAACTCCTAGTGTCTTCCTGCACAGCCAGTTATCTAAATCACGGAGCTTTTCGGTCAGCTTTTCTCATAGCCCTGAGCAAAGAGGCCCATGAAAAAGGAAGGGTGTTGTATATAGCATATGGAGTTTAAGAAAGCAAAATAACTCAAAACACACAGGATAATATAACGAATTGTAATCCATATGCCTCAATTATTTTTAACTTTCCCCCCATGATGTTAGGCTCTTTCAAATAGTAATAAACCTTCTCTGTCTGAAGTCTGCACCACCAGCTACTGATTATTAATAAATAATATATATTTTTTATTCCAAGGGGCTTATTAAAAGTGAAATATAAGTGAGGCAGTAAAACAGAAGGAAATAGAGAGTTAAAATATGCTTATTGTCAGGAAAGCAGCAATCCAAGACTAGTATCCTATTACATATAACCCTGGAGGTTGTGGGGCATGGGTTTCTGTTAGCAACAAAAATGAGTTTCAGTGAGCAATGGCTTGAAAATAAAACTCTTAATGCCTGGATCTGATTCTTAACACAGTTGTTAAATACATTCTGATAGCCAAACCTTCATTTCAAAGAGCGTGATTTTCATATACCAAGAGGTCCTTTGAGAGCTGGAATTTAGAAGTCATTTTTCAGCATATAAACTGAACAAATTTGATCCGGCAGTTGTTAGGTCTGAATAAAAGAAAAGACTTTACAACGACAGTTTTACAGAATCACTTTAGCACCAAAACTCTAAAGATGAAATTGAAAAATATATTATGTCTCAGCGTGTCCTAGATGGAATATCATCTTCTGAGACATTCAGCACAATATCTTTCTTTCTTTTTTCTCCTCAAAACTTTCACAAACTTTAGGATGTTTCCTTCACAAGACGTTTTGTTCAGAGATCTTCTACTTCTTGTGTTCTAAAATTTTAGAATTTGCATGTGTTCTTTTCTAGTGAAGGGCACTCTGTGTGTGCTAAGAATCATGTAGTGGACATTCCTTTTTCTAATGACACCTGTGCCATTGTGAACCAGCCTGCCCCCACTGATGCCTTACCACACCTTTTTGGGTCCCTTCTGGGGCAGCTGTTCCTTTCTCTCTGTGTGTTTGCAGGTATGATCACTCCTTTTTGGTTCAGTTCCAGCCTGCGTGATCACTGAGATTGAACCAAACTGGCTAGCTAAATTGTTCCTTTGCTGAAGTTGCTTAATGAGCTTTAGGAGTGAGAAGCTTCATTTCCACTTGCCTATGGGAAGGAAGGTAGAGGGACCCCTTTCAAAGCATCACTGATGTGTCTCCAATGATTAAAAAGAAATGGCCAATTTCCTTTCCCTTCCCCTTCATAGGCGAGTGTTGTATATGTTAACTGTGTTTTCTGACAGGAGCGGAATGTATCTTTTCTCATGTATCTATTCTTATGCAAATAAGTGCATCGAAAGATGTACACACTCTGTTAGCCAATGGGTTTGTTGTATTATTGTTATTGTTACTGTTTATAGTGTATATAAGTCCGAGCTTTGCCCCATCCACACTGTGTTCAAACCCCACTAATAAAGAGCTGAATTTCACTAATTCACTCGTCTGCTTCTTCATTCCTTGAACATGAAAATGGCGATGAAGGTGGGATGGCGTCCCCACATGGCAGCAACATCGGCCCATTCAACCCAGCACATCCAGAGAAATGGCCAACATACGAATGCCGATTCCGCCACGCAATGGCCTTGCAGAAGATCACCGACAAAGACCAGAAGCACTCCTGTTTCCTCGCTCAGTGTGGTTGTGAGACACTTGAGCTGGCAACCCACCTTGTTCTCCCAAAGGATGTGGATGTGGTGCCCCTCACAGAAATCATGTCCGTACTGAGGAAACACCTGCAGCCAGAGGTCTTGATCTTACCGACCAGGGTGGCCTTCCAGAGAAGGGAGCAGTGACCCGGGGAGTCCATTGCAGACTACGCTGCCACTCTGCACATTGCTGCCACCCCATGCTAGTGGGACAATATCAAAGAAGCACTCTGGGACCATCTGATGGTCGGCATGAGGGACGAAAATGCTCAATGTCGCCTCATGATCAGGAAGACGCTAACTATCAAGGCTGTCCTAGAAGAGGCAGTAGCGTCTGAGGCCGCATGGTCTGGCATCAAGCTTTTCCGGCATCGCCACTCCACCACCAGTGCCATGGACTCAGCTGTGCAAGCTCAGCAAAATTCATCTTCATCCTCCTCAGCATCGCCTGGTTCCACCTCTTCATTGGAGTCCAGCAACGCAAAGGGAGAAGTCTGAGCAGTCTGGCGAAAGCACCGAGAGCACTGCGACGATTGGGAGAAGAAAGTCTTTCACAAGTGTGATAGCTGTGCAGCCTGGCATGACTGCAGGAAGTGCCCCTTCCGCACCGCAGAATGCCACAACTGTGGGCAAAGAGGGCACATTGCTAAAGTATGCCAACAATGAAAGCAAAGAACTCCAGCATCTGAGTCCAAGAAGAGTCATCACCACAAAACGTCCATCACCAAAGTGTCACCAGAGCCTGAGCCGTGCCAAGTGGGCATCGTCAGTGACTGTATCCTCACAGACCTGAGCCTGCAGGATGTTCCCTTCAAGATGGAGGTGGATTCAAGTACTACCTTTTCTATAATCCCACAGCGGGAGTTTTTGAGAATTCTCCCTGCATCTCGGCCCAAGCTCAAATCTTTTAAAACTTCCCTCCGGGATGTGCAAGGTTGCCAGATTTCGGTCATGGGGTGGGAAATTTCTTGGTCAAATTCAAAAACATCTGCACCTCCTTGCCATTGGTTGTAGTTAAGCAGGGTACTAACTGTCTTATTGGGACCCAATGGTTTAGGCCCCTGGGAATCCGGCTTTCTGGCATTCTCACAATAGACGCTGACCCAATCCGGGACGTTTGTGCTGCACATCCTGAAGTGTTCAAAAAGGGTTTAGGTTTATACAAAAGACCCCCTGTGGACTTTGAGCTTGACCCAACCATCTGGCCCATCTGGATGAAGCCACGCTGGGTACCCTTTGCTTTAAAGTAGAAGATAGAAGCTGAGCGGGACAAACTGGTGGGGCAGGGCATCCTAGTGCCAGTGGACTCCGCAGAGTGGGAGACACCAATTATGACTGCTTTGAAAAGTAATGGGGAGGTCAGGATATGCGCTGACTACAAGTGTACCATCAATAAAGCTATTCGCCTGAACACACATCCTGTGCACATGGTAAGCCACCTTCTTGCCTCCTTGCATGGAGGAAATTGCTTTGCAAAACTTGACCTTGCCCAGGCTTACCAACAATTGACTGTGTCTCCTGCATCACTGATGTGTCTCCAATGATTAAAAATAAATAGCCAATTTCCTCTCCCTTCCCCTCCATAGGTGAGGGAGAAGGAAGCTTCCTATTTGAGCAGCCATGTTGAGTAGCTTCCCATGTTGAGTAGTTATGCAAACCAAAGAGGAGGATGTAGGAGAGTATTTCTTGTTTCTTTCCACCTTTCAATTTAAAAGAAGAGTGGTCTAGATTCTGTTAAACAGAAATCCTTGAAGTGAAATGTGGTTAATCCTAGCATTTAGATCAGTGGTTCCCAAATAGGACCACGCCCCACATGGGGACTTCAGTTCCCTGAAACCTAATTTCAGTACATTGGCTTTGTGGAATTGACTTAGACTTCTGGGAATTGAAGTCCAAAACCTAAAGGTTGGGAAGCACTGATGTAGATGGAACAATTGTCCCAGATGACATACTACTCCTCAAAACAAGTCTGTTTAGCTTTAGCACATAGACAGATCCAGGATAGGATAATTGGGATGTCTGTTTGCACCTTAACTTCCAGGAAGGTGTATATGGATCTATACCCACTTTTTCTTACATTTATTATATGTTGATTTAGATTCTTGCATTTTATTGAGAATTAGAATGAAACATATTGCCCTGTTCTAATGATATAAGGACTTCTTTAAAAAGATATTGACTGTTCCTATGTGCCTAAGAAACAAATATATTTTATATTAAAATGAGGTTGTATTCCTACACTCATGCATTTGAAATAAAGTAAACCCTGTGGAATATAGTAGACCTTGTGTTTGAGTAAACATGAACCAGAATGTATTGTTTATCACATATCTATGTGCTTTATTCATTCATTTATAATTCAGTTTTTAATTAGAACACAGTCCTCGCAAATAGCAAGAAAAAAAGACAAAATCAACTGGTATGCAAAGACTGCATGTTTGAATGTTTTGGTTCAATACTTGAAATGAGAACTAAATTAGCCTTCACATGAAACATTATTATTTCAGCAAAGGATGGGCTAGGGCTTTCTTCTAGAATAGAACTATTTTCATTCTGTCTAGGGAATAATGGAAACATTTTTGACTGGATTCTCAATTCATATGGCTCAGAGTTGAAGAGGATCTTGGTTTTCATGGGACTGTATTCTGGTTCAGGTACATGGCTGTTTGCAGGACTGGCTTTTACTCAGAAATACATGAGCATACCCTTTGCAGGCGCACCCCCCAAAGAAAGACTCAGACACCGGTATATGGATAAAGGCATTGGGCCACATTTATTGAATAATGCCCTAGTCCGAATTATAATTTTCAATTGGTACTCAGCCAATTATAATTCTTAAGGCAAGCGGGCCGCAGTAACACTGGTAAGGTTCCTCCCAAAATTGCCAATGGCAATTGGCTACAATGTATCCATTTGTATCAATTTGTTTGTTGAGACAAACAAATTGTTGACCGTAGTCAATAAACTATCTACTGACCCCACCCTCTGACGTGTATCCGTCAAATCACGGGGTGATGCATGCTGAATAGCTCCTGCCATCACCCCTTTGCCTGGTTCGTCGTTGACCGGTCAACGTTATTACACCTGTACCTGTCTAAGTGTTGGCCAGTCAATTGCGAACCTGCCGGATACCTGTGGGTCATAAATATTTACCTTACCAGTGCTACCCGCCACACGGGGAGGCATCCATGATGACTCACTGCCCCCCCAAGACCGTCAGCTCGGTTGCCAGGCCTGCTTGCATCACACCCAGAACGAGGTACATACCTCCAGCCGACAGGTGGACCCCTTCTCCTGCCTACCAGCAAAATTTTTGTGTAAGCCTATCATCCGGTCTCCAATGGCCGTCTCACAGCCATGCTCAGAACGGGACGGAGCCACAGCCCCGTCCACTGACTGCCGGAACAGTCCGAACTAGGGAGATCCGGACTTTACTATGGTAAGGGTAGACCCATCCCGGTGGCAGAAAACAGGCTGGGGCGTGCAGCAGGCACTGTCGAAAATTCATGTAGGGCACCAACCGGACAGATGTCTCAAAAACTTCGTAGCAGTATACACCACTGCCTACACCGTGCTGAATAACCCGTGAGGACCGCATCCCCACTCGAGCCCACTCATGTGTGACAGAGACATCTTCAAGTTCCAGTGCCCTACGAAACACATCCGCCTTACACAGGTGGCACCAACTCTGGCACCCACTCACTGATGCGGAGCGCTCCAAAAAGGCTACCATGGTAGCTGCGTGGCCAAGAGCCACCTCACACCTATCTGTACATAAGTAATGCCAGCCTCGTGCAAGGTGGGTCAGAAACTCTGGGAACAGGGGTGACGCGTGTACGGGCGGCGGACACTTTCCCGTGTCCACCCCTCCCAAACACGACGCATGAACGCATAGTGATACGCCTTATGCGTGCGAGGTGCCAATGACATGTCCGGTTCCCTTCTCCTTGCCAAACGTCCAGCCATCAGCCAAAAGTGGCGAGTGGAATCCCTCTGCTTCCGGAGTAAGGCACGGAACCGGGTGATCTGCAGGTGGTGGAAAGCAGCAGTAATGTCATTATAAACACCTAGAACATGTCTGGCCTAGAACGGCACATTTAGGCGTAGGCTTCTCAAAAGAATAGACAAACTAATGTCATGACCCTGGGGGATTTGCATGTCTGGGTGTTGACAATGTGCACCACTGCCGCATTGTCACACCGAAATTGGACCACTGAGTAGGCCCACTCATTGCACCATAGCATCAGTACTCTCCAAAATGGGAAAAAACGCAAGGAAGGTAAGATCGCGGAGGCGATCCGTGCACCTACCCTCAGAGTAAACCCCCATAAATCCGGGAGCCAGAGGTATCCGACCGTACTTGAAATCTAGGGCAGACCATCAGGTCTGATCTCCAGGAAGAGACCCCGTCAAACCCAGGAGTAATTGGAGCCAGACCGGACAAAATTAAGGTGGCCATGAATTAACTGCAGCTCACGAGGGCACACTTTATGTTTGGCAATCAATGCCAAACTCGCTGCGGAGATCCAAGCCACCGTATTCATGGTTAACCCGGATGCCCGCGTGACAGAGTCAATTCAGAAATGTGAGCTTAGTAGATGGGACCTCGGTCTATTCAGGCGCCAAGGGGACACCCAGTTCCCACCTGAGTGTCTGAATTGTAATGAGGAGACGCGTGCACGTGTCCAAGCCCTGTTCACCCCCGAACCAAAAGTCGTCGAGGTAATGGGCTAGAGACCGAGACCCCGACCTGTGAGCAAATGGCCACTGAGTGAAGTCCCCAATCGGTCGAGTGCTGAACATGAATTAACTCAGTCAGAAGGGGATTGGCCTTATCTAAGTAAAATTCCCCTCGGAACCTAAAAAACCCAATAGGTCTAAATCATTGGGTGCACTGGCAATAATTTGAAAGCCGAGTGCATATCACACTGTGCCAAAACAGCACCAGAACTGCGTGAGTGTGCCACCCATAGTAGCCGAACCAACTACGAGTACCTGACTGAACAAGGTCATCAGGAATGGCATCCCTGAATGGAGAACCCACAGGGTAAGCTGAATGGAGGATTAAATGACATTCACCCTAGTTCTAGCTCAGTATGAGCTTCATGGGGGAGACTATCGACTTAGGAAAGGTGGTTCCAAGAAGGGCCCCTGCTACTCTCATAGCCCCAACTCCCTTAGCTGTGGACAGTGGAGCCCCCTCTTCGTTACCCTGCAAGGAAACCAGATTAGTAGCATCCTGGGACCCCCAACACCCCCGAATGGATACAAAAGCCCCCATAGAAAACCCTCCAGCAGGTATCCCGCCCAATCCCTTCTTGGATGAATTGAGTGCCATCTCTCCAGGCTGACTATACTAATTGGGGCGGGGGGGGGGGGACTTATGACAAGGTTAGTTGCTTCAGACGGAGCTCTGATCGCCCCTGTGCACCCCTACCTCTGCCCCGTACCCACCAACCCGCGGGCATGCGGAGGCGGCGCGAGGGCCAGCGCAAAAGGGGACACGAAGTCGGTAACGACCGTGGTGCTTAGTACACGCATCGTCAGCTGAGCAGGCCAAACACAGCAGGCAGGCAGGAACCCCCTGCCCGACCAGTTAGCATGGAGCCTGTGTCTGAGCAGCCCGCTGCTCAGCATGACCACCATGGTACCTATCACCAGGCACCAGTCACGTGGGAGTGATGTACACAAGCACACTTGCTGACAGGGCTCATCCCATCTCCCCTCAGGGTATAGAGCCACCCTCATCCACATTCCTCACCGTAAGCCAACTGCCATGGGCCCATCTAATCAACCATCGCCCTGCAAATATTAGCGATGGATGGAAGCACCAGGATGGCCCAAGCAGGTCAAGCCCTGCGGCATACCACCATACGTACAAGGTATGCCGCCAACCAGTTGGCCCAAGGTGCGCGGTGGCTCACGACGATGGGACATCTCTTTGTCTCAGTTGCCCTGTCCCTCTCTCTCCTCCTAGTGGGCTCGCAGTTCAATAGGGAGAATATCCACATGTCCCCCTCCAGCCCTTACCCCTCATGGCCTGCGGCCAATAATCACCTAGGGGCAAGTAATAGCCGGCCATCGGCAAAGCCCTCGACGGGACATTCTGCATAAAGGGCATGCGCAGCAGGACCCGGACAGCCCCTGCGATGCTCAGCACTGTCCCGGGGGCGGACACCCCAGTGCGTGGTGGCTTACTACGGCGGGACCGCACATGTCTCTGTCCTCCTGTCCGCACCGCCTATCCTTATTGGGATCTCGGTTCATAGGGAGAATATATCCACGTACTCCCCCCACCAAATCTTTTCCCTCGTGACCTGGAACAAATGATCACCCGGGTGCAATGAATAACCAGACATCGGCAAGGCCGTCACCGGTACATGATGTACATGGGGCATACGCAGCGGGACCTGGACAGCCCCTGCGATGCCACGTACTGCCCCGAGGGCGGAAACCCCCACCCCCAACGTCGTGCCAGAATGCAACCAAGGGGCACTGGGATAGGCTGGCAAGTGATGCCCACTAGCCTCAAATTGGTGAAGCAATGACCACTGAACACCACCGCTGGACTGTGGACTGTGATGTGGGTGCATTCAACTTGAACCTAATACTCACTAGTTGCACCCCCGTGAGCCGCCCCCACTGGGGGTTCCGGCCCACGGCGGGCGTCGGAGCTTGCGACCGAAATCGTGCTCTTGGGCCACATCCGACCACACCCCAGTTGCAGTTCTGGACAAACAGGGAGCTGCGAGATGGCGGCAGGCACAGGCCGGAGTGTCTCAACCAGCTCGACCCAGCTGGCCGCCTGTTGCAGAGTGGCAGCAGTCGAAGTAGCCGGCAAACACAAAGGGCCCTGATAAATAGGGAAGGGCCCCCTCCCACTGGATTGCCCAGGATGCCTCCAGCACAGCTAAACATGCTAACCAGGCATCCCCTGCCACGGAAACCCCAAGTATAAGGTGGGCCAGGTGGGCCGGCCGGCCGGCTAGGGATTGGGCCAGAGGCCCCAATTTGAGATCCTGGGCCAGAATAGGGCCATGCCCAAAACTCCGGCCCCTGAGGGGGTAAAACGTGCTGTGTGCCAGCACCAGGCCCTCCCCCCAATAGTTCTGGCCCATGGCCGGCAACTGCGGGCCAAGGGCCGAATCCCCTGAAGGGCCGACCTGAGGCTGAGAGCCGAGGGCCATATCCCAATCTGCCCCATCCCACCGGTAACGGTGGGTAAAGGTGTCATCTTGCTCCATTGCAGGGGCGCAGCCATGGCAAGGTGGGCCACACGGCCCACTGGTTGATACACTGGGGACCCCCATTTGGGAGCCAGGTCCTGAAGAGGGCCATGCCCAAAACTCCGGCCCATGAGGGGCCGGAGGCAAGCCCTGCTGGGTGACCGCACCAGGCCCTCCCCCGTTGTCTGGACCCATGGCCGGCAATTGCGGGCCGGGGGCCGAAGCCCCTGCAGGGCCATCCTGAGGCTGGAGAGCCGAGGGCCATGCCCTAATCTGCCCCATCCCACCGGTAACGGTGGGCGCAATCGATGCAGGGCCCTGTTGCATGGGCGCAGTCGCGGTCCTCCGACCCGAATGCTGTCCCCTTGCAAGCGCAGGGCCAGGCAAGTTCCTCCCTCTTGGCCGCGGCTTGTTTGCCGTGGCCTTCCTCTTGGGAGGCATCTCTGAAGGAAGACGATCCATGTCCGGGGATCACAAGCACCGAACTGGCTAAAAAGCCGAAGACTGGAGAAACGAAGAGCGACGGAGAAAACTTCTCCTCTCCGTCGCTATTTCTAAAATGGCAGCTCGGCTGCCTCATGGCCACCCCTTTTATAGAGGGGTGGCCACGCCCCCTAACTCACCCAGATGTCTGAGTCCGGGGGGCGGGCGCAAAGAGCACGGCGGCCATTTTGGCGCCGCGCTTTCATTCTTTCTGCATTTAATCGCTAGTTATGTACAGTCCCCCTAATCTATAAATAATAAATATACAGGGGATAACTGGGAATGCTCCTGTTGGACTCACCCTGAAGTATTTCCACATTGATTGGCTTTTCTGTTTGCAGTCCTATTTAGGAGTCACACACAGAAGTCATGTAGAGCTTCAAGTTTAGAGGTTATAGGGCTGACATATGCCTTACCCAGAAATCTCCCAGATTTTTTCATGTTCAGTGTAAATATCTGAAACTGCATGTTGCAAATGAATAGCACGTGTGGGTGGCAACCGAACTTTTGCAGAACTGCTGAGCATATGAACACTGTAAGGGCACTGAGGTGAAAACACTTACAAGAACCTCTTCAGATCCTCATGCTAAACACACTAAAGCTTGAACATTGATGATATTCCTGCCATACATAAATTGTATTTATGTTTATGTCCAGTAACACTCTTTGAGAAATGTATGTTGTGAGTAGTGTAGAAACATTAGAAATACATTTTAAATAATAAATAACCTGAAATAAATTTCCGTATTTTAGATGTTGTGTAGAGTAGAAAATTTTGGCTGCTGCAACTTGGCTGGTCATGTGATACAGAAATAAGGAAAACTTGTGCATGATGAAATTTACTCTTGTATGTAACCACTGAAGGGTTCAGTATTTTCCCCCTCTGTTTGTCTTGTGTCATCCTAGCTAAAGAAAATTTGAAACCTACTGAAGTGCTCTGAACATTTCTGATAGAGGTAAGAGTCTAGAAATAAGGGTGAACTATGAAATCTGTTTATTTATAAGTATTTTTTTTTAAAACGAGAAAGTCAAGTGTTGTGTTTTGGGATCAAGGAGACAGCGGAGGCTTGATTCATGAAGAGGCAATAGGGCAAGATCGCCCGGTCGGAGTTTATTAGGAATAACAGACAAAGACATTCCAGAGAAGAGTATGCAATCTATTCTTATTGGTTACCTGCGATAACATAAAGTTACTTAATTGGCTAAATATCAGCATGTCTGCCTCGTGCTCACCTTGCTAAGTGGAAGAAAGCTGCGTGCTAGCTGAATGACTGCGTGCCATCCCTGGGCATAGTGGGGAGGGCCAAAAGCCTTGAGTCAGAGGCCCAAACTGGGGCCTCTAAGTTACGGCGTAAAAACAGATGAGGTAAGGAGAACAATCACCCACGATTTATGACCATGGTGTGCCAATGAGCCACAGCGATCGTGCTGTGAAACTCCTCACATCTTCCCCCTTCTGTTTTTAAGAAGCTTATAAGCATAATAAATTTGGTCCTTGCGTGCACGAGGCCGGAAGCGAAATCCTTGCAGGCAGGTGCCTAGCAATGAAGGTATGCATTGAATAAAGCAACAGGCAGTTATCAGAATGGCAAGAATAATTAAACCATACTGCAGGATGGTCCGTACCCAAGCTCCGTTGGGAAGCCAGGACCAAAGAGTGCTCCACCACGAAGGCAGAGGGTTTTGCTTAATATCAGAAACAATTTTGGTTAAAGAATCCAATTGGTTTTGTACCTTATTAGAATTATCAGATAAGTTAAAGCAACACATATTATGCATAGACTCACACCCTTGATGATGCAACATCAGCAAATAATCGATCGCGGCACGGTTATCTAAAATGGCGTTGCGAAGCTGAAATTGCTCCCTGTTCAGGAGGCTAATAGCTTGGGAAGTGTGATTAATGGCTTTTACAAATGCACAAGCAAGCTTCACAAGCTGCCTTGCATTCCCGGCTGCCAGGCCAGGCACGCCAACAAGACTGATGGCTAAGGATGTGTACTCGGCCTGGGAAAGCACCTTAACAGTGCTATCGCAATCAGAGGGTAACTGCTCAGCGGCAGTACCCCGGGTGATGCGTTTGCGGGCGGGACGCTGACGGACCAGCGTAGTGCGGTTGGGCAAAGCAACAATCATACGACTAAGGCAACAAGTGGTTTTAGAGAGGTTAGCAGGAATATAGTTCCAAGTTCGTGACCCACAGGTCCAGAACCACCCAGAAGGCAACAGAATGTGCTGAAAGTTAAAATGAAGGTCCTCTGTTTCTCTCCCGGTGCAATTAAGACCACGACCGGGCTGGAAACAGCGAGGCTTTGACTTATGTTGAGTACAGTTCACAACCCTGGCACATTTACTAGCATTACTAACAGCTACAATAGGAGTATAGAGAGACAGGGCATCACAAACCCATTTACATGTGTAGGGTACTGAAAACTCTTCCATGTACTTCTGGAGGTACCTTGAGATATGCAGTTACATAAGGCAAAATATAACATAAGCAAAGACAGGTCTTTCCCCAAGAGAATAAGCAAAACATTTAAGCATGAACAAAACATGAACATTTCTCTTCTTCCTTACATGAAGGAGGTCTCTGTTGCATTCTAGCAAGCATTTCTCACTCCCCAATTACATGAGTAAGGCATTACATTTCTTCTTCTCTCACTAGGTGTAAGTGAAAGAGGCATTCAATAACTTAAAACCAGCATAGCATGGTAAATCAAATATAGTACAAATATCATTAGAGCATTTCACACTCATAGCATGAGCAGGTAGACAATTTTAAAAAAGCTTTCAGGTTTTATAATGCAAACAAGGCCAATTCTTCTTTAGAGTCCACACAAACTTTTTAGTCCAATTAAAATGTCCAAATTAAAAGACCAAATGTTGATTGAAGCTTTCTTCTTCTCAGATTACAACTTAAACACTATCTTCTCTCCAGCACAGTTCTTGGCATGGCAAGGTTGAAATTAGGCCATAAATTAAGTCTCACTGAATTCACAAGACAACTAGACAACCCCCCTTTTCAGCTTTTCAGGCAAACACACATTCCTTCATGCTCCAGGCACACCCATCTGTATTAAGGCAGGCAGATGAGGTATGCACACAAAGAACTTCTCCAGAAGTTGCAAGTGACTTCCACACTGATGAAAATCACAGGGAATTCCCATTTGCTTTCCCTGCAATCCTGATGCTTGAAACTTGGAACAGCCCACTCTGGATCTCTTTATTTGAGGGTTGGGCAGTTCAAAATCAGCCAAAAACTGGAGTATGTTTTCTCCCTCCTTGTATTTTTGCAAAAGCCTGCTGTCCATAGAGGAAGGATCCACACCCCTTTTCCTCTGGACTTCTTTCATTTGCAGCATCTGAATCTCAACTTTATGACAAACTGCACCTGTTAGTTTGTATTTGCGAGAAGACCCCTTTCTGGGCTTGGGTTTTCTGCATTCCTCCTCTGGGCCATCCTTCCACTCCCTGGCCAAACGTGAGGAATCAAGTTTACTACTCAGCTTTTCCTGCTCTTGTGATGAGGGCTGCTTCAGGGGCGAGCTGAGGTCTCCTGTGCTGCCCTTTGAATCACACTCCTTGCTTCCTGCCACTTTGCATGCATTAATAGCTTCAATCTGTGATGAGGTCCCCACCATTTGTTCCCAATCAGCTTGCACTAGTTGTTTTTTGGACTTGGCAGGCAGTATTGCAGCAGTCCCATTTGCAAGAGCCTCTCTGTTCACTGGATATACAGCAACAGTTTCCATATCCAGCACAGCTGCAGTTAAAGCAGCAGACAACAGGTCTTTTGTAGGGCTAAAAGTGCTTGATTGCTGCAAGGCAGGATATAATGTCCCATCTCCATTTCCACCCCCATCTCCATCAGGGGGCTTATGCTGTTGTTTCTCATATGATGGAGGGGCAGTCAGACTCCCTCCCTTGGCTGGGGGCAAAAGCTGTGGCAATGGTACAGTAAGCCTCTGGGACAACAAAATATTTTTTGGAGTAAAATCTTGCACTTCTTTTGTTTCTGCTCTTTGCCCATCATCCCGTTTGAGTGATCCAATTTCTGGGTACCAAGGACATTGGCAATCGACTTCCTTAGTGAAGCCTTCTATACTATTAAGCGTGATGTCTGGACATCCGCTCTCCTTGATGATTCTCTGCAATTCGTTTGCATGGGTCTTTTGCCCTAAAGAAAGTTTCCCCCCATACTCACAATCGGGAGCTCGAAAGCTGAGGGAGCCTAAAAAGGCTGTGGTGCACCAGGGGGCTATTCCAGCCGGTGAGTCGGGGAGTTGGGATCTAGCAATCACGACGCGGGTCACCAGATGTTGTGTTTTGGGATCAAGGAGACAGCGGAGGCTTGATTCATGAAGAGGCAATAGGGCAAGATCGCCCGGTCGGAGTTTATTAGGAATAACAGACAAAGACATTCCAGAGAAGAGTATGCAATCTATTCTTATTGGTTACCTGCGATAACATAAAGTTACTTAATTGGCTAAATATCAGCATGTCTGCCTCGTGCTCACCTTGCTAAGTGGAAGAAAGCTGCGTGCTAGCTGAATGACTGCGTGCCATCCCTGGGCATAGTGGGGAGGGCCAAAAGCCTTGAGTCAGAGGCCCAAACTGGGGCCTCTAAGTTACGGCGTAAAAACAGATGAGGTAAGGAGAACGATCACCCACGATTTATGACCATGGTGTGCCAATAAGCCACAGCGATCGTGCTGTGAAACTCCTCACAGTCAAGGATGCTTTGCCATTGCTACAAACCCTCCAAGAGAAATTGTCTATCTTAAACTTTGCAAAGGGTGATCTGTCCCAGCCTTGGCACAAAATTTTGTATCAATAGTTTAATAAATGTTCAAGGTAAATATTTCAATAATTTTCCTTTATGGAAATCTTTTCCATATTTTTCTTCTTTCTATACCTGCCCTCTCACTTCTCATCTCCCACCAGAGTTAATTGCATACTAATAACATTTTGATGGTAAAAAGAGAGAGTATTTGTAAATTCAAAATAATTTACAGTTTTCTTGATCATTACCTTGTAAATCACAATGAAGTAGGAAAAAGGAAACACAGTAGTCTATTCTGATAAATTCTATGCTATTGTCAAAACGATGTGCATTGTTCTTTTTTAAATGGCATCCCATAAATATGATTAATATTTATCTCAGGCTTGGTTGATATAGCATTTCTCTTTCTTAGCATTCAAGCTGGCATTACAGCTGGATTTAATTAACTTATCTTTCTACTGAAATGTACTATCCCTGCCCATTATTCATTGTTATTTATCATTTTAAAAATCATTTATTTGTGTTAAGTACTTCAAAATATCAAAGTACTTTTAAATTCTATATGCATTATTTACCTTTTCTGATAGAGCTATGGTTGCAATACTAAATCAACCTAGGAGCTTCAATTTGCTTTTGAGTAGACATATATGGGATGCAGTATACATTCCATTACATTTCATCATCCTTCCGCTTAATTATTTCTCTTTAGGACTTACTTGAAGGTGAATACAGCCCCAAGATTTTACATTTTTATGACAGCTTTTCTGATTAAGCAGGGGAATTGATAATCATAGCATAGACATCTCTTTAATGGCTGCAACAGACAATACATTAACTATGTGACTGTATTTTCATATCTTCATTTAGTTATTCGTTGAATAACATCCATGGGGAATCAGCTTGTGGCTATGACTGAGGGATTTTTCTCAGTGAAGTCTCCTTCTGTGGTTAATGGTCTTAGGTGTGTGTGTGTGTGTGTGTGTGTGTGTGTGTGTGTGTGTGTGTGTGTGTGTGTGTGTGTGTGTGTGTGTGTGTGTGTGTGTGTGTGTGACATTGTTGCCCCTCCTGAAAAATATCCCCCCCCCCCCCCCACAATCTAGAATCCTGGCTATGACCCTGCATTGGGTCGAAATGCCAAACCTGGTTGTGCAGTGGTTAAACTGCTGTACTGCCGTCAAAACATTGTAAATTCAATCCTGATGGGATCAAGGTTGATTCAGCCTTCCATCCTTCTGGAGGTCAGAAAAATGAGTACCCAACATATTGTGGGCAAAATACTAATTAACTTGTGAACTGCCCAGATAATGTACCAAGCACTATGGAGTGGAATATAAGTGTAACTGCTATTGCTAATTGCTAACCTGCAGTTACCTATCCCTTTTATGAAGCTTTATCCTTTCCAAAGCTCTGTCATGCATGAATTATGCCTTCCAGCTGGGAGTGCAGGCTGTAGGCCGAGGAATCACACTATTGTTTACAATTCACATTTTCACTTTCAACCTCCATTCATATTTCCTACTGACAATATGAACAGGTTAGGGGAACAACATTCTTTTTATCTCTTTGTTGTTGTTGTTGTTGTTCAGTCGCATAGTCGACTCCGACCCTTTGCGACCCCATGGACCATTTTCCTCCAGGCGCCTCTGTCCTCCACCATCCCCCTCAGCCCTCCCAGCTCTGTGCCCATTGTGTCTACAATGCCATCTAGCCATCTCATCCTTGGCCTCCCCCTTCTTCTTTTGCCCTCCACCTTTCCCAACATCAATGCCTTCTCAAGTGAATCCTCCCTTCTCATTTGATGTCCAAAGTACTTTAGCTTCATCTTTACTATTTGACCTTCCAATGAGCAGTCAGGGTTAATTTCTTCTAAGATTGACCTATTTGTTCTCCTCGCTGTCCAGGGGACTCTCCAAACCCTCCTCCAACACCACATTTCAAAGGCATCTATTCTTCTACGTTCAGCCTTCCTAATTGTCCAGCTCTCACATCCATACATTACTACTGGGAAAACCATTGCTTTGACTATTCTAATTTTTGTTTGCAATGTGATGTCTCTGCTTTTTACTATGTTCCCCAGGTTTCTCATTGCTTGTCTCCCAAGAATCAGTCGCCTTTTTATTTCATGGCTGCAATCCCTATCTGCAGTGATCTTTGATCCTAAGAAAGTAAAATCTGTCACTGCTTCTACTTCTTCCCCATCTATTTTCCAGGAACTGATTGGGCCTGTTGCCATTATCTTGGTTTTCTTGATATTGAGTCTCAAGCCAGCTTTTGCACTTTCCTCCTTCAGCCCAATCAAGAGATTCTTTAGGTCTTCCTCACTTTCTGCCATTAGGGTGGTACGTCTGCATATCTCAGATTGTTGATGTTTCTCCCAGCGATTTTAATCCCATATTGTGATTCCTCCATCCCTGCACTGCGCATTATGTGCTCTATGTATAGGTTGAATAAGCATGGTGACAAAATGCAGCCTTGTCTTACTCCTTTTCCTATTCCAAACCATTCTGTCATTCCGTGTTCTGTCCTAACTGTTGCTTCTTGTTTCATGTACAGGTTTCTCAGAAGGCATATGAGGTGCTCTGGAATTCCCATCTCTTTAATTACTTGCCACATCTTGTTGTGGTCCACACAGTCAAATGCCTTAGTGTAGTCAATAAAACAAAAGTAAATTTGTTTCTGGTATTCTGGTAAACTTGTTTCTGGTTTTCATCTCTAGAGAGATGAAAATTCATTTTTCCAAATACCACCTTCACTTTCTTCCAATTTTTGTTTTATGTTGTACTGCAAGAGTTTGTGGATGGTTCCCCCATTTAATAGCATGTATTTAGTTACGCATTTGTCTTGGTGGTGCAGTGATTAAACTGCTGTACTGCAATCAAAAGGTTGTGAGTTTGATCTTGGTCATGTCTCAAGGTTGACTCAGCCTACTGTTGTGATTTCATAGCTAGGGAAGAATTAATTTTAATTCTTTATTCTGTTAACTTAAAGCTTAGTTTGCTTATGTTATTAATCTGCTTTTATTCTGTTAAATTGTTTAACTTTGCTTAGCCTAAACAGGTCCATTTTGGAAGTCTACTATACGCAGAAGCAGGCTTCTGTCCAATTAAAAGCGGCAGGTCACTCTGACCTCTGTTTACAGACAGCGAATCTGGGAAAGTGTCTGTTCTCAGAATAAATTACCTGAGAGAAGCACAGTTTTCAGATGAGCCACCTGTTGGAAGACATGAAATGTACGTCTTTCAGATGGGAACGCTGATTAAATGTCCTGTCCCAGACTGGACATCAAAAAGTGTTGTCTGTCACTCAGAACACCTTCGCATGCGTTCTCACCATGAATTGTATAAATATCGTGGCAATCAAGCCAGATTATGAGGAACAGGGCAGTTATCTCAGATACCATCTCGGGATGCTGCTCTTCATCTTCCAGACTGGATCTGACCCATAACCCGTATAGGCGGCTCTCAAGCCACACTCTTTTTAGATACCGTAAGTATTTCTTTTTGAAGCTCTGATTTACTTTCTTAGAAAATGTATTTTTTATAGAATAGTTTAGAGAGGATTTTTATTCTATATTTTGAAATATTCTTTCTTTTATTCCAATAAACCTTTGAAATAATTTCTTTTGTCAAGAATGGTAATTCTGCCTTCTTCTAGTCGAGAAGGAGATGAAAAGGGAATTTTTTCAGATAAGGCCTTGTTACTTTACAACACGCACTCTTTGTTATTCCGGCCAGTGCAGCTGAGTCCGATAATCAAGGAGCTAGAGAGGGAAAGAGTTCGGGAGTCTCATCTTTCCAGGACAGGGCTTGCCTCCCCCTCACCTAGCTGAAACATCAAAGGCCAAATTCCCATAAGAAAGCTGTGATAAGGGTGAATAGGATCTAATAGATGAAGTTGCTACCAGTCCCAGATGGCATTGCAGTGTTTTTCAATCTGCAACACATTTTAAGGCACCACCATTTCCCATTAGATCCCCATTTTCCTTACTGGCTTTCCCTGCTGGGGTTAACTTAGTCAAGGCACCCTTTCACAACGCTACCAAAGGTCTGCTTTGCTTTCTCTCTCTAAGTCAGCAAACCGTCCCATTAGTCCTGGGACGTGGTGACCCAACCAGCAGATCAGTAGGAGAAGGTAGAGAGGCGGCCGCTGCGAGGCCGGGTCTCAGGTTAGCAGGTGGTGAAGCGAGCTGAGGCAGGGTCGCTGTGTGCGATACATACCATCCTTCAAGGTTGGTAAAATAAGTACCCAGCATGTTGGGGGCAAAATGCTAATTAACCAGTGAACCGCCCAGAGAGTCCACTAAGTGCTTTAAGTGTGATTGCTTTGATTGCTTTAATTTCCTCATCTTCTCAATTTGACAAAAGCATTTTGGAATCCATTTTCCCAATGGCACACATTCTAATGGTTTTCATTTTAAACCGTACACGTGGTTTTGTGCATATCTTGATTCTCAGAACAAGCCTGGCAAATATTCAGATTATTAAAGGAAACAACATTTGTTTTTCCAGTGAATGTCAATAGACATTGTGGCTGTTACTCTGAAATCTCACAGCATCCTTTTCCATCTCAAGTGATCCTCAATTTCAGATCAATAATAATAGCATCATTCTCTGCATGCAGGGGGGGAGGGGAGGGATAAGGTCTGTGAAAGATTGGATGATGCCAGGCAGGAACACAGGACTCTACTCTCTGACAGCATCAGGCCCACTGGTTGGATCCAGGAGACTATCCAGGTATTTCAGACTGACGCTCCCCACCTGGTTCCAATAGACAGTATGGTAACTCAGTGAGGGTGCAAGTGTACAACAAAGTTAATACAAATTAACTTGCATTTTTCATTGTAAAGTTGCACCAGGGCATTCAGTTCTGTTTGATGTAAGTGGCCACACAGCAGAGAAAACCAGTTCTATTTGAACCACCTGTTGCTGGCACCGAGAACCTCTCTTTATTTAGAGATTTATTTGTGCCTTCCTGCTTGCACCTCACCCTCTGCCCGCTTACCAACCATGTCTGTCACAACCTTGTGGGGATAACTCAGCCCTTATGAGCTGTCTTATGACTCCATGTGGCCTCAGGCTAGTGAGTGTGCAGGGCTCAGATTTGGTAGCGAAACTAGCCCGCTTTGCGTGGTCCAGTCAGCCCCTGATCCCAATTCAATAGACACAAAGGATCTATATTTTATGAAGTTTATTTAAGTGAATTAAAGAAATGAATATAGCATAGGAAATCAGACTTGCAATCCAGTCATTCAGAATACACACAAAAATCAGAAAACTTAACTTGGTTTGGCTCTCATGGCTCCTTTTATTCACGGCACTAAAGAGTCTCTCCTGGATTGAAATCGCCTTCTTAGATGGGGTTAAAGGACATGGTATAATTCTCAGGGAAAAGTACAACTCAGAATTGGACTTTTCCATGACAAAGGCTTTTGGTGGTCAATGACTCTATTTCCTCAACTTGTCTTGCTGACTGGATAGCTTGTTGAACAGTAGATAAATACATAAACTGCAGTTCTGTCCAAGGGAAGCTGTTAAAGAGAAGTGTCTTGGGAGACTTTCCAATGTCTGCTTGTTTGTGTGTGTGCACACATGCCACTCTTCCTCCATTCTGAGGTGGGGGTGAGAGAGAAGGTACTTTGTTGAAGCGCTGCTTTGTGCTTGTGTGCATGCTTCCCATTGGTTGTTCTGCATCAGAAAAGCAAGAGGATTCAACTTTTTAAAAGTAGAAAGATCTCTCGTGACAAGTGAACTGGGAACTTGCAATGTAGGGACAATATTTCTTGCCTACAACTGCAAGAGCCTCTTTTCGAAATCCTGCATGAAGCTTCTCATCGAAGCTCCCTTACCCCCCTTTTTTTGCCCCTTTCTTGTGCCCCACAATAGCTGGTTGTGGCCGAGCCATGCCTTCAGCCACCTCCAATGCCCTGAGCTGGGCCGACAAAGGGGCGAACTCTTCTCTACCTTCCTCATCCGAAGATTCTACCACCCCTCCGTACCAATCAGCTTCTTTGAAGGAATGGACTCCTCCATTCCCCCAACACCTTCCCCTCTCTTTCTAGACATACTCTTCCCTTTCAACGAGGAGCTCAGTTAACTTGTGTACTTCCTCATTGAAAACCTGCACCACAAGAACATTCTGGAGCAACAAATACAAAAAACAACCACCTACTCTACTGCCCAAGCTTCTTGTCAGTGACCCCTGCCAAAAAGGGAGGGGAGGCGTGGCAAAGGTCCCTCGCTCTGCACAGCCGTGGTCATGAAGACTCCCATGGATCTGGGCATGGGACTTGGTTTTTTTGTGTGCCAATGTGATTTAACACCAAATTAGTATGTCCATGCAATGACTCATAGTTAAACACATTTCTGGAACACTTGGAGGAAAGATCATTATTATGAATATGAACTGATCCACTTATTTCCAAATAACCTGTACTGTAATTCTTCACATAGCTGTTACCAAGCATTCTGTTGTTATTTGTAGTATTAATAGAAATGAAATCAATGCAACCTATAGAGATCTTTCTGAAGCAGATCTCCATAGAAAAACAGTGAAAATGTCTTAAACACAGCTTTCATTCAAATATTTTATTGATGGTCATATATTGTTTCACATGTGTGTAATGAATGCAAAGCTACATTATGGAAATGGAACATTTGGTTTATTTGGTGGGATATGAATTGTTTCTAAGATCTGCATTGAACAACTGCAGCACTAATGCAGCACTTACAAAAGCTTGTAAGAAACTACAGCAGGTTCCAAGGCTGGAATATAGCAATGCAGCAATTTTAGACTAACATAAATCTTCAGAAATGTGTGTCTTGATATAAAATGTGTTTGGAAATAAGTTCTTTGTGAGGAAACAGAATCAAATCTAGATATCTAGTTTTTTTAACCTGTAGTTTTTAATGAAGAGAGTGCAGATTCTTGTGAAAAGAATGAGCTAGAAATGTATTTACAGTATGGATGAATATGTGAAACTGACAAACATCCTATACAGAAGGTAGATCTGTAATTGTTATAGGGGACCAGGTTGCACATGTTTGTTTTGTTCTCACCATTCCCTCTACATGTCAATCATACATTTCAATGAATAAAAAAACCTCATTCTTTAAGATTATTTTGGTCATGTCATGCCAATACTCTTTGTAAATACATCTTGCATTAAAATGTGATTTCTCAGTTTCCCATCAAACTAAGATCCATTTCACACTTTATATTAATTTAGTTAGTTTTTTGTCCATTGTTCAGCCACAGTACCCTGTTTATCCTAGGTGAGCCCAGGAGAATCAAATGTGATAGTGACTAGGAAACACTACAGTATTTCTGAATGAGCAGTGCTTTCTGGGAGCTCCAAATATTCACAAGGTTAGACACTTAAGACCTTTATGTCAGCCCTACAAGGTGAAACCACCATCCCACTCACAAAAATGTCAAAGCTCCTTGTAGCTGGCCAAGGCAAGACCTAGTTTTAGCACTACAAACTCTCTTTAGCCAAAACCTCAGACAACTAGATTAGATAGATAGATAGATAGATAGATAAGATTTTATCAAAGATAATAAAAAGACAAAAAGGTAAAAGTTTTAAAAACATTTTACTTGGAACAGTCAATTTGAGTCAAAGGCTGACACAGTTAAGAGAAGCACAACAGAGAATAAAAAATGCTAGCTAATCCACCTCATCATTGGCTGCTACTCATATCTGAGCATACATTTTTTCCTGGAAGTCATTTTCTCAGTTGATGGTTGTGTCTCTGGTGACTCAATAAACCAATCCTGGCATGAATCATTGGAGCACACACATTACACTGAATAGATGATGGAGGGTGTAGTTGAGTTTGATGAAGCTTTAATGGTTGTCGCTTAGCTTCTTCATGTCTGTGGCATTCTCCTTCGAAGTGATCGGTAGCAGCAGAGATGGTTTGGCATCAAAGTGGGCAATCTATGGCCGCTGCTTTCCAATTTTGTGGGTTTATACCTGACACCTTTATGGTTTGTTTCAGCTGGTCCTTATAATGCTTCAAAGGAACTCCATGAGGTCTTGTACTGGAGCTAAGTTCCCCATAAATAATTTGACGAGGAAGCCTGAAACCATCCATATGGCAGACATGCCCTATCCATCTAAGATGATGGCCAATGATGGAAGCCTCAATGCTATTTACATTTGCTTTCTTGAGGACTGTGATGTTGGTGACATAGTCATCCCACTTGATGTTCAAAATGAACCTTAGCTTCTGTTGGTGAAAGTGCTCAAGCTTTTTGATGTCTTGGCGATAGAGGTTCCATGTTTCATAGCCATACAATAACACTGAGATAACAGCAGCTTGTTATACCATGAGCTTAGTCTGGATTGTTAATTTTTTGTTCATGAAGGCCCGGTGTGATAGACAACTAGAGGCAGAATGGGCAGCACCAATTCTCTTCACCACATCCTGTTCACAGGTGCAGTTTTTAGACAGGATGCTACCAAGGTAAGAAAACTGGTCTACCTGTTCCAGTGTTGAATCTGATACTGAATTCTGGAAGGGATGACCTTGGGGCAGGTTGTGCAAGTATCTTAGTTTTCTGAGAATTTATGGTGAGGCCAAGATGATTACATGCATTCTTGAAACAATTTACTGACTGTTGCAGCTCCTCAGGTGTGAGAGCAGGTGATGCAGTATCATCAGCATATTGCATTTCTGTTATTCTGTTAACACTGGTTAGTCTTGGCGAGCATAATCTAGCCAAATTAAAGAGTCCTCCATCGAACAGTATTTAATCTCTATGCCAGTGTTGTTATTAGGTGTTTCATATTGCATGGCAGCCAAGTAAAGGGCAAAAAGGGTTGGAGCAAGCATGCAAACCTGCTTCAATCCATGGGTGATTGGGAAGGCATCTGATATGCTGTTTTGATGGAGACCCCTCCCAGACATGCCATCATGAAGTACCTGGTTCTACTTAATACCTACACATTAGCATAGCTCGAAGCATATACAGAATACATCCTTCTAGAAAAGGCATATCCCAAGAGGGTAGCCAAGTAATGTAACTTTTGTACCCCTTTTTATATATTAAGCTTCATATTCTAGAACTTCCAGATGGTTTACCAATCAAACATCCTTGAATGTTCATGAAGATAAGAGATCTTTCTGCCCCTCCCTTCACACAGCTGAATTAATTTTGCAATTAGCACAGTACTAGAGAACAAGCTGGCTTGTCCCTGAAGGTTTTGCTGGGGAAAAAAAATAAACTGCAGGTCTTAATCCCTTCTTGTTATTGGCAAACTGTTGTGTCCAAACGTTTATTAACGTATATTGCTTTAAGTTGCGTTCACCATTAAGTCTTTATTGTAATCACGCCCTTTCTGTAAGGTGCCTTGTTTATATGTTTTCAATGTACCTGATTGGTTTACACAAGTTTCCCACATTAAGTCCAGGCAAATGTATCACTGTAACTGCCGCTCTGTCTGTATATAAATTGCTACCTCATCCTGATTTTCCCAGTCTGAAGTGGTCCAAATTAGTCGGAACTGAGCTATAATAAATGACTTGATGGTTAACCCCTGATCTGCTGTTGCATTGCAATTAATAGTCGGACTCAACACAAACTCTACCTTCCTCACTTCTAGCCAGCCATTCACAGGCACTATCAGGAAAGCCTGAATTTTCCAGAGGAGCACCATGTTCTAAGTTTTCTAATTGCTCAGTTTCTTCACATCAGACATTGAGAGTAGGACTTATATGCATTCCTATCTGTATGGTTACAGCCATACCTGAATAGGGCTACAGACTGGCCTGCAAATTGGTTACTCAGATTGGGTCCAGCTAACCCAATAGACTTTTGCCCCAAAAGAACAGAAGTAACTACTTGCTTGGGCACATGGTATCAGCTATGCTCTCATGAAATGGCTGAGGATGAAAGAGATGTATAGACTAACCTCTTTGGATGGCACGAGATGAGGAAGGTAGTTGTATGCTTCTTGAGATGTGGGGTATATCCTGTTTGCCCATTTGTGGTGTACAAAACAGTCCATTTTCTGCACAGTTTCTCTTTTTTCCTTCATTTATGCAAGTTACTCACTATGTTCTTGCACAAATGGAAAGTCTCATTGCTTTGAATGGGATGATCTCTAGTTCATGCAATTGCAAATCAGATTCATACAGAGCACTCCTGCAATCCCTAATAGGGTTTGGCCAAATGCATCTAAATCTGTTTGAGCATTAAAATGTTTCATAAAGGATAATAGCTGTTATTATGTGTAGTATTAACTTTTAACCAGGAGGTACCATCTTTTGGGAAACCCACTTGCATGCCAGATGGGCTGAAAAAGGCCTTTTGCAGAAAGATAAATTGTTGGTAAGCTATCTTTATAGCTAAAATTAAACCTTTTTAAAAAGCTTTCTTCAACATGAATTGCCAACCATGGCCTCAATTTGGCCTGAATAAGTGATTTATTTCTGATCAGTATTACACTACTCTCTAGGTGAGAGCCCTGTTGGGGTGCAGGTGCTTGAGCAGTCTAACTAGGTAGTGTTGCCCATCTCTTGCCAATGATGTTAGGCCAGGACTAAAATTCACCAAAGCATCCTGTGTGGGATCCCTTGAGCAAGGTGAAAGTGGAGGGCACACATCATGGTCTGCCTAGCCATTTGGTGTCATGATATCCAATGCATGCAAATGGACATGATTTTCACGTCCATTTGCATGTGTGGAATGTCATTATGGAGATGTCTACCAATGCACAGACTCCTCACTGAATAACAACTCCAAGGTATTCAAAGTATTACACTGTTGTTAAAATCATGTCTTCTTTTAGCTTGACACACGGAATATGACAGTGTTTACAATTTATTATTTTAACTCACATTTTCCCTTTGCAATCTAGTCATAGGAACAGCAAGCCTTTGAGAAAGACAGGGTCTTTCCATATTGATGTTTTTCTTCTGATCTGTGATCATAAGCCAAACATATCATTGGCTTTAGATGATGTGCAAAATGGGCCTGCACCATATTAGAGATGAGACAACCTCCTGCTTGTCGGATCAGTCTGGTCTCAATTAGCAGTAAAAAATCTTTCAGATCCATGCTCTATATACTTCACAGATGAATCCATCATTCTTTCTGTCATTGTAGAAATATCTTGTGTTATATGCTGTGACGTGAGTTATGGTTGAAAATGATGATTATTCTGAATGACAAAATGCCACAATTTCTCCAATTTTATTAATGCATGAGAAATGGTTGAAAAACAATAGAAGGACTATGTCCATCTTGGAGAGATGAAGACTGAGAATTGATATGGTAGCCATTTTCAAGCACGTTAAAGGGCTGTCCTGAGGAAGAGGGAACAAATTTATTTTCTGCTGTTCCAGAGGGTAGAATTCAAAAGTATGGATTCAAAGAACAAGGAAAAAGTTTAAATTAAACATTAGGAAGAATTTTCTGACAGTAAGAGCTATTAAACAATGAAACATGCTGCCTTGGAACACAGCAGATTTTTAAACAACAGTTAGGTGGCCACCTATCAAGAATCCTTTAGCTGTGGGTTCCCAGCTTCAGTGAGAGATGGATTCAATGAGTCTTCTAAGTTCTACAATCATATGGTGGCCTGTAAGTCCATACCCGACCCATAATAGCTTAAGATTCAGAGCCCTATTGTCTTTGTGTCTAAACAACATTATAATTCTAATGATGAGTTGAAGGCAGCTGTTGTAATGAATTTGGAAAACCTTACCCCGATCAATTTGATCGAAGCAGCTTGCTGTGTGGACAAGCGAAACCTTTTCTTGTTCAGCAAGACGGGGGGGGGGGGATTATATCACCGGGAAGAGAATTATATCACCGGGAAGAGCGCCCCTAGAGGTTTCCTGAGTCATTAAGAAAAGCCTACCCACACACCACACAGTCTTTGAACTGCAGAGGTCAGTCACATAGAGAAGGGAGGGGCGCGCGAAAGCATTGTCACCTTGCCAGGATACAGGCTTGGATCCTAGTAACGCAACCTTGAAATATATTAGAGATGACAGTTATCTTATCTCTTGATCTAAGTCAAGGACACTCCAACATTCTTTAGGTGGGGAGTGAGTCAAAATTGTACATAACAGGGATGAATTTTGCCCAGTTAGAAAGCTCGTCAAGGGATTCGGTGAGAGCCTTCGATCTTAGAAGAGCCAATATGGACATCTAAGAAGAATGAGGCTTTGAAATTATTCAGGCTCCCATACTTAGATAAAATTTACAACATTTTCGGACTTTGAAGATTTTCTGGAGCTTACTTAGCTTTACTTGGAAGACAACACAGTTTGTTGTTTTATTAGACAAAGTGTGATAGGCTCTGCATTTAGGATTAGTTTGTTTTAGAATAGGTTTTACCCTATCTTTATTTTACTTTTAAATCAAGTTTTGCCTTTTGCCATACCTGTCAAATAATCCCGGATTGGCAGGGATTTCCCGTATTTCTCCGCTCATTCCTCCCCTTTCCCGTTGCCATCCTGTATTTCAATGGTGGGGAAGGGGGTTACTGCACATGCACACCCATCGCTAATGGGTGCTGCACATGTGCAGAGGGGTTGTTGCGGCACATGCACACTTGGGCCGGAGCAGTTCCCATATTTTCAGGAGCCATGCTTGACGGGTATGCCTTTTGCTATTGCGATGCTTTGCATGAAGAAACAACTGGCTTTTTGGACTGCATTTTATTCTTTATTCCAATAAAATGGGAGAGCCCGCAGAAAGTCTCTTCTAAGAAAGACAAATGGAAGTGTTGAGTCTGAGTTGTGTGGGATTAAACAACAGCTGTCTGTGCTTGCACCTGTTTACTAAGCTACATGGAAATCTCCCATGGGTTATCCTTGAAACAGGCACCAGGAGGAGAGGCTAGAAGGTTGATAAGGAGGGCTGCTCAGGTGGGAATGTACAAGGTCCCAGGCTGGATTTCTAAGGAATAATGGGAGTCTACAGGCCCTGAAGCCTGAGGGAACTGGTTTGAGGCTTAAGGCCCCTTTCTCAACTCCCACCCCTTGAGGTGAGGCCGGCTCAAGGCCGCTGCTGGGTTTTGGCCTCTACCTCTCTAGGACCCCCTGGGTGAAGGGGGGCGGTGGCAACAGCTGTTACCATGGCATTTGGAACAATAACCCCTGCTATGTTGAGGGAAAAATCTCAATGTTATGTATCACATAACATTAAGGGACTTATGAGCCAGGTAGGGACTTATGGGCCAGCCTGTAGAACAGTGATTCTCAACCTGCATACTGCGTATAGCCTTTGAGCTCTTTCTGTGTGGCCCTTCAACATGCTTGTTTTCTGCTATTACCCTCAAGGCATTTTGCCTCTGGCCCACAATGTTCTTCCTACCTCAAGCAGTACAGTCTATTTCTGTATTTTCCTGTCCTTTTCTTATAAAAAAACACAACAGCAACATTGTTTTTTCTGATCTCCATGGCTCCTTCTGTCAGCTCCGCCTTGGTCTTATCGTCCATACTACCATTTTGACCATTTTGGGTGCTTTGCTACTCAGCAGAGCTCATGTACCTGTAACAACATTTCTTCACTGACCTCTAAATGTTTGCTTTAGATCAGTAGTTCCTTATGTGGGGCCCATGCTCCTCAGGGGATCTTCAAATCCCAGAAGCCTAAATCAGTACATTGGATGATCAGTGCTTTGGGGAATTGACTCATGTGAGGATGTTCACAGCACAATTGCTGTGGCTATTGGCAAACCATGGTCATAAATCGTGGGTGATCGTTCTCCTGCCTCATCTGTTTATGCCGTAACTTAGATGCCTAGGCCTGGGCCCCCAGCTTGGGCCTCTGACCATGACTCAAGGCTGTATAGCCCTCCCTACTATACCCAGGGATGGCACGCAGTTACCTAACCAACACGCAGCTGTTTAACCAATCAGTGAGGTGTGCACGAGGTAGGCATGCTGATATTTAGCCAATTATGTAACCTTATGTTATCGCAGGTAACCAATAAGAATATATTGCATACTCTTCTCTGGAATGTCTTTGTCCTGTTATTCCTAATAAACTCCGTCCGGGCTATCTTGCCCATGAATCAAGCCTCCGCTGTCTCCTTGATCCCCAAACACATCAGACTCAGGCTTCTGGGAATTGAAGTCCAAAAACTAAAGGTTTGGAAACACTGCTTTAGATCCAAATCAGTAGCTTAATAATTTTGTTGCACTTTGATTTAAGATGTGGTCCTCTTTAGGCATTAGACACTCTAATGTGGCTCCCGTGTTCTAGAAAGTTGGGGACTACAGCTCTTGTACATTTCTGCTGTGAAGGGTGTTGACAATGTCATAATTCTTCCCAATTGGCAATTTTGATGTGGAGTATGCATTCATGTTCATAAAGCTTTGGCCTGCAGTGTCTGTAGCCTTTGTTTTGCTGGACACCAGTTCCATCAACCTGAGCCATCCTAACTTATTGGTGAGGGATTTTTGCAGTAGTAGTTAATCAAACGGGGCCACAGCCCTTCTCCCTCACATGTAATAAGTGCATGATGGAAAGCTTGCAAAATACCTAAAGTATGCAACCAAGAACTTTCCTACACTACCTGTGTTCTGTAAAAACGATACAGGTGGAATACACACTAATAAAATTTCAAAGATATTGGCCCAAATTCTCTGGTGTACAGTAACTTAATGCTATTGTAGGAAAAATATTGTCACAGCAACAGCAGATTCTAATTAGAACCCCTCCCAAAATTCCTCACGGGGTTTCTTGCTGCACACAAATTGGATGGCTTCTGATGGGGCCTGGAATCCAAACATTAACTCTTTAATTTGCAAATGCCGGTAATATCATTTGCCCAATGCCAGCATAAGTTACATAGGAGGATTTGGACTTTCTCTAGCAAACATCTTGGAGAAGCAAACCTGACTTGTAATATGAGAGATACAGTGATATAAGCAGGTAGGAGATGAGTAGTCCTTCTTACAAAAATATTTAATTAATCATTGTAATATTTGCTCATTCTTTATGGTCCTTTGGCCCAAAGAATGGGTGGGGTGGCGTGGGATGAGGCCTAACCACATACTTGACCTAACCGTCTCTTGAACTTTAATTAATCTCAATTAAAATCACCTCTGTGAAGAACTTGTGAGAAAAGTGTAAGCCATATTACCCTAAACTTAATATTTAGGAACTATTTATAGTTTCATTTTATCTGAACAGTAAAGGGAAATCTGTATTGAACAAATATAAATCTAGTTGCAATTTGGTCTTATTTGGTCTTCTACAAAATTGAAGAACCAAATCCAATTTGAAGTGTCTTTTCTATTAAAGATAGCAAAGGACAAAGGCAAACATTTCTTAAGGAGATAAAATATGGAACACAGCAGATTTTTAAACAACAGTTTAAAAATAGTCCTATAATTACAAGATATTTCTAGTATAGTATGTTTGATGTGATTGAAATGTAGCAAGTCTGAATCCAGAATCAGATACATGTTCTTATTTCTTAGCTGATGAGAGGGGGGAAAGATCAGCTTTGCTTCCAAACCTTACATCTGTTAACCAGACTGCAAATTAGTCCATTCCACAACCAGGTGCACCGTCAAGGTACAGCCACTTTAATTAGGAGTAGGTCAATCACATGCACCTGGTTTCTGGTTCTCATTACATGCCACGGTAAGTTTAAACACTACATCAGTCTTATGAGTTCAAAATGCATGTATGTTTTTAAATGATTCCAGTAGGGTAGATAGGGTTGCTTTTAGTCAAGGTGTAATTTCCCATTGGTTGAGTATCAGATATTGCCTGCTAATTTACATTCACTCAGTAACAGGAGCTAGAGCTCTATCCTCCTATTCAGACTTATAATTTATAGGGCTGTGAAGACACAGTGTTCGGCTCAGTGTGAATTTTGATACGGCTGATGACTGTGATCCAGAGATTGAGTTCTAGAGAGCAGATGCACACAAGCTGTGGTTTATATTTTTGCTCTTGCAGCCTCTTTATCCACACCTCCCTTTGACATTATTTATAGGGTTTTCATTTCAAAACTGTGAGTTTAAAACATGAGATTCTCATTGTTGCTATTTCCTGCTAGAATTTACTGGACTGTAAATGCAAACATCTGGCTATTTCACTTGTAACCACTTTTCTGATGGCATTCATAATCCTTTAACAGTATTTTAGGTATCTCGTAACAGACTTAGAGATTGCATGTTTGATTCCACACTGTAACTCTTGTGTGTAGAACCAGCCTTCAAACTGCACAGCCCCAGGGTGCCTTTTGATGAAGGGAACAGTATTCCAGTTCTGCTTATTTTGTACTTGAAAAGGGTCACCATATGTTGGAATTGAGTTGAAGGCACACACATTCTAATTATTGATAGACATAAATTCACCAGGTACAGCTTCTGACTCCTCATAGACAAGAGATGTGCCTACCAAATAGGTCAGTCCCCACAATTGTTAAAAGCACATGTATTCTAACTGGGGAAGAGACCCTATTCAACCATATAGGGCCTTTTCACTGGCTGCTCCCAGATAGGGCAATCATATAAAAGAGTTCATATGAAACAGAGTTCTCAGTTGTTTCAGTAGACATAATTCAAGTTAAAAACCGTACCTGCTGAAATTTCTTCTTCTAGGCAACTGTAGAAGTTATAGTAGTCATGTTTTCTTTCTTATGTGGTCACCTTATTTCCAATCTTGCCAAGAGATGCTAGGCTTGTTACTTTCCTGTTGTGTTTGCCTTAGCAAGTAAAAGTTTTTAGTTGTACTTTTTTTTTAAAAAAATGCCTCTAAATTGCTTTACATGATTAGAGCATCCGAATGACAATATTTATTTTTATTGTGTTTTAATATAAAAGTGTTCTGTTTTTAAAATATTGTATGTGCCCTTGTTTTAAATTTTGTTGCGAGCCACCTTGAATCCCAGTTCTGGAGGGAAGGTGAGATATAAATCAAATGAATAAAACATGAAAGTGCTTATGCTCAATGATGTGTATGAAATGGTCACTTTGTCATATTCAGTGTATGAGCATGTGAATAGCTTTAGCTATAGGATGTAAAGCTAGGCAGTACCTTTGAATCAAAAAGCAGAAAAACCAGACCCATCATCCAAATCAAGTTATCAAACCATCACATCCGTTTGCCTTTCTTTGTCCTTCATAGGTTTAAAAGGCTGCAATTTTGCACTGATGTGTAGGCTGGTAGCTGATGATTCTGATATTTACCTGGATATGACAGATACTTAACACAAAAATAATGGCACAGATAGCATATCTGAAGAAGCTATTCCCTTGATGGTTAAAGTCAGCATTCCATATGCACTGGCAAGCCTAATGGAACCACCATGGACCATAATGGGAACAGACACAGCTAGATGCTCCATTCAGGAAACCACAAACATCAAATGATTACATGTTATTTTTCTAATAGTCTGCTTGAAATGCATGTAAAATGGGATACCTGATGAGGCATATTTATTTATATGTTATTATTTTTAAAATAAGGGAACTATCAACCATTGTTAGGGATGTGCACATCCAGAGGAGGTGTCAGGGACTTAAGAGCGTAATGCACATGGCAGAAGAATGCCTTCTCATTTGAGCTGTCCCAGCTGGATGTGAAAATTGTGCACAGAAAGCTTTGCACAGATAATGCATATAGCAAGCAGTAGTGGTGGGGACAGAGAATTATGGGTGCTTCTCCTCCTCTTACCTGTGCTGCCTGTCATGATATTTGATCCTTTTTCTATGGATCTGTCATGCCTTCCTGCCACAGCTCACCCTCTGCCCTCTTACCATCAGTGTCTGTCACCACCTCTTTGGGGCAGGCCAGTCCTTTGAGTTCCCCTTGTGACTCCACCTGACCTAGGCTAGTGAGTATGCAGGGTTCAGATTATTTAGAATACTTAGATTAGGTAGCAAAAACGTGGCTACAGCATGGTCCAGTCAGCTCTTTAATCCCAATTCAATAGACACAAAGGATCTATATTTAATAAGGTTGATTAAGTAAGTTAAAGAAATGAGTATAGCATTAGGAAATCAGACTTGCAAACCTAGTCATTCAAAGTACATACAAAAATAAAGAAACATATCTTGGTTACTCAGGCCTTTCCTGCCTCCTTGCCCACAGACCCATCCTGCGAGGCTCCTCATGACATTCCCATAGGAATGCATTGAATGGAATTTCCTATAGGAATGCATTAAAATGAATTTTCATTATCCAAAATTTCATTCAATTTCTTTTCACTATGTGAGTTTTTTGCTATCCAAACCCTTCGTTATCTGAGGTTTGACTGTATAATGCCTCCCACTTTGGTTTTTATTCATTTGATATTGAAATAGGGGTGAAAGAATTAAGATAATAAGATAATATTAATTCTGTTTTAAAAGTAAAAATTATTTTCTCAGTACTCTGTAAAGTTAAACAAATCAGATTGACCTATCATATAGAACTGATGACGAGGCTAAAGTAAACAGAAGGCTTTGTGTCCACAAGCTCAGCACAGTTTGTACAGCTGACAGGGAACCGTAAATTATATTTGTGTGACATGACATGATGTGACATGAGACATGTTCCTTATATGACATGATCTAAATAACAGTTACTGAATGTTCTAACCTGAACTTAATGAAATGTCAGAAGGTTAATTAATAATTTTTGCTTATCCCATAGTGATGTAATGTGTAGAAATTTCTAAATTTTATGCTATAAAAAATGGCTCTGAAAATGTATATTCATTCAGGGACTATTAGCTTGGTAAAGCGTTCCTGGATCTGTTTGGCTAAACAATATTAATAATAAAAACTCCTAAATCTGTCTTAGCGTGTGGAATGTGATTTTGTCTAGTTCAGTATTCCATAACATTTTTGGCGAACTCCGCCGGGGACTGACTTGACAAATAGCAGATGCCATTGTCACTCTAGACGGCTGTTCCTGATGGGATAAAAACGACGCCTCTCCAGGGATAACCTAAAATGCCAGCATAGTAGACCTTTGACCTACTCTAGGAAATCAGTGAAGAGGTGGCGAGTAACTGTCAGAAGAAAGAGACCAGTCAAGGATCTGGGAGGCTAAGACAGACGGAGAACTCTAGAAGGTGGATTTTCAAAAGCCTGCAGGCAAGTATAAAACTGTATGAAACTGTAGAAGTATACTTATGTGTGCCCACTCATTTAAGGAGTGGAAGTGGAGCCTATTGTGTGGGTGGTTAAACCATCGCGTTCCCTGATGGTAGCCCTTGATTTTTCGGGTGCCCCAGGCCGGTGGTAGTGTTTAGTTTAGAATGGGTGGTGGTAGTAGCATTCTAAGAACGCCGCTATGGTGTTTCCTAGAGAACTTTGAGATATTTACACCAGAGACACATGGACCCCCTTTAACAAAATTTAAGTTAAGAAAGTTTTGTGAATATGAATGGCCCAGTTTCCAAGTAGGGTGGCCTCCAGAAGGCTCCTTAGATTTGGGTCTTATAAGAAGAGTGTTTCAAAGAATAATGCAGAAAGCCGTGACCCTCCCTTGGCTACAGAAATGCCAGGCTGAATGTGTGAAAGCATATTTAATGAAGGAAAAGAAATCCAAAGATAAGAAATCTAAATTAGGAAGGAAAGTGGTCAAAACACCCAATACCCCAGAAATAGAATGGCAGACAGAAGAAAGATTAAAAATTTTAAGCAGAAATGAAAAAGATGAAATTCTGTTTCAAAGACCTCCACCTTATGTCATGCCAAAATCAGCGCCACAAGATGGCAAAGTTCCACATATTTATCCAGACCTTGCATTAGCAAATGCAGGAAGCAGTCATTCTGTAGGAAGATTTCAGACCCCAGACAGAAGTGAGACTTCCCCAACCACAGAAAAACTAAGAAAAGTAACTGAGATCTTGAAAGATGTAATTGAACAGGGAGAAGAAAAATTTAAAAGGTATAATTGACCTTTACCATATAACAATGAAGCTGGTAAGGAGCCACCTCCGAACACCCCAAAGGAGATAGTGGCCCCACTGAGGGAGATGATAACCAGCCATATGAGGGAGGATGATGAACTAGTAAATCAGTCAATCTTCCAATATGTACCATTTACCACAACAGACTTATTAAACTGGAAACAGCATTATGAACCTTTTAGTACCAAGCCAAGTGAGGTGATTGAACTAATTGGAACCATAGTCCAAACACATATCCCCACATGGAGTGATATGCAGCAAATAATAAATACGCTCCTTAATATGGAAGATAAGCAAAAATTAAAACTGGCAAAAGACAAGATACTCCGTAGAAATTTCCCAAACGCTGACCAGGAGGCAGTGCACTTTGAAGCAGCTGCTGAACAAAACCCAAATTGGGATCCTAATGATTCAACACACAGGACAAGTCTTCAACAGTACAGATATTTGATTTTGGAAAGCTTAAAGGAAGCAGCAAAAGGTCCTGTCAATTTTAGCAAACCTGCTAATATAATTCAAGAGAAAGAAGAATCCCCTGAAAGTTTCTTAGCCAGGTTAATTGAGGCTTATAAAGTGAACACAGGGATTAATATGGAAGATCCTGAAAACTGCCAGATGTTAAATGAAAGATTCATTACACAGAGTGCACCGGATATAAAGAAAAAGTTACAAAAGCTGGAAGGAGCATTGGGAAAGAACACAAGCGAACTGGTGCAAATTGCGAGGAAGGTCTACTTTAATAGGGAGGAGGAGGAAGAGAAGAAGGAGAAGATGAGAGAATATAAAAGAGCTGAGATGATCGCCCTTGCTTTGGGAAGAGACAACAATCAGTGTGCTTACTGCAAGCAAGAGGGCCATTGGCAGAGGAATTGCCCCGAGAGAAGAATGGGAAAAATACACCCATTTGGCAGAGGAAGTTATGGATACAGACAAAAAGAAGAGAAGAAACAAAACAAAACAAACAGCTGAGCACTTGATAGGTAACCCCAAGATGTTGAATCCCTAGTCAACCCCAAGCTTTAAGGCTACTAGGTTTGTCCCAACTTTTTCAGGCAGTATGTGAAAGTACGCAGAAATAAAAGTGTAAATGTCACAGGTCAGTTGCCTAACTCCAGAGGAACTTGAAGGTCTGTGCAAGAAGGAAGTTTACTTTTTCTGCAGACGTACAAGTACATACTGGCCATGCCCTCCAGATGATTTGGAAAATAAGGGACATTTATGGGTTAGTAATCAAAGACCGATCAAAGCTGCCCAGAATGCCTAGATCCCTTGCAATTAATCAGAAAACAGAAGGCACAGTTAGCAAAAGGGAGCAGAAGAAGCAAAGCGAAAAACAGCTATGTTTAAATAAGCCAAAACAAACACAGGAGTTGTATTTGATTAAAGAATTTGAGGACTTGAAAGTATAAAACATCTGAAGTACACGAAAATAAATTGAAAAGCCAGTAAGGGAATACTTACTTAAAGCAGGGAGGCTTAGTGGAATCATCCTTGTTCATTTAATCCACAGATAGGAAGAGGTTGAGAAAGCAAGTGGGATTGTTGAAAGCATTGCAGAATTGTATGAAAGTAAATCAATAAGTCCAGGTTTTAGCCAATGACAATGCATGATATGAGAACTCCCTTCTGTACAAAGTATCCTATTTCCTCATTTGAATTTCTGTCCTAAACACATAGGATGGCCAGATCTGGCACGCATAGAAGAAAATGGAAGTTAGGAAATTATTAACTCAGTCACTGCAGTAGAAATCAATAATGTGAATCAGTGCAGGAGGCTTGCACCCCCATCTCCACGGCAACACATGGCTTTAAGCCAGGAGATTGATTAAAGTTAAACATTGATAAGATGGATCATTGAACTATATACTTTTGGTAGTATCTTTTTCTTGCAGTTTAAGACCCTGGAAAAATAATCAACGCAAGAGAGAAGACGGCAGCTTGGCTAAAGACCCAAACTGGAGGCGGTCTTTTCAATGCCCAGCCGAAGCTTGAGGAATCGGCAATCAACATGATATAAATGTTTATTTATTGCAATAGAATGTGAAAAAAGTTATTAAATTTTAATAATTTTCAAGAAATCAGGAGGGAATGAAATAGAGGTGAACGAATTAAGATATTAAGATAATATTAATTCTGTTTTAAAAGTAAAAATTATTTTCTCAGTACTCTGTAAAGTTAAACAGATCAGATTGACCTATCATATAGAACTGATGATGAGGCTAAAGTAAACAGAAGGCTTTGTGTCCACAAGCTCAGCACAGTTTGTACAGCTGACAGGGAACCGTAAATAATATTTGTGTGACATGACATGATGTGACATGAGACATGTTCCTTATATGACATGATCTAAATAACAGTTACTGAATGTTCTAACCTGAACTTAATGAAACGTCAGAAGGTTAATTAATAATTTTTGCTTATCCCATAGTGATGTAATGTGTAGGAATTTCCAAATTTTATGCTATAAAAAGATGGCTCTGAAAATGTATATTCATTCAGGGACTATTAGCTTGGTAAAGCGTTCCTGAATCTGATTGGCTAAACAATATTAATAATAAAAACTCCTAAATCTGTCTTAGCGTGTGGAATGTGATTTTGTCTAGTTCAGTATTCCATAACAATATGAATCCCCACATGTGAGGAATCTCATCCAATTGAAGTTAGTGTATAGTTAGCTCGTGGGAAACGGCCAGGCTTCTTCCACTCAAACGGGAAAAGAATCTGCAGCAGTTCTTAGCATACAGCTGGCTGTTTATCTGCCCCACTATTACAAGTTTCTTGTAGTTGCTCTGGGTTCTAAAAAGCCAGTCTAACAAACTAGTTCTCATCCTTGAATGAGCATAGGCACAGAGTTGTATAGTGAGAAAAAGATCATGAAAAACACATCACAAGGTCAGGATTTTCATGACACTGCCTCCTTCTGTGATATATGCTGATGCTCTTAGGGATAATTGCACTTACTTCTACATCAGTCTTCTTTCAGCTCTATATCTAGCATGTACTTTTGCTTAGTATCCCAACGATTCCCTAATTTGGCACCCCAGAAATACTTAGATGGCAGTTCCAGGAAGCTTGCACTAGCAATTCTGGGAGCTGTACTTTATGAATGTCAGTGTTAGAACTAATGAATACCAAACCCAATAGAACTTTCGAGATAAAATGAGACATTTAAGGTGTGGTATTTTCATTCTACACCCCTAGAAAGTTTCACAGATGAAGGGGGATGCACACCCTTACCCCCTGAGTCCTAACCCTTCACCTAATCCCAGGGGTGTCCAGATTTTTCTGGCCATGGGCTGGTCACGAGGTTCAGCCGGCCGGTCACATGGTTCCTTTCACCTGAAGTGGAAGTAAAACATGCCTTGCAATCTGTTTTGCAATAGGATGAGATAGATTCTCTGCTTAAACCACGGGTGCCCAAACTATGGCCCATGGGCCGGATCTGGCCCCCAACACCAAATCATCCAGCTCACGCTGCTCTCATTGCTCATGGAAGCAGAAGTAAAACACACCCATATGGGCATGTTTTACTTCCGCTTCCAGGAGCAACGAGGGCAGCGTGGGCTGGATGAATTGGCATTGGGGGCCAGATCCAGCCTGTAGTTTGAGCACCCCTGCTCTATCCACTACACCACACTGTCCATTCACTTAGGGTAATTAACCTTTTATATTTTCTGAGGGAACCGAGGGCCTCAATATTATTTTTCAATATTATTTCGCTCTATGACTTTTTGATGTTTCTGCGATTTTCTGAAGTTGTTTGAAACTATTCTTTTTGAATATTCCGACTACTTTCAATGACATTTAAATTTTTAGAATTGTGTGGTCATTTTGTGAAAAGGAAAGTTGCTGGGGTTAAATCCAACCTAGTCTCAGGTATTTATTGGGAGTCTATGTATTCTGTGGATATTTTGATATTCCTGCCTTGCAAGATTGGTGCAAGAATTAAAATGCTTAACTTTGTAAAACTTTGGTGACTCCCTGGTACATGGAAAGCCAAAAGGACTGGAGTGCAGGGAGGGGGTGCCAGATAGAAAGAGCTCCATGCCATCAGCACATTTGATTCTCCTGCAACTTATCCACACCAGGGAAGTCTGGACAATGGGGATAAGTGGTTTGTGTCATCTTTTTTTGTCCTGGCTAAATTCTTCCCATTCTGCCATCCCAGTCTCTTTGCTCTTCAAGCACATGTCATACAGATTTGCACCCAGTATTTTTGGGTCAAAGTGAATGAGGAATATCCAAAAATGTGACTTAAGGTGCAATCCTTCTTTACTTGGAAGTCGTTGCCGTTGTAGTCAAGCAACATACTGCTGAGAAAATGTTCTAAAGAATTGAATTATCACATTCTAAACTATATCAGAGAGGGGGGGGGGACCCTAAAAAGACAAAAAAAAATATTGTGTCACTTTAAAGACTAACTGCTGTATTTTAATGTTAGATTTCGTGGATCAAATCACATAAGAGTGAGTCTTCATGCCATTAATTTATACACGTAAAAGTCAATGAACAGATGGCCAACTGGTGTGTATCAAGTAGAAAATAAAGAAACCGATTGAGGCTATATTTGGGTCAACAACAATATGTTTATACTGATTGCAGTCATATCTTCAATAAGTGATAATATTTGTGTTGTCTTCAAAGAGTTTATTCATGAGTTTAAAAAGTCCTCCGGATTTTAAAACTTTTTTCGAATACATTCTTCATCAGAAAAATATTTACTGTAAATACAAAAATGAAGATAATAATGTACCAAGTATTTTGAGAAAGACTGCATAAGCCAATATTTGTGATAAAGCCCATAGAAATACATGGCTGAAACATATTGAGATTGAAAATCTTATATAGAGTATTCACAAAAGAAGGCGTTACCCTTAAAGGAGATTTTCAGACAGCAATTTTAGTAATGTTCATTCAGCCTGATAAGCTGAGAAAGGCTTGGAATGTTATTAAATGTAAACTATTTAAGAAAATTAATAAGGTATGTTATTTAAGGTATGTTATTCCATCAATTTAGACAAACAGTAGGAGGTAGCAACTGCACTTTGCATATGATACTTGGCTTGTTATATATCTGTAAATTTTGTAAACATAATTTAGCATGTCTATGTGTAGTATTTTATAGGCTTTATGGGGTACTCTATTAGGAATATTAGCTAGTGCAGTTCTTTAACCTGAAAAATGAATTAGTTCCTTAGCACGAGAAGAGTAAGCTACTGAGAGGCATGGAACTTGAGATTTATTTATTTATTTATATTCATATTTATATAGCCGCCCAATTCACAAAGACTCTGGGAGAGGCAAGGAATGCACTCTAATAAACAATAAAACAAATGTACATATCCCATTAGCTTAGAATAAAGAATATGTTGTATAGCATATGTAAACATTATAACATATTTGTATATACCTCAATATGTTTCAGCCATGTATTTCTATGGGCTTTATCACAATTATTGGCTTATGCAGTCTTTCTCAAAATACTTGGTACATTATTATTTTCATTTTTGTATTTATAGTAAATATTTTTCTGATGAAGAATGTATTCGAAAAAAGTTTTAAAATCCAGAGGACTTTTTAAACTCATGAATAAACTCTTTGAAGACAACACAAATATTAATTTATACACATGGTTAGCATAACAGACTAGGTGTTGTTGTTTTTTACTACTGGTAATACCTGTTCTTCTGATTAGTTGTGAAGCTTCACCCTTTTGAATTTCAAATGATTAGATGCAAGATAAACATTGTGGCATTAAAGGTAAAGGTAAAGGCCATCCTTGCTCGAAAGACAGTCGTATCTGACTCTAGGGTTCAGTGCTCATCTCTGTTTCATAGCCGAAGAGCCTGTGCTGTCTACTTCTGCAGATGTTCCATGATCATGTGGCAGGCATGACTAGACACCGAAGCACATGGAATGCTGTTTACCTTCCCACCAATGTGGTCCCTATTTGTCTACTTGCAATTTCTTGCTTTTGAACTGCTAGGTTGGCATTACACTTTTGCTAATAAGTTTACTCTTCAGGCCTAGCATCTATTGTGTGAGTGGCCCAAGTTATTTCTTTGTTCTGAGAGGCAGCCTGAGGCTGTGGATGAGAATTCTACTGAAGTTGTTTCTGTAAAGGTGGTATAACAACATATAACATATATAGCAGCATATAACAACCTGTTAATTGTGGTGTATCAAATGTAATAAGGCCACAGAAACCCTTGACTAATGTTCAAACCTTTGAGATGGGTGTCCAACATATGTATATATCAGAGTTTTGTTTACTCTTTGATATGCTTGAAACATAGACTAACACAGCTACCATTTTAAAAAAACAACACATTCTAGTGTCTTCCACAGAACTAATGCATACAGCTGTACTCAGAAAATACATCCTATGGCATTCCATGGGATTAGTTAGCAATTTCAACCCTGTAGATTTCAGTGAGATCAATGCATCCCTCATTGAGGCTGTATAATTCCTATAACAAGAGTTGTATTCATTCCTGCAAAGGGAAGATAGCTGTTAACAATTGATCTCAGGATCTGGTGCAAGATGTTAATGTGACTGATCCAATAGGGAACAGTGACCACAACTCAATTATGTTTAACTTGATCATAGACCGCAAGTCACTGATAAAATCTAACACAGAGACCTTAAATTTTCAAAAAGGAAATTTCCCAAAGATGAGGAAACTAGTAAAAAAAGAAACTGAAAGGGAAAATTGAGAGAGTCCAAACACTCCAAGAGGCATGGAGGTTGTTTACAAAAACAATAACAGAGGCCCAATTGGAATGCATACCCAAAAGGAAAAAGGGCACTGCCAGGTCCAAGAGGACTCCGATGTGGCTTACAGGAGCTGTTCGGGAAGTGATCAAGAGCAAGAAAAGCTCATTTAGAAGATGGAAGGCTTGTCCAAATGAGGACAGCAGGCAGAAACATAAATTCTGGCAGAACAAATGCAAGGCAACAATCAGGAAAGCAAAGCAAGACTTTGAGGAGCGTATAGCTAAAAATACTCAGAGGAATAACAAAGAATTCTTTAAGTACATTAGAAGTAAGAACCCAACTAGGAAGGCCACTGGACCATTAGATGACAATGGAAGGCAAGGGGTTATTAAAGAGGAAACAGAGATTGCAGAGAGACTCAATGAATTCTTTGCTTCAGTATTCACTGAAGAAGACAGAGACCACATGCCCAAAACAGAGCCTATCTTCGTAGGGAGGGAAACCGAAGAATTAAGCAAGATAGAAATAACCAGGGAGGAGGTCCTTGCATGTCTTGTTAAGCTAAACACTAACAAATCCCCAGGACCAGATGGCATCCATCCACGAGTTCTCAGGGAACTTAAAGATGAAATTGCTGATATCCTAGCCAAAATATATAATATTTCCCTCAAATCAGGCTTTGTGCCTGATGACTGGAAGGTAGCAAATGTAACACCAATTTTCAAAAAAGGATCCAGGGGTGATCCAGGAAATTACCGGCCTGTCAGTTTGACATGTGTCCCAGGTAAAGTGATGGAAACCATCCTAAAAGATAGAATTAATAGGCACATAGAAGAGAAGGCGCTGCTAAAGGAGAGCCAACATGGCTTTTGCAAGGGCAAATCATGCCTCACTAATCTGTTGGAATTTTTTGAGAGTGTCAACAAGCATGTGGATAAGGGGGATCCAGTTGACATTGTTTATCTGGACTTTCAGAAGGCTTTTGACAAGGTCCCACACCAAAGGCTCTTGAATAAACTTACCAGTCATGGAATAAAGGGACAAGTCTTGTCCTGGATCAGCAACTGGCTAAGGGACAGGAAACAGAGGGTAGCACTAAATGGACACTTCTCCAAGTGGAGGGAAGTAAAGAGTGGGGTCCCCCAAGGTTCAGTACTGGGACCCCTGCTTTTCAACCTCTTCATAAATGATCTAGAGGTAGGAGTAAAAAGCAAGGTAGCCAAATTTGCTGACGACACTAAATTATACAGGGTAGTGAAAACTGTGAGAGATTGTGAGGAGCTCCAGAGGGATCTCTCGGAGTGGGCAAAACAGTGGCAAATGAGTTTCAACATTAGTAAGTGCAGAGTGATGCATGTTGGGGCAAAGAACCCCAATTACATTTATAAACTGATGGGGTCTGAACTCTCTGCGACAAACCAGGAAAGGGACCTTGGTGTCCTGGTGGACAACTCAATGAAGGTGTCAACCGAGTGTGCCTCAGCAGTGAAAAAAGCAAACTCAATGCTAGGGATCATTAGGAAGGGTTTAGAAAATAAGTCAGCAAGTGTCATTTTGCCTCTTTATAAATCTATGGTGAGGCCCCATCTGGAATACTGTGTACAGTTCGGGTCGCCATACCTCCAGAAGGATATTATGGAGTTGGAGAAAGTACAGAGGAGGGCAACCAGAATGATTAGGGGACTGGAACACCTTCCTTACCATCTGAGGCTGCAACGGTTGGGCCTTTTCACTCTTGAACGACGGCGTCTAAGAGGTGACCTGATTGACAAAATAGATAAGGAAAAACTGTTTTCCCTATCGCACAACACTAGAACTAGGGGACACTCCATGAAACTTTTGGGTACTAGTTCTCAAACAAATAAGAGAAAGTACTTTTTCACCCAGAGGATTACTGGTCTATGGAACTCCCTGCCAGAAGAAGTGGTGACAGCTGTCAGACTTGACAGCTTTAAGAAAGGATTAGACAAGTTCATGGAGGACAAGTGTATCAATGGCTATAATTATGGCTACCTAAGGACAACCTCCGGGTTGGAGAGATAGGCAGGATATCTCTCAATGCCATTTCCAGGGAATCCTAAGCAGGTGAAGGCATCTCCTTGGGAATACCCTGAAGGAAATGGTGAGCCACTGTGTGAGACAGAATGCTGGACTGGATGGGCTGTGGCCTGTTCCAGCAAGGCTGTTCTTATGTTCTTATGTTCTTATGATCGATGATCACATTTTGTGAAATGCTTTGTGGACCAGGTAACAGAATAACACAGAATGGAGCAAGAGATTTGTTTTAAAATGCACAGATACAAAGCCATGACAGCCAGTAGGCATAAGCACTCATGCACAGATAAATAGGCAGTATAGTTTCATGGTTTCAGTGCTATTGTGCTTTAAATTAGTAATTAGCTAGTCAAGCTACAGTAAAAGAGTTCCTTATCCATTTAGAGTTTCAGTTCAAGATAGTTAATATACTATGGTATAATATATGAATCGTATCCCTGTTTTATGATGATGCATCTAACGAGGAAAGCAGATGAATAATGATTATTATATACAGTTTTACTGTATGGGACCAAAGACAACAGGACAGCCGAAGGGTTGGCTTAACACAGGTTTATTGCTTGGGGATCTGGTGGAGCATGAGGTAATGGCGGTGATACATCTCTTTATATACAGTGGGGTTATACATTTGAATCTTGTAGCACGGTAGCTCATTGGCCGCTACCTGCGTGGCCTCGCCCAGGCATGCCTCTCTTCAGTAGTTCTTCTTTCCTGCTGCTGAATGTGGGGAAGGTTTTCCCGCGGCTGTCCGTGATTGAGCAATGTGAACCATGTGAGATTGAACGCTCGCAGCTGCCCTCTATGGGCTGCTTGCTCGCGTTCCTTTACAGCTGCAATACATTGTAATTGGGGTGGTTACATTCTGACAGTACAAGACATGCATACACAACATCCCTCCCCCCTAGGATGGGACGAAGTCCCGCAACCAATGTGGCTTGCCGCACATTCGCTTGGGGCGTGCTTGCGCCTGCCCTAGTACCGGAGAGCCTGTGATCCCTGACTCCGTGAGTGCTTGTCCTGCAACGGGAAACGGGGATTCATTAGTGGCTCCGTGGGGCGTCTGTGCCTGCCTTGCGCTGGGGGAAGGGAATGGGATGAACAACTGAGACGTGAACCCCTGTCTGTTTCCCTCGGACCCCGGGGACCCTCCGATCGTGAACCGCGGGACCGATGAGGATGCCCTTGTGGTTCTGCTCCCTTCTGTCCCCCGCTCGGGGGACCTTGAGGCTGTGGCGGACGGCCCCGCCGTCGCCTCCTGCCTTGGGGGTGTCGGTCTCCGGGACATTGGCGCTATGTTGCACTCTAATTCACAGGGGCTTCTGGGACTGGAAGTACCAGGGGCTGAACTGAAACCCCTCTTCTCGCTAGGACGGGTGGGGGACCACTCCGCTAACTCCCCCTGGCACTGTAAATTAAAATCTAAACTTTTTGGGGATTCTGTGTTTTGGGAACGCTCTCGGGGAATGTGTGTGTGTTCGGAGCTCTTCCTTTCCGCCGCAAACTCCCGCAAAAGATTTCTGAGGATCGATTCCCTTTCCTCCCCCCTTGGTGGGGACCCATGTTCCCCTTTCCCTCCCCCTTGGGTTAAGCGGGTGGGGGAGTACCCTAACGCTGATTCGTTGCTACTCTCGTTTTCGTCCTGCTTTCCGGGGACCCTCCGCCTGAGTTGATCTGCGTGCCGCCTCCACAGGAGGCCTGTATCGGTCTCCACGCGGTATGAGACGGGGCCGGTTTGTTCTATTACAATGCCGGGCACCCAGGCTGGTCCCCCACTGGCGTAGTTCCTGCAATGCACGGGGGCGCCTACGCTAAAACTCTTTGAGGAGTCCATCTCTACATTTCGCCCTTTGTCTTCTACTCTGGTGGGGTCTAGCCTGGAGATTACCGTAGCCAGCTTCCTGCGCATTAGCAACTCCGCGGGGGAGTATCCTGACGCTAGTGGGGTGACCCTGTACCTTAGCAAGAACTGGCATAGTTGTCGGTCTAGGTCTCCGGAGCCCATGCGCCGCAGCGCGTCTTTAGTGGTGCGCACGAGGCGCTCTACTTGGCCGTTGGTGGCCGGGTGGAAAGGGGCGGAGGTGATGTGCCGAATGGCGTTGAGATCCATGAATTCCCTGAACTCGGCGGACGTGAAGCAGCTAGCGTTATCACTGACGAGGGTGTCGGGTAAACCGAACGTGGAAAAGACCCTCCGTAACTGTTTAACTGTGGTGGCCGAGGAGGTGCTCGCGACTGGGATGACCTCCAACCACTTTGAGAACGCATCCACCACTAGGAGGAACAGCGTTCCCCTGAACGGCCCTGCAAAGTCTACGTGTACCCGGGACCAGGGCCCCCTCGCTGCGTCCCACTCTCTATGTGGCAGACGAGCCTCTTCTGGCCTGGAGCTTTGGCACGCTTCGCAAGTGCCGACCATGTGCTCGATGTCGGCATCTAGCTGGGGCCACCAAAAGTAACTCCGGGCTAGAGCCTTGGAGCGGACGATCCCCGGGTGACTGACGTGCAGCAGCTTAAGCACCCTCGGCCGGAGGGACGTGGGGATCACTACCCGCTGCCCCCACAACAGACAACCCCTCTCTAAGGACAACTCTAGTTTCTTTTTGAAAAATGTGTCGAATTCCGCTGCTGGGGAAGACACGGGCCACCCTTTCTGTACCCAGGAGGAGACTGTGGCTAACGTTTTGTCCTTGCCGGTCGCTTTGGCGATGTCGGCCGGTACTACTGGAGGGGCGTCTAGGACCTCTATCATTAAAACCTGGTGGTCTCTCTCTTCCTCGCCCACGTGGCAGCAATCCCGGGGAATGGGGGACCTCGACAGGGCATCCGCATGGCTAATCTCCTTTCCGGGCCGGTATACCAACGCGTGCTGATACGCGTTGAGAAAAATGGCCCACCTGAGCATTCTCGGGGACAGGATTTGGGGTGTGGGCTTATCTGCGGTGAAAATGCCTAGCAAGGGCTTGTGGTCAGTCACTATGGTGAAGGGGCGGCCATACACGAAATCGTGAAATTTCTTGGTCCCCGCAATTATCGCTAGTGCTTCCCTGTCTGTCTGGGCGTAGTTTCTCTCCGCTTGGGACAAGGACCTAGAGTAAAACGCTATCGGGGCCTCCCTCCCGTTCTCCAGCACGTGGCATAACACCGCCCCCACCCCCACCGGGGATGCATCGCAAATCAGGACCACTGGGCGTTTGGGATTGAAGTGGGTCAGTACAGCATCTGACGCCAGGAGTCGCTTCAGGTCATTGAAAGCCTTCTCGTGGTCGTCGCCCCACTTCCATGCCTCGTCCTTTTTTAACAATTTGTGTAGCGGTTCCGCCACGGCTGCCTTCCGAGGAAGGAAGGAGTGGTAGAAGTTGAGCAGCCCAAGGAACGACTGCAGCTCGGGCTTGGAGGTGGGGCGAGGGGCCTTTTTGATGGCGGCCACCTTGGATTGGGATGGCCGTATTCCCTCGGGAGTAATGCGGAATCCTAGGAACTCGACCTCGGTTGCGAAGAAGACGCATTTGTCCTTTCGCAACCGCAACCCCGCCTTTTCGAATTTTTCTAGGACTCTTCCCAACCTTTCTGCCAATTCTGCCCGGCTCCCCCCCGTAATCAACACGTCATCAAAGTAGGGCAACACCCCCTCTAGTCCCTTTAGGAGGCGTTCCAGGAGTGATTGAAAAATCCCAGGCGCTGAATTCACGCCGAATTGGAGGCGCGATACTTGGAACGCCCCTTTGTGTGTGACTATGGTCTGCGCAGCAGCTGCGGCGGGGGTGACCGGGAGCTGCTGGTAGGCTTGGGCCAGGTCGAGTTTTGCAAAACACCTCCCCCCGTGCAACCTGGCCAACAAGTGGCTGACTACCGGCACCGGATACGCATTAGGGCGGATCGCCTTATTGATGGTGCACTTGTAATCAGCGCATATGCGGACCTCCCCGTTGGCCTTGAGTGCTGTTACAATTGGAGTTTCCCACTCCGCAGAATCAACAGGAACAAGAATCCCCTGGCCCACCAATTTGTCCAACTCCGCCTCAATTTTGTCTTTTAGGGCGAAAGGCACCCTGCGCGGTTTAAGTCTGATTGGACGCACTCCAGGGTCCAGGTCGAAAGTCACTGGGGGGCCCTTGAACTTTCCGAGTCCTTTTTTAAAAACTTCGGGGTGCGCCTCACACACGCTCTGTATTGGATCAGTCCCGGCGGCGTGTATTCCCACGGCGTGCACCCCTCCGATGAACAACCCCAGGGGCTGAAACCATTGAGTCCCGAGGAGGCTGCATTTACCTCCTTTGAGGACGACTAGGGGAAGCGTTGCAGTGCGCTTTTTGAACTGGACCTGGAACTTCCCAACCCCCAACACCGGGATGCGGTTCCCTTGCACGTCCTTTAGTGTAGCCCTCAGCGCCTTGAGCTTGGGCCGCGCGTGGGGGGGTATCTTTAGGAACTCTCCCTGAGAGATAATAGAGTAAGAAGAACCCGAGTCCACCTCCATCCTAACAGGGGCCCCTTGTATTACTACCTCGACGAAGTATCGGGTATGCTCCGTGGAAACGCTGAAAACCGGGGCGTCGTCCTCGCTGTCGTCGGAGATGCGTCCGACGCCGTCCCGCTTCCTCGTGGTCCGGGTGCCGTGGTCCTTGGGCCTCGTGGTGCGATCCTGCCTCGCCGAGCGGTCTGGGGAGCTCCTCTTGGCCTCGCGCCGCTTCCGGCAGACCTTGGCGATGTGCCCGCGCCGGCCGCAGTTGTGGCACTCGGCCTTGCGGAACGGGCATTTGGCGCGGGTGTGGGCGGCGCCGCAGCCGTCGCAGCGCCGGCCCTCCTTTTGGACCTTCCGGACATCGTCGTCGTCGCCGCTCTCCGTGGCTGAGTCCGAAACTCGCCGGGCCGCGCGCACCGAGCTCTCTGCCTTGGCGGTTTTCGGCCACCAGTCCTGGAGCTCTTGCACGCCGGCCGTCGTGGCTTCCGCGGCCTGCGCTGTGTCGAGGACCGTTTGCCATGTGGGGGGCGGCTCCTGTTTCATCAGCGCGCGCTGAGTTTCGGTGTCCCGCAGAGCAGGCAGTCGCGGAGGGTGACTTCTGGGGTCTCCCATTTGCAGGGGCCGGCGGCCAGCCGCAGGGCCGGGGCGAACTCGGCGACCGATTCCCCGGGCGCTTGGACTCGCCTCCAGAACGCGCTCCGAGCGGGGAACATCGCTATCGCGGGCCGGAGGTGGGCGCGCAACACAGCCAGAAGCTCTTTGGCTTTGTAGTCGCCCACCGTCCTCGGCGCGATCAGCTCCACCAGAGTCCTCTTTGTCTCGTGTCCGAGCATGCGGACGAAGATGGCCCTCTTCTTGTCCTCATCTGAGACTTCGAGCTCCACCAGCGCTCCGTTGAAGTCTATCTCAAACAGCTCCAAGTCTCCCGGCTTCCGGATCTCGTAGCCGGCGCATGTCTTGGTCCCGTGGGCAGCCATGGATCCCACCTTCGTCGCCAGTTTACTGTATGGGACCAAAGACAACAGGACAGCCGAAGGGTTGGCTTAACACAGGTTTATTGCTTGGGGATCTGGTGGAGCATGAGGTAATGGCGGTGATACATCTCTTTATATACAGTGGGGTTATACATTTGAATCTTGTAGCACGGTAGCTCATTGGCCGCTACCTGCGTGGCCTCGCCCAGGCACGCCTCTCTTCAGTAGTTCTTCTTTCCTGCTGCTGAATGTGGGGAAGGTTTTCCCGCAGCTGTCCGTGATTGAGCAATGTGAACCATGTGAGATTGAACGCTCGCAGCTGCCCTCTATGGGCTGCTTGCTCGCGTTCCTTTACAGCTGCAATACATTGTAATTGGGGTGGTTACATTCTGACAGTACAAGACATGCATACACAACAACAGTCAAGCCAATTCTGATTCATGACGACTCTTTCAAGAGTTTTCTACGTAGAGAATTCTAGGAGGCAGTTTACCGTTCCCCTTTTATGGGGTCATCCTGGGACTACGCAGCTTGCCTATGGCTACAAAGGCTAGCTTTTCTCCTAGAAGGCATAGTGGTGAATCAAAGTCCCAACCTTTGGCTCTGCAGCCAGATAACAAACAGCTGAAGATGAGCAAAGAGCAATAATCACACCAGAAAAGGATTTAAATGAAATAAATCACAACTCTTCAAGGTAAAAGTCTCTCTTGCTTGAAAACCAGTTATATATGACTCTAGGGGATGGTGTTCATCTTCATTTAGAGCCAAAGAGCCAGTGCTGGATGTATTTGCAGACATTTCTGTGGTCATGTGACAGGCATGACTAGACGCCAAAACACACGGAATGCTGTTACCTTTCCCACTTAAGTGGTACAGATTTATCTACTTGAAATGCCTAGCTTTTGAACTGCTAGGTTGGCAGGAGCTGGGACAGATTATGGCTGCAAACTCAGTTGTGCAGTATTTGAGTTTAGAACTGCCAACCTTCTGATTGTCAAGCTTGGTGTCTTAACAACTAAGCTTCCAAAACCAACATAGGTGTGTCATGGCATCAGGGCTGAATCCAGACATCAGGATTATTCTGCCTTTTCCAAAATGAAATATACTTACTTGATCCGTGTTTCACATGTCAGTTGGATGGGGCGGATTCAAGCATCATCTGGATGTGTCGATATCTGTGAAACTGGACCATTGAACAACAAAGAAAACAGAGAAAATATACAACCAAGGCTATCCCACAATCACCTGCCTTGGGGATTGAGAGCTCCTAGTTTGTGTGCCATTGTTTTGTTTTCCATTTTCATCATCATCATAGTTTAATTTATATTGCTCTTCCCTCGCCTGAAGGCAACTCGAAGCGGCAAACGATAGTAAAAAGAAACAATTGTAATAAGTAGCTAAAATAGAGAGTAAATAAATACATAATAATGTGCACAAAGTCCAAAAATACACAAGTACAGTAATAACAATCACAATAAAAATATAGTAAACCCAACAGTGGCAAAAACATATAAATCAATACACCTCAGCTCCCAAAAAAGTCTCAAAGTCATAAAACAAGGGACCTGCTGCCTCTATTGAGCCCAAAGTCCAAGCCAGCAGCATAGAGAGGGTGGTGAGGAAACCCAGGGGCTGATGAAAATAAGTTCATGTCAGCTCCCACCTGTTTTGAATCCTGGGAGCCGATGGCGTGGGCCCTTGGGATGAGCAGGGGGCACTGGTGTGCAGCGGGCAGTGGCGTCACCATCTCCTCATCTGCCCACTGGGTGGGGCATGCCCGGGGGGCGGAGGCAGCAGCAGCAGTCCCCACCTGCCTCGAATCCCGGGAGCCAATTGTTCCCAGTTAGGAGGAATTCTCATAGGACACACAGAAGGCTAAAACAGTTGACCAGCTAAGAAGGGGTTCTTTCTGAAAAACTGGAATATGTCAAGCAAGCACACATAGGACACAGCAAAATATATCTACATATACACTTACTCTCATGTAGAAGCTCTTCCTGTTTCTGTTAAGCTAAGCGTTTGCTATTGATATATGCTACCAAATCCCTTCCCACATATGGTGACTCTATAGTGTTTCTAAGGTACAGTATATGAGATAAATATTTAAGTGATAATTTTCTCAGTGCTATTGACAGTGGGTTTCCACAGCCAAATAAATATTTGAACCCAGGTCTCCTCAGTCTTAATCTAACACTATATTTTATAATGCATTAGCATTCAGACAAAGCTTGGCAATAACAATAAGGAAGACATTGGGAGTGCTGGGTGGGGAAATCAGACAGCTATTTTAGACACATCATTGATGATGATGGTGACGACGACGTAGTAGCAGAAGAAGAAGATGATGATGATGATGACAACGATGACAAGAATGCCCTTGACAACTGCCTATGCAGAGAAAGGCCAATGATAGTTGTTTTCAAAACTACCTCAAAAGCACCACAATGAGGAAATCTGGTCTACATGGCAGTTGATGTTTTCCAGATGGAACAATTTCAGAATCATCTTTCCATTTAATTGATTAGACCACACAAATCATCTCATAAAATGATCTCTGAAAAACCTAATATGCGTTAAAAGCCCAATTGACACCAATATATTTTTACAATCACTTCTGCAGAAGCCTCTAAGAATCAAACTCATTTCAGTATTCATTGTAGGCCTGCACTTCAGTGGCCTTCATTCTTCACTTTATGTTATTATAGTCGTGAAAAGAAGACAATGCAGCTATTTGTCCATCAGCACAACAGTCATTTGAAAGTAATTAGTTTTGATAGGGGCATTCATGAGGCATCTTGAGTGCAAACGATACTTCATCATCATCTCATTATCTCTACCTGGGTGAGAACTGTTCACTATTATTTCTCAAACAGGTACCTAATTTCCTACTATTATCTAAATAAGAATAGTGATTTGGCATTGCTCCTGCCCCCTTTCTTTACATAGTGTTACACAAACTTGAAGCTGTGATGTTTTCAATAACCCCGATACTCTTCACAGGATTTGAGAGTAGGTGAACAAACATGAAAGAACACGGATCTGGAGAGAGACAGCTTGGATAAAATGAATACTGTGCCACTCCGACAAAACACCTCGTGACCTTTGACTTTTCCTCTTATCTTTCACATGGTTGGAATGAACATTGCTGATGCTTTCATTCCTAGCTAACAGTTATATTATGGGTTATGTAGTCTATCTGTATAAAAAGTATTGGATTGGGTAGGACAATTTTTGAACAACAGAAAAGGCAATTCTGAAGAAGCCATTGGCAAACGTACTGTTAGGGGACAAAAGTGAAATACTGTAACATTATTAAACTGACTGTTTCTTCTTGAACATATGATTTAAGTAATGAATTAATAAAACTTATTAAATGACTTAAGATCTTCATTTTTTAACATTAAGAGCAACACATTAATTTCCCAGTGTCTAATATTTAATGCAAATGAATTACTTTTAAACCTTAATGTTTCAAGCTCCAGAAAGGACCCAATCAGCTCATGAGTTATACGGCCTGTGTGGGAGGTGAGAACCTATTTCTCCAGCTGTGTGAAATACATGGATTATATCTGAAGTATCAAAACTCCTTTTCCTCCTTCTCTCTAGCCAGAGTTTGGACAGCATCATGGCTATTCTAATTTTAGATATAGCAGCTCCAAATACAGTGGAACCCTGGTTAACAAATGGCTCAGTTAACAAAAAAACCACATAACAAAAGGAAATCCATCGAAAATAGTGACTTGGTTTACAGATATATATATTTTTGGAACAGATTAACTGATTTTAAATGCATTTCTAAGGGAAACCGCATTTTGGTTAATGTATTTTGGTTTTCAATGCATTCCTATGGGAAAATGAATTAAATGCATTCCTATGGGAAATTAAGTTAAAGTAATTTTCACTGTAAGAAACATCCCGGAGAATGCATTGTTAACTGAAGTACCACTGTAATCACATTTGTCTCTATCCAAACCAATTTCTAATGATAGGCAAAACTGACAATTTTAATGGAGGAAAATATTCTAAACCATGACTTTTCTGTTCTGGTTTCTTAATTTTCTATAGTGAGAAGTTTCCAAAGTGTTAGTCAATCTATCTATCTATCTACATATCTATCTACCTACCTACTTGCACCTCTAAGATAATCAGATTTATTTAAGTGTGAGTTTTCAAAGAGTAGCATTTATTTGTATCTAAAGAAACAGTTTGTAATTCAAGAAAGCTTGTGCCAAAATAATATCACTGGTCTTAAAGGTATCATAAGACTTTTTTCTTTCTTTCTTTCTTTCTTCTTATATCACTGTGAGAAATACTCATGGTCTGTCAGCAACTATAGGCAATCATCCCATTGCTAATGCTAAACCCACTGATCCAATGGCATTTTCATAAATGTTGACTTAGGTCTACTGCCTAGTTGAGAATAGCAATAATGTACTGGCCATAGACATTAAACAAATGTCTACTGTCCAAATGTACACATCATGCAGAAGCTCTATTCAGGCATTAATGGATCTAGTTTTCTCAACCTGCTTATAAGGGAGAATCTAGATTCATGGTTCCCAACATGGGGCATATGACCCACAGAGGGGCAATTTGATGGGGAGGCAATTTGAGAAAGAGTTATTAACAATGAATGCTTTGCATTTTTTGTTTAGACCGAGTTAATGGCTTTTTAGGCTTCCTCCACATGAATAGGAGTTCACATTTTGACTAATAAGAATTATATATGTGTGTGTGTGTGGGGGGGGGGGGGATCAGGATTTTAGAGATGCTTAGGTGGGCATGGGCAAAAAAAGGTTGGGAACCACTGATATAAATCAAGCCTCTCAGGCAACACTTGGTATTAACACCGTCTCAAAAGACAAAGTTGCAACAAGCAAGATCCCAGCTTTTCAAAGGTTCTTGCTCCTTATGGAGTCCAAATGCAAACAAGATCATTTCCTTTTTGGATGTCCTTGCCATTGTTTGAAGAAAGCAATAGCAGAAGGAACAGGGCTCAGCACTTGTGCCCGCTCATGTGTGTATGAGTGTGTGTGTGTGTGTGTGTGTGTGTGTGTGTGTGTGTGTGTGTGTGTGAGAGAGAGAGAGAGAGAGAGAGAGAGAGAGAGAGAGAGTGAGAGAGAGAGAAAGGGGAAACAAGGAAATAGAAAAGTAAAGCAATGCAAAACACAAGAGTGTCTATATACAGGCATCAATAAAAGGCTTCCATATATTAAAAAATATATCCATGCATGGATGCTGTCTATATACCTTATGTTTATATCTCAGTAATATTGTAAAGTCTTCCAGCCACTAAATCACTAGTAGTGATCGTCTCATCTTTTGCATTTGTAAGGACATAGAATGGCCATCGACACTAGTTCACATTTAATTACCAAGAAGTAAGTTTATAATTTAAAAACACATAAGCATCAACAAAAATCAAAGATTTATCCAGGACAAAATTGTAGCAAGATCAATCCCTCTCCAAAATGAGCTTATGTTGATAGTCTATGACTAAGATGGATCAAGAGAATTGCAGTGCCAATATTCTGACATTTTGCTTAGTCTCTTCCCGAAAAGGTATTGTGATTTCCAAATATTCTATATTCTGAGCATGAAATTTTGTTGTTGGGTGAGCCGTAACTTAATATGCAAAGACACCTCAGGGATACTGGTGAGCAATTTCTCATGTTGAAGAAACTAGATTCATTAATGCATGAATAGGGTTTCTGTATACCTTCAGTTTTATTAATTGTTGCTACAGCTGCATGAATAAAAACATATAAGCTTGAAACCAGAAGGCACAGATGATGGCTGAAGGCTGGAATGTAAACAAGCAAACCAAAGTTTTTCATCTCTTAGCAAAGGAATTTGCAATGTCTTACATGCCAATCTAAAATGTGAAAATCAGCATGGCACAGGAAAAAGAAGCAGTTGCTCACATAACTGTCTTCACCTATTGTGAACTTTATGAGTTCTAGGGACCTCAGATGCTGTGTTGTTGATTAGCAAGCTTCATTAAGCAACCGTGTCTCTTCATTAAGCAACCGTGGTGAAATATACATAGAAGCAATAGCTGCTTCTATGTATATTTTATTGACATATGCATTTACAAACTATCATAAAAGCATGGTGCAAAATGTATGTGTATGTATCATAAGGGAAACCTTGGGAAACCTTTTACTCTGCTTCTGATTTCAAACTTTCATATCAGGTTGAAAGGCTGTTTCTGCCACAAGTGAGACAGAGATAAGAGACTGTGTGGTATCTGAAAATGTTTCCAAGTTTGAGATGCTTTCTTATAAGAATACACCTCAGACTGATTTAATTTTGCAGGAGAGACTCAAATTCACCTGCACAACAAATGCTACTTTCTACCTTTTTTTTTTTTTGCACAAGTTGCAATGAGGGTGCTTCCCCTAAACCCGAAATAAGGAGCCAGACACAAATTTGGAGGAAACTAGGTTCACAACTTTATTAACTTTTAAACTGGTAACCCCCCTCCCAGAGCTGCAGAGGGCCTACCATAGTGCAGATGTTCGAATCAGGAGCCTGTGGGTTCCCTCTGACCCCTGCTCCTGCTCATTATGGGTGAGCCGCAAGCCCAAAGAATGTGACGCCAGAAGGCTGCCATCTCTGGTCAGCTGAATTACCAGTATCATATCCCTACTGCCAGACACCCGAACGTCAGGTGGTGGTTAGCTAACTTGACAACCCTGAGGATTAGCGGCCATGACGAAGTTCACAAAGAAGGGTAATGGTCCTCAAGTGGATTAAATCACACTTGAATCCACCTTCATGTAGGGCAGAAGCTTCATCAATACTGGCCTGGGGCTGAGGAGGACTTTGTGTGCCAAAAGGGCTCAGGAACAGAAAGTGACTCACAGCTGGATCGGTGGTACAGGTGTCATGCTGTGATGTGGAAGGCAGATGAAAGACCATTGCATTATATTCCCACGACAGTCTTCATGGATGATCACCATGATGATCACCAATATTTGGAATCAGATATGGCACAAGAAGAAGAAAACACCCAGCTACATAGTTCAGGTGTTCATGGCAGTGACCACAACCTGTGTATCCACCCCATCAGCTGAATCATGTGATCTAGGCCAACGGGATGAAGCCCAGGGATTACCTCCAACCCTTGGAACTCACTATGCCATGCTTCCAGTTTGCACTACCTGCCAATTATGACCTATTTATCAGCAACCCACCCATGATCACCCATGGCCAGGAAGGCAATCAGTGCAGAATAGGCAGAAAACCTCTCACCACTTTTTTTTCAATAAGCCAATCAGGTGAGTGAATTAATAATGTCTATCTGCCTCTGAAGTGACCAGATAGTCTTGCACTGGACACCAGGGCAGATGGGTCACCATCTCACTGCTAGATCCAGAATGAAGGAGTGAAGCCTCAGCAGTGAAAAAAGCAAACTCAATGCTAGGGATCATTAGGAAGGGTATAGATAATAAGTCAGCAAGTGTCATTTTGCCTCTTTATAAATCTATGGTGAGGCCCCATCTGGAATACTGTGTACAGTTCTGGTCGCCATACCTCCAGAAGGACATTATAGAGCTGGAAAAAGTGCAGAGGAGGGCAACCAGAATGATTAGGGGACTGGAACACCTTCCTTAACATCTGAGGCTGCAACGGTTAGGCCTCTTCACTCTTGAACGACGGTGTCTAAGAGGTGACCTGATTGAAGTTTATAAAATCATGCATGGAGTGGACAAAGTAGATAAGGAAAAACTGTTTTCCCTATTGCATAACACTAGAACTAGGGGGCACTCCATGAAACATTTGGGTACTAGTTCTCAAACAAATAAGAGAAAGTACTTTTTCACCCAGAGGATCACTGGTCTATGAAACTCCCTGCCAGAAGAAGTGGTGACAGCTGTCAGTCTTGACAGCTTTAAGAAAGGATTAGACAAGTTCATGGAGGACAAGGGTATCAATGGCTATAATTATGGATAAAGGATAACATCCGGGTTGGAGAGATAGGTAGGATATATCTCAATGCCATTTCCAGGGAATCCTAAGCAGGTGAAGGCATCTGCTTGGGAATACCCTGAAGCAAATGGTGAGCCACTGTATGAGACAGAATGCTGGATTGGATGGGCTGTGGCCTGTTCCAGCAAGGATGTTCATATGTTCTTATGAAGGAAGATGGTGGAAACTATTGTGAGTATAATCTTCTTTTCTGAACCAGCCTACACTGCAGGAGAGGGAGTTCTGTGGTAGTCTGCCACTTCCAATACCTTACCACCTTCCAGTGACAGAGAAGATAACTATACCAATCTCATTCAGGAATAGCCATGGGCCCAACCCAGAGAAGAAGAAACATCTTTGGATCTGGCATATCTAATAATAAATATTGATCCCCCCCCCCCAATCAGTTATTTTCATGGTTTTCCAAGTAGACAATACACAGAAGCCGTTTATCATTCTCTTCTTCTGAGAACATCCTAGTACTGTGCAGCTTGCACAAGGCTAGACAAGCTGGTTCTTCTTTCTGGAAGCACAGTAGAGAATTGAATTCCCAACCTCTGGCTCTGAAGCCAGATATCTAAACCACTGAGCTGTCCAGCCAACAATCTCCCTACATAATGTTTCATTTGTTCCTTATCATCCAGCAAGACTTCCGCTTCCATACATGGGAAGTTATTTTCATAAACAATGCTAAAGGCCTGCACAGTGGATGTGCCACTGGTGGAGCTCCACAGCAGATGAATATTGTTGACCCGACTCACTTGACCTGGCCTCAAAAGAGAGATTTTGGACTGCTCTGTTAACCTCATTAATATTATCTAAATCAGGGTTGGCCAAACTTGGTGCCCCAGATGTTCTTGGACTTCAATTCCCAGAAGCCCTGATTAGCAGGTGTGCTTGCTTGGCCTTCTGGTAATTGAAGTCCAAGAACACCTGAGGCACCAAGGCCATCCCTGATCTAAATGAATTGACTACTAATTCACTATCCTCAAGAATGCCAGTCTAAAAAATAAATCATTTCTTCAAAAAAAAATATCCAATTCGTAAGTGAGGGGTATGGTGCTTCTGTATCCACAATTCAAAATGACAGGAATTCGGTCTATATTGCTGCATAATATCTTAACTTCATTGATAGCAGGAAAACAGATGCCAAGCTTTACATATCAAAGGCTAATCTGAATGTTGAGAACACCAATGGCAGCAGTCAAGATGGATACCCATATGTGCTCATTATCTTTAACAGTGATATTGAGCAGGGAGAAATCCTAGAAGCTGACTCCTTTTTTAATCAGTTAACCACTTCTCACCCAAACTCTTTCATGGCTGTTTTTTTCTGACAAGGTCTCTACTTTGACCTTCTACTACTTGCTGATTTGGTGCTCTATGTCAAGATGACCGCAGCAGCAAATAATGTCAACTATTCTCCTAGCCTCTTCCTTAATACCAGACTTTATGTGTCATCTCCTCGCATTTGAAATGTTGACATCTCAGTTGCAAAAGAGCAGCATCAAAGATTGAATTCAGCAGAAGAAGGAAGGTCCTTAATGCAATAGGAAGAAGGAGGTAAGATTTTCATCCTTTGAATCTCCAAACGTTGGGAATCTGAAATATGAAGTCAGATTCATAACTCTCCATACACAGTGACAATGATTTCAAGACCTTATTCACACAGAAGCAGGATTGATTATATGGATCAATAAGTCTAGAGAACTTATTGAAAAACAGTCAGGACAACTGCTTTGTGCTTGAGTGAGAAGCAGGTAACTAACAAAAATTGTTTGTTCTATTCTTTAAAGAAACTCTGTCTTTTTGTTCTGTTTAATTGTCCTATGGCTCTTCAAATATATTCTTCCCCTTCCTGTGAATACATACATTTCATTTTGTGAAGCTCCTGCTGGCAAGCCTGTATCATGCTCAGCCATATAACCAAGTATCTATTCCCCTCTTTCTGAGGATTAACGTTTCAGCCCTTGCAGTCTGAATTCTTTCTGAATTAAAAAAAAATGTTAGGGTGAACCATTCTTTTAAAAGATAAGCAAGATTCACCTTTAGAGGTTTTTTTAAATCTTCCTATCCAAGCTATTTTAAATCTAAGGAAAAGAGAGATAGGTTATTTTAAGGTGGGTGGATGAAATATTTGGCTCCTTCAATGAGACTTTATATGCCTCTCTGAGGAATGCTGATATGGACTGAGATGAAAATAAATCAGAGGTAACTCTCATCTCTGGGAATTTTCAAAAAAAAATTATTATTATTTTTGGGGGGGGGGGTGATCCAAAGAGGACTGCAGTGGCTCAAGTGCCTAAGATACTGACTGGGAGGTAGAAGGTCAGCAGTTCGATTCCCAAGTACTGCAGGACTGAATGAGCCCTTGTCTTTGTCCAAGCTCCTGCCAACCTAGCAGTTCGAAAGCAAGAAATTGCAAGTAGATAAATAGGGACCACTTTGGTGGGAAGGTAACAGTGTTCTGTGTGCTCTGGTGTCTAGTCATGCCTGCCACATGACCACAGAAATGTCTGCAGAAGCAGACAGCACTGGCTCTTCGGCTTTGAAACAGAGATGAGCACTGAACCCTAGAGTCGGATACGACTGGCTTTCGAGCAAGGGAAACCTTTATCTTTACCTTTACTATCCAAAAAGGACATGCACTTTTTGAAGGAGTGAGGGAATATGGGTCACCTGCCCCATGTCCACATAGAAATAATTATTTTTTTATCAGCATGATGAGCTGCAATTTGTCAGTATTTTTTAAAATACACCAATTTCAGTGTCACACTTCTCAGAGGGTTTTGCACCTGCCAATTTGATAGTTCATGAAGCAGCTTTGATAATTTAGCAACATGATTGGGTGAAGCATTTCGAGTAGATAGAGGAAATGTTATTATCCTTGTGTAAAATATATGTAAATGGTCCACTGTCTGGGAAAGAACCAAATAATGTTCTATAATTTAACAGCATTATTTATAAAGGTGAAAAGAAAAATACATAGTACCTGCTTCCCACCTTTGTTGATGATAGCTTTAAGTGTTGTTGAAGAATGCTATATAGTGGGTATGATTTGGCTAACACTGGGAGAGTTCAGATGTGAGGTTTGTGGCTTTGTATAAGAATGCCCCAAGTTTCCTCTGTAAATTGAGCATTGGACTAATACCTTCCACGTTGCACAAAATAGATATTCAATTGGCTATATTATAATACCAATTTCCAAGTTTTTCTTTATTCATTTCAGAGTGTTACACAGTCGACAATTAGGGGCGTAAATGAAACGTAGGTAAAATTCAAAAGAAATTAAGATGTTAGTTTTTTTGACCAGAAGTGGGTTACTTAGTAGTGTTATTTTAGCCATTTACTGGATTGCCTTTTATGGGACATAAATTGGATACACACACATACATGCTGCATTGAATGAATATCTCCATTTCCACAGAAAATTGTACCTTTATCAAAGTAGCCCCATTTTCCTTGATTTTCCTTTGAACTTCCTACCCAACTTTGAAGTCTAATAAATGACATCCTGATGGTCCAACCAGAATCTTTTGGTGCTGGGAGAAACTCTTTGGCATTCATCCATTTGGCAAATGGTGTTGTTTTTACTTTCCATAACTTCATCTAACCTCTTGTGGTTTAATATTTAGAACTAGAGAGGTGTATAGAAAACTTTTTCCATGTGGGTAACTTGGTAGTTTAGAGAGGTTGGGGGTTTAATTTGCCACTGTGTCTCCATGAAGAAGAGTCAGCCTATGTAGTCATGGGCAAGTTGCACAGTCCCAGGGCATCCCTAGAAGACAGGAATATATAAATGACTTTTGTGAATTCTCTATCTAGAAAACCTGAGTATGATGCCTTGTTAGTTTGTGCAAATCATTAATAATGATTTCTTATTTTGCTCCTGTGGAAAAGAAATCTCCAGGTGCTGAGGGCCAATCACCCGCTCACCAAAATTTAACTGATTAAAAGAAGTCCCAATGGAGATCCTTTGTGAAATCCTTACACCCACTGTTAGGTAGAAGAGGAGGTGATTAAGTAAGTAAGAAAAGAAATCTTGTTATGATCCTGTTCTTACTTTGTTGAAGGAGAACCTTAGAAGACTTGAAAATTCCTTGATAAGACTGCCTATCATGCCATGGGAACCTAAATAGACAAGAATATAGAAATTGATGAATATTCTTTGATTTCTACTCTGTTAGTTAAGCAGCACTCTTTAGGAAGTTTCAGGAAGGTGCTATATTTGGTTTGAGAGCAACATGTCAGCCACCCCTCATAGAGATTAATTGGTTTATTTGTTTTTATGCTGAGGGGATTTATATTCCACATTTCAGGGTAATGTTGCACGAAAGGATCGCACATTCAAAATGCAGCACATAAAACAGGACAGAAATGGATCAACCCACAACCTTTTTTTATTAAAAAAAGAGACATTAAAGCAGTAAACTAGTTGTAGTTAAAACATTACAGAGAGCCACCAATATCTGTTTATTTTAAATGTTTGTATTTGATCTTTCAGTTAAGCCTTCTTAAGCCTGCATATATATATATATATATATATATATATATATATATATATATATATATATATATATATATATATATATATATATATATATATATATATAAAGGAAAGAGAGATGGGTTATTTTGAGGTGGGTGGATGAAATATTTGGTTCATTCAATGAGACTTAATATGCCTCTCTGAAGAATGCTGATATGGACTGAAATGAAAATAAATCAGAGGTAACTCTCATCTCTGGGAATTTTCTGTAAGGTATTTGTTCATCCTCCTCTATCATTTATAGAAAGATGTTACAGACACTGAGCATCTGTTTTGTGAAGATTCAAAATCTGCTTTAAACCTACAAAGGACTTAGAAACATATTTGTAATGTTCTGTCATTTGAACAGACTGTCTTATTTGTGCCTCTTATGAACACAGTCTTGCCAAATTAAGCAAAGATCCAAGTGAAAAGAAAGAATGCTGAGAACACTGATGACAAATATTTCAGTCCTTGAAGAGTCAGTACAAGTAGGAATTGGAAAGGTGGACTTTGCTAAATATAATGGTATTTTTCATTGCAGGCGCACCCCCCAAAGAAAGACTCAGACACCGGTATATGGATAAAGGCATTGGGCCACTTTTATTGAATAATGCCCTAGTCCGAATTATAACTTTCAATTGGTGTATTCATCCAATTGTAATTGTTAAGGCAAGCAGGCCGCAGTAACACTGGTAAGGTTCCTCCCAAAATTGCCAATGGTAATTGGCTACAATGTATCCATTTGTATCAATTTGTTTGTTGATACAAACAAATTGTTGACCGGAGTCAATAAACTATCTACTGACCCCAACCTATGACGTGTATCCGTCAAATCACGGGGAGATGAATGCTGAAAAGCTCCTGCCATCACCCCTTGCCTGGTTCGTCATTGACCGGTCAAAGCTATTACACCTGTACCTGTCTAAGTGTTGGCCAGTCAATTGCGAACCTGCCGGATATCTCTGTGTCATAAATCTTTACCTTACCAGTGCTACCCACCTAAAGTGACCAAAGTCAAAGAAACCCCTTTGCTCAAACACTAGCAACAGTGTGGGATGGGCAAAAAAGCCAGAAACCAAGGGCCAATTGTGGGTTGAGGCCAAAAATTCCCACCCAGCCCCGAAGCGACCAAAATATCACACTGTTCACTAGGGAGGGGGTGGAGGGAAAAACTTCTCCTCTCCGTCGCTCTTTTTAAAATGGCAGCTCGTCTGCCTCGTGGCCACTCCTTTTATAGAGGGGTGGCCACGCCCCCTAACTCACCCGGATGTCTGAGTCCGGGTGGAGGGGGGCCCACAAAGACCGCGGCGGCCATTTTGGCGCCGCACTTTCATTGCAGGCGCACCCCCCAAAGAAAGACTCAGACACCGGTATATGGATAAAGGCATTGGGCCACTTTTATTGAATAATGCCCTAGTCCGAATTATAACTTTCAATTGGTGTATTCATCCAATTGTAATTGTTAAGGCAAGCAGGCCGCAGTAACACTGGTAAGGTTCCTCCCAAAATTGCCAATGGCAATTGGCTACAATGTATCCATTTGTATCAATTTGTTTGTTGATACAAACAAATTGTTGACCGGAGTCAATAAACTATCTACTGACCCCACCCTATGACGTGTATCCGTCAAATCACGGGGTGATGCATGCTGAAAAGCTCCTGCCATCACCCCTTGCCTGGTTCGTCGTTGACCGGTCAAAGCTATTACACCTGTACCTGTCTAAGTGTTGGCCAGTCAATTGCGAACCTGCCGGATACCTCTGTGTCATAAATCTTTACCAGTGCTACCCGCCACACGGGGAGGCGTCCATGATGACTCACCGCCCCCCCAAGACCGTCAGCTCAGTCGCCAGGCCTGCTTGCACCACACCCAGAATGAGGTACATACCTCCAGCCGACAGGTGGACCCCTTCTCCTGCCTACCGGCAAAATTTTTGTAAGCCTATCCTCAGGTGTCCAATGGCTGTCTCCCAGCCATGCTCAGCAAGGGACCGAGCAACAGCCCTGTCCACTGACTGCCGGAACAGTCCGAACCACGGAGATCCACGTCTCCCCTAAATTGGTGTCTCGGCACGATGTTAGACCATAGCGACCGTGTGTAAGCCATACATGATATAAAACGCCAGGTCACAGCCCCTCGACAGTTTAGTAACAGCAGTGATCCATACAAGATCGTTGCCGCCGAGGTGCCTATTAAGAAGATCGGGCGGTCCAGCATCCACGATGGACATCAGGAATGGCCACAGTTCCCGCCCCCTTGTGCCGCACATACCATACCATCGCATACGTGTGGATGCACACAGCCCAAGTCGGGGTCCACTCTCTGTGGCTGCAGCATATACTGCTGCCCAGTGTACATAGCTGCGGCCCACCAGCCCCACTGCCACCGGTGTGTAAAAAGGATCTGTAAAAGAGGAGAAGAGGTTAAGGACATAATTAGGTACTCGTACAGTGAGGACACGTACATATAAGAAATTGCGCGTACATGCATTTCCACCTCCGAGTACCCCAAACGTAGCCGCGATCAACGCGACGCCTATCCTAAATAAATGGGTGCCAAAACGGGCCCCCACACCGTGAAGTGCGGCACCGGTCACCCTCAGTAACATTACTTCGGCAAGGGTAGACCTATCCTGGTGGCAGAAAAACAGGCTGAGGCACGCAGCAGGCACTGTCGAAAAGTCATGTAGGGCACCAACCGGACAGATGTCTCCAATAAAACTTCGTAGCAGTCTGACTCCACTGCCTACGCCATGCTGAACAACCTGTGAGGACCGTATCCCCACTTGAGCCCACTCATGTGTGACAGAGACATCGTCGAGTTCCAGTGCCCTATGAGACACATCCGCCTTACACAGATGGTACCAACTCTGGCACCCACTCACTGATGCGGAGCGCTCCAAAAAGGCTACCGTGGTAGCTGCGTGACCAAGAGCCACTTCACATCTATCTGAACATAAGTAATGCCAGCCTCGTGCAAGGTGGGTCAGAAACTCTGGAAACTGGGGTGACGCGTGTCCTGGCGGCGGACACGTTCCCGTGTCCACCCCTCCAAAACACGACGCATGAACGCATGGTGATACGCCTTACGCGTGCGAGGTGCCAATGACATGCCCGGTTCACCTCTCCTCGCCAAACGTCCAAATATCGGCTGGGAGTGGCGAGTGGAATTCATCTGCTTCCGGAGTAAGGCACGGAACCGGGGGATCTGCAGGTGGGATAAAGCAGCAGCAATGCTAGCACCCGAAGGAGGGCCTTCTCCGTGTCCGCACCAACTCTCTGGAACCTCCTGCCAACAGATCTAAGACTTCAAAGAGAATTGCTGCCCTTCAGGAAAGGATTGAAGACCTGGCTGGCAAGGCAGGTGTGGGGCCTGAATGGGATCACGGTCCCCGCCTGCTGGCTTACGTAAAGAATTAAGAACTCTCTCTTCCTTTTTTTAGAGTGGGTGGGATGGATGGGTGGGATAAGGGGTTTTTTAAGTGGGTGGGATATGGGGTTTTTAAAGTGTTTTTATATGTTTTTCGAATTTGTTGTAATGCCGCCCTGAGTCGGGTTCTGCCTGAGTGGGCGGCATATATAAATACGACTAAATAAATAAATAAATAAATATTAATACCTGGAACATGTCTGGCCCATAACAGCACATTTAGGCGCAGGCTTCTCAAAAAGAATAGACAAACTAATGTCATGACCCCGGGGGATTTGCATGTCTGGGTGTTGACAATGTGCACCACTGCCGCATTATCACACCGAAAATGGACCACTGAGTAGGCCCACTCATCGCCCCATAGCCTCAGTGCTCCCCAAAATGGGAAGAAACTCAAGGAAGGTAAGATCGCGGAGGCGATCCGTGCCAAGCCATGCGTGCTGCCATTGGCCGTAAGTCCACCTACCATCAGAGTAAACCCCCATAAGTCAGGGAGCCGGAGGCATCCGACCGTACTTGAAATCTAGGGCAGACCATCAGGTCTGATCTCCAGGAAGAGACCCCATTAAAACCCAGGAGTAATTTGAGCCAGACCGGAAGGTCCACCCGTATGCCCCTGATCAGCCGGACCCTGTGTTGACGTTTTAACAGGCCAGCCATGGCATCACACAGGCGCCTGGCCAATGCTCTGCCGGGTGGAACCACCCTGCAAGCAAAATTAAGGTGGCCATGAAGTAACTGCAGCTCACAAGGGAACACTTTATGTTTGGCAATCAATGCCAAAATCGCCGCGGAGATCCGAGCCACCTTATTCATGGTTAACCCGGATGCCCGTGCGACAGAGTCAATTTAGAAATGTGAGCGTAGTAGCTGGGCCCTCGGTCGTTTCAGGTGCCAAGGGACACCCAGTTCCCACCTGAGTGTCTGAAATGTAGTGAGGAGACGCGTGCACATGTCCGAGCCCCGTTCACCCCCGAACCAAAAGTCATCGAGGTAATGGGCTAGAGACCGAGACCCCGACCTGCGAGCAAAGGCCCACTGAATGAAAGTCCCGAATCGTTCGAATGCTGAACATGAATTAACTCAGTCAGAAGGGGTTGGCCTTATCTAAGTAAAATTCCCCTTGGAACCTGAAAACCCAGGTGCACTGGCAGTAATCTGAAAGCCGAGTGCATATCACACTGTGCCAGGAAAGCACCGGGACTGCATGAGTGTGCCAACCATAGGGGCTGAACCAACTATGAGTACCTGACTGAACAAGGTCATCAGGAATGGCATCCCTGACCGGATAACCCACAGGGTAAGCTAAATGGAGGATTAAATGACATTCACCCTGGTTCTACCTCGGTACTAGCCTCATAGGGGAGACGTTCAACTTAGGAAAGGTGGTTCCAAGAAGGGACCCGCTACTCTCATAGCCCCAACTCCCGTAGCTGTGCACAGTGGAGCCACCTCTTCGTTACCTTTCAAGGGAACCAGATTAGTAGCATCCTGGGACCCCTAACACCCCCGAATGGAATACAAAAGCCCCATGAAAAACCCTCCAGCAGGTACCCCGCATCATCCCTTCTTGGATGAGCTGAGTGCCATCGCTCCAGCCTGAGTACACTAATTGGGGAGGGGGGGCTTTGACAAGGCTAGTTCTTTCAGACATAGCTCTGATCACTCCCTGTGCACCCCTACCTCTGCCCCGTAACCCACCAACCCATGGGCACACGGAGGCGGCGTAAGGGCCAGCGCAAAAGGGGACACCAAGTCGGTAACGACACTGGCGCTTAGTACACACGTCGCCAGCTGAGCAGGTCGAACACAGCAGGTGGGCTGGAACCCCCTGACCGACCAGTTAGCGTGGAGCCTGTGTCTGAGCAGCCCGCTGCACAGCATGACCACCATGGTACCTATCACCAGGCGCCAGTCACGTGGGAGTCATGTACACGAGCACAATTGCTGACAGGGCTCATCCCACCTCCTCTCAGGGTGTAGGGCCACCCTCATCCACATTCCTCATCGTAAGCCAACTGCGATGGGCCCATCAAATCAACCATCGCCCTGTAAATATTAGCAATGGATGGAACCATCAGGATGGCCCAATCAGGCCAGGCCCTGCGGCATACCACCATATATATAAGGTATGCTGACAACCAGTTGGCCCCAGGTGCGCGTTGGCTTACGACGATGGGACAGCTCTTTGTCTCTGTCGTCCTGTCCCTCTCTCTCCTCCTCAGTGGGCTCACAGTTCAATAGGGAGAATATCCACATATCCCCCTCCAGACCTTACCCCTCGTGACCTGCGGCAAATGATCACCCAGGGGCAAGTAATAACCAGCCGTCGGCAAAGCCATCGACGGCACGTTCTGTATAAAGGGCATACGCAGCAGGACCTGGACAGCCCCTGCGATGCTCGGCACTGCCCCGGGGGTGGACACCCCCGCCCTTAATGAGGGACCATTTAGCACCATGGGATACTGGGATAAGATGGTAACTGATGCCCGCTCGCATCAACTTGACGAGGCCAGGGCCACTAAACCCCACCACCGTAAGTGGGCTGTGGTGTTGGTGCACTTAAATTGAACCTGATACTCACTAGGTGCACCCCCGTGAGCCGCCCCCACCGGGGGTTCCGGCCTGCGGCGGGCAGCGGAGCTCGCGACCGTAATCGAGCTCTGGGATCACCCCCGACTGCTTCCAGCCTGGACATCAGGTAGAACGGGGAGCTGCGAGACACCAGCTGAGCCGGCCGGACCATCTCATGCAGCTTGACCCGGTTGGCCGCCCGCTGAAGCATAGTGGCCGGCAAGGCAGCCGGTTCGATGAAGGGGCCCCTGTTGAAAAACGAGAAGCGCCCCCCGCTCCGGAGGAGGCTAGCATAAGGCGGGCCGGGTGGGCCGGACGGCCGACTGGGCAGTTGGAAAGGTAACCCAAATTGGCGAGCCAGGGCCAGAATAGGGCCATGCCCAAAACTCCGGCCCATGAGGGGCTGGAGGGGAAACGGGTTGTATGACCACACCAGGCCCTCCCACGCTGCCCTGACCCATGGCCGGTAACGGCGGGCCGGGGGCCAAAGGCCCTGAGGGGCCGGCCTGTAGCTGGCCAGCCACCGAGCTGGAGCCTGGCTGCCAAGTGAACTGCGGGCCGAGGGCCGGAGCCCCTGAGGGGCCGGCCGGAGGCTGGCCATCCAAGGGCCAAGTACCAGCCTGAATCACCCCACCGGTATCAGTGGGCAAGGCTGTGATAGTGCCCTGCCGCGGGTGCGCAGCCCTGGTCCTCCGACCTGAAGGCTGCCCCCCCGTCCTGCACAGGGCCCGCGAAAGTCCTCCCCTTGGGCCACGGTTTCGTCGCCGGGGCCCTCCGTGTGGGAGGCATATCTTCCCAGAAAGAGCAGGATCCCTCTCCAGGGATCAAAATCTTAGGGCCAAAAAACACAGAGCAAAGCAAGCTAAGGCTCTGTTAATTCTCCCTTCCCAGCCGGGTAGGATCATGTGCTAAAGAGCCGCAGAGTACAGACAAACAGCGACGGAGAAAACTTCTCTCCGTCGCTCTTTTTAAAATGGCAGCTCGTCTGCCTCGTGGCCACCCCTTTTATAGAGGGGTGGCCACGCCCCCTAACTCACCCGGATGTCTGAGTCCGGGTGGGGGTGGGGGCCCGCAAAGAGCGTGGCGGCCATTTTGGCACCGCGCTTTCATTTGCTGATTTGTTGAGTAATGTTCAAAAGGACTCATACTCAATTGAGAGAGGTTCTCTGGTGTTCTCTTATGTCCTGTTCAGCTGTCTCTTATCTGGTTCTTGGCAACACATTTCTCTATCAAAACTTTTTTTCCACATGCAGAGCAATGATTCTAAAGAAGGGAAGAGTCCTGTTTTGATATAGAGTCTTTACATGAGGAAAAACCTTGTAAAAATCTTGATCAGAGAACCATTCTGACTCACTGCTCTGTGTAAAGAAACTGATAATGATAAAGGAAGTGTGTAGACTAGGAGAGCTTGGGGACCAAATTCAAGCATTCACAGTTTGTCCACTCCTGGGCTAGGAACTCATCTATGAACATGTTGCCATGAACCAAATGAATAAGACTTTAGTTGTGCATTAATCCAGGAAAGCTGTTTCCTCTTTTGATTGTCTTGGGAAGGCACATGCCAGGATGCTGTCAGTCCATCAGTGATGTGTGGGGGAAATACATATAAGAATGAAAGGAAAAGTGACTCTGTGGTGATTTTATCAGGTCAAGATCTAGCTTTAAAAGAAAACCCTGAGTTGCTCCTATAATCTCTGACTATTCCCAGGACTTCCTCTTCTGATGTTCTTAGGTTCATTGTTGAATTAGAGAAGTTGAACAGTGAGAAGGTTAAGTGTCTGACAAATGATATGGAAAGGGGATTGAATGAACATCTCATAAAATTTATTTATTTCTCTGAGTTTGAAGCACTAAAATTTAAAACCATCATAATTTAAAAATATCAAAGATTAATAAATAAAAACATTGTACCACTTTAAAGACTAACTGCACTATTTTAATGTAAGCTTTCATGGATCAATTCCACTTCTTCAGACATAGGAGTGATACTTCTTGCCATCATATATATACATCAGGTACAAAGGGTGATTGGTTAGCATAACAGATAAGTATACAAATCAATATGACTTTTAACAACTAGTAATAGCAGATGATTTCTAGTTGTTATTCGGATTAGTTGTAAATTTTCACCCTGTTGAATTGCAAATAGTAGGAGGATACAGGACAAACCTGGGATTACACATTTGCTAATGAGTTTAACCTTACGCATCTATTGACAATTGTGTGAATTCATCCTTTGTTCTGTGAGACAGCCTATGTTGTGAATGAGAAGTCTACTAGAAAGTTTCTGTGAAGGGGGTATAATATAACAACATATATAGCAGCATATAGCAACCTGTGTATCAAATCTGATAATGTCCCAGAAACCCTTGATTAATATTCAAACCTTTGAGATGGGTGTCCAGCATATGGCTATATTTTATTTCTGCTGTCCCTCTCTGGATCCTTGTCTTGTAATTTCTCTGTTCCAGAATGGCAACTTTCAAGTCTTGGATAGTGTGTCCAAGTAGACTGAAATGGTTTGAAATGAGTTTTTCTGTGTTGCCATTCCTGATGTCTGATTTATGTCCTTTATCTCTTTTGTGCAAAGATTGTCCTGTTTGTCCTATGTGGAGTGCAAAAGGGCTTTTTTCTTTTATTTTATTTTTGCAAAATATATGCTTGAAACACAGACTAACATGGCTACTATTCCAAATAATTAAAAAACCCACTAATAATATAAAAATGTATCTATACATAAACTACATTCACATTTTACTTTCCCCATATTCAGGCATTTGAATTTGCTTCAAACAAATCCTCAATACACTGTTCAGGCAAATTGCTGCAGATTAGCAGATGTTCAAAGTCTTAACTCTCACCACATTTACATTGTTCACCATCATCAGTTTGGCCCCACCTTTTTAGGCTTGTTTTGCATCATGTCATTCCAGTTTTCTCAGCCTATTCAGTGCTTTTCATGTCCCATATTGGAGATGGTAACCTGCTACTGGCTTCTCCTTCATTGCCCATAACCGGATGGTGATATACTTTCTCATAGTTCAGTTCAACAAGCCATGGAAAAGAATATAATTTTTTATCTCATAAAATGAGACAACTGAAGTTGAAAATCTTATTAAATCCCTGGTTTTAAAGAATGTCAAGCAGAAAATGTATTTTTAAAACTGGAAAACTATAATTGAAATGCTCCTAAAGATTTAAAGAAGTGATCCCAGATGGGAGTTTCATGATATCAGGGTGGGGGGAGGGGAGGGTGGGTGGCACTTAAAATGGATGTGCTACTGCTGAGATTGCTCTTTATTTTGAAAATGTTCTAAATTCTCAGCCATTATCAACTCTGAAGGGCTGACAGAGGAGAAAGGACAAAACAGAAAACAGGACAAAGCAAAAACCAGAACTCCTATGAAAAACCATGTATATGTTGTGATTGCTGATTGATTATGAAATAATGGTAACACTGCTATGGCATTACACTTCAGTTCTGCTGGATCTTAAGCCATTTTTAAAGTAATCAGTCTAAAAAGTCATTAACTAGAACAGATATCTCACTTATGAAGGTAAAGTGGAAGTGTTGCATAGAGTTTAAACAGCACTCATGCTCACTGGTTTCTCCATTTGCACCATCATTCCTAATCTATTAATTTATATTAGAGGAAATAACTTAACATTGGTTAATTATAATGTGAATACAGACAAATAAACCTTTCTGAAGGTAAGATATCTTACCTCTAGAGACAGTGGTTAAAGTGAATGACATGCCATTTCGGTGCATTCAATATTTGCATTTATAGAGCTCCCTTGCAGTAAAACAGTATATAAAAATTTCTGACATTAAATAACCCACAGTTTTTGTCAGCCTCCTAATATTACTTGACATTTTTTGATGAGTTGGTTTGATGAGAGCATCAGTAGCTTTTCTGGAATTTATTAACAGTGCTTGAAATGTCAGTTTTCTTCACTGGCTAAAACATGGAGGCTAATGTGGAAGACATTCTAAAAGTTTAGGATATTTGTTTCATTCAGAGGTGGTACTCAAACTTTTAATTCTACCTTGAGCAATTGGTTCCTTTTTGCTTGCTTTTTGAAGCAAAATTACAATTTAGAGATTGGGTTGAGAGCTAACTGAGCTCATGTGCTTTTAGAATGAACTCACCAAAAGGAGCCTTCATTTTGGCAGTTTCATTACTGAGAATGAAAAAAATCAGAAGTTTTTTCCCCCTAGCTGGGCAATTTTATGGATTTTTTGTGTGCAAATTTCATTGATTTGGCACTTTTTCTGAAGAAAAATTGCAGATGTAAAGGAAAACTTTGCATTTTTCCACAAACAACAGGCATATTTTCCCAAACACAAACATGTAACACAACTTTTTGTACAAAGATATAAGGTTTTTAAGCTAATACTGCTGATGATGGGAAAATGTCTTTCAGCTTTTATACAGGGACAAAAAAGTATTGCAGTAGTTGACTGTTTTTTGGTGGGCATCACTATATCTAGACACCAAGAATGTGAACATTTTGTAAATAGTTGTTATTTTTTAAGTGCTAATGGGCAGGTCACTTTGGGAATAAGGATGGGGCACCAAGGAAATGGAGATATTTAACATAACAAATTACAACCTCAATCCACTGATTCCCAGGTTCAGCAACGTCCAATTTCCTAAGATTCAAGGGCCAAAACCTGAAGCTTGTCATTGTGATGTAATGGAAGTCCTTATGTCACAATTGATATGCAGGCAAGTTTTGGAACAAGGGAGACAACTGTGAAAATTAAACTTTTGCTTCCTTCACTTCCTCTTCCCCTGAAATTTGTTTATCTGCCTGGAGAGTTGGAGAAGTATAGTGGTTCTCTGACATATCACCCAGTCCTCTTCTTTTGTGTCCTGATCAAACCCTGGACTGCAAAAATGAAGCCACTTTCTTTATTCCCAAAGTGACCTTTTTGTCATTGCCCAATCCCAAATCCTCATCAGTGTATGCCTCTGGCAGCAATAGGCAGAACAGTAAATGAGCTGGACTCTTTCTCTCCACATTCACAGCATGTGTTGTTGTCCACCAGCAGTCCCCACTTGAGCATATTTGTCTTGCATTTAGGGACTCAAACCCTCAGCCTATTCAGAGTCCTCCAAGTGACATAGGGGAGGTTGAGATCCTCAGCTATATCCTTCTTTAATGTTGTTCCTTGTCCAGTGAGTCCTTCCTCCATCTTCTAATTTGGTTTTGCTCTTGTGTACCCTCAACATGAGACCATATCAACATGATATGTAATTGACTGGGAATTTTTCTATTTTCCATTTTCTAGAATTTTTAGTGCATTATTTCAAATGGCTGACTGACATTTTAGTTGCTTCTCCCTCTCTGTAATGTACTGTCAGCCTTTGATTGCTGTCTACAGTTTGAAATCACAGATCAAAAGTGGGATCTGCTGATTATCAGTGAAAAACTTCCTCACATCACAAGAGCTGGGCCAGCTTCATTCAGCTCTATTAATGCTTTTATGTCAGCTCTGCACAGATTAGGAAATTGCCTTCTTGAATCAATTTTATCCACTTCTGCAGTACAAGTATTTTTAACTAAACTCATGAAGATGAATGCCATGATATTAAATAATCGTGAATTCTAAGCTCCCCAAATTCAGAACCTATATTCATTATACTTGGCAATTTGATTAGATTATAGATATCAAAACCATGGTCTGCCATCATATCTAAAAATCTACTCATGGATGTCACAAATGCATTAGTCTGTTTTGTCTACAGGTGCATTATCTTCAATGACAATACAAATATACATTGTTTTTCTCACCAGGAGTAAAAATTCCCACATTTACAACTGTGGTAAAGCAGCAGGATTCGAACAGATGCAGATGAAAGGAAAGCAGCAATATATTGCACAAGAATGTATATGAAGGCTATTTAAGCAGACCATGCCTAGAACAGGAGTCCACAAACTTGGCTCTCCAGGTGTTCTTGGACTTCAATTACCAGAAGCCCAAGTCAGCACACCTGCTGATCATGGCTTCTGGGAACTGAAGTCCAAGAACAACAGGAGCATCAAGGCTGGCCACCCCTGGTGTAGGTAGTATGTGCTTGCATGCAAGAAATCTCTGAATCAGAGTGACTGTACAACTCTTCAGACTTTTACATTTCCTGTAGTGACTCAACCATGCCTGAGAAAATACTCCTTCCATATAAGCTACCAAAAGCAGCTCCCCTGGTGGTTTAGTGTTTAAGATGCTGAGCTGGAGACTGGAAGGTCAGGTTTTGGTACCTGAGGGCTGCATTTGGGGACATGAAAGGAGTCTCATTTGGGCATCCCCCTGAGTGGAGTTTCTCCAGCAAAAATTATTTCACCCCATAGTAATCTCTGACATGAAATTATTATAACCTACAAAAGAATAAGATTTTGTTTCTGAGGGCCTTCTGTATATGCCAATACTACAAGAGGCTAATTTGATGGGAACATAGGACAAGGCCTTCTCTCCACTAGTACTCAAAGAGTGGGACTCTTTTCCTGCTGTGGTTAGACCAGCCACCACTTTGTTTACTTTTAGGTGGAACATTAACACTTGAGTGATTGAAATGTATAAATTCTTTTCTTTTACAATAATGTTTTATTCTGTTCTTAATTTTCGGTGTTATTGTTGAAAAATCTAGTTGTTTAGAAATTCTAAATTACAATTTGCATTGGATCATGTTTCAGAGTGGTACATAACTGAGTAATGTATGACATACCAGCTTCACAAGGAAGGTAAGGAAACACACCCAAGAGAAAACAAATCAAAGCAAATCTACATACAAATTTAATTTTAATCAACTCATGTGTATGAAAACTACCTATGTGCTCAACATCTAATAATAAAAATTAATACGGCAGGTTGCTGAGATGTCCAGACAAAAATTTACATCAACACCGTACACCAACAACCCCGCCCCATGCCTACAGTAATCTTAGCTAAATTTCCAAAAGCTCCCCATTGGTGCGCACAATAAAGTTCATGAGAACGATCTATGGCAAAGTTCAGTCCGTCATGTTCCTAGAAGCTGTAGGCTTCGGGTCAGAAATGGAGTTGGAAATAATCTTCATAAACCACACCGGCAGGGAGAATAACCAGGCATTAAATATATGCAGGTGTAGGAGCGGGTGTGGAAATTGTAAATTACAATTTATATTGGATCATGTTTCAGAGTGGTACATAACTGAATAATGTATGACATACCAGCTTCACAGCCAGAATTTAAGTAATTTTATGATATAATGGACATTTGTTTATCCTGGCACAAAGTTTTTGCAGTGCTAAAATTTACAAATAAGTTCATTTTTCCTAGTGCTTGGTCATCTGTGGGTAATTATGGGCATCATTTGAAAGTTAATTGGACACACATGGCAAGTTTACAGGAATGTATCTCTGGAGAGAACACATATTTTATCTCCCACCAGTTTTGAAGTTGGTACTTTATATTTTTCTGCCCTCATTGTTGAAAGAAGGGTAGCTATTTCAAGATGTTCGATGTTCGAAGATTGATATGCGGTAGGCAGCATTCAGGGGGCCAAACACATCTTTATTGCAAGGTATGCAATCTGAACATGAGGTAATGGTGGAGACACAGTACATTTGAATTTCGCCCCATGGGCGCCTATTGGTTGCAGTATCAGTGACGTCATTGGGACATACTGAATACCTTACAAGGTTTACCTGTGGCAGGAATGTTTCCCATGCTACTCCGTGATTGGTTGATCTGAACCATGTGGGCTGAGCTCTGCAGCTGCCTTCAGTGGCAGCTGAATCACTAGCAAGGACAGCTGAGTTACATTGTAATCACCAGGACTCATTCACAGTTCATTCGGATACAAGGTTACTTAGACGACAAGGTTACATTTCTTAAAGGCACAAGTTCCATACACAACAAGATGCCATTATATTTTTCATGCAAAGAAGTCAGAATGCTATTGGTCCTAAGTTTGCTGTGGGAAAGAAAGTAGTCACACGTGGAAGTCACACTGCCAGACTAACATTGCTAGTCTTTGATGGTTTGTGCCACTGTCTTAATGAAATTCAAACAAAGAAGGATTGAACACAGATGACAACATTACTGTGGCCAAAAACAATACTCTATTTTGTTGAAGAGAAAAAATGTTATGTTCTTGATCAGGAATGGAGTAGGCTTGGAAAGGTTCCATCTTGGAACTACAACTATCAACCCTCCCTCTAGCCTGGTTGGAGGGTTCTATCCATAGCCACTCAGTCTTGCTAGGATTCAGCTGTAGCCCATTTGCCCCCATCCAGACCCCAACAGCCTCCAGACAGCTGGAAAGGACTTTGACTGCATCACTGGGGTCCCCACGGGCCGAGATGTACAACTGTGTGTCATCCGCGTACTGGTGGTACCGCACTCCGTGGGAACGGATGATCTCACCCAGCTGCTTCATGTAGATGTTAAATAGGAGAGGAGAGAGTACCGAGCCCTGAGACATCCCATATTTTAGGGGCCTAGGACTCGACCTCTCACTCTCCAACCACACCGACTGGGTCCGGCCCCTCAGAAATGAGGAAAACCAGGACCACACCGTACCCTGGATCCCCAATCCTCGGAGCCGTTCCAGAAGGATACCGTGGTCAACGGTATCGAAGGCCGCTGAGAGGTCAAGAAGAGCAAGGACGGACGGATGACCACCATCCCGCTCTCGCCAGAGATCATCCATCAGCGCGACCAATGCAGTCTCAGTACCATATCCAGGTCTGAATCCTGACTGGAATGGGTCCAGATATTCCGCTTCATCCAGTACCCCCTGCAGCTGACGTGCCACTGCCTTCTCCAGAACCTTCCCCAAAAAAGGAAGGTTGGATACAGGTCTGTAGTTGGTTAGGATTGCTGGATCTAGGGATGGCTTCTTCAGGAGGGGGTGCACAAGAGCATGTTTCAGCAGTGCAGGAAACATCCCCTCTCAAAAAGACGCGTTAATTATAGCCCCGACCCAGCCACCTGTCACCGTCTTAGAGACTTTTACCAGCCAGGCGGGACAGGGATCCAATGGACAATTAGTGGCACGGACCGCTGCAAGGAGCCTGTCCACTTCATCCGGGGCAACTGGATCAAACCGATCCCAGGTAACACCGCAAGACTGCACACTGGCTCCCCCCGGACCCTCCCCGTCCACACCAAGTTTGAACCCTGAGCAGATCCGATCGATTTTCTCCACCAGATGGTCAGCAAAGTCCTCAGCCGATCCCTGCCAACCAGGCACAGGCCCCGCCCTACGCAGTAGGGACCTGGTCACCCGAAACAGGGTGGCTGGGCAATTATCAGTGGAGGCAATAAGGGAGGTGAAGTACTGCCTCCTCACCACCCCCATCGCCACTAGGTAGGCCCTAATAGCGGCTCTAGCTAGTGTCCAATCGGAATCGCTCTGGGTCTTCACCCAGCGGCGCTCAAGGCGTCTCTTTGCCCGTTTGAGCTCCCGTAGTTCTTCAGTGAACCACAGGGATGACCTAGCTCCACGGGCTCTGAGAAGCCGTAGTGGAGCGATTACATCCAAGGCAGATGTCGTCGACCCATACCACAGGTCAACAATTGCCTTGGTTGAATCGTGTCACCGACCCAGAGGAAATTCCCCCAGTTCCCTCTGGAATCCATCCGGATCCATCAGTTGCCGGGGGCAGGCCACTTTAATCGACCCTGCCTCCTTACGATGAAGTGTCGCCCCCAGAAAGTCTAGAGCCACCAGATAGTGATCTGACCATGGCACAGGTGTTATGTCTAGCTTCTGTAAACTCAGATCACTCTGCCGCCGCCCTGACAAAAAGACTAAATCTGGCATGTGGCCACTGCCCCTGGTCAGGCCCTGAATTACCTGAGCCAGGTCCATAGCTGCCATGGAAGCCATGAACTCCTGTGCCACCTTGGAACCAGACCCCAGCGAAGGCAAATTGAAGTCCCCCTAAACCATAAGTCTAGGGAACTCCAAAGCCAATGCCGAGATGGCTTCAAGGAGCCCAGGCAGGGAGTCCCTTACCCTGCAAGGAGGCAGGTACAGGAGTAGGACCCCCAACTGACCGTTAGGGCCCAACCGCAGGAGCAGAGCCTCACAACCCGAAATTTGTGGAGCGGTGGCCCTGGCGACTCCCAATGACTCCCTGGCTATAATGGCAACACCACCGCCCTTACCCACATCCCTAGGCTGGTGCCAAACACCGAACCCGGCCGGACACATCTCTGATAGAGGCACCCCATCCTCAGGTCTCAGCCAGGTCTCAGTGATGCATGCCAGGTCGGCCCGCTCACCCAAAATAGAGTCTTGTATTAGGGGAGCCTTATTACAGACCAACCTGGCATGCATCACTGAGATGCAAACCTTCTCCAGGTTTGACAAAAACTTTTCATGATTGGGTCTTCCCATCTTTTGGGAGGCCTGCTAAGGGGTCTTTTTACTATATCTAATTTTGTACATGTGATAAGGCATACATTGCATGCACATAAATGCTGCATTGATTCAGTTTTTCAATATTCACATACATTTTTGTCCATTGTTGAAGTATCTTCATTTAACTTGATTATTATTTGATCTTCCTACTTTGCATCAGTGTTAATTAAGTGACTTACAGATGGCCCATCCAGAATGTTGTCCTCCTGTGAGACACTCCTCAGAATTCATCCATTTGGCAAAGTGTGACGTTTTTGCTTTGCAGGCGCACCCCCCAATAAAGGACTCAGACACTGATGAAAGTGGATAACGGCATTGGGACACATTTATTGATTCATGCCCTAGTCCGAATTATAAATTTCTATTGGTAATTGACCAATTATAATTCTTAAGGCAAGCAGGCCGAAGTAACACTGGTAAGGTACCACCCAAAATTGCCGACGGCAACTGTTACAATGTATCTATTTGTATCAATTTGTTTGATGACAACAAACAAATTGTTCACCGTAGTCAATATCTAACTAATGACCCCACCCTCTGACGCGTATCCGTAAAATCACGGGGTGATGCATGCTGTCTAGCTGTAGCCATCACCCCGTCGCCTGGTTCGTCGTTGACCGGACAACGTTTAACCAACTTATGCCTGTCTAGTGTTGTCCAGTCAATTGCGAACCTGCCGGATACCTGTGGGTCATAAATGTTTACCTTACCAGTGCTACCCGCCACACGGAGAGGCTTCAATGAAGGCTCGACCGCCCCCCCCCCCAGACCGTCAGCTCGGTCAACAGGCCTGCTCGCCAATCACCTAACAGGAGGTCCATACCTCCTCGTGACAGATGGACCCCATCCCCTGCGTAAAGTTCATAATTTTGCAGACTAATGGCGGGGTGACGACTGACCCACCCCCACCCCCTGTCGACAAGGAACCGGGAAACAGCCCTGTTTACCATGCGTCTAGCATGGTCAAGGGCCTGGAGGTCGAACCCTCCCCTATAAGTGTGCCGCGGCACCATGTCTGACCAAACAAGGGTTGTGGCGGGCCACACGTAATGTAGGTAGGCGAGGTCGCCGCAAATCGCATGCTTCAGCGATAAGCCGGTGACCCGACCTAAATCATTGCCCCCAAAGTGTATGATCAGAATGTCAGGCGGGTCAGCATTCTGGCCCGAAAAAAGGAAGGGCAACAGCTCCCGCCATAACATCCCGGGCTTACCATGCCATGTGAGACTTGCGTATGCACCCAGTCCCAGTCGGGGTCCCCACTCTGTCGCCGCAGCATAACGCGCTGCCCTGTGCACGTAGCTATGGCCCACCAGCCATACTGTCACCGGTGTAATACGACACCCAGGGTCTGTCAAGGAAAAAACGAGGGGAAAAGAAAAGGTGCGGTGACTCAACTGGTACTCACGGTGGAAGAGGGCGGACATAAAACTGAAAACATTGCGATCCCCACCTCCCCATGCGGCGTATTTCAGCCCCGGAGTACCCAAAAGCAGCCGCAGTGGAGGCCGCCCCTATCCTGAATGAATGGGTGCCGTAACGGGCCCCTGGGACGCCAACACTGGCCAGCGCTTTGCCGGTCACCTTCCAAAATTGAAATTTAGTAAGGGGAGACCCATCTTGGTGACAGAAAAACGGGCCATGGTGCGTGCCACGCAGTGCAAGGAACTCCTGTAGGGCACCAACCGGACAGATGTCTGCCAAAGAACACCGTAGCAGTCTTACTCCACTGCCTACGCCGTGCTGATCCGTTTTAGAGGAGCGTATCTTCAACTGAGCCCAATCATTGCCAACATAGACATCTTCGAGTTCCAGTGCCCTACGACTTGCATCCGCCTTAGACAGCATCACAAGCTCGCTGATGCGGAGCGCTCCAAAAAAGGCCACCGTTGTAGCCGCATGAAACAGGGCTGCCTCATACCTATCAAAACATAGGTCATGCCAGCCCCGCGCCAGTTGGGTAAGAACCCCTGGGGAAATTGGGTGGCGGTCATCCGGGCTACGCCCACGCTCCCGCACCCACCCCTCCAAAATGTGTCTCACATGGAAGTCAGCGGTACTGTCCGCATGACCGCCTACTTTGGCCATGAAAGCCAGCGCTGACAGCCTGGATGCTATGGTACGAGGTGCAAGGCCCTGGGCATGTAGGTAAACCATAAATCGAAGGATGTGGGCCAGTGGGATCGGCCAGGTGTCTGGCAGCCGGAGTTGGGCACAGAATGCTCGGAAAGAAATGAATGCGTGGCGCTAGCGACATGTCGATCGCCCGGTTCACCTCTCCTTGCCAAGGGTCCATATCTCGTCCGGGAGTGGCGAGGAAAATTCCTCCGCATCCGGGGCCAAGGCGCGGAACCGGGAGATCTGCAGGCGGGACAAAGCATCGGCGATATCATTATTGACACCCGGGACATGCCTGGCCCTGAACAGCACATTGAGGCACAGGCTGCGCAATACAAACTGGCGCACCAGGTCCATGACCCTGGGTGATTTAGAAGTTTGTGAGTTGACAATGTGGACAACGGCCGCATTGTCACACCAGAAATGAACAACCGAGTTGGCCCACTCCTCACCCCATAGCATCAAAGCCCCCAGGATGGGAAAAAATTCCAGATACGTAAGATCACGCAGGCGACCCGTGCCCGACCAGGCTGGTGGCCACCCACCATAGGCCCACTTCCCATTGAAGTACATCCCATAACCCAGGGATGCAGAGGCATTGGACTGTATCTGGAAACGAGGTGAAGCCAGAAGGTCAGACCTCCAAAATGACACCCCATTGAACTCCCTCAGGAACTGGAGCCAGATAAGCATATCTGCCCTGATACCCCGGGTCAGTCTCACCCTATGGTGGGGCTTGGATAAGCCTGTCATGGCGTCGCACAAGCGCCGAGCAAATGCCCTGCCCGGTGCGACCACCCTGCAAGCGAAATTGAGGTGACCATGTAGCACCTGCAGTTCCCGCAGTGATGCCTTGCGTTTAGCAAGCAAGTCCGAGATGAGGGCCACTATCCTTGACACCTTATCCCCCGGTAACCTAGAAGCCTGCCCTACCGTGTCAATCTCCACCCCGAGGAAGACTAGCTGGGTAGATGGGCCCTCGGTCTTTTCGGGCGCTAAAGGGACACCAAGTTCCTCCATTAGCGTCTGAAATGTGTTGAGGAGACGTGTGCACGTGTCCCAGCCCCGTTCACCCCCGAATAAAAAATCATCCAGGTAATGGGCTACAGACCGGGACCCTGACCTGCGGACAAAAGCCCACTGTAGGAAGGTGCTGAAATGCTCGAAGGCCGAGCATGATAAGGAACAGCTAAAAGGCATGGCCTTATCGAAATAATATTCTCCCCGGAACTTGAAACCCAGCAACTCAAAGTCACCCGGGTGGACCGGCAGGAGACGAAAGGCAGACTTAATGTCGCACTTAGCTAACAGCGCACCCGGGCCACATGAGCGCACCATGCGCAGCGCTTGGTCAAAAGATGTATACCTGACCGAGCAAAGGTCATCAGGGATAGCATCATTGACCGATCGGCCGGCTGGGTAGGACAAGTGATGGATCAGGCGGAACTCACCCGGTGACTTCTTGGGCACTAAGCCCAAGGGTGACACTTTAAGGTTGGGAAACGGGGGTGCAGGGAAAGGGTCAGCGACCCTGCCCGCATCAACCTCCTTAGTAATGCTGGCAGCAGCCACCTCCTCCCTTCCCCTAAGGGACAAAAGGTTGGGGGTGTCTTGGGGGGGACCTATCTCCCGTGAAAGGAATACGAAACCCCAGTCGAAAACCCTGAAGCAGGTAAACCGCGTCTGCCTCCCTCGGGTACAATGCGAGCCAACGCTCCAACATGTCCACATTAATTGGGGAGGGAGCCTTTCGGTGGACCAGCTCCCTCTGCGGCAGTCTTGCCAGCCCCTTGTCCACCCCTACCTCTGCCCCGCATCCCTCCAGGCCTGGGGCAGGCGGAGGCCGCATGGGGGCCAGCACAAGAGGGACACTCATGCCTGTACCGGCAATTCTTCCTATTGCAGGAACCATTGGACGAGAAAGTCCAGCACAGCAGGCGGGCTGGAACCCCCTGCCCCACCACCTGGCGGGGTGTCTGTGCTGGGGCCGCTCGCTGGACCGCGTGTCCACAATGGTATCTTTCCCCAGGTTTAGGGCGCGTGGGAGTCATGTACAGAAGCCACAGCTTCTGGCAGGGCTCGTCCCACCTCATCTCTGGGTGCAGGGGAATTCGCATATGGAATTCTTCATCGTAAGCCAACCATGACGGGCCCGGGAAGTCAACCATTGCCCGGTAGATGTTGTCCAAATACTGGACCATCGGGATTGCCAGATCCGGCCTGGCCCTGAGGTAAACCGCCATGTATATGAGGTACGCTGGCAACCAGTTGGCCCACGTGCGTGGCGGCTTACGATGACGTGCCTGTTCCTTATCCTTCTCATCCTGCCCCTCCCTCTCCTCCTTGGTGGGCTCTCTGTTAAGAAGGGAGAAGATGTCCACATACTCCCCACGCCAGATCTTTTCTTTGGTAGCCTGGGCCAGATGATCCCCAAGGGGCAAGGAATACCCCGCTGTCGGCAATGCCGACACCGGCACGGTGGGAACTGCGGGCATTGTAAAAGGAGCCTGGACCAACCCGGTCACCCCTAACACGTTCCCGACTGAGTAGGAGGCACCACCCCAAACAGGGCCCTGGGTGGGAGGTGAAGTCGCCTGGTGGGACGTTGGCGACTGAACCGTCGCGCCACCCGTGCGAGGCCACGGCCACTGAAATGCTCCCCCCAACGTAGCTAGGTGTGTGGGTGCACTAGATTGAACCGCATACTCACATGCTGCACCCCCGTGGGCCGCCCCCACCGGGTTTCCGGCCCACTGGGGGCGTCGGAGCTCACGATCGTGATTGAGCTCATCGATGGGGCCTGATCCGCACCAGCCTGTTGATTGGGGAGCTGCGAGGCAGTGGCCGACGCCGGCCCACGTGCCTCGGGCAGCTCGACCCGTCCCGCCACCTGCCACTGCCCGGTAGACGAAGCATCAACCTGCGCCCCAAAAGGCACCCCCGGGTGGTTAACCCTCGCGAGGGATGCCTCAAGGGCCGCAACACGGGCCAGAAGGGCCTCAACATTGACATAGCCCCCTAATCCAAGCGGGGGCAAAGGGCCAGCCGGCCCACAGGCTGCAGGCGCCGGTCCAGGTCCCTGGACCCCGGGGCCCGAATACGGCCACGAGCTCAGGCCCGGCCCCTGCGGGGCCGGGGGCATGCCCTGCCAGGGTAGGGAACCCAACCACCCCCCATGGCTGAAACCCCCCGCAGGAAGCTGCGTACTAAGAGAAGAAGGCCCTGAAGAATGGGCCATGCCAGGGGCAGTGGCCATTGCTTGCGGGCCGGGGGCCGCGGCCCCTGCCGGGTCGGTATGCGGACGCCCCGCCTCAGGCCAAGGGGCTATCCACCCCATCCCACCGGTCTCGGTGGGCTCTGGCAAGGGAGGCTGCTGGGGAGGCGCAGTCGCGGTCCTCCGACCCGGCTGGCGCCTCCGCACAGAGCGAACCGCGTTCGCAGTTGCCTTCTTCTTAGAGGGCATAGCAGCGATCTGCTGGGAAGCCGGATAAAGAGAAAGGAAAAGTGCAACCAAAGAGGCTTCCCGGTGAAAGGCAAGTGCGCTCTCTTTCCCTCCCGGCCAGACCGACGGGAGATGAACAGGCACAGCTGGAGGGAGTTTCGGCAGGCAGCCTCAAAAGTGGGGCCGATGCTGCCAAAGCCAAGGACACCGGGCGCTCTCTTTCCCTCCCGGCCAGACTGGCGGGAGCTGAACAGGCACAGCTGGAGGGAGTTTCGGCAGGCAGCCTCAAAAGTGGGGCCGACGCTGCCAAAGCCAAGGACACCGGGCGCTCTCTTTCCCTCCCGGCCAGACCGACGGGAGATGAACAGGCACAGCTGGAGGGAGTTTCGGCAGGCAGCCTCAAAAGTGGGGCCGACGCTGCCAAAGCCAAGGACACCGGGCGCTCTCTTTCCCTCCCGGCCAGACCGGCGGGAGATGAACAGGCACAGCTGGAGGGAGTTTCGGCAGGCAGCCTCAAAAGTGGGGCTGACGCTGCCAAAGCCAAGGACACCGGGCGCTCTCTTTCCCTCCCGGCCAGACCGGCGGGAGATGAACAGGTACAGCTGGAGGGAGTTTCGGCAGGCAGCCTCAAAAGTGGGGCCGACGCTGCCAACGCCAAGGACACCGGGCGCTCTCTTTCCCTCCCGGCCAGACCGGCGGGAGATGAACAGGTACAGCTGGAGGGAGTTTCGGCAGGCAGCCTCAAAAGCGGGGCCAACGCCAAGGACCGCCGCTGTGTTCGGCCCCGGCGGGTGCGAAGAGGCTCGCTGGCCTCACCATCGGCCGGCGTTTCGGCCCCCGCCCCCCGCCCCTCGCCAGGACTCAAAAGGCAAGGGGGCCTGCCGGACGAAACATCACCGCCGCTGTGCTCGGCCCCGGCGGGGGCGAAGAGGCTCGCTGGACTCGCCATCGGCCGGCGTTTCGGGCCCCGCCCGGCAGTTGAGGGTTCAACACAGTTGTGGAAGAATGCCCCACCACTTCCATCACCACCGGAGCCGTGCGGAGGGTGGTGGGGGGAGTGAATGGGGCGGTTTTATATTGGGGTGGAAGGGAGGGAGGGAGAGATTGCCAGGCCAGCCAGGAAGGAGAGGCAGCATTCTGTCCAGGGCAAGCAGGGAGGCTCCGGAGACCAATATAGAGGTTGTGATGGGCATGGGGCGATATAGCGGGTACCGAGGGGCGGGCCGCACCCGGGGAACGCGGGGCAGATGCTTAGTATCTGTCCCTCGTTCCAGCCCCACGGTTACACCTCTAGGTCCTGAGCAGCTGACCCAGGGTGACCCTGTCCTTAGGCTGCTGCTGATGAATGCCAGGTCGGTATGTAATAAGGCCCCCCTGATACAAGATTCCATTATGGGGGAGCGGGCCGACTTGGCATGTATTACTGAGACCTGGCTGAGACCAGAGGATGGGGTTCCTCTGTCAGAAATGTGTCCAGCTGGGTTCAGTATTTGGCACCAGCCTAGGGATAAGGGTAAGGGCGGTGGCGTTGCCATCATAGCCAGGGAGTCACTGGGAGTCACCAGGGCTACTGCTCCACAAATTCTGGGCTGTGAGGCCCTGCTTCTGCGTCTGGGCTCTAAGGGTCAGTTGGGAGTCTTACTCCTGTACCTGCCCCCTTGCAGGGTAAGGGACTCCCTGCCTGAGCTCCTCGAGGCCATCTCAGCGTTGGCATTGGAGTTCCCTAGACTGATGGTTCTGGGGGACTTCAATTTGCCTTCGCTGGGGACTGGCTCCGAGGTGGCTCAGGAGTTCATGGCTTCCATGGCAGATATGGACCTGATTCAGGTAATTCAGGGCCCGACCAGGGGCAGTGGCCACACACCAGATTTAATCTTTTTGTCGGAGCGGTGGCAGAGTGATCTGAGACTACGGAAATTAGACATAACACCTGTGCCATGGTCAGATCACTATTTGGTGGCTCTAGACTTCCTGGGTGCGACGCTGCACCGTAGGGTGGCAGGGCCTATTAGAATGGCCCGCCCCAGGCAACTGATGGATCCTGATGGATTCCAGAGGGAACTGGGGGATTTCCCTCTGGATCGGCAACACGATTCGCCCGAGGCGCTGGTCGACCTGTGGAACAGGATGACTACAGCGGCCTTGGATGAAATCGCACCACTACGGCCTCTCAGAGCTCATCGAGCTAGGTCATCTCCATGGTTCACAGATGAACTGCGGGAGCTCAAACGGGCAAAGAGACGCCAAGAGCACCGCTGGGTGAAGACCCAGAGAGACTCCGATTGGACACTAGCTAGGGCCGCTATTAGGGCCTATCTAGTGGCGATGGAGGTGGTGAGGCGACAATACTTCACCACCCTTATTGCCTCCGCTGATCATCGCCCAGCCACCCTGTTCCGGGTTACCAGGTCTCTCCTTGGTAGGGGGACCCCGGTGCCCGGTTGGCAGGGGTCGGCTGAGGACTTTGCTGACCATCTAGTGGAGAAAATCGATCGGATTCGTTCTGGGTTTAATCCTGGCGTGGATGGGGAGAGTCCGGAGGGAGCCGGAGCACAGTCTTGCCATGCCATCTGGGACCGGTTTGATCCAGTTGCCCCTGATGAAGTGGACAGGCTCCTTGCAGCTGTGCGCGCCACTGCCTGCCCTTTGGACCCCTGTCCCACCTGGTTGGTGAAAACCTCCAAGGCAGTGACAGGTGGCTGGGTTGGGGCTGTGATCAATGCATCATTGCGGGAGGGGGTGTTTCCTGCACCTTTAAAACATGCTTTGGTGCGCCCCCTCCTGAAGAAATCTTCCCTCGACCCAGCTGTCCTAACTAACTATAGGCCTGTCTCAAACCTCCCCTTTTTAGGGAAGGTGTTGGAGAAGGCAGTGGCGTGTCGGCTGCAGGGGGTATCTGGACCCTTTTCAGTCAGGATTCAGGCCTGGATATGGTACCGAGATGGCATTGGTCGCACTGATGGATGATCTCTGGCGGGAGCGGGACGGTGGTCACCCATCTGTCCTTGCTCTTCTTGACCTCTCAGCGGCTTTCGATACCGTTGACCACGGTATCCTTCTGGAACGGCTCCGAGGTTTGGGAATCCAGGGTACTGTGTGGTCCTGGTTTTCCTCATTTCTGAGGGGTCGGTCCCAGTCGGTGTGGTTGGAGAGTGAGAGGTCCAGTCCTAGGCCCCTCAAATGGGGGGTTCCTCAGGGCTCGGTGCTCTCTCCTCTCCTATTTAACATCTACATGAAACCGCTGGGTGAGATCATTCGTTCCCATGGGGTGCGGTACCATCAGTACGCGGATGACACTCAGTTGTACATCTCGGCCCATGGGGACCCCAGTGATGCCGTCAAAGTCCTTTCCAGATGCCTGGAAGCTGTGGGGGTCTGGATGGGGGCTAACGGGCTACAACTGAATCCCAGCAAGACTGAGTGGCTATGGATAAGGGGTCCTGCGTTAATCCGGGAGTTACCATCGTTGGTTCTGGATGGGGCTATTTTGCCCCAGACAGACCCGGTGCGCAACTTGGGGGTCCTCCTGGATTCACGGCTACTGCTAGAAGAACAGGTGGCGGCTGTGACCAGGAGGGCTTTCGCCCAACTTCGGGTGATTCGCCAGTTGCGCCCACTCCTGGACCGGGACTCCTTGCTCATGGTCACCCATGCTCTGGTTACCTCCAGACTAGACTATTGCAATGCGCTCTACATGGGGCTGCCCTTGACGACCATTCGGAGGCTACAGCTGGTCCAAAATGTGGCTGCCCGGGTGGTGATGGGGTGTGGGCGTTATGTTCATGCTTCGCCACTGCTCCGGGAGCTGCACTGGTTGCCAGTATGTCTCCGGGTGCAATTCAAGGTGCTGGTTTTGACCTTTAAAGCCCTATATGGTAGTGGGCCAGGTTACCTAAGAGACCGCATCGCCCTGAGGACGTCTGTCCGTCCAACCAGAGCGGACCGGAGGGGCTCTCTAATTGTTCCATCAGCCAGAGGGGCTCGCCTCTCTGGCACAAGGAGGAGGGCCTTCTCCGTGTCTGCACCGGCCCTCTGGAACCTCCTGCCAACAGAATTACGTCTTCGGACGGAGTTGCTGCCTTTCAGAAGGGATCTTAAAACCTGGCTGGCAGGTCAAGTGTGGGGTGCAGGTGGAAGGGTAACCACCATGGGGTGGTTGGTGTAGAGGAACTCTTCCCCATGGTGCCTTTTCGATCCTGCAGCCCCTGCTTTTTAGGGGGTGGGTAGTCTTAACTTTTTTACTGTTTTAACTGTTTTTAGGATTATTAATATTGTCTGTAAACTCCTTGGGTTGCCCTGGGGTTACTTTTTATGTTGTTAGCCGCCCAGAGTCGGCCTTGTGTTGAGTGGGCGGGATATAAATTGAATAAATAAATAAATAAAAATAAAAAAGTGCGACGGAGGTAAGAGGGGAAAAACTTCTCCGCTCCGTCGCTTCGCAAAATGGCAGCTCGGCTGCCTCGTGGCCACCCCTTTTATAAGGGTGCTGGCCACGCCCCCTAACTACCCGGATGCCTTCGTCTGGTGGGTGGGCTGCAAAGAGCGCGGCGGCCATTTTGGCGCCGCGCTTGTATTTTTTTAACTTCAGTTAACCTCTTGTGGTTTAATATGTAGAGCAGTGGTTCCCAACATGGGGCCCCGCCCCACAGAAGGACTTCAATTTTCAGAATCCTAAATCAATACTTTGGCTGATCAGCACTTTGGGGAATTGACTTAGGCTTCTCGGAATTAATGTCCAAAAACCAAAGGTTGGAAAACACTGCTCTAAATGGTTCTTTCAGATATGTACCTGGCTCTTGAGGAAGTCTCGCTGCTATGAGACAACTTCCATGCTTCCTATAGTTTTGAAACTTGAGAGCCTCTATGACTATAGGCAGCATTGTCTATGTACAGTTGACCAAGCCTGGTAGTCATTTTCTGCCTTTCCACTTGCTTCTTTGCGTCCTCTGAACACAAAGGCAACTTAGGCTGAAAACCATGACATATTGTTCATCTTCTTTTGAAATCGTTTCTCCAGTTGTTAGTTAGAACTGCTGTGTTTACTTCTTTGTCTCAAGAGTTTCTCTGGCTGATCCATCTTACTAATGATTCATTTTTGAGAATGTACAAAAACTATAGGTAAGGTCAGTTATACCATTCAGCAGTGTGAGGCACACACATCCCTTAACTAGCGGAACACCAGGAGCAATACATTTCAATGTTCCTCTAATGACAGGGCCCTCACTCTAGTCTACCTCCAGTCTTCACTTCTCCATCAGAGCCCTCTCCCTGCCCATCTACGGGTGGTTTTCTCACTCTGAGCAGTGATCTATGCTATTAACTATACTGGCAGTGCTGCTGCTCAGCATCAACAATAGAGTTGGCTAGCTTACCAACTGCCCTTTTTGCAGATCTGATGGATTCTTTCCTTAAGCAGAGTCCCCAGGATTTACTATATTAATCCAGTCTTGGTGACTCTGTAATATGACAGTCATGGTGGGCACCTGGTGCATCTGTGTATGAAGTTGGCTGGCTAACACCCAGAAGGAAAGAGCAGCAGTTGTCAGCAACAGGATATATGTAGGAGTATGAAGCAGTACACATGTTTATACATACACCTAAGAAGATGAATTGCAGTGGCTTGGTGGTTAAGATACTGAACTTGATTCCTGGAAGGTTGGCAGGTCAACAGCTCGAGACCTGAGTGCTGCAGGATGGAGTAAGCTTGCATCTCTGTCCCAGTTCCTGCCAATCTAGCAGTTCAGAAACAAGAAATTACAAGTAGATAAATAGGTACCACTTTGGTAGGAGGGTAAACAGCATTTCATTGTAGTCATTCCTGCCACATGTCCACAGAAGCATCTGCAGATGCAGACAGCACTGGCTCTTTGGCTGCAAACAGAGTGTTGCAGTGTCAGGAAGCACAAATGTTGCTCTGACAAGGTTAGTGCAGGCACACATTTCTCTTTAAAAGCACTTCAGCTCAAGGCTCCACAGGTGGGAGTGCTCTCTGTAAACGAGCTCTGGCTGCCCTTTGGCATAATTCGAGCTGGTTTCGCAGCTGTTGCCTACAATGTTCTGATGTTGTTGGCTCCGCCTCCTTGCTATCACATGATGATTCAGTGACTGCTGGCTCTGCTTCTGTCATTTCTCAATCAACTGAATCAGGAGGAAGCAGATCCATACTGACAGCGGGCTGAGGCACTGGCTGCCAGCCTTTATTGCTGGATTCTGAATCCAGGGCCACAACACAATGGAAAATAGCTTTTCCCTTTCACGTAAAAAAGTGAAAGAACTGGTGCACAAAAAGAGAGAAAAAACAAACAAAATGAAAGGGCCATCCCTGAAAGAATCTGAGGTGAAAGACATATGAAAACTTCCACTGTACGCATCTCTGTTTCATACACATATTGTATAACCTAATGCACTTCTGTGAGTGATTGACATTATAGACTGCAACAGAAGACAACTGGTGCATAGAATATTTATAGATATGTTTCTGTAGAGAATTGCTTGCAGGAGCAGGTTGAGGTTTTGAAAATACATGTTGACAATGTTTGAATTTATCTGATTGAGCAGGCAACATCTGCAAGAATTAGTCAGCTGATTCTACAGTAGGCTAGTATATGTGCAAGTTATTTTCATAAAAAGAGGGGGGGTGTCATTTAAAACAACCTAGACAAACAAACTTCATGTCAAAGAGAATACCTCCCACTTGACACAAAGGGTGGGAAGCAACACATTGCCGATTTATCCAGCATGACATTTAGCAACTGAAGCGAAGCTGAGTGAAATAAACTATGCTCAGTCTACAAGAACCAAAGACATGGCACAGAGGAATTTTTTATGATTGGTTAGATACATCTGACTATTCTAGGCAGCTCTGCTCTGCACAGTTTGTGGTTTTGTTGTTTGTGATCTCTTGCTCAAACAAGAGAAATCTGTAATGTAAATTCTTGTTTGTACCCTTCCACACTTTCACACTAAATTCCATGTCACTCCAATCTCTGCCTAAAGGTGGCAGTGATCATTCATAATTGCAGGGACTGGAATCTAGCTTTATCTATGGACCTCACCCTCTGTCCCACTAACTAAGCACTGAAATTATTGCAAAAAATAAAATAAAATAATTCAAAATACTCATTCTTCCAGTGACGATCTCTGAGCTTTATGTGTCCTTGTGGCTTGTAGAGGAAGCATTGGTCTTTGGCTTTTACCTACACCATGGTTGCACATAATATTTTCTGATGTCAGTGCTTGTTGAGTGAGGAAGGTAAAGGGTAAAGGTCACCCTTGCTCGAAAGCCAGTCATATCCGACTCTAGGGTTCAGTGCTCATCTTTGTTTACAGCTAAAGAGCCAGTGGTGTCTGTGTTTGCAGACATTTCCATGGACATGTGGCAGGCATGCCTTGACACTGGAGTGCATGGAACACTGTTTACCTTCCCACCAAAGTGGTACCTATTTATCTACTTGCAATTTTTTGCTTTCGAACTGCTAGGTTGGCAGGAGCTGGGACAGAGATGAGAACTCATTCCATCGAGGAGTACTCGGGTCTCAACCTGCTGACCTTCCAGTCGTCAAGTTCAGCATCATAACCACTTGAGCCACCACAGTCCCTGAATGAGAAAACAAATTAACAAACAAACGCTCCCCTAGATTTTTAGCATTTGTGTTAGCAAATACTGTTTGAAAGTTAAACTCAGTGAGAGATTGGAAAGGTAGCTACCACCTTGAGTTGCTAACCTTGTTCGCTTGTAATGCAGGGGATGAGGCCCTGATTTCAACACCAATAGTGATGATGTTTGAGTGAAGATATCCCCTCCGTTTCCCTCATGCTGCACATCACTCAATTCTTCTGCTTCTAATAATGAAATGACTAGGTTGGGGAAAATTATATTAAAATGTGACTTGTAAATACACACCTTCACCTGTACACCAATCAGCTATGAATGCAGAAGTCTCATGAAGAAACAAACATGAATGACAAATAGTTTGAGGATAAGGAAGAGAAAGTCATTTCCCAAAATGCAAACTACACTTGTGTTTTCTCCTGTAGCAATGCGTTATAACACAATTATTCCAGCAACTCATTACCACCCACACCCAGCTCCTTGGAATCCATAGTGTGAAAGGTTTTTTTGACCAGACATACGTTGCTTGAATGCTAAAGTCTACTGAAGCTGACTACCCATGGGAGATGTTGCCTACATAGGCAAGGGAGAAGTGTTGCCTGGACACTCCTCATGCTTCACCCAAAAGAAAGAATGTTTGTGATTCTTTCTGTGGAGATCTACAACTTCTCCTTTCACAATTCAGGAAAATAAGCATTTTAGAGTGAGTGTGGGAAATATGTGGCATGGAGAAGTGGGACAGTGTGAGGGACTAGGACTGAGGAAGCCTGAGTTAGAATCCCTGTTCAGCCATGAAAACTTACTGGGTGTCTAGAACTGGTAAACGTAAAGGTCATGGTCACCCTGGCTCGCACGTCAGTTGTATCTGACTCTAGGGTTCAGTGCTCATCTCTGTTTATAGCCAAAGAGCCAGCACTGTCTGCATCTGCAGATGTTTCCATCTGCAGACGTGAAAGCAAGTCCATGGAATGCTGTTTACCTTCCCACCGAAGTGGTCCCTATTTTTCTACTTGCAATTTCTTGCTTTCAAACTGCTAGGTTGGTAGGAACTGGGACAGAGACGGGAGCTCACTCTGTTAAAAGCACTTCTTAAATATCTCACTTACATTGAATGCCCTATTAGGGTTGCTATTAGTCAGTTATGTTGTTATGTGTTACAGTACATAATATCAACATGGGACCGGAGTTGTACTACATATTGTGTATATTAAGATCCACAGGAACAGGAAGACGAGCAGAAAAGTCACCTGTTCTCTTTCTGAGAAATGCTTGCGGCATATCACAACAGGAGGGAAATTCTGCAAGGAATGCGTTCATGTCATTGCATTCTTAATATCTAACAGAAGAGTTGTCAGCAAAGGTTTACTGCTTTTCTTCAGGGACTGAGCCTTGGTACTGATAATAGGTTCTTAATCTAAATCCCGATAATCTCTGGTTCCTCAGACTGTGCCCACAGGAGCTTTTCTGAATGTGACCACAGAGAAATAATGCTTTTTGTGGCCTTAAGTTAATGGTGTGGAATGTTTAGATCAAAATTAATCTTACAAAACTATTCAAACACTCCAAACCATCCAGTTGCATAGATTTAACATGAATAAACACAAATGTCTGCTAGAGCTTCCATTAAAGCAAAACTCTGCCTCGATTCTGTGTTTAAGTAGTCTGGCTTGCAGAATAAGATTTCTTCTTTCAATTTCTCTCCATACCTTGGTATTATTCCATTCCAATGGAAGAGTATGCACATGCTTACATACGTATGAGTACATGAGGGATGGGACTTTTGGATTTTTTTTTGACTGCCACTCCCAGAACTCACCCAGAATCTTCAAGCAAGAATTCTACATTTTAAAAAGAGTCTACACCCCAGCTTTCCTTACCTTCTAGGGTGCTGGAAGTGGACCGATCCTACAGGACATGACCCAGATGTCACATGAGAGTCACAAAGCTCAATTAGGAGGAGGAGCCTCACTGCATTTTAAACTCTATAGAGCAGGGGTGCCCAAACTTTTCAGGTCATGTGGTTGAGCGTGCCAGTCACATGTTTCCTCCCACATGGAAGCAGAAGTGAAATGTTCATGCGTGAGCATGTTCTGTGTCCATGCCATGTTTTACTTCAGCTTCTGGGAGCAGCAGGGGCTGGATGGAATGGAGTCATGGGCCAGATCCAGTCCATGGGCCATAGTTTGGGCACCTTTGCTATAGAGGGTGCCTCCCAAAGAACTACCCATCCCATGAAGTCTTGGGAATCTCAGGCAATGATGCAGCTTCCAAGGAGCATGGGTACCGGTTTCCCTGCTATTAAAAGGAACACAAGGTCACTGGTGGCAACAAAGAACATAAGGGAAGCTTGTGTTTTGGGCTGCATCTTCTAGAATTCCACCAGAGGGATTCTGAATGAATTATAGGAACTGAAATCCAAAAATCCCATCCATAGTGCACATTTAAATGAACAATTTTCTGCAGCATAGCTCCAACATGTAATAATCTGGACCTTGATAGTTGAGCATTAGAGCACTTCACCAAGGTGCTTGTACTTCTGTGAACAGATAATTAATGTCTCTGAACTAGGCTTCTGCTTTTAAAGATACATGAGTAAAGCCAGTAAAAGGAATCCATCACCACAAACCAGGGGTTAGGTCTGGTGGCATTTGTGTCAGCCAGCCATGGGCCTTTTGTCAGACTGCTTGCATATGCAGTTGGTTGGAGCCCCTGACACACTGCTCTCCAGAATTCACCACATGGATAGGTCCTTGTAGGAGACAGCGGTATATTTTTCAATGTTATACATGCCTATAAACCTGATGAATAGTATAGATTTGATCTCTAGTATCTCCAGGTAGGAAAGATAGGGAAGACCTATGGCTGAAATCTTGGAGAAATGCTATGCACCAGGGTGATAAGCTGTATATAGGCTCCTGGTGGCTAACCTTGGCACCCCAGCTGTTCTTGGACTTCAATTACCAGAAGTCCAAGAGAGCACTCTTGCTGATCAGGGCTTCTCAGAATTGAAGTTCTAGAACAGCTGGAGTGCCAAGGTTAACCATCACTGAAATAGGCTAACTGTATGGCTTAACTTGGTTTAAAGCATCCTCATATGTTTAAACAGGTGGAGTTCCATGTTTTCATCAACATGGAGGTGGGGGACGGGGGTGTGGGTGTAAATTCATGCTTTTTGACTTCAACCACTGACTACAGCTGCTGTTCCCAGAACAGACTTGATAACTCAGCTGTAGCTAGACTTGTTTGAGGTTTCTAATGCTGCAGTCTTAAACTTTGAAATAAGCTTTCCCCAAACCAAGGATACTTCACTGCCAAGTAAATGAGCATAGGCATTCCCAAAGTCTTTTTGGCTTTAATCAGAATGTCATTTGCAACTGCTACCAGCCCATGGATCTCTTATGTGCCCCTAATGCAAGCGCGGCGCCAAAATGGCCGCCGCGCCCTTTGCGGGGCCCCCCCATAGGACGAAGGCATCCGGGTAGTTAGGGGCGTGGCCAGCTCCCTTATAAAAGGGGTGGCCATGAGGCAGCCGAGCTGCCATTTTCCGAAGCGACGGAGCGGAGAAGTTTTTCCCCTCTTGTCTCCGTCGCTCTTACCTTGCCAGGGAAGCCTTTTTGGCTGCGAATTTTCTCTTTTGGCTTCCCTTAGATTTCCTTGCGATGCCTGCGAAGAAGAGGGTGGCCGCGAGCGCGGCTCGCGCTGTTAGGAGGCGCAATCCTGGGTCGGAGGACCGCGGTTGCGCCTCCCCAGCAGCCGCCTTTGCTGGTACCCACCGGGACCGGTGGAATGGGGTCTATGCCCCCTTGCCCGGAGGCGGGGGACCCGAGCATGGGTCCAGTGAGGGCTGTGGCCCGCGGCCCGCAAGCGGTGGACGCCGCTCCTGGTGCTTCCCATCCTGTTGGGCCTTCAGCGGCGGGGGCGCAGCTCACCCCGGGGCCTTCTAGCCTTGGGGGGGTGGTGTGGCCCCTTGCCCTGGCAGGTACCTACATCGGCCCTACCGGGCCTCGGCGTGGGGCGATGGCCCTATTCGGGTCCCGGGGTACAGGGACCTGTACCTATGCCCGTAGCAGGAGGGCCGGCCGGCCCTTGGCCCCATGTCAGCGTGGAGGTTTTACTGGCCTGCGTTGCGGCCCTTGAGGCGTCCTTGGCTCGGGCCAGCCATGCTGGGGCTCCCTTTGGGGTTCATTTCGACGCGTCGTCTGCTTGGCAGCGGCAGGCGATGGGACGGGTTGAGCTGCTTGAGGCGTGGCACAACCTTGGCCACTGCCTCGCAGCTCCCCAACCAACAGGCCGGTGCGGGTCAGCCCCCAGTGACAAGCTCTACGGCGGTCGTGAGCTCCGACGCCCCCAGTGGGCCGGAACCCCCGGTGGGGGCGGCCGCGGGGGTGCAGCACGTGAGTATGCGGTCCAAACTAGTGCACCTAAACACGTGGCCACTTGGGGGGGGGGGCTTTCCAATGGCCTTGACCTGGCGCGGGTGGTGCGGCGGTGCTCCCGCTGGCGCCCCACCCAGCGATGACAACTACCACCCAGGGCCCCGTGGTGGGGGGTGTTCCCTACCCTGAGGGGAATGTTTTGGGTGGCCGGGTTGGTCCAAGCCCCTATTCCTTACCGCTGAGTGACCACTTGGCACAGGCCACCAGAGAGTAAATTTGGCTGGGGGAGTACGTGGATATCTTCTCACTCCTAAACAGAGAGCCCACCAAAGAGGAGAGGGAGGGGCAGAATGAGAAGGATAGTGGCAGGCACGTCGTCGCAAGCCACCAAGTATGTGGGCCAAATGGTTGCCGGCCTACATCATATGCATGGCGGTGTACCTTAGGGCCCGGCCGGATTTGGCAATTCCGATGGTCCAGTATTTGGACAACGTCTACCGGGCGATGGTTTACTTTCCGGGCCCATCGTGGTTGGCTTGTGGCGAGGAATGCCGTAGGCGGATTTCCCCGCACCCCGAGATTAGGTGGGATGAGCCATGCCAGAGGCTGCGGCTTTTGTATGTGACGCCCACGCGCCCTGCGCCCGGGGACATATACCATTGTGGGCATGCGGTCCAGCAGGCGGCCCCAGCACAGGTCACCTGCCAGGGGGCGGGGCGGGGGGTTCCAGCCCGCCTGCTGTGCTGGACTTTCTTGTCCAATGGTTCCTGCAATGGGAGGAATTGCAAATACAGACAGGAGTGTCCCACCTGTGTTGGCCCCCATGTGGCCTCTGCCTGTCCCAGGCCTAGAGGGATGCGGGGCAGAGGGTGGGGCGGACAGGGGGCTGGCAAGACTGCCGCAGATGGATCTAGTCCACCGAAGGGCTCCCTCCCCAATTAAGGTGGACATGTTGGAGCGTTGGCTCACATTGTACCCGAAGGGGGAGGATGCGGGTTATCTCCTTCAGGGTTCTCGGCAGGGGTTCCGGATCCCTTTCATGGGTAATAGGTCCCCTCAGGATGCCCCCAATCTTTTATCCCTTAGGGGGAGGGAGGAGGTGGCTGCTGCCAGCTTTGACAAGAGGGTCTATGCGGGCAGGGTCGTTGGCCCTGTCCCTGCACCCCCGTCCCGGGGAGCATATTATTTCAATGATGCCAGGCCTTTTGGCTGTTCCATTGGGGCTCGGTATTCGAGCGTTTCGCCACTTTCCTAGAGTAGGCTTTTGTCCGCAGGTCAGGGTCCCGGTCTGTAGCCCATTCCCTGGATGGTTTTATTCGGGGCTGAACGGGGCTGGGACACGTACACACGTCTCCTCAACACATTTCAGACGCTAATGGAGGAACTTGGTGTCCCTTTAGCGCCCGAAAAGACCGAGGGCCCATCTCCACAGCTAGTATTCCTGGGGTGGAGAGTGACACGGTAGCGCAGGATTCTAGGTTGCAGCGGGATAAGGTGTCAAGGCTGGTGGCCCTTATCTCGGACTTGCTGGCCGAGCGCATGGCATCACTGAGGGAACTTCTGGTGCTACATGGTCACCCCAATTTCGCTGGCAGGGTCGTCGCACCGGGCAGGGCATTTGCTCTGCGCTGGTGCGACGCCATGGCAGGATTATCCAGGCCCCACCATAGGCTTAGATTTACCCGGGGTATCAGGGCAGGCGTGCTTGTCTGGCCATAGATCCAGAGGTAGTTCAACGGGGTGTCATTTTGGGGTCTGATCTCCTGGCTCCCCCTTGCTTTCAGATGCAGTCTGATGCCTCAGGTTTCCTGGGTTATGGGATGTACTTCAATTGGAAGTGGGCCTATGGTGGGTGGCCACCATCCTGGGCAGGCAAGGGTCGCCTGCATGGTCTCACGTATCTGGAATGTTTCCCTATCCTGGGTGCTTTGATGCTATGGGGCGAGGAGTGGGCCAACTCGGTGGTGCATTTTTGGCGTGACAATGCGGCTGTTGTCTGCATCGTCAATGCACAGATTTCCAAATCGCCCGGGGTTATTGACCTAGTGCGCTAGTTTGTGTTATGCAGCCTGTGCCTCAACGTTCTCTTCAGGGCCAGGCATGTCCCAAGGGTTGATAATGATATTGCTGCTGCTTTGTCCCGCCTGCAGATCTCCCGGTTCCGTGCCTCAGCCCTGGATGCGGAGGAATTTCCCTCGCCACTCCCGGACGAGAGATGGAACGTTGGCAAGGAGAGGTGACCCGGGCGATTGGCCTGTCACTAGCGCCGTGCATGAGTAAGGCGTATCACCACGCATTTAGTTCCTTCAGGGCATTATGCACCCAATTTCGACTGCCAGGAACCTGGCCGATCCCAGTAGCCCATGTTCTGCGGTTCATGGTTTACCTGTATGCCCAGGGCCTTGCACCACGCACCATAGCATCTCAGCTGTCAGGGTTGGCTTTTATGGCCAAAGTGGGAGGTCGTGTGGACAGCACCAATGACTTCCGTGTGAGACATGTTTGGGAGGGGTGGGTGCGCGTGCGCGGACGTTTCCCGGGCGACCGCCACCCGATTTCCCAGGGGTTTTTTACCCAATTGGCCCGGGGCTGGCCTGGCCTCTGTTTTGATAGATGAGGCAGCCCATTTCATGCGGCTACTACGGTGGCCTTTTTGGAGGCGTTCCGCATCAGCGAGCTTGAGATTCTGAATAAGGCGGATGCAAGATTTTCCCTGGGGTTTTTTACCCAATTGGCCCGGGGCTGGCCTGGCCTCTGTTTTGATAAATGAGGCAGCCCACTTCATGCGGCTACAACGGTGGCCTTTTTGGAGCGCTCCGCATCAGCGAGCTTGAGATGCTGTATAAGGCGGATGCAAGATTTTCCCTGGGGTTTTTTACCCAATTGGCCCGGGGCTGGCCTGGCCTCTGTTTTGATAAATGAGGCAGCCCACTTCATGCGGCTACAACGGTGGCCTTTTTGGAGCGCTCCGCATCAGCGAGCTTGAGATGCTGTATAAGGCGGATGCAAGTCGTAGGGCACTGGAACTCGAAGATGTCTGTGTGGACAATATTGGGCTCAGTTGGGGATACGCTCCTCTAAAACGAATCAGCACTGCGTAGGCAGTGGAGTAGACTGCTACGATGTTCCTCGACAGACATCTGTCCGGTTGGTGCCCTACAGGAATTCCGTGCACTGTGTGGCACGCACCATGGCACGTTTTTCTGTCACCGAGGTGGGTCTTCTATTCCTAAATCCCAATTTGGAGGGTGGTGGGAAGGCACTAGACAGTGTTGGACTCTCAGGGGCTCGTTGCGGCACCCGTTCGTTCAGGATAGGGGCGGCTTCTGCTGCAGTTGTTTTTTGGGTACTCCAGGGCTGAAATACGCCGCATGGGAGGGTGGGGATCACAATGTTTTCAGTTTTGTCTTCGCCCTCCTCAACTGTGAGTACCAGTTTTAGTCACTACACTGTTTCTCCCCCCCTTTTTTTTACTTGACAGACCCTGGGTGTCGTTTTACACCGGTGACAGTATGCCTGGTGGGCTGTAGCCATGTGCACAGGGCAGCGCGTTACGCTGCGGCGACAGAGTGGGTACCCGACTGGGACAGGGTGCATCCGCACGTCCCGGGTGCTATGGTAAGCGCGGCATGTTATGGCGGGAACTGTTGCCATCCCTTTTCTACATCAGGGATGCTGGCTCGCCCGATGTCCTGGTTCCGTACCTTGGGGGCGATGGTTTGGGGCGGGTCACTGGCCTATCGCGGAAACTTGCGGTTCGCAGTGACCTGCCCTACTCACATTATGTGTGGCCTGCCACAGCCCTCAATTGGTCGGATACAATACCGCGGTACACTTACAGGGGGGGCGTTCGGCCTCGGGGCTCTTGACTGAGCCGACGCTCTGTGAACGGGGCTATTGCCCGGTTCCTTTGACAAGGGTGGGGGATGCGTCATTAGCCTCCCCGCCATCAGTCTGCAAATTTACGAGCTTTACTCAGGGGATGGGGCCCATCTGTCGCAGGGAGGTATGGACCTCTGGATTACTGGACTGGCGAGCAGGCCTGTCGACCGAGCTGACGGTCTTGGGGGGGGGGCGGTGAGCCTTTGCAAGCCTCCCCGTGTGGCGGGTATCACTGGTAAGGTAAACATTATGACCCACAGGTATCCGGCAGGTTCGCAATTGACTGGACAACAATAGACAGGCATAAGTTGGTTAAACGTTGTCCGGTCAACGACGAACTAGGCGACGGGGTGATGGCGATAGCTAGCCAGCATGCATCACCCCGTGATTCCACGGATACGCGTCAGAGGGTGGGGTCATTAGTTAGATATTGACTACGGTCAACAATTTGTTTGTTGTAAACAAACAAATTGATACAAATTGATACATTGTAACCAATTGCCGTTGGCAATTTTGGGGTGGTACCTTACCAGTGTTACTTCGGCCTGCTTGCCTTAAGAATTATGATTGGTCGTTTTACCAATAGAAATTTATAATTCGGACTAGGGCATGAATCAATAAATGTGGCCCAATGCTGTTATCCACTTTTACCAGTGACTGAGTCCTTTATTGGGGGGTGCGCCTGCAATGCAAGCGCGGCGCCAAAATGGCCGCCGCGCCCTTTGCGGGCCCCCCCCATAGGACGAAGGCATCCGGGTAGTTAGGGGCCAGGCCAGCTCCCTTATAAAAGGGGTGGCCATGAGGCAGCCGAGCTGCCATTTTCCGAAGCGACGGAGCGGAGAAGTTTTTCCCCTCCACCCCCTCCCTAGTTAACAGTGTGATATTTTGGTCGCTTCGGGGCCGGGTGGGAATTTTTGGCTGGGACCCACAATTGGCTCTCGGGTCCTGGTTTTTTCGCCCATCCCACACTGTTGCTATGGTTTGATATAGGGGTTTCTGTGATGCTGTTGACTTTGGTCACATGGGCGGGTATCACTGGTAAGGTAAACATTATGACCCACAGGTATCCGGCAGGTTTGCAATTGACTGGACAACAATAGACAGGCATAAGTTGGTTAAACGTTGTCCGGTCAACGACGAACTAGGCGACGGGGTGATGGCGATAGCTAGCCAGCATGCATCACCCCGTGATTCCACGGATACGCGTCAGAGGGTGGGGTCATTAGTTAGATATTGACTACGGTCAACAATTTGTTTGTTGTAAACAAACAAATTGATACAAATTGATACATTGTAACCAATTGCCGTTGGCAATTTTGGGGTGGTACCTTACCAGTGTTACTTCGGCCTGCTTGCCTTAAGAATTATGATTGGTCGTTTTACCAATAGAAATTTATAATTCGGACTAGGGCATGAATCAATAAATGTGGCCCAATGCTGTTATCCACTTTTACCAGTGACTGAGTCCTTTATTGGGGGGTGCGCCTGCAATGCAAGCTGTGCCTCAAACTCTCACTTTGCACTCTGACACTCTGCTCTAAAATTGCCCCCAAAGGGACATTTTTTCCGCTGGGAATTGCCTTTTACCAATTTGTTTCAACTGAAATCATCCTGTTTCATTAACAAGCCCATAATTTTCTGTTAAATACATTTCCCCCCTGCAGTCATGGCAGCAGAAGTATCTTTTCACAGTTTCACAGAGAACAGCGGAGTGTGCCTTTTGTTTTTTCCAGACAGCAAGGCCGTATATAGAGACAGAGAGGGGACAGCATGCTTTGCTTAAGAATACCAGTTTCTGAGAAACAGCATTTCTGGGCCTCCTTTGAAAACTGCCATTGATACCCTTGCTGTGCCAACTCTCACCGTGCAGTCAGGAGCTTCAGAATAGTTTTGCAGAAAGGCAGGTGCTTCTTCATAACAGGAAATGTTCTAAAAAGCCATTTTAGATACTGTGCAGCTTCCTCTGGCTAATTTATATCCTGGGTAGATACCTTACATAAGGAGTTCTCAACCTTTTAAAGCCAGGTCACGCTCCCTCAGACAGATTCGGGGGCCAGACGGCCATTTTGCCCTCCCTCCACCATGGCACTTCAGGTGGGTCACCTGAAATGGTGCTGCGGACCACATCCGGCCCATGGGCTATAGATTGAGAATCTCCATTTTACATGGATTAGTAAATCTGTGAGCCGCTTGAAATAAAGGAAATTCAGATCTCAGCCTATCCCACTCTAGCCCTATAGGTTCCTTGATAGCATTGTTTGTTGGTTTCCCAGCTCTGGTGCATTTGTCTTGCCTCCCTTAAGCTTCAGTTCATGTTAACAAGAGATTCAGTCTTCAAATAGCAGAAATTTTGGTCCCATTCTGTCTTTTGCCCCACTCTTTTGGAATGTGGCCTTGGAGAACCACTCTGAAATGACATCCAGCTCTTGAGGTCTAAGAGGTTCCTTAGCCATGGTTTAGACCTAGGTGGTAACTGTGGTCTCATATCTATATTGCAAATCATCTGGAGATTCAGGAAAGCATGACCAAAATGGAAAGAGACATGACTAATGTATTCAATTTGCTTTTAAAATATATATTTCAAAACCTTTTTATTCTCTTAAATAATATTAGAAGGTTTCCCAAACTGCATTTTTAAAATAGTGGCTTGATTTAATATTTTTAATATCTTTGTTTATACCTATGTTGTACGCCGCCTCGAGTCGCACGTGGTGTCAAGTGAGGCAGGATATAAATTTAATTAATAATATTAATAATAATGATGATGATGATGACTCTTTTTTTCAATAGAAGTTTTCTTATGGTATATTACAAGGTAAAGGTTGTCCTTGCTCGAAAGCCAGTCATATCCGCCTCTAGGGATCAGTGCTCATCTCTGTTTATAGTCAAAGAGCCAGTGCTGTCTGTGTCTGCAGATGTTTTCATGGACATGTGTTAGGCATGCCTCAACATTGGAATGCATGGAATGCTATTTACCTTCCCACTGAAGTGGTACCTATTTATCTACTTGCAATTTCTTGCTTTCGAATTGCTAGGTTGGCAGGAGCAGTGACAGAGATGGGAGCTCACTCTGTCATGCAGTACCTGGGAATCAAACTCTGACTTTCCAGTCAGCGAGTTCAGCATCTTAACCACTTGAGCCACTGTAGTCCCAATATGGTATACCTGTATTGCCGTATTATAACCAGTGATGCACTGTAAAAAAATTACTACTTACTCGGTGGGGGTGGCTATCTGTGGGTGTGGCTATCTGTGGGCATGGCCTCAAACCCCCCCCCCCCCACAAAAAAAGGGGAAAAGGATGGAAACCTACCTTTGCTTGCTCTCTTGGCTTTCACCAGCGGCGCTGCTGGGAGGTAAGCGATGTGGGTTGGTGGGCTGGCGTTGGGCTTCCCCTCCCAGCACCACCAAGCGCACCTTCAGCCCTGGGCTAGGCTCATGTGAAGTGTTGCTGGCGACGCTCCTGGGAGGTGAGTGGAGCGGGTTGGTGGGCTGGCACCAGCCTCCCCCTCCCAGCGTTACCAAGCGCGTCTTCGGCCCTGGGCTAGGCACATGGGAAGTGTTGCCAGCAGCACTGCTGGGAGGTGAGCAGGGCAGGTTGGTGGGCTGGCACCAGCCTCCCCCTCCCAACGCTGCCGGAAACACATCCCATTTACCTCACCCAGGGCCATAGGCGCATTGGGAAGTGCAGAGATGAAAGCGTGCCTGGTGAGGCGAATGGGATACATTTCCAGTGGCATGGAGATGGGGAGGCTGAGAGGTGGGCATGGCCAGACAAGTGGGCTTGGCCTGGAATTCCCACTACCAGTTCGCAAGAATAGTTCAAAACTGGCCACAGTACAACACTGATTATATAACTCATCTCATTGTCTATTTTCACAGACTTCTTTATCAGATTTGAACCATAACTTCTTGAACAGGTTTGTTAAAGTAGTTATCAGTTTATTGGATTCCTCTAAAAAGGGTTTTATATACTGAACATCTTCCATAAGATGGAGAGGTCTACTCTCAAGTGTTGTGTTGTCTTCAATTGATGTCTGAATACAGTTTCAAGAATCTTCTTTGCTAACATTCCCTCCATATGGAGTCAGGACGTGTAATTGTATCCTATTTAAATTTTCAAATGAGTTGATTTTATCAAAATACTGCAATTACTCTTGAGGTATCACATTCTTAGCTAGGAGCAGTTCAGTAGCCAACTTAACTGACACTTCTTTATATCCATTATGATTTCCTTTAAGATTCAGGGACCAATCTAAGTTAATACTGATAGGATGAATTTCCCCAATTTCATTCCCCCTTCCTTGGAAGAACTGGATAATTTGTGCCTGCACTCTCCATTGCTTTAAATGGTAGGCCAGGACTTAAGGAGGTAAAGGTAAAGGTCACCCTTGCTCAAAAGCCAGTCTTATCCAACTCTAGGGTTCAGTGCTCATCTCTGCTTATAGTCAAAGAGCCAGCACTGTCTGTGTTTGCAGACTTTTCCATGGACATGTGGCAGGCATGCCTCAACATCTGAGTGCACGGAATGCTGTTTACCTCCCCACCGAAGTGGTACCTGTTTATCTACTTGCAATTTCTTGCTTTCGAACTGCTAGGTTGGCAGGAGCTGGGCAGAGATGGGAGCTCACTCCATCGTGCAGTACTCAGGAATCGAACTCCAACCTTCTAGTTGTCAAGTTCAGCATCTTAAACACTTGAGCCACTGCAGTCCTGAGGGATTAAGTAGAGGAGGAGTCAAATATTTTTATAGCCCTTTCTGGTGAGTACGATCCTCCTATCCTCATAAGGTCTTCTCTGTCCAATCTATATTCAAGAATGCCCTTCCCAAGGGAGAGCATATGGTATTATCTTTTCTGTACTGTATTCTATTTTCTGTCTCCTTTCAAGTTTCAGCAATGTAGAGACTTCAAAGCAGGCTTGGTGTTGCTTCAAATCTTGCAACAGCTTCACCTTATCACATATTTTTTGCTTGTAAGTTTGTAAGAAGGCTCCCAGGTAGCTTTGTGAGCTTTGCTAATATTAATAGTCAGTTCCAATTAGCCCTATACTTGGCAGAGGTTAAAATATATCTTTAAAAGTTTTAAAAGTTTAAAAGCATTTTAAAAGTCTAGGAGGCGGGTGATTCCGGTGGAGAGTCGGGACAGCATTGCTGCAACAGGAGATCCCATCCTCGTCGCCAATGTTGAGTCCGAGTATTAATTGTAATGTGACAGCAGTTTGGGGGTTAACCAACAAGTCTTTTATTATAGCCCAGTGTGGACTGGAGAAACAGGGGCGAGGTAGCAACGTATATACAGACAGAACAGCAGTTACAGTGATACATTTGCCCAGGCTTTTGCTAACACGGGAAACCTGTGTTAAACCAATCAGATTACATTGAATACAGAAAGGGCATGCTTTTACAGCAAAGACTTAATAGCGATTGCAAAGCAATAAACGTTTGGACACAACACTCACACAACCGGAAGTCCCACAGAATAACTTTAAAAGCTTGCCATGTTTGGTAGTGGATGGGCTCTTTTGCCCCAGACAGACCCGGTGCAAAATCTGGGGGTCCTCCTGGATTCATGGCTCCTGTTCCAGGAGCAGGTGGCAGCTGTGACCAGGAGGGCTTTTGTGCAGGTTCATGTGATTCACCAGTTGTGCCCATTCTTGGACTGGGACTCCTTGCTCATGGTCATTCACGCACTGGTCCACCTCCCAGGTGGACTATTGTAATGCGCTCTACATGGAGCTGCCCACAAAGAAATGTGAAAAATAGCTCTAAATGAAAAATTGACCTGCGATCTGAGATTTAAAAAAGGAGTGACTGAAAACATGATTTTTTTAATAAATGGGAAGACTTTATCTGATATGTTCTACAAGATTCGAAGGGAATTGGGCCAAACAAAGAAACTACTGTATGGGTTTTGGGAAATAGGGAGGGGGGAAGAAGGAGAAGCAAATGTATGGTTCCAAGGTGATGGGTGCACATTAATGTTATAGAGATAGATAATATGGAAATTATGTATGCAAAGGAGTTTTCTCTTTTTTATTGTTTTATTATTTTATATATGGTTGTATGGTTAACAACAACAACTACTATTACTATTAAAGAAAGTGGTCAGGTGAGATTCCCTGAGTTGTGCAGCTAATGGGGTAACATGGCCTGCCATCTGTGTGGCATTGGGCAAGTATCTTGTTCCCCGAGCACCATCAGAGGGAGAGACTGGTAAACCACTTCTGAGATCTTCTCAGGTAGAACATTCTATGAGGTTTCCTTTTAAATCAGAAACAGCTTGATAGCATAGGCTTCACATTTAAGTGGCAGAACCATGAGATAGGCCAATCTTGCAGAAGGAAGAGACCAGTTTGCTCTCACACATGTTCTGTGTTGATTTCCCCCTTGTTTATATTGTTTGGATGGAGTTTTGAAATGCTGTGCCAATTTCCCTGGAGCAGTAGTTTCCATCATTGTTGAACCTTTGGGGCAAAGTTAAAATGAGAATAGATCCAACAAGCCAAAAGTCTGTCCATTCCTGGCTTACAAGGACACAACATGAGACATGGAATATCAATTGTTTTGAGAGGGACTGATGATTTCTGCCAAAGTGGTGTGGGACCAGAAAAGCTGCCTTGGCACTTTGTTGATGTGCTGCTATTAACTAGAGTGAATAATGCCAAACCTATGTAAACTCCTATGCAAACACCAACAGGATTCTGACCAGTGATTGTAATGGTTGTCCATTGTTGTGAAGGGACAACTGTTGCCTGTAAGTACATAAGAACATAAGAACAGCCTTGCTGGAACAGGCCACATCCCATCCAGTCCACCATTCTGTCTCACACAGTGGCCCACCATTTGCTTCAGGGTATTCCCAAGCAGATGCCTTCACCTGCTTAGGATTCCCTGGAAATGGCATTGAGAGATATCCTGTCTCTCTCTACAACCCCAGAGGTTGTCCTTAGGTATCCAAAATTATATCCATTGATACCTTGTCTTCCATGAACTTGTCTAATCCTTTCTTAAAGCTGTCAAGACTGACAGCTGTCACCACTTCTTCTGGCAGGGAATTCTATAGACCAGTGATCTGATCTTTTGCTATGTTTCTTTTACTAGTTTTTTTTAAGACTAAAATTATTGTAGAAATAAATAAATAAATAGAAAGTTCTGGCTCTGCCAGACTTGGTAATGTACAATTTGACTTCAGTGCATATGATTATATATGAAGGGTAGTAATATAGGAATTTTGATTGGTTCAGTAGCAAGCTTAGGTAACATCAGTGGTGGGATTCAAATTTTTTTTACTACCTACTCTGTGGGTATGGTATGGTGGGGGTGGCCAAGGTGGAAGCCCTGTGTTACACCTGAAATAGGACTACTTTATTTCAAAACTTTGATGGGCTGGGCCAGCCGGAATTTCTGCTACCGGTTCTGGTGAACTGGGGGGAACCTGCTTAATCCCACTGCTGGGTAACATTCTTTTACAGTATAAAGCATTTTACAGAGGGATGAGTAGTTAGCAACCTTCTTCCAGTTCAATGACATGAAGACAAATGTCTATGCTTAGTAGCTTGCATATCCACAGAATTAGCATTTTAGGAAATCAGGGTAGAGTGGAGGACAATCAAAATACAGTACAGAAGACTCAAGAGTTGGTGGCCTAGGTGAAGAAGAAAATATTCATAAATAGAAGAAGTAAATGTAAGCTATTAAAAGCCATCTGGTCAATGAAGATTATTATAGCAGGCATTATTGTGCAGTCAATTTTGCAAACTGCTTTTTCAGCCTACTAGGTTCCTCTGGTGAATTATACATCAGCAAATATAAATTGGAGATCTTCAGCAAGCATAAATGTGGCCCTTCAATACTCACTTCCCACTACAGAACTGGCAACATATCAAATAGGGAGAGCAATTGTCGTTTACCATTTTAATTCCATTCCCTATAAAGCTTTTTCTCTCTCAGCCCTGCATGTCAGCAAGATAAGCAATTAATGGGCTCTGCAGTTAAATATTGCTACACATCATTCAAAACATACCCTGTCATTTTAAAGGGCAGGTGGGGAGGCCAACCCAGATGGATAATAATAAACACACAATCCAGTTGCAAAAACTGCTCACTGGGGGAAAAATAGATGCTGACACTATCATTTTCAGTCCTGCTTCTTGTTTTGGAAAAGACAATTGGTGAAATGTTAGCAGGAGAGAAGCTGTGAATGAATGAACAACAGCTTATGATGGCTCTTTCCATTCCAACGTTCAATGGGAATAGGCAGAGGGGAAGAGGTGAAATCAGTGCAAACATTACATTTGCAAACCCATACCAATGGTTTTTCTATTTCATTTGTCAAGCCTTTAGATCATGGTGCTGAAACATTTAAATGAGTGCGCTAAGTCATGCTAATCTTTTTTGAGATTGTCCATTTATTCAAAACATTAAATCTAATTGATATTTCAAGACAGATTACTTTTGTACCTCTCAGTAACTTTGCCTTCACTACTGGATTTTTATTAGGCTTGTTAGAGTGTATGATTGAACTTAATGGGCATTAGATGAATAAAGACAATGGCCCATTTGGAAATATACAACCTAACTGTTTGAGTGCAATGCGGTAGAGATTTTAAAAAGTCATGGGGATTGTTCATAACCAAATGGTCTTTCTAATTGCTTTGTCCTGCAGCCTTGCATGACTGCCCACCCCCTGGCTAGATAACTAGTCTTGTAGTACAATACACCAGGGTTTCTCAACCTTGGACCCCCAGGTGTACTTGAACATCAGGCCCCAGAAGTCCAAGTCAGTACACCTGCTGGTCGAGACTTCTGGTAATCGAAGCCCAAGAACATCTGGAGCCCCAAGGTTGAGAAACACTGCATATACCCAATTACGAACATCTTGCCTTTTACAGGTCTATAATGAAAGCCTAAGGGATTGGGGTGGCTTAACAGTTAAGACACTGAACTTGATAACTGGAAGGACAGCAGGTCAGCAATTGGAGACCTGAGTGCTGCAAGACGGAGTGAGCTCCCATCTCTGTCTCTGCTCCTGCCAACCTAGCAGTTCGAAATCAAGAAATTGCAAGGAGATAAATAAGGTGGGAAGGTAATCAGCATTCCATATACTTTGGTCTCTAGTCATGCCTGCCACATGACCATGGAAACATCTGCTGATGCAGACAGTGCTGGTTCTTTGGCTATAAATGGAAATGTCTGTCTGACCAGTTTCAGATGTCTTTCTTACTCAAAATGTTAGTTTCCGAAAGTAATAACTTGTATCCTCTTGTAAACATCATTTACTTGAGAGATTGTTCTTCCTCCTTGTATTGCAACCCAGATGAATTGAACAGCCATACAATATTATTGCCATCTAACTGACAACTTTATTTGAACACTAGCATTGTAATTAAACACTCTTTTCCCTCCTGCTGGAACTGTGCCTGATCATTTGTACTTTGGGAACTAAGAGGAAATAAAAAGGAGAACTAAGAGGGTTTGCGTTTCTAGACTTAATCCTTTGGGACATGCTAGCTGCATCACTCTGCAAAAATTATCCAACAGTCATCATCAAAGCAAGTCTTTAATCAGCAGCAATTTAGATTGGGATGAACAACGATCAGTGAGCAGAACTAGCCAGAAGAAAGAAAGCAGGATGAGTGCATTCAACTCCATCAAAAAAATCTTGCTAAAGGAGAAACTCGACAAGAAACAATGCACCAACCTTTTTAATTTGGCGGTACTACCTATAGTTCTTTATGGAAGTGAAACATGTTCATTAACAAAGGCTGAGGAAGAAGAATTACAGTGGAACCCCGCATAACGAACACTCCGTTTAATGAAACATTCATGCCTCCGCCCCCACGCCATCGGGGCCTCAAAAGCCGGGAGGGATGGTGCGGCGACGAGGAACTCTGCCGGCTCCAGCCTCAGCTGTGGGTGAGCCACCACACCCTCGGGCCTCCGCCCCCACGCCATCGGGGCCTCAAAAGCCGGGAGGGATGGTGCGGCGGCGAGGAACTCTGCCAGCTCCAGCCTCAGCTGTGGGTGAGCCACCACACCCTCGGGCCTCCGCCTCCGCCCCCACGCCATCGGGGCCTCAAAAGCCGGGAGGGATGGTGCGGCGGCGAGGAACTCTGCTGGCTCCAGTCTCAGCTGTGGGTGAGCCACCACACCCTCGGGCCTCCGTCTCCGCCCCCACGCCATCGGGGCCTCAAAAGCCGGGAGGGATGGTGCGGCAGCGAGGAACTCTGCCGGCTCCAGCCTCAGCTGTGGGTGAGCCACCACACCCTCGGGCCTCCGCCTCCGCCCCCACGCCATCGGGGTCTCAAAAGCCGGGAGGGATGGTGCGGCAGCGAGGAACTCTGCCGGCTCTAGCCCCAGCTGTGGGTGAGCCACCACACCCCCGCGCCTCTCCCCCCAGACAATCGGGGATGCAAAAACCGGGGCGCTTTACTCTTATAGTGTTTATGAGGATCGATGATGTTGTTTTGCCTATTCGTTTGATGTAATTCTTTTTTATGATATTTGATATGTTTAATTGCTGTAATTGTTATAATTATTATTGTATAACTATGCTTGGTGCTATTTTGCATCACCTGTGTTCATTTTTTTGTATTGATTATGTTGTTCTTATATGCTGTATTGCTTGTTTTGTGAACCGCTTTGAGTTGCTCATTGGGTGAGTAAGCGGTATATAAATTAAAAATTTCATTCATTCATTCATTTCATACAATGAAGCATTCATTATGCAAAGGTGATACCCCACATAATGATTTTTTTCATTATGCAGGGTTTCCACTAAGTGGGGTATACCCCAGTTAATGGACACCCCATATAACAAACATTTTTTCCGTTATGCGGGGGATTTCCCATTGGATCTGCATAGCAAAAAAAGACCCACATAGTGAAGAGCTCTGTGGAACGGAGCTCTACTGCAATGCGGGGTTCTACTGTATCTAGAGCCATAAGACCACATCCTCTATACCCAGATAAGAAAACAAGGTGGACTCAATGAAGCTGCTGTCAAATACCATACCATAAATGGAAACTGTGTGGGGCTGGACACATTTCTCGAATGACAGTTGTTTGTTGGACAGCAGCAGTCACTGAGTGGTATCCCAGAGAGTGAAAAGACCCCATTGACAGGCTGTCCCAAAAGATGGGAAGATCCAATCATGAAATGTTTTGGTCATATCTGGAGAAGAAGAGCATGGCAGTAAAAGGAATGGAAAGTGAGTTGCAACCAGAAGGAACTCATCTCTTGATAGTCAATCGAGAAATTGAGAATAATTTACTACTGCTGATGCAGGTTTTCATCCATTGGTGGAACCTCTGTTACTCAGTGTAATAAGTCACACTAAAATAGGTCTATTTAGTCAATGTGGATTTGTTAAGCCAACTCTTTCATATGTTCCACTGATTTGGGCCTCCTTTACCTATTATGTTAAGCAATCAGATTTCAGCCATTATATTTTTTATTCAAACCAACACAGAGCTTTTCAAATAATTTTATTCTAGAAACTCTGTTCTATGGAGCCAGTTTGGAAAATATTTTAAAAATCAGAGAAAAGTCAATGTAATTCTGTTTCAGGAAACAGCTGCCCTTAGGCTAAAGCCTAACGTAGTATACTAACTAGAAAAGGGTAGCTAGGTTTAATGCGTAGGTTCCAGAGGTGCTTGTGCCTATCAGGGCGCATGTGACCCACTAGTGTGAAAATTAGTGGAAGTGTTTTCTTGTGATAGAACAGTACACCCACATTTGAGTCTTCTCTTAGCCACTAGGTAACCTTGGGCACATCATGCTCACTCTCAGCCTCATAGAGCTGTTGCTCTGCAAATGAAAAGGAGGGAAAGGAGATGTCTCTTCAACAGATAGCTCTTCAACCTTATTGGAGGAAAGGGAGGATATAAATGCAGCCATTATAACTACTGAATAGCTCAATGGCTTAAGTACCTGGTTGTAGAGTCAGGCTTTAAGGATTAGATTCCCCATTGCGCCGCCAAGGAGAAAAGTCAACATGAGTCATCATGGCCAAGCAAAGCCCCAAGATGTTTTCAGAAGACATGAATGGTAAATCACTTCTGTGTATTCTCTACCTAGGGAACCCTGAAAAGGGACACCATTACCCAGAATTGACTTGACAGCACAGCTATTATAATGCTGACTGAATGGATCAGTGGTTTAGGTATCTTGCTGGGGAGCCAGACTGGGAGTTCAATTCCCCTCTGTGCTTTCTGGGAGAAGAGATCCAGCCTGTGTATCCCTGTGCAAGCTGTGCATGCCAAGAATGCTCTGAGGAAAAAAAAAAAGGTAAACCACTTCTGAGTATTCTCTACCTAGAAACCTGTGGAAAGGGCCACCATAGCTCAGAACTGACTTGACAGCATGCATTGTGAAAGGACATGAGCATATTTCTGACTGGAAATTTTAAAAAAAGATCGATTAGTTAGGGCTAATGGCAGATGGGCAAGCTCCCCCTCCCCCACCCCCCCACACACTCCATGACACTGTGAGATTCTGAGCTGAAGAAGGTGGAAGGGCTATATCAATGTGCACTGCTTGGTTGTCAGGAAGTTTCAAATGTTTAGCCATTGCTTCTTCTGTATGTGAGACTATTTTGTAGTAAGCAGCCCAACACTGTACATAATGATCAATAATAATTACATAATGTATTCTTGATTTTGACTTTTGATAGCCTTTTCCAGATGACTCTTCATCAGAGATGGGATGTAGGGAGTTGAAATCCTGATCTCTGGGTCTACCACACTGATCTATCTGATCTGATAACATGCATTTCCCCCCTCAAAATTTATTTCCATTGAATTCAAGAGATTCCCACCCTCTGGAAGTTCATAGAATGACTGACAGCTGAGTCTTGAGGTTTTTCCCTATGGCATTGCTAGTGAGTGGTGGGTCAGATATAGTAAAGAAGCCTAAATATGCCTCTCTTTTATGTCTTCCCTTTGTCATGAGAAATATCAATTCCAAAACTGAATTCAAGACCTTCCACTGAGATACGTGTTATGTGCATTATATTGCTATATCCCAGATACTCCTTGTGATAAAAAGCCCAAACTCCCATTCATAAAGAATGGTTATGTCCACTGGGATCTTTGCAAAACTGATCAGTCACATCTGAAGAAACCCTCTTCCCTTAATACACATGTGGACGTCCTCATTCTTGGTTAATTGAGAAACCAGGAGGATATTCCTCGTTAACCCATGCTTCTTGGCCCACCTTCTACAAATCTGAATGGCAGAACCTCCTGTCTATGTAATGCCCTCCAGATGAACTTTAGGACAATTACTGTTCACCAGATTATGTGAGTTCTCCTTTCTTTCCATGCTCTAAACCCAAACTTTTTGGGAACTATGATTTCCCAAGGCTTTTCTCTTTCTCCAGAATGCGTCATATTAGATGTTCATGCTATTTTGAGGGTCATCACAGTAAATCATTAAGTCTGCCAGAGTATCATATGGTTCATTCTAATCACATCCTTCTAGTGCAGCTTTGTATTTCTTTTTCATGCGGAAATATCAATTGGAATACATCTGCTTTTCTAATCTGAGCTTTGAGGTTAAGATTCTTTCTTGGATCTGGCTTTACTCCTCTCTTGCACCAGCATTCACCCACACTCCAAATTAGGTGTTGGGAACAGGATTGATTTGGGGTCAGAAAGAGCCAAAGACTTAAGTCTGCCTGCCTTTTGATATCTTGAAGAACACTTTTCTCCCTGTCTCACCATCTAGAGCAGGGGTTCCCAACGTTTTCCCATCACAAGCCAGACCTGCCCCCGACACTCAGCTGTGGGGGCCAGAAGTATGGTTGCTCCCACTGCTTACGTTTTCAGCAGTGGTGGTAATTGTGCCAGTTTTGCAGCTTCGTGCACAGCCTCTGTTGCTTCCCAGGGTGGTGGGAGGTTTTTTGGAGCATTTTGGAATATATATTATTTTGCTGCTTCTCTGCTGCATTTTGGCAGCTAAACCATGGTGGTTGGGCACTTCCAGGGTCCTTAGTGTGAACCCAAGCACTGACATAAGCTCTGTGCAGCAATGGAAGTCCCCAACCACCGTGGTTTAGCTGCTAAAATGCAGCAGAGAAGCAGTGAAAAAAATCCAAAATGGAGCAAAAATAGTCCGAAAAACCTCCAGGCACCCTCGGAAGTGGCAGAGGCCGTGCAAGAAGCTGCAAAAATGGCACAATTTTCACTGCTACCACTGTTGTCACCGCCATCACCATGGTAAGTGATGTATTGGGACTTTCAGTGGTGGTGGGAGCTTCTGGAGATGCCTGGGTGGCCACTCTGGGCCATATAATATGCTCTGTGGAACAGATTAGACCCACGGGCCATAGGTTGGGAACCCCTGGTCTAGAGCAGTGGTTCCCAATGTGGGGCCCATTTCCCACAGGGGGACTTCAATTCCAATATGCCTAAGTCAGTAACTATTTTGAAGAATCTTGAAAAAGATACGAAATATCCGATGGATATCGACTGTGAAATTCTGCCTTTATGAATTTGGTGAATATTCCTCACATGGTTTCGAACAGTTGGAGTACCGTGACCTTCAGTCCAGACTACTCTCAAGAAAGCTATTCAAGACGCAAACCTTCTACCAGAGTTTTGAAGTATTAGATTAGAATTACTGTCATTGTTACTCCTGGAACTTTGCTTTTCAAACAACATTATTTCATAGGCTTCACAGCCTTATGGTTGGATCATATTAAGTACTTTATATAATACACGGGCTATGACAGAACATTTCCCCGCATACTTACTGTAATCTTGGAACTTGTATTTACATTACCTTGAGAGACTTATTCCATATGTTATTATAGCTACGTGTTTTATAAGATACATGACTTTATATATCTAAGTTCGCTAATAGTGTTTAGAACATGATATAATTGTTGTATGTTTTCATTGTGTCAATACACTTGTAAATGCATTTTATTAGCCCATACTGCTCTCCAGGGGCTCTCTCTCCTATATTCCTTGTTCCCCATGTCACATTAAATAGCATTCTTAATATTTTTCTATCGCCCAATTTTTCGGGTGGACTCCTCGCAACCGTTGTTAAGTCAGTACATTGGCTAATCAGAGCTTTGGGGAATTGACTTAGGCTTCTGGGAATTGAAGTCCAAAAACCAAAGCTTTGGAAACACTGGTCTAGAGGCTAGCTTGGAGATCATGCAAGGTAGGGCTCTTTCTAGGATTGCCAGGTCATTAGCATCCCATTCACTGAAACTTCCAGATAAAAATCTGAGGTCAGAGATTGGGCCCTTGTTCCAAGAGAGGGATCTTGGGATGGCATAGGGAGAGTTCTTGTTGATGTCACAGAAGCTGTGTAGGCAAGATATGGGAGTGAGGTAGAAGCTGTCCTTGTTATACGACAAAATATTTGAGGGCAGGTTGTTTTTCAATGGACAATTAAGAGCCCTAAGCGTCACAAGAATCCTGTTCTTCATTTGTTGATATAGATCTATCCTGATGTTCTGGTGGCAGAGTTTGATCATAAAAAGGTCTTATCTACCCTGGGAGGGCTACTTTGTTTGTACAGAATTAGATGTCCTTCTGCCTTATATGAGGGTGTTTTCCATTTATCACTCTTCCAGTCTTATAATTATTGTTTTGCTCAACAGGCATGCAACTGCTATCCAATTATAAAGCCATGTGATTATTTCACAATCAGAATTATTCCATAGATATTAAGAGGTTGATTCTTGCATTTTCCTGTTAGTGGTTTAAGATATTTGACATTAAATTAATAATTAGCTGTCTGCTGTCAAAAACACATTAATGGCCACTTGGTGTTTAATTAGGGTGAATTAACTCTTGCCTTATTATGCCTAATAGGCAGTTAAGTGCAAGAGGGGATTCATGCTTCAGGGCTGCTGCTGTTTAGAGAAAAAGATGGTGTAGCTGCTAGTGTTGCATCCTATGATTTCAAAATGCATGCATATTTGTTGAAAATGTGAATTAGTAGAATTTAAGGACCTCAAGATAATACCAATTAAAATATCAGTTTAGGTGTCTAGATTTATTGGGCCATATCTCCCATCATCCCCTACCACTGGAAGTTGTTCTTCAGTTGCCCAGTTGAGTCTGACCCTTTGTGACCCCATGGGCCACCACACGCCAGGCTCCTCTGTCATCTGCATTCCTCCGTAGTCTGCCCAGATCTATGCCAACTGCGTCAATGATGCCATCTAGACATCTCATTTTCTGCTGCCCCTTCTTCTTTTGTCTTTGATCTCTCCCAGCATCAGGGCCTTCTCCAGTGAGTCATCTCTTCTCATTTGGTTGCAAAAGTACTTGAGCTTCAGCTTCATTATTTGTCCTTCCAAGGAGCAGTCAGGGTTGATTTCCTTCAGGATTGACTGATTTGATCTCCTTGCAGTCCATGGGACTCTCAAAAGCTTTCTCCTACACCGCAGTTTGGTGATCTGCCTTCCTTAGGGTCCAGCTGTCACAGCCATACATTACTACTGGGAAGACCATTGCTTTAACTATGCGGACTTTTGTTGGCTGGTTGATGTCTCTACTTTTTATTATACTGCCTAGGTTAGCCATAGCTTGCCTCCCATGAAGTAAGCATCTTTTTATTTCATGGCTGCAGTCAACGTCTGCAATCATTTTAGAGCCCAAGAAGGTAAAGTCTGTCACTGCTTCCATTCCTTCCCCTTCTATTTGTCAGGGAGTGATGGGGCCGGATGCCATGATCTTGGTTTTTTTTTATGTTGAGTTTCAGGCTAGCTAACAAATAAAAAATTATTATAATCAATTCCTTTCCTCCCACACACCAAGCTATAATTACCTTAAATTACAACTGTAACTTTATGAAGGGACACTTCACTCCTTTTGCATTGCAGCACTAACTTTTAAGTTACAGTTCTTATCCTGTTAGAGTGGAATGGCCTAATGCCTGGTAAAGAAAGAACATTCATTTATTCAGTTTATATACCACCTTATTTAGTAAAGACCTGTTACTCTGGGCAGTTTTGCAAACAAGGATAAATACTCCAACCCACTTGACAGCAACCCAAAGCAAAGCATACATGAAAGAATATAAAAGCAAAATCACAATTAATCATGGCAATCTGAAGGTGATGATAAGAACTAAGACCTTTAAAAAAACTGAAGCAGTGGGTCAAAATCCATACCAATGAGAGAAGTATATGTTTGAATGCTTCTTTAAATAACTCATTTTCCACATTTTTTTGACAATCTGGAGGAGGTGGCTTGGGTAGCAGATCCTTCCACAGGGATGGTGCTACCACTGAGAAGACCCGGTTCCTACTAGTCACCTTTCTAGGCTGCAGTGGCTCAGTGGTTAAGCAGCTTGCCTTGTTAGCTGGAAGGCTGGCAAGTCGGCAGTTCAAGAGCCGGGTACTGGACGATGGATTGAGTGTCTGTCTCCATCCTAGCTCTTAGGGACATGAAAGGAGCCTCATTTGGGCATCCCCTGAGCCAAGTTTCTCCAGCAAAAATCCTTTCAACCCAGAATAATTTCTGACACAAAATTATGATTACCCTTCTAGTCTCTTCCAGGCACCTGTAACCATAAGACCTGGAAGGACAAGGTGAAATCTATAGTAGAACTTTGGCAGAGACACTCTTGTTGCAGACTTACTCCTGGCCCAGCATGGCCCTCGGACTGCTTTCAGCCATGCTAGAGGTGTGTGGCTGAGTTTAGAGGTTTTCTACTGCACTGGGTGTTTTGCCGGCGGCGTGAACCTCTGCCAAGTTAGCCTGGTTCATGAGTAGGAAAATGGCAATGCTATGATTATAGTAGGTGTCTGGTAGCAATGTGCAGTGGCAAATTAAAAGTCCCATCAGGAAGCCACCTTCCCAACTCAACCACCCAACCACACAAGGTCATGGAAAAGATTTGGCCTAGGCAAAGCTCTGTAGCGTAAGGAATGTTTTACTTTGAAGTGAAACTGTCCCAGTTGATAACGCTGCCTGGCCAAGCAAACGAAAGTCACCAATCCTCCCTTCAGGATTGCTTTGACACCCTTCAAAGTAGATGGTGTGAGAAGAAGCTTATTGTGCCTCTTATCACTTCCCCATGAATACTCCCTTTTTAGAGTCACGACACTGCTCTCAAATTGAAATTTAGCAGCTTTATTGTAGCATAGCAATTATCCAAAATATGCAAGATTAAAGTGCAAAGATCTCATCTAAACTACACTGAATTACAAACTTAGTAAAATAACAAAATAGCAAGATAGCTAACTTCATCAAGATATGGATTCGGGTGGGCTTGTTAGCTATCATCCAAGACATGAGTTCGGCTAATCCATTATTAGGAACTGAGAAAAGCTCTCGCTGCATCAACCCCCCCCCCCCTTTTGAGATACGAAATCTCGGACCTTAAATACAGTTTTAGCACTCCTGCTCCCTCCCTCTAGAATGTGCAAGATGTTCTAGAAGCTACGTGGTGTGACCACTATCTTGTTTGTTAACATTCCCAGGTGTTACTTTATCTTCTTGCTCCATCTAAGATGCCCCTTTCTTGATTGGCATCCAAGAGTCTGGCCTTGCTTTATTGGCAAGCCTGTGTCTTAGAGATGTGTTAATGTGGAGTGTGCTTACTTTGGAATGCAAATGGTGTTAGAGCCGCTTCTCAATGATAGCCTAACTACACTATTGAGATTTATAGGAAAGGAGTACAGTGTAACTGAACGTAAAACAAAGTAACTTGAATAAAATTGACCCCTTAAGGATTTTCACAACAACTCTGACAGGTATGAAGGTCTCAAACTGTTAAGGGCTTTATATGTTAGGACCAATACCTTAGACCTGGCATGGAAAATAGCAGGAAACAAATGCAGATGGACCAGGATTGGAGAGATGTGATCAAACTTACTTACTCTGAAAATCAACCTGGCTGCTGCATTCTGAACCTGCTAAAGCCTCCCTATCAACTTCAGGGGCAGCCCCATGTAAAAAGAATTACAGTAGTTATTTTTTGAGACAACCACTGCAAGAATCAACATCATCAGGGATGTGAAGATTGTAAAAGAATATCATACGGTTGAAGTGGTACCTCATGTGATGGCATGGAAATGCGAGAGATGATCAGGTGAATGATATGAGAGTCTCTTTTGTAATATTTTTAAAAAGTAACTAAAAGGTAAAATGAAATGAAAAATGAAAGAGCTATTACAAAATTGAAGCTATAATTTTAACTATCTATTTTGCTATGATTGTAAATAATTCATTTTCAAAAGGACCTGGCTATGGCTTCTTCTGTGTCTAGCTCAGATGGTGACCCAGGAGAGTCTTTAGAGGTCATTTCTAGATTGATTGATTGATTGAATGAATGAATGAATGAATGAATGAATGATTGGATTTGTATGCCACCCACTCGGCTACATGACTCAGGGCAGCTAACAAGAATCACAATATATTTTAATAATTACTGTACAATATTACAGTATAACAGAATGCAGTAGAACAAAACAATATCATATATCATCACCACAAATCACAGTATCAAAAAAGCATTACAAAAAGAAAAAAGATATATGATTGTTGGGAACATGACAAAGGGAAGCAGTAATAAGCAGAACTCAACCAGGGAACAGGTAAAAGTCACTCTTAGTTCAAACAATATCAAGCAACCAAGTATCTAGGCCATACAACAGGAATCAGAAACAGCCAAGGATATCTGCTTGCTACTGATGGCTCAGGAGGCTATTAAATAAGGAAAAATTCTCAGGGGCACAGATGAGTTGTGGGTCACTTGGTCATGTGAAGCTGTAAATATATTAATGTATATTAGACCGTGGCACGACATGGTTAGAAGAAAGAAATTGTAGCTGAACAAGTTTAAAAGTTACTGAAGCTAGAAAGTTGTAGTATTTGCAAGTGCATTATGATGTGGTCCAAGGTCTTATTCAATTTTGACTCTTTCCCCTACCCTTTGAAAGCATTGCCACAATTCATGTGAGGACATGGTGGTGGTATCTCTGCTGCATATTTGTGGGGTGTGTGTATGTGTGTTTAGGGCAGGTGGAAATCTTCAAAAGACACTGTGGAACCCTTGCTTCACAGTGTGTGGGATTTTTACCCACAAAAACCACCTCCCATTACGCCCTGCCACCCCGTGGAACCGCTGTCAGGCATTACTTCATGGGGGCAGACTGGTTGTTAAAAACCCTCTTCCAATTTGGCTATTCACCCTCCTCCTCTATGACTCTGGCTGCCCTCTTCTCTCTCTCAATCCTATATTCACCTCATTGAGATGGGATACGCTGACATGCATAGGTTTGGGCTGTAACATAATTAATTATATTGTAAAACTGAGCCTGGAATGTACCAATATGCTTGGTTAATGAGGTTTCTGTGTGTGTTTTATTTTGTGAAAAGCTCCATATACATGGCAAATCAGTATGTTTTTCTTTAGATACCCCCTCCTTGTAAAATAATGCAGAAATTGGGAAATTGTGATTGTGTGAAAATGCCATGGCCGAAGAGAAAAGACAACTCCTATATCTTTCTCACTATGGGAAGAAAGTCCCTTGCTGTAGTAAGTCTGGGCTTTAGTTCTTCTAGGTGAGGGGTCCTCAAAACTGGCTTTCCAGATGTTCTTTGGCTTCAATTCCAAGAAGCCCTGATCAGCAGGTGTGCTGAGTTGGGCTTCTGGTAATTGAAGTCCAAGAACACCACCAAATTTGAGGCCCCCTACCTTTGTCTAGTCTACTTTGGATATACAGTATTTAAAATATGATTTCACTCCTTAAAAACCAATTAAAGTCAATTAATGTTTAGTGATGTTTCTTTTCGTGAATTTCCCTTTCACTCCCCTATTCTGGTTTTTAAAAATCTGTATTAATTCAACATTTACATCTTAATTCATTTTGCTCTGTCAAACAAGGTAAGCAGTGACATGGTGATGGGGTGCTGCATAAATAGGACTGTAATTATGCCAATGTTTTGCAACATTTCTTGGATATGTTGTGACTTCAGTGTGCTGGATGCTAAATAGAAATAATTTACTAACAACTGATAACTAACAGATGGCACACTGTGTCCTGGTAGTCAACACATCACATGACTCTCTGTCCCTTTAGAGATACCATGTTATGTCTTAACATAGCTAAGTGATAATGGAAATAGTTATTGTCAAGAGCTGGAAGAGCAAGGGGCAATGCTTCTCGCAGTCATCATGGGATTATGCACTAAAATGGAGTGATGAGATTCACTTCTGGCCCATTTCCCTGGGTCACAGATTTTTTTGTGCCATGAAAATAAAAAGAACACATTGAAAAAACAGTCCTGCAGAAGGACAGAATAGCAGGCAGAAGGGCCTGTAAGCCTTATTGTGGCTGTTCCCTCCACTCCTAATAGCTTAGGGGTCCATGGCTAAGCAAGAAAGTTGTAGCTATCAGTTACTGATAGACTCTTCAAGTCTGTGAATTACTACTCAGCCCAGAAGATGTCCAGGTTGTAAGTCAGTGAAGGTCCCTTTTGACAAGAAGAAAAGATCAGCAAATTAATTTTCACTTGTGGAGGTTTTCAGGCTATCCTATTGTTTTATTTGAAATCAAAGGACATTTACTTAGGGCTCAGAGACTGTCAGCTTCATTTTCTATCACCTTTCTGAGCAACTTTTGTTTGAGACTCTTTCAATATACTGTGGAAGCTCAGTTAACATAATTAATGCGTTCTCCAGGACATTTCTTACAACAAAAACTACTTTAACTGAATTTCCCATAGGAATGCATTGAATGCAATTTCCCATAGGAATGAATTGAAAAGCAAAATACATTAACTGAAACACAGTTTCCCATAGGAATGCATTGAAAACCAATTAATTCATTCTGGAGGAGGGGGGATCCGTAAACCGCGCCACTATTTTCCATGAATTTCCTTTTGATATGCGATTTTTATGTTAACCGAGCCATTTGTTAATTGAGGTTCCACTGTATTAATTACATTTGCAGTGTACACCATACCTGTCAAGTATCCCGGATTGGCCAGGATTTCCTGTATTTCTGCGCTGCTTCCTCCACTTTCCTGCCACCATCCCATAATTTGACCAGCGGGGAAAGTAGTTACTGTGCATGCGCGTATGCACAGAACCCTTCTGTGCATGTGCAGAAGGGTTCTGTGCAGAAGGGTTTTGCACAGGTCCTATGTTTTCTGGAGCCACATTTGACGGGTACGGAGTACACATAGACACACACCAGTCTTTTAACTAAATGTATACAATGTGATTGTCAAATGTTTGTAAATAGATATGACATGAGAGATGTGCAAAGTGAAGTAAAAAAACACCTTCCTGTCCCCTGTGTATCGAACAGAAGGAGTGAAAAGAGGGTTTGATTTACTTTACTTGTGAACCTATATTTCATCTTTCTCCGAAGAGAAGGTTTGCTTCTACTTCTCTGTCCTGCTGTCATCATGACTTCCACTCAGCTCCTAAATGTCTGAGCATTGAATGGAAGCATCAGCAAGAGTGAGGAAGTTATGCACACAGAGTCTTCAGGTTAACAGCATTTCAGCATGACCAAACTTTCCTCTGGCGTCTACCCATGTGGATCTTGTGAGACACTAATAGTTTGCAGTCTTGGTGTGATGTTAACAGGAACAAAATGATTGATTATTCTTCATTGGTATCATTACTCATATGAACACCTGTCTACAGAACTAGCAAACCTGGGTCTTGTTGTGTTGTATTTCCTAGGAGACTGTATTGTGAGAGGCTGTGGTTCAAGGCATTGGGGACGAAGTGCCAAGGTAACCTGTGTTTCAATTTTTTAAAATAAAGTATTTGTACAATAACAGAATGGGCCATTTGAGGGAATGAGAATTTTGTTGTACTTTCCAGCAGCTGCCTCAATAACAAGGAATGGCAATGTGCTAGTAATGAGAACAGAACACATCACTTTAGCAGATGGGGTAATGGTAACTATAATAGCCTCTTCCTGGCCCCAAGTAGAGAATAACCGAATAAGGTTACTTTTAAAAATAATAACAATAATCCAAGCTCTGGAACAATATAAGAACTTTCTAAAAGTCCCTTTAAACAGAGCTAGCTTTGTGAAAGAAAAGTAGAGTAGAGAGGCTTTTTTCTTTCCTCACTTTTCTTATATGTGAAAATGGTTGCTTGGTTGGCTGCTTCTTGGAAGTTAAAGGATGTCTTTTTCAATAACATGTTGTCTGTGGTTGTAAGAGCCTTCATCTCATCATGGTTCTTGCTACTTGGAGACATTCCACTGTAGTTGAAGTGGGATGGGTGGGCAGCTTTTGAAAGGAAATGTTAACATGACAAAAATAATTGCTGTCAGCTGAAAATGTACCCAACCTTGCCTCCCCATGAAAAGGTTTATGTTGGTACTGAAGCATAAATTGCCTGTTCTCCAAAAATTGGAAAGACATAGATTGCGCAAGCTGACCCTGTTCAGGGTAAGAATATAGACTTCAGCAAAAGATAATTTAGAGAATAATAAGTGTAAATGTATTTAAGAAAAGAAAACAAAGCTAGAGTTCTCTGAACGTCAGAGAATACTTAAGTCCCCATCGGTGGTATCTTTTTAGAATCCATCCCACAATCCGTTCAGAGTAGTAAGGTATTTTTAAACCAAAATTCTGTGCCTCTCCCACCTTAACCTCTGGCACATGTAAACAAGCTTTCAGACAATAATGTTTTAGCTTCTGTCTAAGAGTTAGTTCTGACTGGATGGAGCACAACAACACAGCAACAAATTGGGTAGGGAGCGTTTGTGTCCCTTGCTTCTCCTTATAATTTTCTCTTTCTGACAAATGCCATTTGCTTCCTTTCCTAGAGGGAGTTTTTACATGCATCTTGTCTCTATGGTGATGGTGGGTCTTTTACTTATTACAGAATAATAAATGTCAAGTCAGTTCCTTCTGTTTTTCTGGGTTTATCCTCTATGTTTTATACATAGCCAGTTGCAAAGAAAGTTAATAGGTCACCATTGTTCAAAAGCAGTGGTGGGATTCAGCCGGTATGCCCTGGTATGCCCGTACAGGTAGTAGAAATTTGGGCTGACCCCACCCATCCGGTTGCTGGAGCCTTGGGTTGTAGGCCTGCGCCTGCCTCCTGTACCAGTGGTGCAGCTTCCCCGGGCTTCCCTCATCTGGTTACCAGAGCCTCAGTTCATAGGCCTGCACCTGCCTCCCGACCGGGTAGCATGACGACCCAGTCACATGGCCACACCCAGCAAGTCACATGGCTGCATGGCCATGCCCACTCAGTCACATGGCCACCTGGCCACACCAACCAAGCCATGCTCACAGAGTAGGTAGTAAAAAAAATTTGAATCCCACCACTGCTAGAAAGCCACTTGTATCCGACTCTAGGATTCAGTGCTTATCTCTGTTTACAGCCAAACAGCCACCACTGTGTGCATCTGCAGATGTTTTCATGGACATGTTTTCATGGGCAGGTATGACTAGACATTGGAGTGCACAGGATGCTGTTTACTTTCCCACCAAAGTGGTACCTATTTATCTACTTGCAAATTTTTGCTTTCATAATGTTAAGTTGGCAGTTGCTAGGGCAGAGACAGGAGCACACTCCATCATGCAGTACTCCGTTCTCTTGAGCCACTGCAGTCCCTAAAGAAAGTTAATACCTGTTATTAAATAAATGTGTAACTCAGGAAGTCAAAGAAGGAATGGGACAATTATGGAAATAAGGAATATAAAGATGTAGTAAGTAAACAGTAAAACAAAGAATAAACATAATTAAGAATACAATGGATGAATAGGGCAAAAAAAATGAAATACATATTATGAGAAAATAAGTAACAAAGAAATAAAGAGTTTTATATATATCTATATCTATATCTATCTATATCTATATCTATATCTATATCTATATGTATATCTATATCTATATCTGTCTATCTATCTATCTATCTATATATATATAGATAGATAGATAGATAGATAGATAGATAGATAGATGCACAAAAGGGAAATATTTATTGATTTTCATCCCTCTTTTAGGTTTATACCCCTCCTTGTGGCTGTACAACAGCTTCTCCCCTATAGGCAAGGATCCAACATACAAAATGGCCTGCTATCCTTGTAGAAATTGCCCATCCTTGTTCCATACATTTCTTTTGCTAGGGGAATTCATTCAATGTTGAATGAACACCAGTTTTGGATGTGTAAGCAAACACATAATTATTGGGAAAGCAATCTGCTGCCTCTTCCAAGACGCACAACAATGTTTTGCCCAGTATCATAAATTCAGCCCTTGAATGCGGAACATATAATTTTTTTGTGTGCTCTCAATAGGCTGCCAGGAGGTATGGTTAGGAGTTACTTTGGAGAACAGAAACATTATTCATTCACTGTGGAAAAAGGAGTGGAAGTTGGCTGGGATTATACATACTTTAAAAACATGGAACACGTCAATACTTCATGCTGTTAATGCAAATCAGTGGCAATTGCTGTTCCAGCTGTGTTTCCAGCAGTACGTACCTGGTGCATTAACCTCAAGAGTGTCCCAAATGATCTTGGCCTGTCAGTTTCTACAAGCTATGGCACTGAAGAGGGTTGGAAAAGAAAGCACGAGTGAGCCTGGGAGAAACACTTAGCCAAGATTATCCCTGTGTCTCACCAACCAGCAGCTCTTTTATATAGCCCTGCCTGGCATTGAAATAGAAATCACTTGTTCTTATGAAAGTTTCAGGATTCCATCCCTTCTAATACACCTATCCACAATCCCTTTTAGCCATCCTGCTTGGAGGGATTCTGAGGATGGTAGTCCAAAAGGTATCTTTTCCAAGCTCTCTTCTCAGTAACTGCTAGCAGGTTGGGTGCAATTGTGTCAGGTTTTTGTGTGTGAAAATGTTCTTGTATCTTTCAAGTGTCTTTCAAACTGTTGCCTTTCTATAGATGTCACCAACTTTGCCCACAGTGTAGGATTGTTTGACAGTGTTGGAGGAGTAACAAGACAATCCGTGGCGATGTTTATTTGTTTTAGATGCTGTCCTTTAAGTGCAAATATTCTGGGTGGTTTAAAGATTAAAACAGAACCCACAAGACCCCACATAGCAATGTACAGGTGAAACTCGGAAAATTAGAATATCGTGCAAATGTTCATTCAGTTCAGTAATGCAACTTAAAAGGTGAAACAAATACATGAGATAGACTCATTACATGCAAAACAAGATAGTTCTAGCCTTACTTTGTTATAATATTGATGCTTATGGTTTACAGTTTATGAAAACCCCAACCCCCCAATCTCATGTACCCCATAATCATCACATAATCTCATGTGCGCTGTACGCCATGATCATCACAATTATAACGAATTAAGGAATGACATATCTCTCTTTGCATATAGTGAGTCTATCTCATATATTTGTTTCAACTTTTAAGTGAAATGAATGAACATTTTAACCTGTACATTCCACAATATTGTTATATTGATAAATACAGTCTAAAATGCATGCAAATCAGGCAAGGACAAGAAAAGACAATATTTAAAACAATAAAATTAATAGCACTTGGAGACTCCATTTTGAAGGCAACTTTGAGTAATTTTATTTTTACCAGTTTACAAAACATAGGAAAGAAAGAAGCCTGGCATGTTTCAGTTGGTAACTTATTTTAGAGGCCAAAGGCCACCTCCAAAAAGTCCAATTCTTTGCAGTAGTCCTTTTTTGCCTCACACTACCTCCAAGTTAGTACTGCAGTGACTTAGTGGTTAAGATGCTGAACTTGATGACTGGAAGGTTGGCAGTTCAAGACCCAAGTGCTGCATGATGGAATGTGCTCCCATCTCTGTCCCAGCTCCTGCCAACCTAGTAATTCGAAAGCAAGAAATTGCAGGTAGATAATTAGACAACCTCCGGGTTGGAGAGATAGGCAGGATATCTCTCAATATCATTTCCAGGGAATCCTAAGCAGGTGAAGGCATCTGCTTGGGAATACCCTGAAGGAAATGGTGAGCCACTGTGTGAGACAGAATGCTGGACTGGATGGGCTGTGGCCTGTTCCAGCAAGGCTGTTCTTATGTTCTTAGGCACCACTAGTGGTGGATTAAGCCAGCATGGGGCCCATAGCATATCTTGCTTAAACACTTTGCATTTCTGTAAATACCTCACCCCCTGTGATCTTTGGGGCTTAGGCAAAAGAAACTTCAGGAAATATTATCCAAACTCTTGACTTGCAGTTTTCTCTGGCTCCAACTCACTTTTGCCACAGCCTGGAAGTCGTCTTTCCCACCACTTCCACCTACTGGCCGAATCACGCGATGATTAAGCAAGTTCAGAAGTGATACCTAATCAAAGCCTTCAATCCCAGGGGATTTTATGTACACCACCCAGAGTCACATGTTGATTGGGGCGGCTATACAAATCGAATAAATAAAAAAATAAATAAATAAATCTCCTTCCCAGATTCAGTAAATCTTGGTTGATTAAGACAGAATCATTAAAATGATAATGCATATTTTCTAGTTGTATATTCTGGAGAACTCAAATAAAGATAAGAATGTTTTGTTTTTCCTAGAAGATAAAGTCAGTTTCTCTAACCCAAAAGATATAACAGGAGGCCAAACCTTGCTTATTTAGAAATCTGGATTTCTCCATGAGGTAATTTAAAAACGTGGCCTAGCCCTATGGTCAGGGAGAAACAAAAATCTGTCAGTGTTCTTGCATGGAAGACAGCAATAAGAATAGTAAATACCATAAATTAGCAATAAAGCATCAGTAAGATGAATATAACCAGATACGCCTTATAATTAAAATAGGAATGCAGTAGACTTAGGGGCCATTCAACAATTACGCAATCCATTTTTTTGGGGGGGAAATTGACTCCTTCCCCCATGTAACTCGACCATAATTTTCACTTCGAACCCTCCTCCTTTAAAATTACGTAATCCAGAGCTTTTGTATCAAAATTCTACATACTTGTCAAGTTTTGGGAAATTTCTTTAAAAAAACCGTATTTTACACTCTCTCCTGCCATCATCCCATATTAGTTAGACAGCAATTAGACTGGAGTTAGACTGGAGGCCAGCACAGGATAAGCATAGCTGACCAGTTTCCTGTTTTGGCCGGGAAATTTCCCTTATTTGACAGAAATTTCCTGAAACTTGATAGGCATGAATTCTAATGTTTAGAGCTTTTCACTATTGGTGCCTAATGCAGAACCAATGGATTTGGCTCCAAATGGATTACATAATCTTTGACCTGAACCCACCCCCCCATAATTTCCCATAATTCAGATGGCAGACCACCACCACCCTCGAGGATCACATAATTGTTGAATGGCCCCTTAGGCAAGGCAATTTATTGGAAATAGAATAAACAAAACAGGTTTATTATGTTTTCTATGGTAGGTTGAATCAACAATATATTTGGGATTTCTTTTTGAACATCAGTTCTCTATGTTCATAAAATCAGAGAGGACAGATGAATCCTTTAGTTGTAAGTAGATTTCAAAGTCTGTTCTTACCTCAATATTGCCTTTGTTTGTTTCTCCTCTGTGAGAACAGGTTTGATGTTCAACCATTTTAATGTCCTATTAAAAAAACAAATTGGAGTCCCACCAGTTGAACACATCTTGGAGATCCTTGGGGTATTATAACCAAGTTTCAATTTTTCATTTTGTCAGCGACATGCTGTACAGTTATTAACACAATGGAATTTTTTTGCTGAGCTGCAGTGAACTATGTTCACCCTTCAGGCAAGCAAGCACCTCAAAGCCCGAGGGCTTTCATTCACAAGCTGTCTGTTGTTTTGTCTGGGAAGGTTTGCTTCTTGTTATAGACCTAAATGTCTGCAAAAGGATCACAGCAAAAGGGGTTAGCTGGATGGAAATCTGAAACATATTGACACTGAACTGGTGGAAGATAAATGCATTTCAAAGGAAAGGAGTCTGCTCAGCTACTTGTTTACATTCTTTTATTTGAGTGTAAGAGAATGCCTGACAAACAAGCATTGTCAGAGAAGGGGGTGTTATGTCCAAGCACTATTTACTAAAACCGCTATTAGCGCCATAAAGTCTACGGTATAATAGCACGCCTTTTGCAAAGGCACCAATTTCAAACTACTGTCTAAATAGCTGATTCGTCAGTACAAACTTCCCGCTTCTCTGGAAGCCCACCAAAATGTATCAACCTGTGTGATGGCCATTTTCACTGTATATAAGTTGGTCACCTTGTACATATTCCCCAGACTCTGAGCTGAATAATAAATCAAGTGTGTTTGACCCAATCCTGCTAGTCAGAATACTTCTTAAGCACTGGACTCAACAGGGGGGCATACCTCCATCATAGGGTCTGTGATGTTTTGCAAGCAAAAGTCTTAGGTTTCATGGTAGCATTTTCAATAGAAAGGCTATGATGGATTTGTGCTGGGAAAGGCATCTGCTTGAGAGCCTTCTGAATTGCTGATGGTTAACCTAGTGCTGAGTGGATGGGGTTAATGGTGAATCATTTAGGGTGTCTTTTGAAGAGGTGGCACAATTTGTGAGAATTAATTGAGCATACAGGGCTCACCATTATACATCTTTGGGGTATGTCCAATATTGGTTTCTGTGAACTGAGTTGGTAATGGTCTCTTGGCTGAATACCTGTCAAGTCGCGGTTTTGGAAATCTGGGAGCCGGGCATGCATGCGCAATAGGTTTCTAGGCACCGGGCAGAAAATGGGTTACTGTGCATGTGTGGCCAATCGGAGGCAGTGGCACGCATGCACTGTAGCTACTTTCCCCGCTGTTCAAAATATGGGATGGTGGCGGGAAAGGGGAGGAACGGGTGTGGAAAATGGGAAATCCTGGCCAATACGGGATACTTGACAGGTATGCTTGGCTGTCACCCTGATTAGCAGCCACCCTGGGAAGTAGCTCACAAGGATCACCACTGCCAAGGATTTGCCTAATAGGACCTGAGAGCGGTGAAAAAGCTTCCCCTACTCAGGATCCAGCCCCTCACACAAGTTAGGGTGAATTGTAAAGAAATGTGGCCCATGCCTTTCTCCAAATATTGGTGTCTTGTCTCTTTATTCCACTGGTTGGGTGGGAATTTGAAGAGGCCATCTGAGCATTTCAGGTACTGTGCAATGCTGTACATTTTCAACCTCTTTTTTTCATAGGTTACTTGTGCCCAAGCTTCAGGACAGAGTGATAGGCAAAATAAGGTATTATCAAATAAAGGTTGGTAATACTATATTTTTACCTTTTGACAAAACTGTTAGTAAAAGTTTAACAGAGTAAGAGCTACGATTATAAAAAGGGTGAATTTCAATTAATAATAATAATAATAATAATAATAATAATAATAATAATAATAATAATAATAATAATAATAATAATAATAATAATAATAATAATAATAATAATAATAATAATAATAATAATAATAATAATAATAATAATAATAATAATAATAATAAAATTATTATTATTATTATTATTATTATTATTATTATTATTATTATTATTATTATTATTATTATTATTATTATTATTATTATTATTATTATTATTAACCTGCTTGACACAAAGGTAGAATTGAATTGCTCTGTGGCTTTTCTCCAACTGCTGTTTTCTGTGCCACTGGAGGGCTTCTACATTTTTCATATCAGAAGGGTTCAAAAGGGCACATTCTAAAATGTAACATGGCTGTAGCTGCAGTTTCCTACCATATTGGTGGCTGTGTTAGCACTGATTGGTTGCTTCACTGCTCCAACTACTAGGGGTGCTCTACTACTGATCAACTTGGAAAATTACTCCCAGATCAACAGAGCAGCAGATTGGTAGTAGTGCTGATGGCAATCAGATGGCAATCAGGGAAACGACTGAAAATCAGGGGTTCCAGCTAGTTCACTCTATTTTATCTCGGCTCCCAACTCAACCCAACTTGGGAACCCATCAGGAGGTCCTCCTAAATTGCCACAGTTTATTTTAACCTGTTCGGATGCACAGCTGTGGATGGATCTGATAGTGAAAGGAAAGTCAATTTCTGTAAGGAACAATATTGTATAGGAACACGGAATGTAAGATCTATGAATCAAGGCAAGCTGGACATGGTCAAAAATGAGATGGAAAGAATGAGCATTGATATCTTGGGAATCAGTGAACTATGGGCAAATTCAACTCAGTAGACCATCATATCTACTACTGTGGGCAAGAATCCCTTAGAAGAAATGGAGTGGCCCTTATAGTCAGTTAAAAGAGTGAGGAAAGCAGTAATGGGATAGTGTCTCAAAAATGACAGAATATTTTAACCTGTTCCTTGCATATGTAAACTGTGGCAATTTAGGAGAAACTCTGGATGGGGTCCCAAGTTGGGTTGAGTTGAGGCTGATTGACCCACTCCAGCACACAACATGTGTGCACATAATTGGGCAAACCTGCCCCAAGACACCCTGAAAACACCCAAAAGAGTGAGGTGTATGCTGTTGTAGGCACCCTGCTAGTTTGTTAAATGTGCTTCCTTAGCATCAAAGATTTTTAAATGACAGAGGATTTCTGCTTTGTGTAAGACCTTAATAGCAGTCTATGAACACCCTGGGGTGGTGGTAGTAAGCATAATGACTATAATTTCATATTGCTTTAGCAAGCTAATCTACAATACTGCATACTGAAAGAAAAATGGCTCAATTTCTTTTCAATGGGTTAAATGACAGCTGTATATTCTAAATAATTTCTGATTTCCAGAAATGGTTTGCCAATAATTTTGAAAGAGGGATGTGGTGCACCAGTGTGAGATTTCAGCTTCAAACTAGCAATTTTCGGAGAAGGTGAATTCTTGCAAATGACTTTGTGTATCTTTTTTGATACCCCAATTGAAACTTAGTCCTTTGACAGGTGTTATCTGTGTTTAAAATACAATAACAATGCTACATTTTGGATGCAAAGGATACAATGCATTTTGTTGTTGTTCAAGAACCAGTGATTTCCCACTCAGGTTCATAAGATGAAACATATGAATTTATGTAAAGAACAAATAGGTCAATCTTAGAAGAAATCAACCCTGACTGCTCCTTAGAAGGTCAAATAGTAAAGATGAAGCTAAGGTACTTTGGACATCAAATGAGAAGAGAGGATTCACTTGAGAAGGCCTTGATGCTGGGAAAGGTGGAGGGCAAAAGAAGAAGGGGGCAGCCAAAGATGAGATGGGTGGATGGTATTGTAGACGCAGTGGGCACAGAGCTGGGTGGGCTGAGGAGAATGGTGGAGGGCAGGGATGCCTGGAGGTCAATGGTCCATAGGGTCGCAAAGGGTTGGAATCAACTATGCAACTGAACAACAACAAAGATAGATAGGGAATGCTAACTGATAATGATGGTCCAAATTTTAGTTCTCCATCCCAAGGGAAGCCTGAAGACACTTTTATTTCTTAACTGATTTAGTATCGCTGTTTGAATAATTTCATTTTAATAAATGGCTTATTTATTTATTACATCTGTATCCTGTCTAATGCTTCTGAGGAGCTTTCTTTCTTTGATCATGTCAGAAGCATCACAGTGCAATCATGAAATTCAGTACAGTAATACCTCATAGAACGTCCGCTTCGTACAACATCAAATTCATACAACATCACCTAATTCCTTGAAAAAAGTTGCCTCATACAAAGTCACTGTGACTTTGTATGATGCATTGGGGGTTTTCCCAGGTTGCATTGTGCCTGGGCAGTATAAAAGGTAGGACACATGCATGCATTGCTCTTGTGGGTTTTGCACAAGGCGAAGAGTGTTTAGGAGTGGTTTTGAGCACGATTTTGGGGAAAAAATTGTTTTTTTTGGCAGAATTTTTGGAAGCATTCCTGGGATTTTTGCAGCATTCTTCAGGTTCTTGGACCATTGTTTGGCACAGTGGAAAGGTAGGTAAATGAGGTTTTCTGTTTCTGATTGGTTTGGGGTGGGGAGGTGGATGTGGGAGGGCAATTTTTTGCTGGGGTGGGCAATTGTTTGGTGTTTGTTGCTGTGGTTTTTAAAAACAGATTGCATGCTCCATAATTTTTCTTATGTTGGTCTTTTTTGTGGGGGCACAGTTTGGTGTGGTGGGCAATTGCTTGGTGTTTGCTGCTGTTTGGATGATTACTGTGCTGCATGATGGGACATGTTGGCATCCATTTTGTCCTTGCTTCCATCCAATAATTGTTTACAGTAGCTTGTACAAAATGGAGGATCGGCTGCATGGCTGCAGATTAACACTGTGCTGCATGATGGGACATGTTAACTTTTAAACCTGCACTCCAAAAAGTTTTCAAAAGTTAAAAATTTGTTGTATGGTTTGTCCCCTAAAATCAGGGTTGTTTGACAAGTTTTTGTAATGTATTTAGCCTTTAGACAATGATTTCTTAAAGTTCTGTCAGTTTCCTGTCTGTTTCCTTGACCTTGTCCTGAAGTCTGTGCTGTTACAGTACAATGTATCTCTATGGAAATGACGTTGTATGAGGCATTGCGGCAAGGATTTGGACGTTGTATGAGGCATCACGGCTAGGATTTTGCATGCCTCATACAAAGTCCAAATCCATATAAAGTCCAAACTTGTGGAACCAAGTGTGGACGTTGTATGAGGTATCACTGTATATCAGATAATATTGGCCAAAGATGGACAACATCAAGAGAATGGGGGGAAATCTTTCTTTTTTCATGTCTGATGCACCACCAGCATATAACAACATACAAAGCTAAAATTAACACATCTAAAAACAAAATAGAATTAAAAAGGGCTAGATGACATCTGCCCAATGTCGGGCCAATTCAACAGCATTTTCTAGGGCAACTAACAACAGGTCTTCGTTAGTACATTTTGAGGGGCATAGAGTACACTGATACAGGTGCAAAATACTCTGTTCTCCTCCCTGCTTGCAATGGATAGAGTCATTGGGGAACATGTTCTTAGATTCATTTTGGTTCTGCCCAATCCACTCTATAGCCTTTTAAGTGACTTCCACATAACCCAGTAATCTGTGTGATTGTGGAGGGAGCTAAGCTTTCCTTGAATATCATCCATTTTAAGAGGTGGGTAGTTCTTTCTGTCCACATTATAGTCCTGTTATTCTTTACTGTTCCTTCAACATTCAAGATTCATAGATATTGTGAAACAGATTTACTTTGAATTTAATGTGGATAATGCAAGCGCGGCGCCAAAATGGCCACCGCGCTCTTTGCGGCCCCCCCCCCCACCGGATGAAGAGCATCCGGGTAGTTAGGGGGCATGGGCAGCACCCTTATAAAAGGGGCGGCCCCGAGGCAGCCGAGCTGCCATTTTGCGAAGCGACGGAGAGGAGAAGTTTTTCCCCATTGCTCCGTCGCTCTTACCTTAGCCGGGAAGCTACTTCGGGCAGCGGTCCTTTTAGTTCCTTTTCTTCGGCTTCCCAGCACTTTCAAGAATGCCTTCCAAAAAGAAGGCATTGGCGAACGCGGTTCGCACTTCGAGGAGGCGCCAACCGGGTCGGAGGACCGCGACTGCGCCCCCCCAACAGCCCCCTTTGCCGGAGCCCACCGGGACCGGTGGGATGGGGTCGGTTGCCCCATGGCCCGGGACTGGGCGTCCTCAGACCGGCCCGATGGGAGCCGCGGCCTCCGGCTCTCAATCGGTGGCTCCCGGCTCTGGCCCAGTTTATACCTTGGGGCCTTCTGCCCTTGCCCCGCAGCTACCTGCGGTGGGCTTTAACCATGGGGGGTGGTTGGGTTCCCTTCCCTGGCAGGGCATACCTCCGGCCCCTCAAGGGCCGGTACTGGATTCATGGCCATATTCGGGACCCGGGGTCCAGAGACCTGACCCGGCGCCTATTATCAGTGGGCCGGCCGGCCCTATGCCCCCCATCAGTGTTGGGGGCTATGTTAATGTTGACGTCCTTCTGGCCCGCGTAGCGGCCCTTGAGGCTTCTTTGGGGGTGGTTAACCCACCCGGGGCGCCTTTGGGACCACAGGTCGACGCATCGGCTGCTGGTCATCAGCAGGCGGACGGACGGGTAGAGCTGCTTGAGGCCCGTGGGTCGGCATCAGCCGCGGCCTCACAGCTCCCCGTGCAACAGTTGCTGCTGTCAGGTACTGACCAGGCCTCGTCCACGAGCTCGGTTGCGGTCGCGAGCTCCGATGCCCACAGTGGGCCGGAACCCCTGGTAGGGGCGGCCCATGGGGGTGCAGCGTGTGAGTATGCGGTTCAAACTAGTGCACCCACACCACTACCTATACTGGGGGGGGCGTCCAGTGGCCGTGGCCCCGTGTGGCTGGCGCGGTGGTTCAGCCGCCGCCGGGCCATACGGGTGCGGCACCATCAATCCAGGGCCCCACTGGGGGTGGCACCCTCTGTCCCGTTGGGAACTTACTCGGGGTGGTGGGCTTGGTCCAGGCTCCTTTCACCGTGCCCAATGCGGCCTCTGTGCCGTTGTCGGCATTGCCTACGGCGGGGTATTCTCTGCCCCTTGGGGATCATCTTGCCCAGGCCACCAAAGAGAAAATCTGGCGGGGGGAGTATGTGGACATTTTCTCCCTTCTGAATAGAGAACCCACCAAGGAGGAGAGGGAGGGGCAGGATGAGAAAGATAAGGAACAGGCACGTCGTCGTAAGCCGCCACGCACGTGGGCCAACTGGCTGCCAGCGTACCTCATATACATGGCTGTGTACCTCAGGGCCCGGCCGGATCTGGCCATTCCGATGGTCCAGTACTTGGACAACATATACCGGGCGATGGTTGACTTCCCCGGCCCGTCGTGGTTGGCTTACGACGAAGCATTTCGCATGAGAGTGCCCCTACACCCGGAGATGAGGTGGGATGAGCCCTGCCAGAAGCTGTGGCTTCTGTATATGACCCCCACGCGCCCGGTGCCTGGGGAGAGGTACCATTGTGGACATGCGGTCCAGCGACCTGCTCCGGCACAGACACCCCGCCAGGTGGCGGGGCAGGGGGTTCCAGCCCGCCTGCTGTGTTGGACCTTCTCGGCTAATGGTACCTGCAGCAGGAGAAATTGCCGATATAGGCATGAGTGTCCCTCTTGTGCTGGCCCCCACGCTGCCTCCACCTGTCCTAGGCCGGGAGGAGCGCGGGGCAGGGGTAGAGGTGGACAGGGGGCGGCAAGACTGCCGCAGAGGGAGCTGGTCAGGCAAAAGGCCCCCTCACCAATTGATGTGGACATGTTAGAGCGTTGGCTCATGATGTACCCGAGGAGGGCAGACGCAGTTTACCTGCTTGAGGGTTTCCAGCAGGGGTTTCGCATTCCTTTCACGGGGGTCAGGGCTCCCCAAGATGCACCCAACCTTTTGTCGCTTAGGGGAAGGGAGGAGGTGGCTGCCTTGAGCATTATTAAGGAGGTGGATGCTGGCAGGGTTGCCGGCCCTTTCCCTGCCCCCCCCCCCCGTTTCCTAATTTAAAAGTTTCCCCCTTGGGGCTAGTGCCCAAAAAGTCACCGGGCGAGTTCCGCTTAATACATCACTTGTCCTACCCAGCCGGCCGATCGGTCAATGATGCTATCCCGGATGACCTTTGTTCGGTCCGGTATACATCTTTTGACCAGGCTCTGCGCATGGTGCGCTCATGTGGCCCGGGTGCACTGTTGGCTAAGTGCGACATCAAGTCGGCCTTCCGTCTTCTGCTGGTGCACCCGGGCGACTTTGAGTTGCTGGGTTTCAAGTTCCGGGGTGAATATTACTTCGATAAGGCCATGCCTTTTGGTTGTTCCATCTCCTGCTCGGCTTTCGAGTGTTTCAGCACCTTCCTGCAGTGGGCGTTCGTCCGCAGGTCGGGGTCTCGGTCTGTAGCCCATTACCTGGATGATTTCGTATTCAGGGGTGAACGGGGCTGGGACACGTGTGCGCGTCTCCTCAGTACATTTCAGACGCTAATGAAGGAACTTGGTGTCCCTTTGGCGCCCGAAAAGACCGTGGGCCCATCTACCAAGCTCACATTCTTGGGGGTGGAGATTGACACGGTGGTGCAAGCATCCAGGTTACCGGCTGATAAGGTGACACGGATCGTTGCACTCATATCCGGCTTGGTGGCTAAACGCAAGGCGTCCCTTCGGGAGCTACAGGTGCTGCATGGTCACCTCAATTTTGCTTGCAGGGTGATCGCACCTGGCAGAGCCTTTGCTCGACGCTTGTGCGACGCCATGATAGGCTTAACCAAGCCCCACCACAGGGTACGTCTTAGCAGGGGCCTTAAGGCGGATATGCTCATCTGGCTCCAGTTCCTGAGGGAGTTCAACGGGGTGTCCTTCTGGAGGTCCGACCTTCTGGCTTCCCCTCGTTTCCAGGTCCAGTCCGATGCATCGGGGTCCCTGGGTTATGGGATGTACTTCAATGGGAAGTGGGCCTACGGCAGATGGCCGCCAGCCTGGTCGGGCACGGGTCGCTTGCGCGACCTCACGTATCTGGAATTTTTTCCCATTCTGGGAGCCTTGATGCTATGGGGTGAGGAGTGGGCCAATTCGGTAGTACATTTCTGGTGTGACAATGCGGCAGTTGTCCACATTGTCAACTCACAGACGTCTAAATCTCCCAGGGTCATGGAGCTGGTGCGCCAGTTTGTGTTGTGTAGCCTGCGCCTCAATGTGCTGTTCAGGGCTAGGCATGTGCTTGGTGTTAATAATGATATTGCTGACGCTTTGTCCCGCCTGCAGATCTCCCGGTTCCGTGCCTTGGCCCCGGACGCAGAGGAATTTCCCTCGCCGCTCCCGGACGAGATATGGACACTTGGCAAGGAGAGGTGAACCGGGCGATCGGCATGTTGCTGGCGCCCCGCACGCGTAAGGCGTATCACCACGCGTTCATCACTTTTCAGGCCTTTTGTGCCCAGTTTCGACTACCTGAGGCTTGGCCTATCCCAGTCGCCCACATTCTACAATTCATGGTTTACCTACATGCCCAGGGCCTAGCACCCCGCACCATAGCATCCAGGCTGTCAGCGTTGGCATTCATGGCCAAAGTGGGGGGTTACGCTGACAGTACCACTGATTTCAGCATACGACATGTTTTGGAGGTGTGGGTGCGGGAGCATGGGCGTAGCCCGGATGACCGCCACCCAATTTCCCCAGGGGTACTTACCCACCTAGCACGGGGCTGGCATGACCTCTGTTTTGACAGGTATGAGGCCGCCCTGTTTCATGTGGCTACTACGGTGGCCTTTTTTGGAGCGCTCCGCATCAGCGAGCTTGTGATGCTGTCTAAGGCGGATGCAAGTCGTAGGGCACTGGAACTCGACGATGTCTATGTTTGCAATGATTGGGCTCAGTTGAGGATACGCTCCTCTAAAGTTGATCAGCACGGCGTAGGCAGTGGTGTAAGACTGCTACGATGTTCATTGGCGGACATCTGTCCGGTTGGTGCCCTACAGGAGTTTCTTGCACTGCGTGGCATGCACCATGGCCCGTTTTTCTGTCACCAAGATGGGTCTCCCCTTACTAAATTTCAATTTTGGAAGGTGACCGGTAAGGCACTAGCCAGTGTTGGCCTCCCTGGGGCTCGTTACGGCACCCATTCATTTAGGATAGGGGCGGCTTCTACTGCAGCTGCTTTTGGGTACTCCGGGGCGGAAATACGCCGCATGGGAAGGTGGGGATCACAATGTTTTCAGTCTTATGTTCGCCCTCTTCAACCGTGAGTACCAGTTTAGTCACTGTATTGTTCTCCCCCTCTTTTTCCTTGACAGACCCTGGGTGTCGTATTACACCGGTGGCAGTAGGGCTGGTGGGCCACAGCTACGTGCATAGGGCAGCGTCGTACGCTGCGGCAACAGAGTTGGGACCCCGACTGGGACTGGGTGCATCCGCAAGTCTCAGATGGTATGGTAAGCGCGGCATGTTATGGCGGGAACTGTTGCCATTCCTTTTATTCAGCAGGAATGCTGACCCGCCAGACATTCTGATCATACACCTTGGGGGCAATGATTTGGGACAGGTCACTGGACTATCGCTGAAGCATGCGATTTGCGGTGACCTGCCTTACTTACATTATGTGTGGCCTGCCACAACCCTCATTTGGTCAGACATGGTACCGCGGCATGCTTACAGAGGAGGGTTCGACCTCCAGGCCCTTGATCGAGCTCGTCGCTCGTTGAACAGGGCTATTGCCCGGTTCCTTCTTGACAGGGGTTGGGGGCGCGTCATTAGGCACCCCGCAATCAGCCTACAAAATTATGAGCTTTATTCAGGGGATGGGGTCCATCTGTCGCAGGGAGGTATGGACCTCCTGTTAGGAGATTGGCGAGCAGGCCTGTTGACCGAGCTGACGGTCGGGGGGGGGGGGGGGGGGGCGTCGAGCCTTTATTGAGCCTCTCCGTGTGGCGGGTAGCACTGGTAAGGTAAACATTTATGACCCACAGGTATCCGGCAGGCTCGCAATTGACTGGACAACACTAGACAGGCACAAGTTGATTAAACGTTGTCTGGTCAACGATGAACCAGGCGATGGGATGATGGCAAGAGCTATGCAGCATGCATCACCCCGTTATTTTACGGATACGCATCAGAGGGTGGGGTCAATAGTTAGGTATTGACTACGGTCAACAATTTGTTTGTTGTCAACAAACAAATGGATACAAATTGATACATTGTAACCAATTGCCGTTTGCAATTTTGGGTGGTACCTTACCAGTGTTACTTCGGCCTGCTTGCCTTAAGAATTATAATTGGTTGAATACCAATAGAAATTTATAATTCGGACTAGGGCATGAATCAATAAATGTGGCCCAATGCCGTTATCCACTTTCATCAGTGTCTGAGTCCTTTATTGGGGGGTGCGCCTGCAATGCAAGCGCGGCGCCAAAATGGCCGCCGCACTCTTTGCGGGGCCCCCCCACCGGACGAAGAGCATCCAGGTAGTTAGGGGGCGTGGCCAGCACCCTTATAAAAGGGGCGGCCACGAGGCAGCCGAGCTGCCATTTTGCGAAGCGACGGAGAGGAGAAGTTTTTCCCCTCCACCCCCTCCCTAGTTAACAGTGTGATATTTTGGTCGCTTCGGGGCCGGGTGGGAATTTTTGGCTGGGACCTACAATTGGCTCTTGGGTCCTGGCTTTTTTGCCCATCCCACACTGTTGCTATGGTTTGATATAGGGGTTTCTTTCTGCTGCTGTTGACTTTGGTCACATGGGCGGGTAGCACTGGTAAGGTAAACATTTATGACCCACAGGTATCCGGCAGGTTCGCAATTGACTGGACAACACTAGACAGGCACAAGTTGATTCAACGTTGTCCGGTCAACGATGAACCAGGCGATGGGGTGATGGCAAGAGCTATGCAGCATGCATCACCCCGTGATTTTACGGATACGTGTCAGAGGGTGGGGTCAATAGTTAGGTATTGACTACGGTCAACAATTTGTTTGTTGTCAACAAACAAATTGATACAAATGGATACATTGTAACCAATTGCCGTTTGCAATTTTGGGGTGGTACCTTACCAGTGTTACTTCGGCCTGCTTGCCTTAAGAATTATAATTGGTTGAATACCAATAGAAATTTATAATTCGGACTAGGACATGAATCAATAAATGTGGCCCAATGCCGTTATCCACTTTCATCAGTGTCTGAGTCCTTTATTGGGGGGTGCGCCTGCAATGTAGGATGGTAGCCAAAGGGTGGATGCACATTTGATGAAGATACTTTGAGTCTTTCACTGTTAGTTGTTACTTCTCTCCATATGTCACCGAAAGCGTTGCTTGCTAGGTAATTAACTTTATTATTTGGCATTGGCTTCAGGCATCCTATAAAGATATCACAGCTTTTACTGTGTGCCATGTCCACCTGTTTGCACGGCCTGCAAGATATCACACTGGGCTGGCATATTTTCCAGCAGAGTGGCACAGGGCCAAAGCTGTAGTTCTTAATGTTTCCAATCATGTGCACCCCTGGTAGCTTTCAAAAAGAATATTATTCCTTGAAGAAATCTTTTACTTTGTATTTTGTAGTGTTTTTTATGGGTTAGCATGTGATCCAAAGTAACATCTATTTATGGGAAAAATAATTATCTAGTTGGACAACCTTTCCGGTAACTTGCAGTTTCTAAGACAGGTGGCAGGTTTTTGTAAGGTTCAGTTTTAGTTTAATTCCATTCTAATATGTACAAGGTTCTTCCAGTGGTTCTGTTAGAAGATGTTCTACCATCTGAAAGCTGTCTGACTAAGCAACCTTATCAAAATGACCATGGGAAAAGCTTTCTGGATTTCATCCCATTCAAAGCAAAAGCAAAGCAATTACACTTAAAGACTGCCCTATAGTACTTAATGCACTCTCTGGATTGTTCACAAGTTAATTAGCATTTTGCCCCCAACATGCTGGGTACTCATTTTACCAACCTCAGAAGGATGGAGGGGTGAGTCAACCTTGTGGCCTGGCCAGGATCAAACTCACAACCTTTTGGTTGCAGTACAGCAGCTTAAACACTGTGCCGCCAGATATACTAGATTGCTTTTTAAAGAATTAGAGAAAGTCATGGGGCCAAAGACTGTCTTTGGGCAATAGTAATAATGGCAGCTATGTCACATCCAATATACTTCTAAATACAAATCAGTAGATAAATTATAGAGGTGCTATTTGGTTTATGCTATTTTGTTTATGTTCTGCTTGTGAGCTTTCCCTAGGCATCTGGCTAATAACTGTAAAAAACAGAGCACTGGACCTGATCGTATGTTGATCTTATCCAGGAGGCTGTGCTAGTCCATATCCTTTTTTAAAAAATGTTTCTTTTTAAATGAAGACCTGGCTTGTCCCCCAAAGTATGACATGCCTATGGCTGAGTAAAAATACAAATCCACATCCTTCCAACTAAACGATGTTCAGCTTTCTGTTCACTGCACAACATTGACATTCACAAGAGTAGAAAATTGATTTAGCATGGCTTTAACTAAATCCTGTATTGACTTATCTGCTCCTACCAAACTCAGTGAGTAGATGTACGGAGGACTGTGTTGGAGAGTGGATTGAGAAACCACCACAAAGAAAGGACTGCTTGCATTTGTGTCTGTCCACCTGCAACTGCTTTAGTACAATCCCGTAGCAGGCAGAACTGAGTTTCTTCTCTCATATAAGTAAAGCTTTATGAGAGTCAATGTCTGAATGTAAAGAACTCACATTTGGCTGTTGCAGAATGCATTTAAGAGATGTTGTGATCACAGAAGCCATGGTGTGTGTGAGTTTATAGCTCTAGGGGCCAATTCTAGCAGACATCTCCTTCACATGATTCTACCTTGTTGCAATTCCAGTTTTCTAGCCACTGCTGTGACAATTGTTGCAATTCCAGTTTTCTAGCCACTTGATGTGTGAATGACCAGGAGGATAAGAGCCCCCGTGGCCATGGGAGGCTGAAGATGCCACTACATTGCTGCACCCTCCTTGGCCCTTTCCATCCTCCAGGAGGAGGAGGACAAGAGCAGTGACTTTTGACTTTTGTTGTTGTTTTTGGACTTTCTGTTGTTGTTGGACTTCTCATAGGAGTACTGTGGGACTTCGCAAATGTGTTGCTGCGGGACTTCTCAAATGAGGTTATTTTCTCTTTTTTGTAATGCTTTTTGATACTGTGATACTGATACTTTTTGATACTGTGACTTGTGATGATTTGTGATGATGATTCGTTGAAATGTTTTTGGATTATGATAATTACATTGTAATTGTAACTGTATATTTTGTATCTTTGTTAGCTGCCCAGAGTTGCTTTGTGAGTGGGGTGGCATACAAGCACAACAACAATGCCGACGACGATGATGAAGGTGGCGACGACAAAGACGAAAACAAAAACCTTTTTATGGCTGTGGAGGTTATTCCAGTTGAGGCCCACATAGACCTTCTCAGCACCACAATCTTCATTTTGACATCACTGCTTGTAAACAACATATGCTATTGATTTGATGGGTTAGTGGTAGATAATACAGAATCATCCTGTTGAAATAAAGTTGTGTTAATATTTCACAGTTTATATATTTTGAATATCTACAGTTATGTTTATGCAGTATTAAAGCAAACATTGTGAGGGCAGCTGTTCTGAGAGCTCCAATTCACTGAAGCAGTTTTACAACTACGGCTACTACTTAATGATACACAACAGCTCAGTACATTAAGGAGATTTTTACTGGCTTTAATTATAGATAAAGCAATCAGCAGGTAATGGCAGAAGCAGAAATTGAAGTGGCCAAAAACTGAATAGAAAAACACCTGCACCTGAAATCAATAATGTTACGGATGAGAACATTAACGAGATTATTCAGTGATTTTTTTAAATAAAAAAAACACCAGAAGAAAAATGTGCTGGTCTTTGAAGAGCAAACAATACATCTTAACAATCTACTTAACAATCAAGATATCACAATACATGTCTTACAAATGAACATTTGTAACCTGCACTCTTGAGAAACGCAAAAATATCTATTGTGAGCACAGAGCAGAATTAAGCAGATTGTGATATACCATTTCAGCTAAAGGAGCCACAGATGATGTACACTTAGGTCCCCTTTCCCCAGAAATTTTCTTACCACACTAGGAAGGTCTTTGATTTGTCTCGCAGCCTTGATGATGCTAATAGCAACAACAGGCAAAAACAATCTGCATGAAGTCAACAGAAGATGACTGGGAGAGAAAATATGATGGAAACAGAAAGGAGAGGCTACGGAGACCTGGAACTACATACAAGACTTTTTTTGGTAGTTGGCTACATGTCATGTAACCCTGGTTTAAGTTATAAGAAAAGTGAAGTCAGCAAGAATATTATCCAGAGTAATATTTCTACATTAAAAGCCCAACCTGTGATACTTTATAGGACCTCTTCCTGCAGAGTAAGTTTTGGAAAGGTACCTCAAAATGCTCACTGTGCTAAATCTCTCATCACATGTACACGTGCAATAATGTCAACTGCAGCAGGTTAAGCTACAGTAGTATCATATTAAATCAATACTACTGTATCTTTAAAAACTAGTGGGTTTGTTGTACCATTACACTGATGGAGGAATGATCCCCACCTGCTGGCTTGTTTAAATAAATAATCTGGATCTCCCCTCTTTTTATGGATGGGGTCAGTGGGATTTTTAATGGGGATGGTTTTTAAATGATTTTATTGAGATGTTCTTTGTGTCTGTTTTTATGTTTTTTATCTGTCAGCCACCTGGAGTCGCCACGGTGAGGGGATGGCGATACAAATGTGAAAATTAAATTAAATTAAATTAAAATTAAATTAAATTAACAATGAACCACATGAGTTCCCAAAAGAATTATGGCATGCAAGACATTTGTAGAAAGCTTCAGTGTAGAAATGATTACCACAAAGACCATCCACAACTATGGTAATAGTGATACAACAGCTTTGCTATGCTAACTTCTTATCTTTTGTAAGGTGAGGACACTGTTTCATGTGACACCTACATATGTACAATGAAGTATAATGAAAATATATTCTGCCATTTTAAGCTGAAGCCCCCTGATGTTCCTTTAATAAAAAACATAACTTCAAGGAGATTGGTGGTCAAACTAGACATTAAGAGGCATGCTTATGATCAACCTATTTTTCTTCACATATGGGATTTCCTAATAGGTATGTGCTTCAGTGATCAGGCTTGGAAGTTAAAGCCATGTTTGCCTTCCAATTATCATTTACAAAACAGAACACATTAAATATATGATATGCAAGTCACAAGAACCACGTGCTACAGCAAACAGACGTCTTTAGTCACTCAGAGAGTCCCTCTGCCAAAAACATGATAAATATATTAGCTTGTGAAAGACAAATCACATAATGTTTAGTTGCTTCTAGCTGACAACTAGAATTGTCACTGGGATTTTCAAGGGCTCATCAACCCAGTAGCTTGGTGAGTGCTCAAAAATCCCTGTGGGAACTTCTTAATTGCCAGCTAAAATCAACTGAATGTTTTCTATATCCATAAGAAAACCACAGGATTCCAGCTATTATCTGATTTGACCTTATATGGATATACAGAAATAAATTCATCTCTAAAACTATGATATACTCACATCACGTGATTTTTATGTGTTTGTTGTGAGACTTACCAAGTGTGGATCCAAACCACTAGCAACTATCAAAAGCTGGATACCAGCATGCAGGAAAAAAATGCAGACCTTTCTTAATATTTGAATATAGGTAGTTTTATAGCTAGCAAACTGATTCTGCTGCTGGAATTGTAATATTCCCATGAGCTGTAGGTTGACAGATGTGTTATAGCACAAAACTATGAAAAGAACTCACAGATGACATTTTGCAATATTATGTGTCTTTTGAAGTCAGCATTTCAAAAACTGTGTAGATGTCATCAGAAACAGTTGATTAATTTGCTAGCACTGTGGGCTGCTCACTTATCCAGAGCAATATGTCTTTGTTTGTTTTCCAATGTGGATTTAGATAGGATATTCAGTTTTTGTTTGAAATTAAGCTGCTATGGTTTGTAAATTATCAGTTAGCTTAATTAAAATCTATTATTTAATGGGCCTGGTTTAGATATCTAGTTATAAAGCCAGAGATTAGGAGTCCAAATCCCAACTGTGCCTCCTTGACAGGGGTTGGACCCTGTGATTCACAGGGTTCCTTCCAATTCCACAGTTTAAAGATTATTATTATAAGATTATTATTTTGTATACCACTACTTGTTAAAACTGCATACTCCTGGATGAAGTGTCTCCTATTCTTTTTCAAAGAGGAGGAACTAAAATATACTGTACATACTGTACTTATAAAATTACTTCCTGACTTGAATTGTTTCATTGAAAATCTTATTGTTTTCCTGTAATTCACATTTTATGGCTCTAAGATTAATATTGGACTGTAGTGGCTTAGTGGTTACAGAGCTGAACTTGATGACTGGAAGGTCAGCAGGTCAGCAGTTCAAGAACCGAGTGTTGCACGGCAGAGAGAGCTCCCATATCTGTCCCAGCTCCTGCCAACATAGAAGTTTGAAAGTAGATAAATAGGTACCACTTTGGTGGGAAGGAAAACAGCATTTCGTATCTAGTCATGCTTACCACATTTCCACGGAAATGTCAACAGATGCAGACAGTGCTGGATCTTTGGCTGTAAACAGAGATAAACATCGCACCTTAGAGTTGGATGTGACCAGCTTTTGAGCGAGGGCAATTTAAGATTAATATTGGGATGAGTTATAAATATCTTGATAGATAGTAAGCAAAGACCCAAATGGTGGTCTTTATTTAGTTATTTATTTATTACATCTTGATCACACCTTTCCACTTTAAAAAAGCAACTAACAACAATCTTCATGACCTTTAAGAATCATGGTAGGAGATTGTAGGGTTCTTTGTGAAAAGACTTACATAATACAAATGCAGCAGCACATGGCTGTCTTTGAGAAAGAATTAAGCATTTGTGAAAAACAGGAGCAATGATAAAAATAATGATCCATTAACACTGATGGAGAAGAGGCAGGAGTACTGTAGAAGTGGAAGGTTGCTTACTTTCTTTGATTTTTCAATAGTGGTCAAGGTAGACAGTCTGAGAGTTTAAAAGCTTAAGAATAATAGCATATTCTACCTGAATTGTTCCTCCCACTTTAATTGTGCAGGAGGAAAGGTTGCTAGGTGCTCTTTTGTTATTCTAATCTACTCAGTCACCTTGTAGTGTTTTGCCCACATATATTCAGGGCTTGCAGGCTGGAAAGAAATCCTACTTTTTTGGCCCCTGACATTCTTTTTTTAAATCTATCCTGCTACAATTTGAACACTACATTTTCTTTCCCTCACAAAACAGAAGCAGGCGGGTGAAAGAAACTGTTGTTTATATTAAATGCTAGTTTAATCAAGAATTTAGTTAACTACTACAATTCTGGATAAATTGCCAGAAGACTTAATTAATGAAATAATTCTTCTTCCAGGGTTATTTATTCAAATGATAACAGATCAGCATGTTTTAGAGAACCCTGACTGTCACAGCAGTAAAAAAACAAATATAAATGTCTGTTGAGGGTAAAGTAGAACATTGGAGGAAGATGGGGCATGATAGTTTAACATGTTTTCTACACAGTAACATTTTACTACATGCCCCATGTATATATAGTAACCTCAGTTGAGGCTGGCTAATATTGTTGCAGACAAACTGGGGCCTCTGAAAAACAATGTTGTATTAATATTTTCAGGCCAGCTGGTGCCAGATTTGGACACATCTACTGTAGTACCCTAGTGAAGTCTTCTTTGGAAACAACAAGGTTTCCCTATGAGCATGAATTTTCTTTTCCTGGTAGATTATTTTATACGTCCATTCTCCCTTCTGAAAGGTCATATTCTGTTTCTGACAGCTCCAATGTTTTACTTAGATGAGCAAAGATGCAGATATGGAAGCAAACTCTAAAGGTTTGTGTAAATAAGTTTAGAACCCTTTCATCTACATCCATTCGTATATAGCAGGAGTTCTCAACCTTTTAAAGATGGGGGCCAGGTCCTGCTGCCTCAGACAGCTTTGGGGTCCGGATCGCCATTTTGCCCTTCCTCCAGCACATGGCACTTCTCGGTGAGGTTGGAGGCGGTGGTGGGCCACAGGCCACAGGTTGAGAATCTCTGGTATATGGCAATGATGGCAAACCTTGGGCACTCCAGGTGTTCTTGAACGTCAACTCCCAGAAGCCCTGATCAGCAGGAGTACTGACTTGAGGTTCTGGGAATTGAAGGTCAAGAACACCTGGAGTGCCAAGATTCACCACCACTGGTATATAGGTTTCCTAAACCAATGAACAGTAACTTTCCCTTTTGCCTTATCATCAGCATTCAGAATGATTAGCTTGAACCTTATTGGTGTCCACCTAGGGTGGTGTAAACTCTCATAGCTGACAAGGTACCAAAATATGTCTTGATCACATTGAAAAAGGAGTGCAACTGAGGATTTGACTACATGCCATAATAACCCTTTTTTGTGTGCTGTATTTGCTATGCTTGGAATCAATTTAAATATCACCAACCCCACAACATACAGCTGAGCACATTTTTTTCTTGGTAGAAATATTTTTTTTAAATACCCAGCTGGGTTGTTAATTTTGAATTGATTCTGGTTGCTTTGTTATATGATATGATATGATATGATATGATATGATATGATATTATATTATATTATATTATATTATATTATATTATATTATATTATATTATATTATAGTAATAGGCCACCTTTCTCCAACCATCCCTCTGCGCACACACACACACACACACACACACACACACACACACAAACACACACACCAACTGTGTCAGGCAGCTCAGCTACATAGCACCTCCTTCCCCTGTAGGCCCATCCCAAGGGGATGGGGCTTGAGTCAGTGCTTTCTGGAGGCCAACGACAACTCTGGCCACGCCGCCTTTTCCGATTGACTGCGTCATTGTCCTGCCTCTGCCATGCTCATGCTGGCCTCCCTGATTGGCTACGGTGTGCCACAGTGGCTGCTGTTGGGTGTATTTTTTCTGTTTTTTTCATTTTGGAGGGAGTGCACCCCGAACCTTGCCTCTGGACCTCGACTATGACCTTCTCTGTACCACCAGGTAACTCTGTGTGCAGTGTGGTTGGGGACACTACAGGGGTGTGGATTCGTATTAAGTACCCACAAGAGGATATCTCTCTTTTATAGATATAGATTAAAAACAGGATTAAAACATAAAAACATATTTAAAAATATCTTAACTAAAAACCAGAATTCAGGGACTCAGTTATAATTATTAAAAGCCTGCCTGAAGAGACGAGTCTTCTGCTGTTGGCAGAAAGATAAAAGGGAGGGGGACTGAATTCTATAAATGAGAGCTGCACATAAAAGGCCCTTTCTTGTCTCCCCACCAAATGTACTTTTGATGGCAATGGGAGTGAGAAGAGGGCTCCTCTCAAGATCTTAAGAACCAAGTAGATAATATGGAAAGATACGTTCCTTTAGATAGCCTGAATCCAAGCCATATAAGGCTTTACAGGCAATGACTAACAAATCATTTTGACATATGTCATTTCCTGTTTTGGAGTAAATTGTTTCACTAGATTTGCCAAGCTTTCACTGGCCAGATAACCTAACTCATAACTAATTTTAATCTGTTGCAACTTTTGTACCACATCACTTCGTTGATTAAAGCTACAATTTGTAAAGCAATCTGGAATATCGATCTAGTGTTATGCCACTTCAAGAATTTATATACATACAGTACTGTATTTTTCAAGTGGCATAGCTCTGGCTAAAAATTAACTATTAAAATATTTAAGAAGTGATTTAAGATAGCAGTCAAGACATTTCTACATGAGGAAAAATCACAGCACAACACAGTGGTCACACAGAATAAAACCATGCTTTTCAGCATGATGAGGGAGGAAAATTTTGAGTCAAGAGAGGGCCAATTCACTTACAAATGCAAAGATTTGAAATCATCTGTAGTCCACTGAATCAATATAGAGGTACCACACCAGTGATGCGCTGCTCCCGGTGCCAATGGGTGCGTGGGCACTGGTAGCGGAAATTCCCCCAGGCCATGCCCACCTCCCTGCCCCAGGCCATGGTATGGCCAGCCAAGTGGGCATGACCCACAGAGTTAGCCGCACCCACAGAGTTAGCCACACCCTGGGTGGTGGTAGTAAAAAAATTGCAGCACATCACTGTACCACACACATTACAACTGAGTGTTCCCACACCAACACAAAGGCCACATGGCATTAAATTGTCTTCACTAAATCTGAACCATCTCCCAATCTATTTCAACATTGTAGTCACCCTCAGAGAATTAACTGCAATTAGATGTAGCAAGTTACAATGCAGTGTGAAAAAACCATGTTGTTATATAAATGTTTTTCCATTCATCTAATCATCTATGATCAAGATACTTGTTCAATGAGCATCTGTCTACAAGTTATGTACAGGGAATGATATTCTTAAAGGTGAGGAAAGAAATCAATTCCTCATTCAAACCACTGGGAGCTAATGTACGCAAGCTCAATATTCAGTCCATTTCTTTAACAAAGATTTTTCTCTTTTGTCAATTGTCCAAATCTTCACTTCATTTGCATAATAATTATTTTCAATGTAATAAGTTGACCAAGGGAAACCCTATTCTTTTGTTCCTGATATTAGTTTGATTTTCTCTTTTTAACACCTTATTTGAGCATTTTACCTATGTATATTTTATTACACGGGCATTTTATGCCATATACTGTACTAATCAAATAGTGTGGCAAGTAGTAATCTCTCTCAACCTGTAACTCCTACCATTTTGATTGTGAAGAAACTCAAACATTTTACAAGTATACTGTCAATAGATGCAGTGGCCACACAATATGATAGCCCAGGGGAGGTGATACTCCTGTATCACTCCTTGTGATATCTTTCTAAATTCATTTTTGGTTATAATATCAGCAGTATTTTTTATCCTCTTAAATAGAATGAGTGGTCTCTCTTGCCACCCCACATTTATTCAAAATATCCTTTTAGTTTGTTGGTTTCACCATCAAAGGTTAAAACACAACTGTTCCTATTTTCATTTCTCTCCTATGTCTGCTTAAAAGATCCTTTCATGCTGTGTGAGTGGCCTTGACAAAGCTGTTTTTGATTACACAATTAGGGTAGCCTTTATCTTTCAACTGTCTGCTAAGTACACTTGATTCCCAGAGGAAATCTTTCTGGTGCATGCAGTTTCTTTTAATCCTTAAGAATGACCCATAGGGAAAGTTGCAATTATAGGGATTTGAGGTGGGAACTGTCAGATCTAAGGTAAATGTTAAGGTCAGATGGTTCTCTATATCTTCTTTCTTTACAGTTAAATCTAGGAGGTTTATTTTTTTTATGATAGCATTTGGTGTCAAACTGAGTGTCTGTATCTATATAATTGACTCACACTCTAAAATCTATAAGATCTCCTTCAGTGCCTCTCTGTTTAGCCACTAAATTAGATTATTTACAAAGGAATTGTTAATAGAGATCACAGTCCCTTCAAAGGACTTCATGTAAAGGTTAACTATTTCTGAGGTCCTGGCACATCCCATAGCCACTTTTAAAATCTTCCAGTAAAATTTATTATCCAATTTAAATTAATTATGTTGAGAGCCAATTCAGCTAAAGCAGGTAAAAAGTATGGGAGTGAAAGTCCTTCGGTTCTCATGTCTAAGGATTCTGTAATGATGATAAGCACAACTTCTTCTGTTATATCAGTATACAGTATACTGTATAAAACTTTAATATACATAGTAACTAAAATGTCATGGTCCTCTAGTGTAATATATTCTATATAGTTTTAAATATCCCTGGAATCCAGTACAGAAGAGGAAATAACCATATAAAAGTGTTGTTGTTTTTTAAATAGCCCACACATTTGGATATGGTTTTTCAAACAGAATTGGAACCAGAAACAATGGGCATCCCTGCTACTGGATTGGTGCCCTTTTGGATTTTGAGTAAAGTTTTGAAAATAGTATCCTTAGACTAGTATTCAGTATATTTTTTGCTAATTAATACAATTCAGATTTAAAACTTCTTCAAGAGTAATTTTAATTGCTTTGGTAATCTGCAAATGGGATCACAGGAGCATGGACTGTAAGCAAGTGCATCAATTAATTGTGTTGGGGTACACAGAAAGAGCCTCCTCAAAGATTGTGGTATTTTTGAACCACAATTGGCCCAGGCAATGGCCACCTTGTACAGGCTAATCTTTTTCACACTAGGTCAAACAAAAGGAACTATGGAATGAATTCACCAAAAGGTTGCTTCATTTTTGCAGTTTCACATCTGGCCTAGACATGGAAGAAGAAGTTAATTGTGTTAAAATCTCCTGTTTGTAATCTGGTATTCTGAATAATGATAGAACTCCCACCCCCATCCACTTGTTTTATATTAAAGGAAGAATAAGAAGCTAGATCTTTTAAAGCTCTACAATCTGTTCTGCCCATGTAGGGCCAAAGCTGCACATCTGATTTTTTCTGATTTTACTTCTATGACAGTGCTTTCAATAAATGTTATACAGTAGTTGGATTCTGGTTAGCAGGGAGCATGGAGGAAGAAAGAGTTCTGAAAATCCTCCTGGAGTCAGATGGCTGACTTGTTGGTTGCCAAAAAATGTTATAGTTTGATTTTTTTTTTTTGAGAAACCTGAACAAATGAAGTTGGATCTGGAGGGGGAGTGTACATAAAAGACAAACCTTTCCCTAAAACATGTATTTCCACAGAATTAAGATTTCTGTGAGAAATATTTATCACTGTTGATTTCTCAGAGGCTGGATCAATGGGGGAGTCACCCATTTGTTTCTTTTTCTGTTTTTGATGGCGTCTTTGCAGTTCTTGCATTCGTTGTAACTAGTGGTAGGCTCCAGCAGGTTCGGACAGTCACACGCAGTCACCTGGCCATGCCCACATAGTTAGCCACTCCCACATTGTGGTAGTAAATTTTTTTGAAGCCCACCACTGGTTGTAGTTCCAAGAGAGAAGGAGAAAATGGAAAAAGAAGGCTGTAGCTGCATTTTATCTATGCCACTACCTGCACCTGCCACAGATTCCTGTCCTGTATGAGAAATTATGGAATTGTTCTCCAACCAGAAGGATACTTTCTTGTTGTTTTTCGCATTGCCAAGGTTAAACTTTCTTAGAAGGGGCTTCAGTGGCTCAATGGTTAAGAAGCTTGCCTTGTTAGCTGGAAGGCTGGCTAGCCGGCAGTTCGAGACCCAGGTACTGTATGATTGTTTGAGTGTCCGTCTTTATTCCCAGGTCTTGGGGACATGAAAGTAGTCTCATTTGGGTGTTTCCTGAGTGGAGTTTCTTCCGCAAAAATCCTTTCAATCCAGAATAATTTCTGATGTGAAATTATTAATATTAGAACTCTCTTAGTAGCATAATCTGCTTTGGCTCTGAAAATTTCCTGTATTTAAACACTTTCAACTTCTCATAATAGCTTCTGAGAACTTTGTCCAAAGTAGCCATGTTTTGTTCTTTTTCTTTGGTTAGATACTGTTTATATTTTTCAATTTGTTCATTCAAAGTATTCTTTAGTTTTGCATTGACTTTGGAGGATGTGTCAATGATCAATATAATACAATCTTGTGAATACTTAAGTATAGTATCTCATTTGGCCACAAACTAAAACTTTCTCTATAAATGCTTGGTTCATTTAATATCCTGAATTCTTGAACATTTCAATATGTTAGAAATGTAAATGCAACCCAGTGTTTGCATGTGACAGGAAAGACTCCCTTCCAGGCAAATCAAACTTGTTTTGTTTGGGTCTAAGCAGCCAGAAAAATTACTGTCTTTCTGTCACAGGGGTTATCTGACTCTGTTTACATGTCTTTTGGTTCTTCTGTGTTTTTGCTTCTTAGCATTTCCATCTTCCTAGACACATGGCTATAAAGAAAGGCTATCTTCACCTACATTTTCAAAACTACTTCAGCTGAATTTCCCTACCTGCAGTATTAAACTGATGCCACCCTACCAAGACTTCTGAGTACATGTATATTCTGAGCACGTTTTTGTGAGTAAATACTACTTATTTCTTTTTTTACTTTAAACTTTTGTCTGTGTAATCATTGTAGTTTTCCTGTTTGTTACAATAAATTATTATTATTTTTAGTAAAAAAAAAGAGGAGCTTGCTTTAACACAAAGCCTAATTCTGCTTAGTTTTTTGCTGTGCAACTACCAAATAATCACAAATTACTCAATTGGATGTGGGTCCAAACTAAACCACTAAAATGGCAGCTTATTTAAGCAAGTATTTTGAGGAGTTTATTGTTTTAGAAATAAAAGTTTTTGTGTGCTTTTCTCCACCTTTTCAACCAAAATAGGCAGTCAGATAAAAGGACAGATAAACTTTTTTGTTTGTGCTAAGTATAGAAGTAGGATGGATGTAAATCAGACATTAGAAGTTCATGGGAAATCACCATAATTGACTTTCCATCATTTTGAACAATGGAACCATTGCTTGAAATATGAGCTGATTGCTTTGAAACCTTTTGAATACATAGAACACCCCAGAGCTATTGCAGAAGGGGATGTTAAAGAGAAATGAAAAGAGAGTGACTCAAGAGCACAATCATTAATCTGCTGCAGTTTGACTGACATGTCACTCAGTTATGTGGTAAATTCAGATAGTGCAGCATATATACTTTAAAACTTAAGATACATATTTGGGGTTTCAAGCTAAGTGTCTGAAATTGCCTCAATCACAGAATTGACCAGGATTTGCCTTGATAACACCGGAGACTAAGACAAATATATGTTTCCATTTTTAGGAGTCAAAGACATTTTGAAATTGATGGGATTTTCATTGAATGAAAGTCAAAGAAGGGGATTTCTCATAGGGAGTTTGGGAGATTCTTTTGCAGCTTTTAAACCCATTCTCATTGCATGGAGCCAGAGTTTTCAAGAAATTCTGAGGGCACTGAGAGAACAATGCAAGAATTACAGGGTTCAGTGGCTAAAGCACCACATTATTTTAGCCACATGTTATGTATGCATGTACAATGTCTCTTTAAATGTATGAATGTAACCAGCCACAATCACAATGTATCTCAGGTGCTAAGGAACGCGAGCAAGCCGCCCATAGAGGGCAGCTGCGAGCGTTCAGTCTCACATGGTCCACATTCCCCAAATCACGAACAGCCGCGGGAGATTCCCCCGCATGACAAAGGACTACAGAAAACAACTACAAGAAGAGAGGCGTGACCTGGGCGAGGCCACGCCGGTAGCAGCCAATGAGCTACCGTGCAACCAGATTCAAATGTATTATGTACTGTATATAATGAGATGTACCTCCGCCATTACCACATGTTCATACTGACCATCAATGAATAAACCTGTGTTAGTCCTTCCTGCGACTCCTTCTTTGTCTCCTGTGCAAGACACCAAATTGGCGACGAGGATGGGATCGATGGCGAATCCCAAAGTCAAGCCGTACCAGTTTGATGTCAGCGAACCCGAGCAGTGGGAGCTCTACGAGTGCCAGTTTCGGCACACGATGGAGGCCGCCGGCGTCCACGACGACACGAAAATGCGCTCGCATTTCCTGTCCCAGGTGGGACCGGCTGCGATGCGGATCTTGATGACCCTCGTGGCCCCCCGGAAGGTGGATGAAGTGCCCATCGACCGCATCTTGGAGAAGCTTCGTGAGCACTTCCAACCGCCGGTCTCAATCTTCCCAGCCCGGGTCGCGTTTCACCGGCGAGACCAGCGCCCAGGCGAATCCGTGTCCGCCTACGCGGCAGCCCTCTGGCTGGCAGCGGTGCACTGCCAATGGGACGACCTGGACCAGGGCCTCCGAGACCGCATGTTGTGCGGGTTGAGGGATGAGGAGCTGCAGAGGCGCCTGTTGACCCGCGACAGCCGCCTCACGTTCAACGAGGTACTGCGGGAGGCCCAAGCAGCCGAGGAGGCCAGGAGCGGAGTCAGGCTGTTTAAGTCCCGAGGGGCCGCGGCCGAGAGGGCCAAGTCGCCAGTGCAAGCGGCCCGGCGGACACCAACAAAGACTGCCTGGTGGGCCCCCAAGCCACCCGCCAGCTCACCAGCGATATCCGAGGAGTCGTCGACGACGGCAGACCCCTGTTCCAGCGAGGACGACGACGTCCAGCGGATACGGAAGCGCGGGGAGAAGCGTGAGACCCGCGACAGGCAAGACCGCCGCTGCGACGGTTGTGGGGAGCCGCACGACCGCACGAGGTGCCTGTTTCGCAAGGCCGAGTGCCACAACTGCGGCCGGAAAGGGCACATCGCCAGAGTTTGCAGGTGCGGACGGACCGAGGACAGGAGCGGCCCAAGTCACCCCCGGGGACACCAGCGAAAGGCGACCGGCACGAGGAAGGTCTCAACCGGCTTCGACGAGGAAGGCGTCAACCGCGTGGGACTGGAGCACCGACGTTTTTTCGTTGAGGTACAGTTACAGGGGCTCCCAGTGAGAATGGAGATAGACTCGGGGTCATCCTATTCTATCCTATCCCAGAGAGAGTACATGCGCATTCCCCCAGAGGCGCGGCCCAAACTGCGGGCATTAAGGTCAAACTTGCGGGACGTGCAGGGAAATGGGATCCCAGTGTTGGGGGTGGGAAAGTTCAAAGTAAAATTCAAGAACTATTCCGAGAGACTGCCCCTAGTCGTCCTCAAGGGGGGAGATGCTGCCTTCTGGGAACACAGTGGTTTGCTCCCCTGGGAATCGAACTGTCCGGCATTAACGCCATCGAGACTGACCCAATGCGGGATGTGTGCAATGCGCACCCGGACGTTTTCAAAAAGGGGCTCGGAACGTACAGGGGCCCCCCAGTCTCTTTTGAACTGGACCCAGAGATCCGGCCCATCCGCCTCAAGCCAAGGAGAGTGCCATTCGCCCTAAAGGACAAGATCGAGGCGGAACTGGACAAACTGGTGGGGCAGGGGATTCTGGTTCCAGTTGATTCGGCGGAATGGGAAACGCCGATTGTTACGGCACTTAAATCAAACGGGGAGGTCAGGATTTGTGCGGATTATAAATGTACGATTAATAAGGCCATTCGGCCAAATGCATACCCGGTGCCTGTGGTCAGCCACCTACTAGCCACGTTACATGGGGGAAGGTGTTTCGCCAAGCTAGACTTAGCGCAGGCATATCAGCAGCTCTCGGTAACCCCAGCTGCTGCCGCCGCACAGACGATTGTAACCCACAAGGGAGCCTTTAAAGTGACGCGCCTCCAGTTTGGCGTGAATTCGGCCCCCGGGATTTTCCAAGCCCTCGTGGAATGCCTATTAAAGGGACTCCCAGGTGTTCTCCCCTACTTCGACAATGTCCTGATAACAGCGGGGAGCGAGGCAGAGCTAGCCAGGAGGTTAGATGGGGTCCTCTCAGTTTTCGAAAAAGCGGGGCTTCGCCTTCGAAAGGACAAATGTGTATTTTTCGCAAGAGAGGTCGAATTCCTCGGGTTTAAGGTAACCCCAGAGGGAATTCGCCCCTCGGAGTCCAAGGTTGTGGCCGTAAAGAATGCCCCCCGCCCCACCGCAAAGCCAGAGTTGCAGTCTTTCCTAGGGCTCCTCAATTTTTATCACTCATTTCTGCCAAGGAAGGCATCAGTCGCGGAGCCACTGCACGCCCTACTAAAAAAGGACGTGGCTTGGCGGTGGGGGGACAGGCAGGAGAAAGCATTTAAAGAGCTAAAGTCACTCCTTTCCTCGAATGCTGTCCTGACCCACTTCGATCCGAGAAAACCAGTGGTTCTAGTATGTGATGCGTCCCCGGTGGGGGTGGGGGCGGTCCTGTGCCACGTGCTAGAGAGTGGACGGGAGGCCCCGGTGGCATACTATTCAAGGTCCCTTTCAAAGGCTGAGCGCAATTACGCGCAAACGGATAGGGAGGCCCTAGCCATAATTGCGGGAACGAAAAAGTTCCATGACTTTTTGTATGGCCACGAGTTTACGGTGGTGACTGATCACAAGCCGTTGCTGGGGATCTTCACTACCGGCAAACCGACCCCCCAAATTTTATCCCCCAGGATGCTGCGTTGGGCTATATTCCTCAACGCTTACCAGTACGAGCTGATTTACCGCCCAGGGAAGGAGATCTCCCATGCAGACGCACTATCCCGATCCCCTCTCCCTAGCCTAGGAGACCCCACATGCGAGGTGGAGCAGGACCACCAAGTCCTGCTGATCGAGGCCCTCGACTCACCCCCCATTGTTCCGGCCGACCTCGCCAAGGCGACGGCGGCCGACAAGACTCTAGCCCAAGTCAGCTCCTGGGTTAGAAAAGGGTGGCCCACTACTTCCCCGGGGGAGGAATTCCAGCCGTTTTGCAGACGCAGAGTGGAGCTCTCCCTGGAAAGGGGTTGCTTACTCTGGGGACAGCGGGTAGTCATTCCCGAAAAGTTGAGGGCCAGCGTGCTAAAGCTACTGCACACCAGTCACCCAGGAATCGTGCGCTCCAAGGCCCTAGCCAGGAGTTTCGTTTGGTGGCCCAAGATAGACGCAGATATAGAACGGTTAGTGGGCACGTGCGAGAGCTGCCAGAGCTCTTGGCCCGAGGAATCCAAGCTGCCCCACAGGGAATGGGACACGGCCCGTGGGCCATGGTCCAGGATTCATGTCGACTTCGCTGGCCCGTTCCGTGGGGCCACGTTCCTACTGGTAGTCGACTCCTACTCCAAGTGGTTGGAGGTAATCCCTATGAGCAGCACCTCCTCCGCGGCAACCATTAGGCAGTTGCGCAAGCTTTTTGCCTGCTTCGGCCTGCCAGATGTTCTCATGAGCGATAACGCGAGTACCTTCACGTCTGCAGAGTTCAAAACGTTCATGGAAAGAAACGCAATTAGGCACATCACAGCTGCCCCGTTCCACCCCGCCACAAACTGTCAGGTAGAGCGCCAAGTGTGCACTACGAAAGACGCACTGCGGCGCATGGGTCCCGGTGAGTTGAACCTGTAGCTGTGCCAGTTCCTCATCTGCTACAGGACAACCCCCTTAGCCTCAGGTTTTTCCCCAGCCGAACTCCTCATGAGGAGGCGTCCGGTAACACTTTTTGACCGGATGGATCCGTCCAGGGTGGAGGATGAAGGGAGGAATATAAGTATGGGGGCAGGGAGGTCCAAAAGTTTTGCGATAGGGGACCCGGTTCACTGCAGAAACTACGCGGCCTCGGGACCAGCGTGGGTACCGGGCACAATTGTGGAGCAAACGGGGCCGGTATCCTACAGGGTCGAAACCAATTCAGGTCTACTGTGGAGAAGGCACGCCGACCAACTCAGAAGGCGAGTCACAGGGGAGGGGGCATCAGCGTTAGGGTCCTCCCCCACCCGCATTACCCAAGGGGGAGACACGGCGGAACCCGCGGATACAAACGTGTATCCTGGGTTCCCATCCACAGAGGAGGATACTTTGAAAGAGAGGGATCAGTTCAGTAATGATTTTGATTTTTCGTACCAGGGGGAGTTAGCGGAGTGGTCCCCCACCCGTCCTAGCGAGAAGAGGGGTTTCAGTTCAGCCTCTGGTACCTCCAGCCCCCCCGGTTCCTGCATCCTAGAGTACACCATAGCTCCGGCCCCTAAAAGACAGGCGGCTGGCGGGAGCTCACCCGCCCCCGCCGCAATCTCCCGAACTCCCGAACAGACAGCAGGAGGTGGCGGGACCGCGAGGGCATCCTCGTCGGTCCCGAGGTTCGTGCTGGGAGGGTCCCCGGGCTCCTCAGGAAGTAGACAGGGGTTCACTTCCCAACTGTTCATTCCATTCCCGTCCCCCAAGACAAGGGCATCGCAAGCTCCCCACAGAACCACTAACGAGTCTCCATTTTCCGTTGCAGGACGAGACTCCACAGAGCCAGGAGTCACAGGCTCCCCTGTATTAGGTCAGGCGGCCGCACGCCCCAGGCGCACTTGCGGAAAGCCACAATGGTTGAGGGACTTCGTCCCATCCTAGGGGGGAGGGATGTTATGTATGCATGTACAATGTCTCTTTAAATGTATGAATGTAACCAGCCACAATCACAATGTATCTCAGCTGCTAAGGAACGCGAGCAAGCCGCCCATAGAGGGCAGCTGCGAGCGTTCAGTCTCACATGGTCCACATTCCCCAAATCACGAACAGCCGCGGGAGATTCCCCCGCATGACAAAGGACTACAGAAAACAACTACAAGAAGAGAGGCGTGACCTGGGCGAGGCCACGCCGGTAGCAGCCAATGAGCTACCGTGCAACCAGATTCAAATGTATTATGTACTGTATATAATGAGATGTACCTCCGCCATTACCACATGTTCATACTGACCATCAATGAATAAACCTGTGTTAGTCCTTCCTGCGACTCCTTCTTTGTCTCCTGTGCAAGACACCAAACCACACCTGGAGAAAAACCATACATCGTGGCCAACCAGCTACTTGTTTCAATTGTGGAAATAAAGATCATGAGGCCAGGGAGTGTTCTGCCCCCAGAAATGCCCCAGCCAATGATAGCTCATCTCACTCTGAACATAAAGGGCAAAGAAAACAGGCTGATGACAAAGAGAGACAATTGGGATTCAAACAAGACATTCAAGTTTATGAAATGGGCCTTTGTGGCTTATGAATTTACAGAAAGCTTAAAGAGATGAGATTGTTGGATAGTTCACACTGGCTATAGCTTTCATTCTGCTTTCCAAAGATATTTATTTCAAAACTTTGATGGAAATGCTTCTGGGAATATAAAAGTTGTTAATGGCCAGTTCATGAAAGTGCAAGGAAAAGGTTCTGGACTTTTGCACTATAAAATCCCAGATGGAATATGCTAGAATACTGTGAGCCAAGTACACTTTATACCTGGATTAGACTGTAACTTGTTAAGTGTTTCTGACCTGGATAAAAAGGATTACTGTGACTGCTGAGAATAGAAAATGCACAGTGCAGAAAAATGATGAATTTTTTCCAAGCTTTTGATTCTAGTGGCCTGTATAAGTTGGATCTTAGAGATCATGAGGATGAGGATGGTATGCAGCAGATTGACAGAGTGCTACTGGAGGACGAAGATGAGAAAAGCATGGATCTGTGGCATCATTGCTTTGCACACAGAGACCCTAATCCCATAGCACAACTCTAGAACAAGCAGCTTGCTACAGGTATCCTGGTAAATCCATGCGATGAAAGCACACAACCAGATGTGTAAATAGTATTACAGAAAAGGGTGTGTGAGCCTCATTTCAGTCAAGTACAGGACTGAGAAAAGAAGCGTTAGAGTATTAGAGTTAGTAAACAGTGATCTGCATGGTCCAATGAATGTGCCATCAGTGGAAGACAATAGGTGTACTAATATCTGTGGATGATTTATTGAGGAATTGTGTTACTTACATGCTGAAGGAGAAGAGTCAAACATACAACATGCTGAAGAAGTACATGGTAAAAGTGAACTACAAAATGTAAGGCAACACCAAGCATTTTGGACAGACATACAGAAATTGGGCATGAGTACATTTTACATGAGATGTAGACGTTCCTGGAGGAACAAGACAGGTGGACTCTGGCATATACACCTGAGTAGAACGCAATAGCCATGAGGAAGCCAAGATCTCTTTTGGAGATGACAAGATGCATGCTTGCTCATGCAGAATTGTCTAAGAAATTTTGCTGCGATGCAATCATGATAGCAACATATCTCCAGAACAGATTGCCAGTCAAATCAACCTCAAAAACATTATTTGAACTGTGGCATGGCAGAATGCAAAATATAAAATACATTAATTTTTGGAAGCCCGACCTATGTCTGCACATCCAAAGAGAAAAGTCAGAAAGTTGATTCTAGAATTGAGCAGACTATTTAATGGGGTCTAATTCTTGCAACAAAGACTACAGAGTTGTGATCATGAGAACTGTTGAAGTCAGCACTAGACATGTAGTTCACTTTGATGAAGAAAAGAAAGCTGACAAGGAAGGAACTATATTATATTATTCAGAAGGACAAGACTACAACAATCCGCCCTGAGTCGGCCTTGATCGAGTGGGCGTTATAGAAATTTAACAAAATAAATAAATAAAATAAATAAATCAGCCTCTATTAGATGTAAATAATGATGCCAATATCTGCACAACCTGGACCAGATGAAGAGGAGGAAGAGGAAGAAAACTGTACACCAAGAAAAGGAGACACAGCTGGATGATTCACCAAAAGAGGGAAAAGGCAGAACAGACCATCTACTGTTCTTCTGTAGACATTGCTGAATCACCTAACAACAAAATCTTCCTCTTGTCTAGAGCAGGCCTTGATCTGTTCACCTTTGTCCAATCCAGTAGTGCATCCAGACAACACTGACGATGGTGGACAGTATTCACTGCAGATGTGTTGAAGGAGAGATAGAGTTGTGTGTCATCAGTATATTGATGACGCGAGACCCTAAATCTCTGGATGACCTCTTTCAGATAATGAACTCCTGTGGGATTCCACAACTGAGGTGTGACATGTTGCCTGTCAGGGATGAGAAGTCTACAAATGGTTAAGCATGTTGAAGGAGGCCTAAAGCAAAAATGAAACCCAGTTGTCACTCTGCATATGTGAAAACAATGTACAGCTAAAACCTCATCCTTCTTACTTACTCAGTGGACAGCACGTATATTTTATGCTAAATCATTCACTCATATACACATAAAATATTTATTCTGTTAGAAACAACTCTTTGATATAGACCCTGGTTTCATTGAAAGTTTATAATTCTGCTTCTATTAAAATAGTTCAGGCAACCAGCTGTATTTTATGACTCCCTCTCATACTCTCTTCTACATGTGCATTTTCTAAAGATGCATAAAGAAGCTCAGGCTTTCATTACTGAAGCATGCACTGTGAACAGACTCATACTTTCTTTGATAGTCCAGTGACATAACAGATAAGTTAAAAACACACTTCCTCTCTTGAATGCATGAATAGATACTTCAACTCAATTTCATTGAATAATGTCATCAGATCACCTCTTCATACTTGTCTGTGGTTGGGTTCAGTGGTTCGCACCAGTTCACCAGAACCGGTAGCAGAAATTCTGGCTGGCCCTGCCCATCCAAGTTTGGAAAAAAAGTAGTCCTAATTCAGGTGCAACACAGGGCTTCCCCCTGGCCACTCCCACCATATCACACCCACAGAGTAGGTAGTAAAAAAAATTGAATCCCACCACTGGTTGTGTTCCTAGCTAGTGGAAAACACATCTTTTGGAAAGCTGTTTCATTCTTTGATCCAGCAGTATACTAGGGCAATAGCTTGTCAGCAGCGGTGGCTGCAACCTGATCCAAGTATATGGTTTTCCCCCTGCCCCAGGATGCTGGGAGGCCTGGTCTTGGAAGCCAGCTGGTTCTGGGCTGCCTTCGCCTCCCGAGAATCAGGAGAAATGCCACTGGCGTGAATTTGTTTAAGGTGGATCCCACCTTGCCATGAAGTGACCCACACACTATGATTTCAGAGCCATCTCCTGTGGTGCATATGAAATGAGACATGCAGGATTTAACACCAGGACTGCAATGAGGATGCGCCTTCACAGCCAGTCCATCTGGCATGGCCTCTTCCACCTCCATGACTTTTGGGAATCAGAGTTCCTCCTCCACACATTTTGCCCTTGGGCCCAATATGATGGTTTCCAGTGGCATTTCCTCCACTGAGGGGACCATCACCCCACCTAAAGGGGCTCATCTGCCATAGCCGTTGGCCCCTTTAGGGCGTCACATTTTTTATCACCGCCCAACACTTGGTGTTGAGTCACTGGCTGTACGGTCTATTCCATTACCATATTGGAATGTCCTGCCAGACAATGGGTAATAGATACCTCCTGTTTAAATCACCCTGGGCAAAGGGACTGAAGAACAAACACACTTTTTCTTTGAAGACAGTTGTGTATGGCTAAGAAAACTAATGCATGATTTTACAGATAAATATGCCACTGGTTTGAGACGCTTTTGTTTTAAAATTTACATTCTTCCTTGTGAAGACTCTAAATTACATCAGTATACATAATGTATTAATTCATTTGCATGTGAAACTGGAATAAAATTCAAGTGATTAGCTGAGCAGAGTTCTTTGCAGTACATGTTTCTGAAAAGGGAGCAGTGTGTTAGTATGATTAGCTTGCCAAGCAATTGCTAAGACAAGGTAGATGAATAGTTGGATCTTTACTTTAAAATTGATATCAGTGGACACACTTTGTTTGTAAATAACAACTATGAAGTATTTTTTTAAAAGCAAAGACGGGGAGCTTCCAGATCACAGTCTAAATTTGATCTGACAGCCTGCCCTGTTTTTCCTTAGGATGGGGCCTAACTCCTAACCAAAGCCTTCCCAAAGCTCACTATCCCTAAGGGAATAGGGAAAGAGAAATGGTGGAGAGCAGCCTCAAATATGGCAGTTTCTGTGTGTTTTGTTCCTTTGTTGCCTTCCTGGTACATGCTCAACCGGCATTGGAGGGTTGGCTAAGACACAAGGTCAACTTGTGAGCTGTGATCAGTCCCACAGGGTGGGAAAAGTGCAATCGGAATCATACGAGGCCACGCAAAGCTGCCTTTGTCTGCAATTTCCTGGATCCATAGCCATCAAAAAAATTATTCCAGCAATGAAAAAGCTGAATTACTACTCTTGGAACCCTTGAAGAGCAGTAATTCAGCTTTCAAATTGATGGCTTTCAACATCAAAATGTAACAAAACTGGAAGTGGACTTAAGCTATTTCCAGGGTTTTTTTTGTCTTCATGCCACCCATATTTTAACATTTTTGCTTTCAGAGGCTCCCATAAGAAGAAAATTTGTTCCTGAACATGACTGCTGTGAGAAAGGTTGTTGCTGAATTCAGCTTATAACAAGAGGTATTCCATCTTGCATCAGGATAGATTTGAGAGGTAGGGAGGAGTGGTATACAAGTTAAACAAACAAACATATAAATAAGAGTTGTGAAAAATCTATAAATTATGCACTTATAATTTGCACTTGCCTTCCTTCACACCCAGTTCAGGTTTTTGTGTCTTTCATTCCTGGTTCAATTGTGATTTCTTGTTTGAACACTGAGCATTATTTTCCATGAATCTGAAGTGTTTATTTTTATGTCGCTCTTCAGATGTGCTCATTGAGGTGACAGATCTGCAAATAGCATACAATAGAAAGCTACTCAGCCAGCTGGTTATACTGTAGATATATCTAAAATTATTAATACTGTATATCCTTAATGGAGAATTTTTCGTGCTTTCTGTAGTTTTCCCCAAGTGTGTATGTGGCTGTAGGTCAACCACTATGATTAGGTTTGTTTGTGTAAGGATCTTGTTCAACAGATGCTATGTGTTAATACAGGAATTCCTAAACCCCACAATTAAAAAATGAAGTAAAAGTTGTAGCTGGCCAAGGGTGTTTGAGGGGTTTGCACAGACATGTATGGAGATTTAGCATCAGAGATACATGAAATCTGTTTCAGATCATTTAAATCTAACTAGACACTCTTTACAGGATTTGAAAGTTGCAATTCAGGAGAGGAAACATTACAGAATAAGAATCCAAAGAGAGACAGTTGAGATAAAATACATATGCTGGGTACCATTCACAAAGGACTGAATATTAGTCAAGGTTCTTAGGTCATTACCAAATGTGAAATGCTATAATAATTTTGTGTCAGAAATTATTCTTGGTTGAAATGATTTTTGCAAAAGAAACTCCACTCATGGAATGCCCAAATGAGGCTCCTTTCATGTCCCCAAGAGCTGGGACAGAGACGAGCGCTCAATCCGTCATGCAGTACCCGGGTCACTAACTGCTGACTTGCCAGCCTTCCAGTTAACAAGGTGAGCTTATTAACCACTGAGCCACCACAGCCCCTATGTGAAATGCTAAGATAATTATATTGTTATCTGTCATTTTTCATATCATAGGTTAATTTACCAACTAACCGTTGTCACTTTTTATAGAAGAAAACTTCAAAGGGAAATTAAGAGTTTGTAATTCATTAGCCAATATGTAATGCCACAACAATTATATTGTATCTGCTATTATTATCTACAATCTGAAGTTTCTTTATGTCAGGGGTTCTCAAAATTTTCAAGCCATGGGCCAGACTATGCCCTCTCAGACAGCTGAGCAGGCGAGACTGGTGGTTTCCCTGCCATAAATGCTGCCGAAAAACACATCTGTGGCTGCCATAAACACATTTATGACAGCTGCGGACACATTTGTGGCTGTCATAAACCCTTCCAGTGGTGGTGATGGCAGCAGCAGCGGGGGCCACATGAAATTGTGATAGTAATGAAAGAAATAAGATTTTAGTTAAAAATGATTTTCTGCTGAAAATCATTTTTAGCTGCTTTGCAATACAGTTAAGTTAACGTACCTTGGTCACTCTGTTCCTGGACAAACATTGATAAGTCAACAGGATTTATGTCCACAAAGATACAAATTGTACTCTGGTCCTAAGCAGAACAAACATTATATTCACTATGTTGAAACTGACAGGGACTTTCTGTTTTCCACACAGAGAGCAAATGTGCTAATGAAAATTGAAATGATCTACATGACATGACAATGTCATATATTAATAACTAATTGGCTGATGTCATTATTGTAATTAATTTGTGGAAATCACTTTGTTTACTATATACTATATAAGGAAGGCCTGAAAGTCTGTTCTGGGTTCAAGACTTGACTCAAGAGAGTGTCTTTGAACCTTATGCAATAAAACTCTGATTTCTGCTTTAGCCGTGGAATGCTGTTTGTCTTGTTTCATTCTACAACAAAATGGTGCCATGGGCTAGGTTCGGGCCATGGGCCATAGGATGAGAACTCCTGCTTTACGTACTAATAATTGTCACTTTTCACAGAACAAAGCTTCAAAGAAAAAGTACTGAATATTGAACAAGGGTCTTAAGTCATTACCAAGTGTGAAATGCCACAGCGACTCACACAATTTGCAACTTGTATCTACTAACTCACCATCATCACTTCACCTTGGGGTCTTATATAATTTATTGTCATTTAGAGTCATTCTTCTGTCCGAGGGCATTAAAATATAGGGGTTGGTCTTTAAGGTGCCATAACATTTTTGTTGGCAAATGTTTTTGCTTGATAAATCATAATTCAGAAGAGTCTTAAACATAAAGTCCTGAAGATTGCAAGATAAAGCAATTCCTGAAAATAAAGTCCTGAAGATAATGCAAGCTTGGTGCCAAAATGGCCACTGTGCTCTTTGCAGGCCCCCCCCACCTGGACGCAGACATCCGGGTTAGTTAGGGGGCATGGCCACCCCTCCATAAAAGGGTGGCCACGAGGCAGCCTGGCTGCCATTTTGTGAAGCGACAGAGCAGAGAAGTTCGCTCCGAGGCTTCCCTCTTTGCCTTTGCCTCTTTTTAAGAGGCTTGCTTTGATTGAGCTTGAATCGGAGGTTTTCTATTCCTCCGAACAGCACCGCTTGAGCCATGGCGCCCAAGCACAAGGCACAGGCGGCCACACAGTTGCGCCAAAGGGGGGGCTCGACCCACCCCTCCACTTCTTCAGGGGTGCCACCGGGCCAGAGGGCTCAGACGACACCCATGCAGGGGGGGGGTTTGTATCCACTGCCACCAACGAGCCCAGTCTGAGGACTTGAGCGGGGGCGGCTCAGGCCTGCTCCCCGGGGGTTCTTACCCCCGCTGATTCTTTGCCCGGCTCGGGGCATAGTGGCCCACCCGGGCACGGTGCAGGTTCCCACCCCACCGTCCTTCCGGCCCCTCATGGGCCGGATTACTGTGCATGGCCATATTCTGGCCAGGGATTACCACATGGGTTTATCCCTCAGCAATTGCCCTGTGGGCCATCTGGCCCATCCGGCCCACCTTATTCTGGTGGGTCAGAGACTGTGGATGCTCTCCTTGTCCGCATTTCAGTGCTGGAGGCTTCAATGGGCATTTCTCCACCACCTTCAGATGGTGGGCTTGCCAACTCACACACGCCGGCCACGGCTGCGCAGCGGGCAGCCAACAGGGTTGAGCTGCTAGAGGCCATCAGGCCAGCCCAAGCTGGCACCTTGCAGCTCCCCATCGGGCTGGCACAACAAGGCTTTCCATCGGCTACCGGCCCTACCTGGCAGGGGCGCATCGGTAGGCAGAGCTCGATACCTGTCACAAGCTCTGACGCCCACCGCGGGCGGAACCCCCAGTGGGGGTGGCCCAGGGGGGTGCGCCAAGTGAGTATCCTGGTCAAGTCAGTACACCAGTGACACTAACCAATACTGCTGGGGGGTACAGTGGCCATGGCCGCAACAAGTGACTGTGGGAGGACAGTTTAACCTGCACTGTCCGATTAATTCCTGGTTGCCCAATTATCCCCCGGTTATTGCAGGGGTGACCGCCCCTACGGGTACGCCTACTTTCCCTGGGGTCCTACAGGGCCCACTGCGGGCACCCACAATTCAATCCGTGCTGACGGCGGCCCTGCTGACGGCTGGTTACTCCTTGCCCCTGGGTGACCATTTGTCCCAGGCTACGAGGGAAAAGATTTGGCGTGGGGAATACGTGGACATTTTCACCCTCCTGAACTGTGAACCTACGAAGGAGGAGAGGGAGGGGCAGGATGACAGGGACAAGGAGTTGGCCCGTCGTCGTAAGCCACCTCGCACTTGGGCTAATTGGTTACCGGCCTATCTGATTTATATGGCAGTATACATTAGGGCCCATCCTGATCTGGCCATTCCAATGGTCCAGTACCTGGACAATATTTACCAGGCTGTAGTTGATTTCCCTGGACTGTCATGGTTGGCCTATGACGAAGAATTTAGGATGAGGGTGGCCCTTCATCCTGAGATGAGGTGGGACGAGCCCTGCCAGCAGTTGTGGCTGCTGTATATGACCCCCACGCGACCGGCGCCTGGTGACCGGTACCACTGTGGCCATGCCGTACAGCGGCCTGCTATGACACAGACTCCCCGCCAGCCGGTGGGGCAGGGGGTTCCAGCCCGCCTGCTGTGTTGGAGTTTCTCCGCCAACAGAGTGTGCAACAAGTGCCAGTGTCGATATAGGCACGAGTGCCCTTCTTGTTCCGGTCCTCATGCCGCATCCGCATGCCCACGGGCCGGTGGGACAAGGGGCAGAGGGAGGGGTGGACAGGGGGCAGCCAGAGTTCCCTCTGACGTTGCTACCCATTCAAAAGCCCCCCTCCCCAATTAATGTCCCGGTGCTTGAACGATGGCTGCGCGCTTATCCTAGACAGGATGATGCGAGATATCTACTTGAGGGCTTTCAGTTTGGCATCCGCATACCCTTTAAAGGGGTTTGTGGGCCTCAGGATGCCCCGAACCTACTGTCTCTCAGGGGTAATGAGGACATTGCTGCGGAGCAGATAGCCAAGGAGATTAAGGCACAGAGGGTGGCGGGGCTGTTTGACGACCCCCCATACCCTAACTTGAAGGTATCCCCTCTGGGTTTAGTCCCGAAGAAGTCCCCGGGTGAATTCTGTCTAATTCACCACCTTTCTTACCCTGCTGTCTCCTCGGTCAATGACACTATACCGGATGACCTTTGCTCTGTCAGATATACGTCCTTTGACCAGGCCTTACAGATGGTACGCTCGTGTGGTCCCGGGGCGCAATTGACAAAGTGTGATATCAAATCGGCATACTGATTATTGCCAGTGCACCCTGATGACTTTGAGCTGTTAGGTTTTTGTTTTCGGGGCAAGTTTTATGTGGACAAGGCCATGCCTTTCGGCTGTTCAATATCATGTTTGGCCTTTGAACGATTTAGCACCTTCCTCCACTGGGCTTTTGTTTGTAGGTCAGGGTCCAGATCTGTAGTCCACTACCTCGACAAATTTTTTTTGTATGGGGGTGGACATGCTACGGACATGTGTGCCCGTCTGCTCACCACATTTCAGGCCCTTATGCATGAACTGGGCGTCCCCCTAGCACCTGAAAAGACGGAGGGCCCAGCCACTACTCTTACCTTTTTAGGTATTGAAATCGACACCGTGGCCCAGACATCCAGGTTGCCTATGGAAAAGGTGACCCGGATCTCTGCCATGATTTTGGCAATGCTTGCCAAGCGTAAGGTGTCCCTCTGAGAGTTACACGGTCACCTCAACTTCGCCTGTAGGGTAGTGACGCCAGGCAGAGCATTTGCCAGGCATCTGTGCGACGCAATGGTGGGCCTTTCAAAACAGCACCATAGGGTACGGCTGACCAAGGGTTTACGGGCAGACCTGTCGGTTTGGCTCACATTCCTGCATGACTTTAATGGCGTCTCCTTTTGGAGATCAGAGCTTATGGTCAGCCCTCATTTTCAAGTACAGTCGGATGCTTCCGGCTCCCTGGGTTATGGAATTTACTTTGAGGGACGGTGGACCTATGGTCAATGGCCTCAGACATGGCAAGGCACGGATCGCTTACACGATCTTACGTTTCTGGAGTTCTTTCCCATTTTAGGGTCCTAATGCTCTGGGGGGATAGGTGGGCTAATTCGGTAGTTCATTTTTGGTGTGACAATGCTGCAGTGGTGCACATTGTCAATGCCCAGACATCCAAATCCCCAGAGTCATGGCCTTAGTTCGCCAATATGTTTTGAGGTCCTTACGCCTTAATGTGCTCTTCAGGGCCAGACATGTGCCAGGCATTAATAATGATATTGCTGACGCTTTATCCCACCTGCAGATCTCCCGGTTCCGTGCCTTGGCTCCAGACGCAGAGGAACTTCCCTCTCCACTCCTGGCCGAGATTTGGACATTTGGCGAGGAGAGGTGAACCGGGCGATCGGCATGTCTTTGGCACCTCGCACGCGTAAGGCGTATCTGCATGCACTCCTCCAATTTAGCATTTTTTTGTGTGCAAAGGCACTTGCCCGAAATGTGGCCGACCAGATTTTGCAGTACATGGTGCACCTTCATAATCAAGGGTTAGCCCCACGCACCATAGCCGCCAGGCTTTCCACCTTGGCATTCATGGCCAAGGCACGGGGCTTCACTGACTGTGTGAATGACTTCCGCATATGCCAAGTATTGGAAGGGTGGACACGTGAGTGTGGTCGCCGCCCAGACACACGTCACCCTGTTTCCCCAGGTGTTCTTACCCACCTTGCCCAAGGTTGACATAGACTGTGTTACGATAGGTATGAGGAGGATCTTTTTCATGCAGCTACCACCGTAGCTTTCTTTGGAGCTCTCCGAATCAGCGAGCTGGTCCCATTGTCAAAGGGGGACATGTCTCATAAGGCCCTGGAACTCGACGATGTCCTTATCAACCAGGAGTGGGCCCAGTTGAGGATTCGCTCCTCAAAGGCCGATCAGCACGGAGTAGGCAGTGGTGTTAGACTGCTACGTTGCACATTTGCTGACATCTGTCCGGTTGGTGCCCTACAGGCATTTTTGGCAGTGCGTGGCACACACCCTGGCCTGTTTTTCTGCCACCAGGATGGGTTTCCCCTTACCAAATTTTAGTTTTGGAGGGTGACCGGTATGGCACTTCACAGTGTCGGCCTCCCTGGGGCTCGTTACGGCACCCATTCATTCAGGATAGGCGCCGCTTCAACTGTGGCTGCATTTGGGTACTCTGAGGCTGATATATGTAGGATGGTAGGTGGGGGTCTGCGCGTTTTTCATTATATGTACGTCCCCTCACTGTATGAGTACCATTTATGGCCTTACTTCCCTTTTCTTCTTTTACAGACCCTGTGTGTCCATGCACACTCGTGGCAGTATGGCTGGTGGGCCACAGTTACGTGCACTGGGTGGCAGAATATGCTGTGGCGACAGAGTGGGGACCCCATCTCGGGCTGCGTGCAGCTGCACGTATGTGTTGGTATGGTATGCGCAGCATGCGATGGCGGGAACTGTTGCCATTCCTGATGTCCATCAGGGATGCTGGACCGCCTGATGTCCTGATTCTGCACCTCGGCGGCAATGATCTCGCACAGATCACTGGCCTTTCCTTTAAAATGTCGGTGTGCAGTGACCTAGCATTTTTACATCATTTATGGCCATACACACGGTTGCTATGGTCTGACATCGTGCTGAGACAGTGTTATAGAGGAGGCATGGACCTCTGTGGTTTGGACCGTGCCAGGCGGTCAGTGAACAGGGCTGTTGCCCGGTTCCTTGTTGAGAATGGCTTGGGGACAGCCATTCGACATCCGAGGATAGGCTTGCAAAATTTTGACCTATATGCAGGAGATGGGGTCCACCTGTCGGCCAGAGGTATGGACCTCTTTCTGGAGGATGTGCAAGCAGGCCTGGTGACCGAGCTGACGGTCTGGGGGGGGTGAGTCATCACGGACGCCTCCCCGTGTGGCGGGTAGCACTGGGTAAGGTAAAGATTTATGATCCATAGGTATCCGGCAGGTTTGCAATTGACTGGCCAACACGTAGATAGGTACAGGGGAAACAGGATTGGCTGGTCAATGGCGAACCATGAAAGGGGTGATGTCAGGAGCTTCACAGCCTGCATCACCTTGATATTTGAACGGATACACGTCATAGGGTGGGGTCAGTAGATAGTATATTGACTCCGGTCAACAATTTGTTTGTGTAAACAAACAAGTTGATACAAATTGATACAGGTAGCCAATTTCCATTGGCATTTAGGGTGGAACCTTACCAGTGCTACTGCGGTCTGCTTGCCTTAAAGAATTACAATTGGAAGATATACCAATTGAAAGTGATAATTCGGACTAGGGCATTATTCAATAAAAGTGGCCCGATGCCTTTAATCCAATACCGGTGTCTGAGTCTTTATTTGGGTGGGTGTGCCTGCAAAGCAAGCTGATTTGTAAGTTGTGTAAGATGGGAGCTGTGCACAGAGACACTTGAGAAAAACCCTCTTCTACTGATGGTTTATCTGTATCATCTGTTTCTGTGCTGCATGTTTTGTGTTCTATTGCAAGCTAAATTTCATTTTCTTTGTTTTTAAGAGTTAGGCTTTAAAATAAAACACTCCAAAATAATAGACTTTTGGATAGACTTAATCTATTCATTTATCCATATGAGAATAAGTGTTGCACTTGAGTTGTGAAACATTATGGAAGATGGTTGGACACAGAAGAATAATAAGGCTTGATTGCAATCAATTTCAAATCCAAGAGATAATAATAAGCACATTTCTCTGAAGAGGTACAGGGCAATGTCTTATGAGAAAATGTATTTTTTAAAAAAATATATAATGACTTTGATTCAGCATTTTGACGCTCACATAGGAAGTTGCTATTTTATTTTGGTTTGCATTCCTTCAACTTCAATTTCCCATAGAAATGTGTTGCACACTACTGGGATTATTGTGGACAAGCTGTGCATTTCAACAACCTTCCAATGTTAACAATGTTGGTAAGGAGGTTAACATGTAAAGTCAATCTAATAGATATTTCATGAGAGATGGCCTAAATACCTCTGATTTTTATGCCTCTGGTGCAAAAAAATATATTCAAAGATTTTGTCTTTGCAGATGTGTACAAAAGCAAACAAAAATTATGAATAGTATTAATAATTCAAAAGGGAATGTCTGGTATTTGATGTGCAATATTTTTATGGTAAGCACAGTGACAGTTGGCTATTACTGGGCTTTTAAATCAGTATAGTTGGCTGAAGAACATAATCAGTGCAATACAAAAAAAGTCTGCAACTTATACTCCCCATTTTATATCATCCAAATGCAATATTGTCAAAATCTGCTACTACCTATACTTTGCCACCCTAGACAGTTGTCTGTATTTATTTAATGCTAAATCTGACATTTGTAAGGTTGGGAAGGATAATAAAACTGTCTCATGTGACTGGTTCCCTCGTATTTCCTGATCGCAGAATCATACACAGAGTTCATTGGAATTTTATTGCCTATAAATCTTCCTGCTAGGATTTTGTTCAAGAGATTTTAGCAAGCCATATGTAACTGTGAGAACTCAGTACAGAAAATTAAGTGATGAGAGTTTCAGCCTATTTTAATGCAGTTCAGTAGCTGTTGGAATACCAGGTTGTACATCTGGCAAAATCAATGACTTCAATTGCCAGACAGTTGATGCTTCATGTTAATAGCATACACCCAGTAATGTACAGGCTGTGAGATGAATGTATATTGATATTCAGGCAGTAAAGCTACACTTGAAGTGAAATTGTATAGATATTAAAATAGCTGAGATGTCACTAAATATATTCACCTAATCAAGAAATATTATGCCATTTTGAAAAAAAACTCTACTTGGCCGGCACCTTAAGTGCCCTTCATTGAGACTCAAGTTCTCAGAAGATTATATTATGTAGTAAAATTGTAAAGTGTGTTGTATATAAAGCAACACATTCTGTGTTAATGAAGAAAATTTGCTAGATACATCACAGATTATAGCCCCATTTTATAACTAGAGAAATTATCATTTTTAGTGTCTTGCACGGAAGACAAAGAAGGAGCCGCAGTGAGGGCTAAAACACAGGTTTATTTCATGATGGTCAGGATGAACATGTGGTAATGGCGGAGGTACAGCTCATTTTATACTGCAGTAATACATTTGAAAAGGGTTGCACGGTAGCTCATTGGCTGCTACCTGCGTGACATCATTCTGAGTCACGCCCATCTTCTTCCAGGTGATCCTTGCACGGGAAGGTTCCCGTGGCTGCCAGTGATTGGGGGAATTTGAACCATGTGAGCTGAACGCTCGCAGCTGCCCTCTATGGGTAGCTAGCTTGCGTTCCTTAAACAGCTGGGTTACATTGTAATCATTGTCAGGTTACATTCATACATTCTTAAAGTAATACTGTTACATACACAACATCATTCTTGTAAAATATTAGGCTTAGAATTTCTTCTGAAATTTCAGGATGTGAAAGGTTGCTTAAACAGTTAGCTTTTTAAAAAAAATCATCTACAAGTTTAGCAGGGCCATAACCAGGGAGGCTGGGGGAGGCGAAAACCTTCCTCGCTCCTGCTCACTGCTGATCCTTGCCAGCTACTGCCCAGGCTGGCTATGTCAGGGAGACATCACTGTGGAGGTTTTCAATGCTATTCCCACGAACAGATGTTGGTTGTATTGCAGCGATGTGCAAAGGTGTCCACTACATGCTCCACTGATTCACCTGAATTGTGTCAGTCACATAGCATTCTCTTCATCCAATGACACCCAGAGGGATTCACCGCTACCACTCTAACTAATCACTACCTGCCATGCTACTGTTGTGACCTACTTAAAAGATGCTGCCCTAATGCCCCACAGTGCCAGAATGGGATAGGCAAAAAATCACCCAGGATCCTTTCTTCAGTTCTGCCAATCAGGAAACCAGGCCCCAAACCTCCTATTGGACCCTAAAGGCAAGCCCTAAACCTGCAAGGTGGGTGGGCTGTATGAGAAACAGAGCAAAAGAAACCCAAAAAAAGCCTGGCAGCCCTGCCCTCAAACCAATGAGCAGACACCTGAGCATCAACTGCTGTTCCCTGCCACTTCCTGAATGGAAGTAAGAAAAAAGCCCCTTTCCCGAGGCTACAGAGTTGCTGGATATCTGGTGTGTGTATGTGTGTGCAGGGGAGAGCATAGGTTGAAGAGACTAGAGCAAAAGGACAGGTGGCATCTAGCATGAAGGATCATTTCTTCTTTTATACTATTGCACATCTAACCAATACTCTTGTTGTGTTTGAATACAATTTATGCTGTAACGTTTGTGAACTATTTAGGATCATTACGATCCTCCATTTTGTCTCCTACTTCTTGGTCTTGTAAATATTGCAGGACTGCGTTCCCGCCTAAACTATGTAGTTGTACAGTTTTCACTCCAGTCCGATAACCTCCAAGTTACCCCTCTCCCGTTCTGCCTCTTCCCGCCCAAATGTATCCATTTCTGAGTGTATATAATGAGCAGTGCTGCGCCACTGTTCTGGCTACCCAATAAACGGTTTAGCCCTGTTATGCCGGCTGCTTCGTGTTTCTACCAGAACATCAAAACTCTGTTCTGTAATTGTAAAAAAACCCTATATGGTCAATTATATATAGCAAATAAATCTGCTAAACAGATACAGCTGTACATCTGACAGAGGGTGGCTAGGAGCTTCCAATTCTGTGTGTTACCAATGAAACCATTCTTGGAGACACCACAGAATTTTCCCTTAACTCTGCTATTTATGCTGTCTGTCCAGATTCCTAGAATCTTGATGAATGGACTGTCAGAGACCTTGTCTCTGCCTCTTCCATGTAATGAAGCTCACTGATCTATTTAGGTTGAAGTAACAGCTTGATCCATAGTTCTTATCAACCTCCTGCTTCATGAATAAAATTTGGCATAAGGTGACACAGTTCTAAGTACCAGAAGAAAAGTTGGAAGTTTTAAAATTTTCTAGGCTCCAGATCCCATAATTCTCCATTCTGGGAGTTCTGTCTGAGAGACAAACATCTTACAAGCACCTAAATGTGACTCACCAGAGAGAAAAGCCAAAACCGAATGGCTTTGAGGCCTAGTTCCACCTAGCTTCCAGTTCAGAAAGAAAGTAGCCACATAATACCAAAGCAGGAATGGCAAATTTGAACAAGACTAAGCACTAGGTGGGCCATAAACCTTTCTAGTTTGGGCTTTTCTCTCATATGAGCCACATTTTGTCAGGGAGAACTCCCAGAATGGAAAATTATGGGCTGTGTAGTCCAAGACATCTAGTGTCCCTGACACCAAGGTGACTGAGACCAATTATAATGCAAGCAAGATGTTGAGTTTATGATAAAGGCTGGGCATCCAAATTTGCAGAAGATAGTAATTTTTTTATATATGCCCCATGCCTGAAGTAAATCAAAGTGAAAGAACTAATATGCATAATCAACAAGTCAATAAAAACAATGGTAATCTGGTTGCTTTGCAGTAATAAGCCATGCAGTGATTTCTTATTAAAAGGGAATGTTGTAACTTCTGTTCATTTTTCACTAATCAGAAACCGATGGGCAGATCTCAAACCTACTACCATAGCAAGTCATAATGTAGAATGCCAGCATCAAATGTGTCCCTGCCATGATGTGTTATAGCAATGATATTATGATGTTCCATGCAACTCTTATAATGGTCAGTATATATTCAAGATCAAATAGTGAATGATCCAAGAGTTCTGGGCATTTGGTTTATTATTTAGATTTAGACTCATAAACAGTTCTGCTATACATGATTGTTTTGGTAGAATGAAGGATCATTTCTTCTTCAATACTATTGCACATCTAACCAATATGTACTCTGTTCTGTGATTGTAAAAAACTATATGCTCAATCATATAGCAAATAAAATTCAAGCTGCCTCAAAGAGGTTTTGGAGATTAAATTTTTCATAGGCATGGACAAGGTGATTGCAAGAAGTCATGCTTATTGAGGTTTGAATAAATGAATGTAAGGATGCAATACATAGGTGATGTCTTCTCACATAAGCAGAAAAGAAACAAAGAACCCACATTTCTATTTCTCTAATTTTTCTTTTGTGGCTTTTCCCATTGCCCCAAATAAAAGTCTGTATTTGTTTAGCTATTTCCACCTGAGCTTGAAATGCTGTACATTAAGAGTAACATATTAGTGTTGGTAGTACTTAACAAACCCAAAGAAAAAAATATTTCTTGCTGCTTCATGAAAAACCTTTTACCTTCTTTTGGATAATTTTATTAATCTTTCCTCCTCCTCTTCTATTTCTATATTTCTATTCAGAAATTATTCTTGAAAATGGAAACTTAAAAGAAAACAACATTGAGATGTAATTTTTGCTTCTTCTGCTAAGCAGAAGGCTCAAAATTCCAGGACATTACTTTATTTTCCCAAAATAACATCTAAATATTCCAAGAGTCACATGATACAGATAGTGTTGTTACTTGTAAGGTGTTATGTCCAAGCTCATGTCTCTTGCTTTTGAACAGCTTAGTTTGGCAGGTGCTGGGACAGACTCCATCACTCCATTACACATCCGCCAGCCTTCAAACATTGCCAAGCTCAACGTCTTAGCCTCTAAGCCACTGCAGCCCTCCCAGCTCATGTCTCTGAAAATCCAGCTGCCGCGAATAAGTTGATTATTGATTAAAGGAAAGGAAACAACAAAATGTTAAATAAAATGTTTGGGGATCCAGGCCACTGTGTTGTCCTCATTTCTGGAGGGCAGTATCCAGTCGGTGTGGTTGGAGTGTGAGAGGTCCAGCGCTAGGCCCCTACAGTATGGGGTGCCTCAGGGCTCGGTGCTCTCTCCTCTCCTATTTAACCTATACATGAAGCCGTTGGGTGAGATTATCCGTTCCCATGGGGTGAGGTATCATCAGTATGCTGATGATACCCAGCTATATATCTCGGCCCATGGGGACTCCAGTGATGTGGTCAATGTCCTATCCAGATGTCTGGAAGCGTTATCCAGGGAGCTGCCAACATTAGTCTTGGATGGGGCTGCTTTGCCCCAGACAGACCCGGTATGCAACCTAGGGGTCCTCCTGGATTCGTGGCTGCTACTTTCAGATCAGGTGGCGGCCATGGCCAGGAGGGCTTTCACACAGCTTCGCGTCATCCGTCAGTTGTGTTCGCTCCTGGACCGGGACTCCCTGCTCAGGGTCACACATGCTCTGGTCACCTCCAGGCTAGATTATTGCAATGCGCTCTACATGGGGATGCCCTTGACAACCAATCAGAGGCTGCAGTTGGTCCAGAATACAGCAGCCCAGGTGGTGATAGGGCACAGGTGTTATGCCCGTGCCTCACCATTACTTCAGGAGCTGCACTGGTTACCAGTTTGCCTCCAAGTGCAGTTCAAGGTGCTGGTTTTGACCTTTAAAGCCCTTCATGGTAGTTGGCCAGGATACCTTAGAGACCACATCATCCCAAGAGTGTCCGCCCATGCAACCAGAGTGGACCGGAGGGTCTCCATAAATGTCCCATCTGCCACAGGGGCTCGTCTCTTTGGCACACAAAGGAGGGCCTTTTCCGTGTCTGAACCGGCCTTGTGGAACCTCCAACTTGTAGAGTTGCGGAGCTGTTACCTTTCAGAAAAGACCTAAAAACCTGGTTGGTGGGGCAGGTGTGGGGCCCAGATGGAAGGATGGTCCCTGCCTGTTATCTTATAAATTAAAGCCCCCATTTCTTTTAATTGTTCAATGCAGGCAGTTTTAATGTGGGTAGTTTTTTAAAGATGAATGGGGTAGGTGGGTGGGTATGTTGGGGTTTTAATGGTTTAATTGTTTTTATGTATGTTTTAACTTGTTGTGAGCCACCCTGAGTCGGGTTTACCTAATTGGGCAGCATAGAAATCTGATTTTTTTTTAAAAAAATTGGAGCATTTTTATTGAAGAAAAATGTAAACGTAAAGTATTTTTAAAAATGAATTAATTTCCTTCTCAACTAATATGAACAATAGGAGAATAAGCAGAGAGAAACACACCCAATTAATCTACATTTTCTGTCTTTCTACTTTATTTAATCAGCAACTTACTATCCGTTTGTTCTCCATTTCCAGATTTCAACTTTTTCTATTTTTCTTCTCTTTTCCTCTCCTCTGTTTTGCTTGGCGTCCTCCACGATGGAGGACGCTGAGCCAGCTCACCACCTGCCGGCATCCCAGGCGCTGCCCCCAGCCCGGGACCATCAAAAGCCGTGAGGCGGCCAAATTGTCTCGCTACTGCCCTGGCTTTCCTGGTGGGGCAGGGAGGCCCCCACAATGGAGGATGCCATGCCAACCTACCACCTGCCAGCATCCCAGGCGCTGCCCTCAGCCCGGGACCTTCAAAAGCCATGAGGCTGCCGAACTGTCTCGCTATTGCCCAGGCTTTCCTGGTGTGGCAGGGATGCCCCTGCGATGGAGGACTCCGAGCCAACCCACCACCTGCCGGCATCACAGGCACCCCAGGTGCTGCCACTGTTAGGACTCTTGTGGCCGTTACCTTCCTTCAGTGGACTTGTCTGGCGAGAGGGTGTAAGTCGTGGCCTTTTAATTGTTATATTATGTTTTGTACTTAATGTACCCTTTAATAGAGATTTTGCCATGATGTGGAGATTTCTATTGTAATTGTACTTTATTTGTATCTACATTGTATCTTTGCCTGTTACTTTAAATGTTGTAAACCGCTTTGAATCTCCCATTGGGATGAGAAAAGCGGTATAGAAATACAACTCTATCTATCTATCTATCTATCTTAACTAATAGTCACAGCAGAGGATAGTGCTGTTCCCTCCTAATAGGTTTCTAATATGAATCAGATTGTACTGTTGCAATGCACTATTATCTGTGAAAGGAAGGAAGGAACAAAGGGAGAAAAAGAAACAAAAACACATCGTTCTTCCTAACTTTGTAGCAACGTAGAGCAGTAACATGCTATTTGCAAATGTAAACCTGACATCTGTAACATGTAGGGGGAATGTCTCTAGGATCTGTAGGATGATGTCCCCTTCTATACATTTTTAATGTTCCTTAAAGCAACTTCATGCAGGCTCACACTTGGGCCAGAAACTCAATTACATTTTGCAATATGACAAATATTTTATGAAATTCCTCATGAGTAAAGCTATTCTAAACCTCTCCTATAGCTTTAAAAAGCAACACCTCCAGGTTTTATGTACTTTAATTTTCCTTTAGCTTTGCAGCAAATCTAATTCCTAACACCAAGATGGATAAAACATGTAAGTCGTCATTCCTTAAGCTAATGTAAGCATTCTGTATTTTTTTAAAAACAGAACATTTAATGTTACGGTAAGCAGACAAAGAACCCATTAACCAACTGGGCAAGTGGTGAAAACATTATGGAATGAATCCTGGTGATTGATTTAGAAGACTGTGTTAAGCATGCAATTCCATATGGAAAACAGACTGGTACAAAAGTCAGCATGTCTGCCTTTCACCTAGCTGCTATTGGCACCAAATTATTGAGCTCAAAGCTTTTGATCGGGTGGGTTACAGGTGTGCAAAGCTCTGCTCTGGCCATTTATCAAAAAGATTGCAAGTTACTCTTAAATAAGTGTTCCACTGCCTTTTCTCTTAAACTGTAGGAGAGTCTATGCAAGTAAGTGAGAACTGCCATGTGTTTGATTTATGCTTGCAACCCGAGCAAGAAAGGTAATTGCAAATAGTATCTAACTGCATCTAAAGTTGCCTTGATTTTGGTGTGTTGTCCTGAATTTTAATCAAGTAGTTCCGCTCCTTCTGGTTTCCTCTTAAAAATAATAATAATAGGCATGTCATTCCTGGGATGGTAGCAAACAGTCATATTTTGAAACATGGCATAAGGATGTGATGCATGTGTGCATTTTGGCATTGGCAGAAGCTATACATCTAGGTCCAAGAATAACAGCATAAAGAAGGGTGTTATTGTTCTGAGGATTTCAGGGGCAAATTAGACATGACATAAGTAATAATAATTTTGTGTCAGAAATTATTTTGGGTTGAAATGATTTTTTTTCTGGCAAAACTCCATTCAGGGGATGCCCAAATGAGGCTCCTTTCATGTCCCCAAGATCTTTTCCCACCAAAGTGTTCCCTATTTATCTACTTGTAATTTCTTGCTTTTGAACTGCTAGGTTGGCAGGAGCTGGGACAGAGACAGGCACTCAAACCATCATGCAGTAACTGGGTCTAGAACTGTCAACTTGCCAGCCTTCCAGCTAACAAGGCAAACTTCTTAACCACTGAGCCACCACAGCCATATAACATGAGCATACCTGTCAAGTTTTGGGAAATTTCTGTCAAGCCCCCGTATTTTACACTCTTTCCCACCACCATCCCATATTAGTTAGAAGGCAATTAGACTGGAGTTAGACTGGAGGTCAGCACAGGATAAGCATAGCTGTCCAATTTCCCTTTTTGGCAGGGAAATTTCCTTTTTTTGACAGAAATTTCCCAAAACTTGACAGGTAGGAACATGAATAATCCATAGGTAGGATCTTCTGCCACAGTCTCCGGAAAATAGCAGATACTGTATTTACTCCAAACTTTCCCTTCTGTCTTCTGCTTGTAACTACTGAGTACAATGATAAATAAAGATGTTTTCATTTATATAATCTTAACCTATAAAACCAAGTGTTCACCGTTGGAACTGGCTACAGGTTGCTATGCGTCGCCATACTGACCCGCACCCACCCTTCGTGCGCATGGCCGAATTGCCTACGCAGGTCAACGAAGGATTTAAAAATCCGGCACGGGGGCCTCAGCCCCACAAACGGCAAGAAAGGGAAAGAACTTCACTTCCCAACATTCCTTGCGCTGTGCCGCGCCAGAGCCAATCACGCTGAGAGGCTCTCGCACGGCGCAGCGTTCGGACACGTGCTGCAGCCAATCGAAAGAAACGCATTTTTAAAAAACCCAGCAAAAACACAAAGCACCAACCCATAACTACAAGCCCCAGCGTCCTGCGCGCCCACGCAGAACACTGAGGAAAATGGCGCCCGGAAAATTAAAAAGAAAAACAGCTCACAGGCAAGCAAACAGCAGCCGGCTTTTTTTTACTCACCTGCGGTGCCTGAAGCTCCCGAATGGAGTTTCCCCTTTAACATCAGTGGGAGGGGGTGCCGATCCCCCTCTCCGCTGCCTACCCTAGTGTTGGGAGGTTTGTGGGGATAAAAGGACCTATATTGCCCCAACAAAAGATGAGGCAGAGAGGATCGATCCCCCACCACCCCTCCTTAAAAAAACTCCGTCTTTTCTTCTCTTTAAAACTGGAGTTGTTTTAAGGAGAGGGGTGGGGGATCGATCCTCTCTGCCTGTTCCTCTGTGTCCAGAAGTGTAGGGCCAATATACACCTTTTATCCCAAAAAACCACCCAACACTAGGGTAGCCAGCGGGGAGGGGGATTGCAGCCCCCACCCACTGATATTAAAGGGGAAAAATGATCTACTTTCACGATTCCAGAAAAACAAAGCACGACTCCACAAAAACAAAGCACCATAACAGACTACAGCTCCCCTCCCCACCACCTAGCCCACCCTTCCTAACCCCCAATGACCATGCCCCCATCCCCACCACGGGCCGGCGGTGTAGATAATCCAATGAGTCCGGCCTGCGAAAAAAAACCCAGCCTAACACCACATGGTATTTCAATGGGCCACCCAGCCACCGAGGCCGGCCCACAGAAATACCCACAACAAAAACACAAACAACAACATTTAAAAAAACAAAAACAATACTAAACATAAAAATTACAAGGAAAATCTTCCACAAACAATCCAAAAAAACAAGGACAAACACAACCCCCCCACCCCCCACAAATCACAACAAAACCACCCCTAACAAAACAGAGATCACAACTTACCAAGACGCGTGCAGCCTCACCGAGAATCAGAATTGAAATGAGAAAAGAACAGGAAGAATACACAGGCCAGGACAAAGTCAACATTAAAACATTATGCAACAGCACCACCAAGTGGCCACAGGAAATATTACACTCAATGAATTCAAATTGATCTCCAACCATCTACAAAAAAACATACACTTACACATTTTAAAAAAAATCTTATCCAAAGTACACCTATCACCAAAAACCACATAGGAACACCTTATTTTTAAAAATGCAATTATTGGGAAAAAATATATCAACCTTATCTCTTTTTAAAATCCAAATTTTAAATAACAGTTTAAAACACTACCTACGTATAAAAAAACAATATTTTTTAAAAATAACATAACTAATATAAATACACATACAACAAAAATCATCCAACACCATTTCTCATATTTTTTAAAAAACAAAACCTCCCAAAAAGCCCGGCAACGCCGGGCAACCCTTGCTAGTATATCTATATAACTAAAATCAAGATCCAGTGCTATATGTTCCTTATACAAATCCACACCCATGCACCAATCGCACTGAAACTTAGCACATACATACCTTGGGCTGAATAGATGGTCACTGTGGGGGTGTCAAGCCCCCTAAATCATTCCACAAAGGGGACACCCCCACCAACAGGAGAAAAAGCAAGGGGAAACGCCAACCAGGGGGATTGTGATGTCATCGCCACAGCTCACCCAATTCCCAGCTGACCAGATCTGGGGCTCCATGACATCACAGGGCTCCCTCATACATACAAAGCAACACCCCTGTACCGATTGTGCTGGAAACTGCTTGCAACACCCCTGTCTGGCCGGCAGAAATGACATGGAGAGGTGACTGCACATGTGCGAGAATCCACACATGTACCAAACCCTGCCTGGTGTTCCAGGCTGAGGCGCATGCGTGAAATTCCATGCATGCAACAAAGTCTGCCCGGCATTCCATTTGGCGCACCGCCTAGCCACCAGTATGGATGGCAGCAATTACGGCCACCCCTACCCCACAACTACTGTTGGTGGATGGCCACTGCGGCATGGCTCCTCTACACTCTTGAGGCATGCCTTGGGGGGAAGGGAGAACCCACAGCCAGGGGGCGGGCAGAGGATGGGACCAGGCTGCCATCTTCTGCAGGCCTCTGCCCTCCCCCTCATGGGTCCTCTGCCCACCTGCCGGAGCCTCCCTTCTGTCTGTCACAACCCACAGGAGGACGGAGGGGCCGGGCTGTGATGGCTACCCACTAACTGTAGTCACTGGGGAGGCTGGCAGCAGCAGCCAGAGTCAGGCTGAGATGGCGCCTCGCGGCGGAGCTGAGAGAGTGGCCACGATGACAGCAGACAAAAAGGTAATGCAGCTGGGGTGGGCGGGTCGGCCCGGGTCTCTCCTTGGCCTGGATAGGGTACCCCCGGGCAACACCGGGTCTTCTGCTAGTTATATATATTATTAAATTATATATATTATTATATGCATCTGACACGAATAAAGAAAGAAAGAATTTTCTATATAAAAATGCTTCAAGAGTAATTTTTAAGACTAAAAGTCTTAAAATGCTGGTTATTGGAAGGAGTGGTGGGATATCGAGACTTTATGTTACTATCCATGCTTTTGTCTGCATATATTGTTGTTGCTTTTTGCCTTGTACTCTGCTAATATTTAAGGAATTACCAAATTTCTCCAACAATATGGTAAGCCAGATAACCTGAAGTGATGTCACTTATGGCTTTATAGGCAAAACCAGTACAATTAATTGTGTCCAGTAATGGACTGATAGCCAGTGAATCTGTTGTAACAAGACATTTCTATTCTCTCTATAACCAGCTTTCATCAGGAGTCTAACTGAGATATCTTGATGTGCTTATATTTCTGACCACTTCCCAAGGAAAGCCTATACCTATACCACAACTAGGGGTCGGGAAGATACAGGAATAGTCCTTTACTAATACATAGAAGCTCAAGTGTTTCATAATGCGCTACAACAGCAGGACAAGATGGGGAATCCTTTCTGGGTCTAGATCCACGGTTCCCAATGTGGGATACATGCCACACAGAGTGGCAATTTGATTCTTAAGAGGGGCAATTCAAGTATGAGTTATTAACAATGAATGGCCTTTTGGGCTCCCTCCACATAAATAGGAGTTCACTTTTTGAATAATTAGAATTATATATCATGGTGGCGGGGGCAGGTCGGGGGAGAGAATCAGGATTTTAGAGATACTTAGGTGGGTCATGGCCCAAAAATATATATATAAAAGGGTTGGAAACCACCAGTCTAGGTACTCTGTCCCAGCTCTTGGGGACATGAAAGGAGCCTCATTTGGGAATTCCCTTAGTGGAGTTTATCCCACAAAAATCATTTCAACCCAGAATAATTTTTTATGTGAAATTATTATTATTATTATTATCATTCCCATGTGGATGTGAGCCTGAAAGACCAAGGCAAAATGTGAGTGTATGGAGGGTAAGGTGTGAACAAGTACAATTTGTGACACTGCAAATCAATATTAATCATGCAATATATTTGTGAAAGTGTTAGTTTTTTTGTCCAGATTTTATGGATTAGTGGAGCTTGAGTCAACAGTAGATAGTGTTAGCTCTGATCTTAAACTAGCAGGGCTTTTAAAACCATTCAACTGCTTCACAGACATAAAAGAAATATAGTTGTGCTAGAATCGTTTTTTCCATGTCTCCAATTGTATTTCCCACTACTTAATGGATAGCTCACAAAATTACTCCAGATTGGTGGTTCTGTGGTCCTGTCTACCTCTATCATTCAATGAACATTCCAAAGGGCACCTCCCTTGCCTCTTTCTTGAGATGTCTATGACTCTAACACTCTGTGATCATGTATGCATGCAAGTGTAAGTAAGACAGTCAGATGAGAAAGAACACAGCAAATTGCTTCTCTTTGTTCTTGGCAGGGAGACAAATATCAGGGCAAGTAATTCCGGAGATGGAAATAATTTGATTTTTTTACTGTGGATTTTAAGCCTAGGCTTCCATCTAGGCACTATAGGTATAGTGCAATCCATTGCTCCAAATGGCATAACAGTCCTAAGGCAGATAGGAAAACACAAGCATCACAACTCATTAAGCTTCTTGTTACCTAACCCCTAGTAATGGGCAATGCAAAGCCTGGAAAGCAAAGCAAAGCAATCACATTTATATACTGCCCCATAGTGATTAGTGCACTCTCTGGGTGGCTCACAAATTCATTAGCATTTTGCTCCCAACATGCTGGGTACTCATTTTAGTGACCTAGGAAGGATGGAAGGTTGAGTCAACTTTGAGCCCTAGTCAGGATTGAACTCACAACCTTTTGGTTACAGTACAGCAATTTATCCACTGCACCAAAAGGGCACCATTTCTCTTTTCAACCCTTGTCTACCCTGTCTTTGTAGTACCACACTGTTCTGCCAACTGGTCTCAGAATATGGGCCATGAAATCTCAAGGAGTGATGTTGCTGACATCTAACCCTGTTTGCTTGTGTTTTGGCAAAGTGTTCTTACTAAATGTCTTATCTGCCAGATTTGGAAAGTATCTTTGAGGTAGATGACATCCCGATTTCTTCTGGGTAGAATCTTGTCTTATATTCCATATACAATTTGTTACATAAAAATACATAATTTGTCTTATACTGTATTTCAGATATAGTTTGTATGCTTTATTTGATACATTATAATATACCTTTGATCAGATTTAGTCTGGAGACTTTATTTTATGACATTCAATGCTGTAAACTCTTCCTCTGAACTCTAATATGGAATAAATTCTGTTGCAATTTCTACAACTCCAAAAGAGCTTTATTTCCCTTTTTTGTTTTTTTTTTAACAAGAAAGGAGTCATATATTATGGTTTTGACGAATTTAACATGAGTTTGGCAGTGCACATGCAATCAGTGTCAAACATGTATATTGCTTTCAGTACTATGCAGTGTAGAAAGAGGGGTGGAGATCTACAGGGTAAGATGCTGAATACTGAATGTCAGCTTCAAGAGGAAAACATGGAAAACACATTATAAAGTACTTCTCAAGAGACAGCAACAGAGCACATTTTTATCTAGACTACAAAAAGTTTTCATTTCCTCTTCTACCACAGGAAAATGAAAAACTGCTAATAAAATTTTGCTTGTATTTTTCTTCCAGTGGCACTGTGAAGCCTCTGTAATATTCGGTTCACCTTGAAAAACTCTCTCTTTCTTTCTTCTCTCACAACTCCAATACTCAGCTCTGGGATATATTTTTCAATAACTTTTGCAGACTTATGTTGTTGGAATTTGGTTGAATGCACTTAATGCTACTACTGTTTAATGAGTATCTAGCAACTGTGGTACAGTCCATCCAGCACATAATAACTGTACTGGCTTTTTTCCTTGGCCTCAAAGCCAATCTATACATTACAAAGAAGAATTAACAATTCCATCCTGTTCAGATACTCTAAAAATTTACCCAAGGAAGGGCCATGGCAGCATGCGTTCTAGGTCTCCGGCTTCATCCCCTCCATTTTTAACTTCCTGTTTTTGACACAAAGGATTCCCAGTTGTTGATGGGATAGTAATTACTGTATTTCCATCCAAATATGCTTACAGCCTTCAGCTATTTGACGAGTGCTCCACTCTTGCCTTTGTTAGGCTGTTGTGACAGTGACTGAGAGAATGAAGAATCTTAGTACAAAGCTTGTGTGGAATATAATCGCTCTGTAGAGTATTATAAGACAAAAATCAGGAAATACATTTTGTTACTAGTTAGAAAACTAGGAAACCATATTGAAACAATGCAGGAGACAGAGGTTTACTGAATTTATTCAGAGCTGAGTCCCATGCCTGAAAGTCTGATCAAGCATCCATTACTCTAATAAGAAGAGGAAAACATCAGGGACTCCTAAAAGAAGTGGAAGGAAGGTTAACTACATCAATTCACATATTCCTATTGAGAATACTAACCAGATTGCAAGGTACACATGCTAATATTTCCCATACTCTTCCTATACAAAAGGACTGCAGTGGCTCAAGTGGCTAAGACACTGACTGGGAGGAAGAAGGTCAGCAGTTCGAGTCCCGAGTACTGCAGGATGGAATGAATGAGCTCCCATCTTTGTCCTAGCTCCTGCCAACCTAGCAGTTTGAAAGCAAGAAATTGCAAGTAGATAAATAGGGACCACTCTGGTGGGAAGGTAACAGCGTTCCGTGTGTTCCAGTGTCTAGTCATGCCTGCCACATGACCATGGAAACGTCTGCAGAAGCAGACAGCACTGGTTCTTCGGCTTTGAAACAGAGATGAGCACTGAACCCTAGAGTTGGATATGACTGTCTTTCAAGCAAGGGAAACCTTTACCTTTACCTTCTATACAAAATTCAATGGAATTTGCTTCTGAGTAGACACGCATTGGTTTATAATGTTTAGCTTCTTTCTTCATTCATACAATTTGTTTATTTATTGAGTAATGAAATCATAGCTTTTGATCCTGACAAAACTGGCAGTTTTAAAGGGTACTTTGCTATTTGTCTTCTGAGATAATATAGATACAGCATAGTCCTGGCCATGTGAGTCTGCGAGTCCATGGCACGTAGGGTAACCCACAAGCTCTCAACAAATTATATATATTTGCTTCCTGGCTCAGATTGCAAGAGTGTTCTTAGAGACACTAGGGACCACAGTGTGTGGTTTCATGCTTCACATCTGACATTTCCACTTTACTGGTAAGGATGCATGAGGATTATGTCTCCTGGTTTTTTTTAAAATAAATTTCCAAAATTTCTTCATGAATATGAGGAAAACAACTATTTGAACTCTGGGTTTTATAAAGATCTGAAAATGGGAGAACCCAACAGGAATGGATTTGTTCAACCTGGTCCTCTCTTCCGTGTCTAGGTCAGAAGTGAAGCTGCCAAAATAAAGGCACCTTTTGTTGAGTTCATTCTGTAGTTCCCTCTGCCAGACCCAGTGTGAGAAAGATTAGACTTCAACACAAGGCTACCAGGGTACGTCCAACTGTGGTTCAAAAATACCACAACCCTCAAGGAGGCTGTTTCTGTGTACCTCTTTCATCCTGGTAGAAACCTTTGAGTGTTTCATTCTTATAAGCCTATGTTTGAATTGTTGTGCATTCAGCAAGGTTCGTGATGCTGTATTAGGACTGACACTTAGTTATTTGACAGGCTACATGACTAACAGCTATTCACAGCATGTGACATTTGAATTCAGCCTCTGTAGGTGGCTTGTGTTGGGTTTGTTTTTGACAAGAACTTACAAAAATGTGTAACTAGCTTGTGTGTGTGTGTGTGGGGGGGGGGGGATGGAGATTTTTTTTAAATAAAAAAAAGAGAGAAAGTGACTCAAATCCAGAAGGAAGTTGCAACAAGTGTAGGCTCACAGAATCTTCAGAGACAACATGAGTCAACACCTGAGTAAGCTGCATTTATTTGATGGGTATACTCTAGTAGAGACTTCTGAATTTCAGCCAGTATGTGTAGCCAAAGCTGGTATTATTCCCTGTCTCTAGTCTTTCCCTTTTTTTACTGTATTTATCTTATCTGTGATTTGTTGAAAAATTATATCTTTTAAGTCAGTGTGCTGGGTTAGGCCTGGGATGTGGGAGAATTGGATTTAACTTCCAATGTAACTCACATTGTTGTTGGGAAGAAAACATCAGGAGGACAAAAAGCCTATACTGTATGCTGCTTTGAGTGGACTATAGTAAGGGATCTATACCTATAATAAGGGGGTTGCATGGTACGTGTCCGTCATGCACATCAACATCCATCCCAAACATCCTTTACCGAGCCGCCAACACTTACCTAAAGACCCTGTGAGCATCACCACAAGGGTCCATCAGCCAAAAGTGGGGCAATCGCCCCACAAACCAGAACAAAAAACCAAATTTTGCCCCCCCCCCCAAAACAAGGAAAGCAAGCAACTTCCCTCCATGAGACAAAGAAGGTGAAACTGCACTCTGACTTCTTCGCCTCAGGGAGGGAAGCTACCGCTTCCATTGGTGTGTGTGGGGGGGGGAATTTTGCCCCCCCCAACTGAGGAAAGCAAGCAACTTCCCTCCGTGAGGCAAAGAAGGGGAAACGACGCTCCACCTTCATTGCCTCATGGAGGGAAGCTACCGCTTCCATCAGTTGGGGGGGGGGGGCAAAGTTTTCAAAACCCCACTCAACTGAGGAAAGTGAACCACTTCTCTCAGCGAGGTGAAGAAGGCAGAAGCACCAGCCTTGCCGCAGCTTCAGCGGGGTTGTGGGGAGGAGGGGGAGCCCCTCTTCTCCCTGCAGCCCCAGGAACAAAGGTGTGTGTGTGTTTTGTGTGTGTGTGTGCACGCACGCACCCCCCCCCAACCACCAACACACAAAATATACCTGCCCGGCAGGGCCGGGGAAAAATACTATTTGGATATAGATATAAGAAATCATTCAGTCATTCCATCAAGAGGAAGGTCATGGTGTTCTGAAGTGAAGCCTTGATGAGGGGGAGATATTCCTTTTAAAAGGAACAAATTACAATAGTAATAATTTAATAATGCTCTCAAAAAGGAAATGCTTCTTTTTGGGGCAGAAAAAGAATATGAAAATCAGTTGGGTGGTTTAAACTTGGCTTTCAGTGGGAGAGATTTAACTTGCTATTTGTAGAGGAATGCTTGTTAAAATACAAATTTTGCAAATTTCCCTCTCTAATAGTTCTCATTATTTCCTGTGTGACAGAATCCAACAACATCTCCATTTAAATGCTAATAGTTTCTTCCATTGACTGCAGAAATATGAGAGGAAAACAAATAGATCATTTCAGGTTCTCCTGTGTGAAGTGATGGCAGAATTTCTGCTGTCAGCTGTCTCAGGCAATAGCTTTCTCTGGGGAGAAAAAGGGAGGGAGAGCAGGGGATGATGCACAATTAAAGAACCAGGCAAAGCACTAAGATATGTTCCTGCTGGGAAAATGGCTACACCCTGCAGTAGGTCAAGGAAAATAGCATAAAGTTGGTCATAGTGCTGAAAGGCTTTCAAACTGAGTAATCTCACCTTAGTTGTTCTGGGTTCTGTTGTCTTGATTTCACATCCAAACATGAAGATTCATGTGATGGAACTACAGGAGAGATTGTTTTGGAACATTAGTTTCAAAAATTAATTCAGAATAATAATTATTATTATTGGAACCTGGGAAACTAACTCAGTGTTTAAAATTGAAAACATCGGATTTTTTTTAAAACAGTGAATTATTAAGTAATACATAATTATTAACAATACATTATTAATGTATTAATTTAAACCTTAGTTTAATGAACTCTTGGTAGAGGATTCATGTCACTTGTGCTTGTACATCTCAAAGGAAAAAGATCTATAACTCTCTTCAAGAACTAAGTTTATAACAGATAGGTGGAATTAGGTTACTATACCCAGAAATGCTAATTAAAATAGTTAATGATCTACACTCTTGCTCTGGGCACCTGGGAGTTAGATGATAAGACTGTGAGGAGCCCCAAGGATAGGAACCACTGTTCTATAAAGAGACATTTGGCAGTCTCAGTACACTTCTTTCCCCCGTTAGTATAATAGGCACTGCCTGAGAGTACAGATTTCATTAAAAGGTGCTTCTTACTTTCTGACCAGAGGCAGCTCCTGAGCAAGCTGAAGATGGGATGAAATGCCTGGCTTCTCCCATAAAGAATGTCATACACAGGAAAGGCACAACTTACTTCTGAAGGCCCAGAGAATCTGATGTTCATTCCATGGCTGCCTGAAGATGTACCTGTCTGAATGAAACACAAAATGAAATGATTGATTAATATCTAATTAATTTTTTATATAAAAAACAACACTCAACAAAACCTCTGCTGGTGCAAGGAGGGATTCTTTTTCTTCTTGCTGAGCCTAAATAATTGCATAATATATAGCCATTATAATAGGATATGGTCCACAAGCTCAGATCCAGGAAGAGTTTTATGGCAAGAACAAACATTCTTGAAGGTACACAAGAGCAAAACCAAATTAGAAGATGGAGGAAAGAGCTCACTGGATAAGGAACAACACTAATAAAGATATACCTAAGGAACTCAACCTCTCTCTATGGCACTTGGAGGACTCTGAATAGGCTGATGGTTGGAGTCCCTAAATGCAAGACCAACATGCTCAAATGGGGGCTGCTGGCAGACAACATCATGTGGTGTGAATATGGAGAGGTACAGAATCCGGCTCATTTACTGGTCTGTCGATTACTGCCAGAAAAATGCACTGATTAGGACTTAAACAAAGCAAAGAAGGTGGCTTCAAATTGGCAATCCAGGGTTTGATCGGGATATAAAAGAAGAAGATAGTAGGATAGGTTTTTCACTCAAGACAGAGTGCAAAATAAAAACAAGGTGAAATTCTCAGCCAGAGAAAGGTAAACTAAACTTAATTTTACACAGTTCTAGTTCACAGAAATATATGTAGTATGTGATCTACAATCCTGAAGAAGCACATTTTAAAACAGAAGTTGTAATGATTGTCTAGGAGAAAGATAACCTTGATTGAAATGAGCTGGGCAGTAGATCTGAACTAATCAATTCTCCATCAGGCAGCATCTTCCCGGTTTCCTAAAATTAAGATCCTCAAGCTAGCTAACAGTGAGCACTTGAAAACCCTACAGATAATAATAATTTCATGTCAGAAATTATTCTGGGTTGAAAGGATTTTTGCTGGAGAAACTCTGTTCAGGTTATGCCCGAATGAGGCTTCTTTCATGTCCCCAAAATCTTTTCCCACCGAAGTGGTCCCTATTTATCTACTTGCAATTTTTTTGCTTTCAATCTGCAAGGTTGACAGGAGCTGGGACAGAGACAGGCACTTAATCCATCATGTAGTACCCGAGTCTCAAAACTGCTGACTTGCCGGCCTTCCAGCTAGGAAGGCGAGTTTCTTAACCACTGAACCACTGCAGCCCCAACCATACAGATTTAAGGGAAGAACTAAGTATGTGGTTAGTGTTCTCCTAAAAGCAAGAAATTGCAAGTAGATAAATAGGGACCACTTTGGTGGGAAGGTAAACAGTGTTCGGTGCACTCTGCCTGCCACATGACCACGAAAATGTCTGCAGAAGCAGACAGTACTGGCTCTTTGGCTATGAATCAGGGATGAGCACTGAACCCTAGAGTCGGATATGCCTGGCTTTTGAGCAAGGTGACCTTTACCTTTACTATTGGAAACAATAACAAATAAAAGTGATTGACTAGTGATTGGTGTGTGATTCTACATTTTGCTAGAGCCAGACACACTTGGCAACTTGAAATTCTCCACAGTACTTGGGGGCAGATATATTGCGTTTTTACCATCTCAGTCAACAGGTAGGAGAAATTCTCTAAACTTTTCTAGGAGTGGAGAAGCAGCACACATTTTCTTCTTTCCCAAAAAAGGATACACCAGCAAGTAGCAAGAACAGCCAGCTGACAGCAATGTTGCGTGCTCCACCATGCTTAGCAGTGGGAGCATTTAGCAATGTGGAGCATTGTGAGGGGAAAATAAGTACCACCCACAAAAAAGGGAAGAAATATAGAAAAAAAAGAAAAGAAAAGAGGAAAGGAAAAGATAAAAAGAAAAGCTCAAAAGAAAAAAGAAGAAGAAGCAGTGGAAGAATTCTTGAAGATGGTTTTTATGTTGTAGAGGTTTAGGGAACAATTTAAAAAATAAGAAAATATGATTTTGCAGGTTTTTTTAAAAAAACTGTAACTTAAAAGTTTCCAGGGTAGGGAAAACTTTCTTCTTTGCTATATTTACTGCCCAACACTTATTTATTTTGCTATTATGTCCAACACTGTGTTTGTTACCTGGCCATCACTTTTGTTTCCCTTAAAACACACAAGAATGGCTGACATTCTAGGTATGTGTGTATGTGTGCATGTGTGTGTCTTAAAACCAGAATATACTGGCTATACTGCCCTTTCTAATTGAGATGGGATTTGGAGAGGGCAAAACAAGAAAAGCTGAACAGAAATCAAGCAGTGGTAATTAGAATTTCAGAGAAGTAAGGATTTTCTGCATTTCAAACTCATCCTGAATACTTCTCAAGTGCCACAGAAGTACAGTGAGGGAGCTCCCACAATTACTAAGGACATAAGGCAAAACTAACCTCTGAGAGTATCAACCTGCCATGTCTGCTTCCACCACAGACAATAGCCAAGAGGTTTCAATGGAGCGGCAAAAACTTATTTAAGATAGTCACACAACAGTAGACAATACCAATTGTGGGAGACAACTACATCTCCCTAGGTACAAAACATGTATCTATTAGTGCCTGGAGTAACATGATATCCCTACAGCAGCAATACCGCTTCAGGATTGTGGTAGTTTTCAACTTGTACATGCCATATGGAAAAACCACGGTTTGTTCAATCCTGTGGACAGGACTTCAGTCATTTTCGGCTGCTCTGAAGCAGAACAAGAGCTGAGGCACCAAGGAGAATGAAGTAGCTTGAAATCAAAGGTTATGTACTGGAGTTGAATTTAGATTATAATTTTTATGTATCATAATTATCTTTCTCTGCTTCTCATTATCTTTATAACATTAACAAGCTGGAGGACTAATGAATCAAAAACCACTGCTGTGTCATTGTCACATCTCCAAAGCCCAGCTGTCTACTGAAGGTGCCTGTAGCGAATTTTGGCTCTGCTATGTGTGTTATGCATTAAAATATTTTTTTGACTGGCACTAGATGAGGAGAGCTGCTGTTTGGGGTATCCTTCTTCAGATTGCCTATGGAAGAATAATATTGCTATTTCTCTCCATAAATCAGATAAAATAAAATCTATTCAAAGAGAAGAAAATGAGTGCATCAGGGAGAAAGCAAAGCCTAAAACCTTCTCCTTGGTACGTGGGATTTAAATCCTGAATTGATTCAACATTGCACAATAAATGAGAAAGCAACACAAAAATTATTCTGTAAAATGTGCAGTATTGGAAAAATGATAACCATTGCCTTGTTTCATGAACTAATAAAAGCAGTTGTATTGGAGGGGTTGTTTTTGTCACTGTGATCAATCAGCCTATACTGTTGCACTTACTCTCTGTAAGTGGGCTTAGTTTTACAGAGAGAAAGAAGCTTTTTTTATTGAGAAACAGGAATTATACTGAACTTGATTCCTGGAAGATCAGGAGGTCAACAGTTTGAGACCTGAGTACTGTGTGATGGAGTGAGTTCCCGTCTCTGTCCCAGTTCCTGCGAATCTAGTAATTTCAAAAGCAAGAAATTACAAGTAGATAAATAGGTACTGCTTTGGTGGGAAGGCAAACGGCATTCCATGTCTAGTCATGCCTGCTACATGTCCATCCACGGAAATATCTGCAGACACAGACAGAGTTGGCTCTTTGGCTATAAACAGAGATAAACACTGCACCCTAGTCAGATACGACTGGCTTTTGAGCAAGGGTGACCTATCTTTCCTTGTAACCGCATGCCTCACTGTGTGGATTCCTACCTGTCTTGTATCTTGCAGTGACTCTGCATCGCAGGGTTGGAAAAGGAAATGGGCTAAATTCCAACTGTTGGAAGGCAACATATGTTACCCAAAGAATTGCTGCCTGACACTCTATCTATGCTCATCTCTTATCAATGTAGATATGACAGCAATTAAGTAGATCTCTAAACTACGAAGCCCTCCCAAATTTCACCTAAATTTTCTTTCCATTTCTAAATTAATTCCAAAGCATTCTTTTCCAGACTGCATGGGAATAATCAAATGTGGAGAAATAGCACCAGTCTATCCATGGCTAAAGCAGCCTTGCTTATGAGCATGAAAGCATACATACAACACACCATGGTGGCAAGGAAGGTCAGTGATCCATGCTTATACCACAGAGTTTCTAAACTTTATGAAACCAAGTTAGTTTGAAACACTTCTTCAGTCCCATTCACAAAGTGGCACTTCAGCCTATGATTATGAAATGGGCAGGGGAAATTATGTGTTGTGAATGATTCCACTGAGTTAAATGAATACCACAGTCTTTAATTCCAGGTTAGGAATTGGTTAGCTTTATCATGGAATTAATACACACCAATGAAAAAAATAATAATTAGACATAATAAAACCTTGTAACAGTGGCTTGTACAACAAGAGTGGAGGATGCTAATTAGCAGGAGTTGTTCCTTTGAGACAGTGTCAGTGCCCTATATAATTTCTGTGTATGACTCAAAATACATGCTTCAATTACAAACAATACTGATAACAATACTGTACCTTGAAAAGCCTATTAGGGTCAGTGTAAGTTGGTTCCAACTTGACAGCACATAAATACAACAAATATGCATGTATATACAGTATGGTTAAGAAGCTCTCCTTGTTAGCTGGAAGGTTGGCAAGTTGGCAGTTCGAGACCTGGGTACTATATGACAGTATGAGCACCCATCTCTGTCTCATTTCCTGCTAACCTAGCAGTTCAAAAACAAGAAATGGCAAGAAGATAAATAGGGACCACTTCTGTGGGAAAAGATCAGGGACATGAAAGAAGCCTCATTTGGGCATCATCTGCGTGGAGTTTCTCCAGCAAAAATCCTTTCAACCCAAAATAATTTCTGACATGAAATTATCGTTGTTATTGTTATTGTTATTGTTATTGTTATTGTTATTGTTATTGTTATTGTTATTGTTATTGTTATTGTTATTGTTATTGTCATTGTCATTGTCATTGTCATTGTTATTGTTATTGTCATTTTTATTGTCATTGTCATTGTTGTTGTTGTTGTTGTTGTTGTTATTGCTATTGTTTTGTTGTTTTGTTTAGATTTTGAATGTTTAGATTACTTCAGAACAAAGCTGGTTTTCTCCTAATCTATACAGAACAGATTTGAGGGTTCTGTAAGGCTTAATTTGGTCTAGAGTCAGAAACCTGAATTGAAAAATCAAAATGAAAGATCCCAAAGATTTGGGCCCTTTCAGGATTTCCGATAGCTTTTCCTACTGTTGCTGTAAATTTGCATTTAAAATATAGATGAGGCAACACCTTGCAACATTTCTCAGTCTTTCTGATTTTTGGAGTTTTCCCTTTTGGTGCTAAGCAAAACTTACCATCCAAGACTCCTCTCTCTGTCAGCAAGATTCCTTCATTTTCACTGAAAATAACAACCTGTCTTATTTCCCCTCTCCCTTTTTGGTTTCTTCTGTTCTTTTGCACAGGAGATGACCTAATTCAGTGCACCTCACTAAGACCACATTGCCAACATACATTGGATCATGGAGGAAACAAAGGGGTATCAGAAACAAGTCTACTTCTGTTTCATTCACTACACCAAGGCCTTTGACTGTGTGGATCACAACAAAATATAGCAAGTTCAGTAATTAAAGAGATGGGAATACCAGAACACCTTATATGCCTCATGAGAAATCTGTACAAGAGTCAAGAAGCAACAGTTAGGACAGAATACGGAATGACAGAGTGGTTTGGAATAGGAACACCACCACCACAGTTTTTTCTGATGAATTCTGATTAAGCAATTGGGTGTGGTGTTTAAGGATTGCTGGGAGATACTTCCCTCACAATCTTCCCCTGAGTGACTCTGATATTTTTTTTAAAAAATTATCTTTTAGATAAGCAAGGCTAGAATTGATATTAACATATCAGAATAGTGCAAGCTAGTTCAGCATTAAGAAAAAAAGGGAAGAAAAGGGATAGAATGCAGGCTTGTTTAAAGCTATCAAGTTTAAACAAGCCTGGCTTTCCATCCTTTCCCTTCTATTCCCTTTGCCTTGACTCTTTTTTCTTAATACAGAACTGGATAACACTACACTGATATATTAATTCAATGTATCAGCTATCCCAGAGATGGCCAAACTATGGCCCATGGGCCAGATCCAGCCCCTGATGACAATTCATCCATACTGCACCGCCCTCATTGCTCCCAGAAGCGGAAGTAAAATGCTCCCATTTGGGTACGTTTTACTTCTGCTTCTGGGAGTGATGAGGGTGGTGTGGCTGGATGAATTGGTATCAGGGCTGGATCTGGCCCATGGGCCATAGTTTGGGCACCCCTGTTGCAAAACAGATAGCAAGGCACGTTTTACTTCCACTTCCGGTGGGAGGAAACATGTGACCGGCCCGCTGTACCACTTGATCAGCTTGCTGAACCACATGACCAGCCTGCAGCCTGAAAAGTTTGAGCACCTTTTGAGCTAGCCTGAGTGATAGCAGGATGAGAGAGCCCAACTGTTCTTATTTATGCCTGTCTCTTGCTAGTTTTTTACAAGATAAAACCTGTTTTTGTGTGTGTGTGTAGGGAGGGGTTTCAGGCTGGCTATCTCCACTTGGTTTAGGGCAGCCAAAGCCAGTGAGGAAGGCAAGTGGGCAGCAACAGAAGAAGAAAAGAAATAAGGGAATAAAAAGAAAGAAAGGTAACAAATAAAAGGAAGGAAAAAGAAGGAATGGGTGCTGTGGTTTGAAATGGGCTGGAATGCCAATTGCATGTGGACACCGAATTTTTGAATCAAATTGCAAACCCAGTGAGAACACTTTCTATGTTTTTACATATAACTGATGTTGCAATTCAAACAGTAAAGGTAAAAGTCACCCTTGCTCGAAAGCCAGTTGTATCTGACTCTAGAGTTTGCTGCTCATCTCTGTTTACAGCCAAAGAGCCAGCTCTGTCTGTGTTTGCAGACATTTCCATGGACATGCGGCAGGCATGACTAGACACCAGAGTACACAGAACACTGTTTACCTTCCCACCAAAGTGGTCCCTATTTATCTACTTGCAATTTCTTGCTTTCGAACTGCCAGGTTGGCAGGAGCTGGGACAAAGACTGGAGCTCTCTCTGTCATGCAGTACTCAGGTCTCGAACTGCTGACCTGCCAACCTTCCAGTCATCAAGTTCAGCATCTTAACCACAAATGGTAGAAGAGCTAAAATGCAGTGGTTCACCTGGGAAAAGTTTCTCTGGGGACTTCAATTTGCAGAATCCAACAGCCAGCTTGACCAAACTGTGTAAAATAGAATCATCTGATTTTAACTGTGTTCCAGCATAAATTATGAAGGCAGGCTACCCCTCCTTCTTTCTCTTTAATATGCTCTTGATAAAACTGATTTTGAGACTAAGCAGAGAGATGAATTGTCTCTGCAGGAAAGAAACGCTCTCCTCAGTTGCTGGCCTGAAGCCAGTCAATCTTGCGTAGAAGCTAATCAATGCATGATTGTTTGGAGATGGTGTCAGCTTCTCTCTTTAATATTCCTAAAATTACAGCTTGTTACTTTTCATCTATTCATGTCGCTTTGTCTCCGTCGTCATGGATCAATATCCATTTGAAACTGCAAAAGCAACAGAAAGAGGGAGATTCTCGTGACAGACATTTCAGGCTAGGGATGGATTTAGGCTGGCTAACAAAACTTCCACACACAGAGAAAAGGAAGAAATGTTGTAAAAAGGAGTAATGTTTTCTGTCCCAGGTTTTAAAAATGAATGAGAAAACTTTTAATCACAGTGGAAGAGCAGGACAGAATGCCCTGGTGTGATTATTCATTTAGACTCGTTAACAACCTAGTAGTGATACAAAACAGTCCATGATATCCCAGAAGAAGAATTATAGCCTTTAGCTTTCTGGCTTTCCCTTTTTTTTTTTTTTTTTGCATTTTGCAAAGTCTATTTTGACATTTGTCAATCATCTTCCTCACTCTCTACTCTATTTTTACACTAGAGTTTTTTTGTTTCTGGTGTGTGTGTGTGTGTGTGTAAAACATTGTTTGCAATAACAAACAATGAATGATTTGTTCAATATTACATTTGTTTTGCTAACCTTATCCTCCTCCCTCATTTTCCTCTTCCTCCTCCACCACCATTGGTTGGTCACCATTTTATAGAATTGAATGCTATCATTAAAAAGTACACACTAAGTTTTATCCATTAATTTTTCAAATGAACCACTAATATTACCAGTTATTTGTGGTGGTAATGTGCTACTTAAAAATTATTACTGATTGCTGAGGGATGTTAGAAACTGATCAGGGCAGTGTCATGATAAATAGGTCACAGTTGGTTATAGGTGGGTGATGTTGGGTTATGATGGTAGTGGTGAGTCTTTCGGTGCATCATTCTATGAGTTAGCCACTGGGCGTGCAATCTGTGAAAATCAGGTGTGCACACAGGAAAGATCATGAGGCAGCTTTGTGGTATGATTAACATGCATTCATGAGTTGGAAATGCCCACAGAGATGACTTCCCAACTGAGATGAACACTGTACAGTAGCTAGAGATTCACCCCTCAGGATTAGAGAACCTGGGGGAGGGGGTTGCCTGCTCTGGTACCAAATTTAAGCACTACCCCCAGCCCCACCATAGGTTATGGTTTTTAATAAATTTTAGGAAAATGTGGCGTGAGTTTTTATCTCAATTATGTGTCTAACCTCTTTATTTGCCGGGTTGAGAGGTGGTGTCTTGGACATTGGTCACTCAAAGGCATACCACAGGAAATGGCATGCCTGAGATCATGTGATCCCCCACTGACTAAAATGTCTTGATGTATTGGCCCTCTCACTACATGGCCCCTCTCACTAGGTAAAGGTAAAGGTCGCTCTTGCTTGAAAGCCAGTCATATCCAACTCTAGGGTTCAGTGCTCATCTTTGTTTATAGCCAAAGAGCCAGTGCTGTCTGCATCTGCAGATGTTTCCATGGCCATGTGGCAGGCATGCCTCAACATTGGAGTGCACGGAACACACGGAGCCCCTCTCACTACATGGGTCTTATTTCCAGTCTTCCTTGTGTGTTGGGGTTCCCTTTTCTCGGACCATAATACCTGATGTCCAGGTTTATTACATTCCAAAGCTGGTATCTTTCTGAGTCCAGGGTTAAAGCTGGTAATTTGCTATTAAATATAGGTCAGAATTACTAGCATAAGAGGTAGCATATGATCTCTCTTTCAATTGAAATGTGTAGGATTTTTTACTCTGTGGTTCAATGTAAGTAATGTGCTATATTGTATAAAATGGAAGAAGAAAATGTATGTCACCATCAAAATGAGATGGCGAAATGGGATAAATACTCAGATCTGCTATAGCCTGTAATAGGAATAGGAGAAGCAATGTACCACATGCTATGTACACTTTGACGGTGGTTCTGTGTCACACTTAATTGTGCTCTGAGGATATCTGATGATGCTTTTGCTTTCAAATGCCCATGCAGAAATGCACAGCACAACTGACTTCTGTGATTTCTATCCCTAGGAACAAATAATTAAATTCTCTATAAACCTGCAGCTTTGTTATAATGAGAAATCTTTACTTAGACATTCCTGATAGCAAAAGTAGGATTTATGACAGAGGCATTTAAATTTCCTTAGAAAAATGTGTAACTGGAAATACTTTGTATTTTCCCCTAGAAAGTCCAGGACAGTACCATTAATCCAAAATAATAATCTGCACAGGAATTTCAATATCCAGAGATGTATTGTTGTAATTTACTTGGGTTATAAGAAAGGCTCTCCCATTACATGCTATATTCAGCCAAAGTCAAAGGATCAAAAATGCATTTTCACCTATATTAGCACTGACAGTTCTGCGTATACCCAAGAAAGTAATGCTTGAGGCAAATTAGATTAGTTTTACCAAAGTCTCTGTAATTCCCTCCTCCAAATCTAGAACATCATTGGTTAAAAGATGCATAGCAAATCTTATTTCCAATTAGCTAAAGCTCTATAAACATTCGCCAAAGTCCTCTTAAAACTACTTAGATTCAGACATCATCCACCATTTGCCAACTGTTCGTTTCTCTCAGAAGATTAAACAACAGAGATCTGCAAGATGGGAGAAAGCCGATTAGAAAGAGGATGACGAAGGGACAACAAATTCTCATTAAGCTGCTCTCAAACCTCAGTGTAACAAATGGCTTGGATAGTTTAGGGCAGTTAAAAGCTCAAAAGATTTCCAACTGATAATATTTCACTTCTGATGTTACCCATTTCCCACTCAACTCCAAAACCAAACCAAACGCCACAGACAGAAAAATAGTTCAAAAATAATTTTCAGCTGAGCTTTTTATCCCCTCTCTTTGATGAAAGTAGCTTATCAACAAACCAATGAGGCCTTTGGTCTCTTAGAGCAAATATATTTTGTACTGTGGTGAAAGTCTTCACAAGGGACTGTGGTGGCTCAGTGGTTAAGATGCTGAACTTGATGAATGGAAGGTCAGCAGGTCAGCAGTTCAAGACCTGAGTGCTGCATGATGGAGTGAGCTTCCATCTCTGTCTCAGCTCCTGCCAACCTAGCAGTTCAAAAGCAAGAAATTGCAAATAGATAAATAGGAACCACTTCAGTAGAAAGGTAAACAGCTTTCTGTGTTGAGGCATGCCTGCCACATGTCTATAGAGATGTCTGCAGATGCAGATAGCACTGGATCTTTGGCTATGAACAGAGATTAATACTGAACCCTAGAGTCGGATATGACTGGCTGATAAAGGACAACCTTTACCTTTTAAAAGGCTTCACAGGTAAATACCTCAGACATTGGAAGTATGTTTGACAGGCAGTGTCCAGGTTTTCAAAGGTAAATTTGAAAACATTAACAGGGAGAGAATTCTAGCCCTACCTTCTATTTGTCATGGTCTCTACAGGTAGAGCATGATGAGAAACCTTATCATGTAGAGAGGCTCCTCACTTAGTAGAATGACTTCTCTTTAAACTGTCCTTCTTCATGTGAAGACAGCAATGAGCATAGGGTCCTTTCAACACAGAATTATTTCTGACATGAAATTATTATTATAGGGCAAGACAAAAATCTCCATACTGGTGCTTTCAAACTGATATTTCCTTGAGAAGTGTATGGCTAATGTTGCGGGCACATACTCACTATCCTTTCCGTCACTGGCAATACACTGGCTGGAAGATTCTTTTCATTTACAGCAAACAAGTATCAAGTATGTTTCCTATTAGTGGTGGTCATACTAGGCTATTTCTGCTCCATGACAATTTTGCACACATTCAATCATAACTCTGATCTATCCGATTTATCCACCAATTTCTGACATTTTGTTTTTCAGGATGGTGAAAAAAAATATGCAGCTTTAACAAAGATACATTTTTTGTGCTTGAATGCCCATAATATATAATTATTATGTATAGTGTTTGAGCTGGGAATTGTATCACAAAATCTGGACAAGTGCACAGTCTGAAGGATAAATGTGTTCTAATAAAAATATTTGTTTTGGATGTATGAATCATGATGATTGGCATAAAAAGAGAGACTGAACAAAATTTCCCCCAGCAATAGATTGCTTAATAATAGCGCTCTGTTATAATGTTGAATTGGTTAATAATTATTGACTTGAAAGCACTATTGTTAAAAATACAAGAGTTGTACATGCATTCATGTCAGATTCCTACATTTGTTGAAGAATCTGCATATTCTTCAGTCTAATCCAATATAAACCCATTCAAGATAATAAATAAAGCTATTGTATAAATCGAACACAGTCTTTCAGTAACTTTACCTCATAACCATGTTGTAATAATAATAATTTTGTGTCAGAAATTATTCTGGGTTGAAAGGATTTTTGCGGAAGAAACTCTGCTCAGGGAATGCCCAAGTGAGGCTCCTTTCATGTCTCTAAGAGCTGGGACAGAGAGGGGTGTACAATCCATCATGTAGTACCCAGGTCACAAAGTGCTGACTTGCCAGCCTTCCAGCTAAAGGCAAGATTTTTAACTGAGCCACCATAGCCCCTATATCCTTGTTCTAATCAGCCATGTGACATAGGCTTTGGGTGCATGAACCTTAGTGTTTTATTTAGATGTTTTCAGATTTGTGCTTGTCATGACAACTACCAGAATTTCCAAGGAATGATAGAAGTTGTAGCCCCAAAACCAAAATCTAGACACTTCTAGTTTTATTCCTATCTGTCACAGTGCCCCAAACATAAATGGCATTGTGTAGTGAACATTTTGGAAGGACAAAATTAAAGATATAGTAAAGTAAGCATATAGTATATGACTGCAGTGGCTCAAGTGGCTAAAATGATGACTGGGAGGCTGAAGGTCAGCAGTTCGATTCCCAAGTACTGCAGGACGGAGTGAGCTCCCGTCTTTGTCCCAGCTCCTGCCAACCTAGCAGTTCGAAAGCAAGAAATTGCAAGTAGATAAATAGGGACCACTTCAGTGGGAAGGTAACAGTGTTCCGTGCACTCCGGTGTCTAGTCATGCCTGCCACATGACCACGGAAACATCTGTAGAAGCAGACAACGCTGGCACTTCGGCTTTGAAACAGAGATGAGCACTGCACCCTACAGTCGAATACAACTGGCTCTCGAGCAAGAGAAAACCTTTTCTTTTAAAGTAGGCATTTATTTTAGGATTTCTGCTTTTCTCTGTGTGTCACAGGAAAGAAAAACTATTTACTTGTTTTCTGGTTCTCTTGTTTAAATAATTTCTGGAATTGTTCCTTCTTATAACATACAACAATGAATTATGAGGATCCATTTCTACCAAGGTATTTTGCTAACTTCATAAACCAGAATGAAGCGGATTGGACAATTTATGTTGTTACCACAGTTTCAGGATGAAATTACACCCAGACATATATTCATACAGGGTTGTTTGTTTTATGGAATAATTACACAAAGGTCTAACTTCCTGACTCATTCCATCAATTTTCCCTGTATGGCTATCTCTTTCCATCTATAAAAAGACCTCTAATGAATAGAAACCATGCATTTCATTCATATCAGCTAGCAGTAACAATAGATTATTCAGATTAGTTTTAAATGCCTCCCTTGCAGTCTCAAAAGTGTGAAGTTGCCAAGCAAAGCTAATGAATTTAACCTCTTTCTGGTTTAACCTCTTACTTGGTTACTGTTATTTGGTTACTTCCTGTTGTGCTCATGTTGTAAGAGAGAATTTGCAGGAAGGTTGGTGAAGGTGGTATAATACACTAAAATATAATATACTAGCAGGGGTGCCCAGCGTTGCCCGTGGGTATGGAACCCGGGTCGAGGAGAGACCTGCGTCTGGGGACACCCAGCCCCCACCCCACCCCAGTTGCCTTATCTTTTTGTCTGGTGGCATCATCCTCATGATGGTGCCAGTGGCGGCAGCCTAGGCCTCACCACGGCATGCACTGCCATGGCCAGGTCTGTTGCTGGGAAGGGGCGGAGGCGGATCCAGGTCCTGGTTTGGACGGCTCTGTGTGGCAAACAAACAGCAGCGTGGCACCTGGGCAGGGCAGGCTGAGGGGTGGTGGGTGCACGGCTGGGCCTGCTGTGATGTGCCATCACAGCTGGGGCCACAGCCTGCTCCGGAGAACCTGCCTGACCCCCTGTCCCACCTTGCCCCTCTCCGGCTGATGGCGGCAGCCTCCCCAGCGACTACTGTCGGGGAGGCAATCGCAGCCTGGCTTAGTCTTCGTCCTGAGGCAGATGGCGGCAGCCCAGTCTTGGCTCTGCCCACCCCCATGTGGGTCCTCCTTACCACCCAAGGTGCCCAACAGAAGGGCAGAGGAGCCAGGCCACAATGGCCACCCACCGGCAATAGTCGATGGAGAGGCTGCTGCCAGCCAGAGTGAGGCAAGGCATACTGGCCACCATTGCCGCCATCCCTACTGGGGGCTAGGTACCTGCACGGATTCTCGTGCATGCACAGTCACCTCCCCACCACCTGGGATGGTGGGCAGGCCTAGGCACCTGCATGGACTCTCACGCATGCACAGTCATCTCCCCATTGCCTGGGAGCGCGGGAAGGCCTAAGCACCTGCACGGATTCTCACACATGTGAATTGCCACCTTCCTTGACCATCTCTGCCTGCCATGGTGGTGGGGGTGGGTGGGGGGCTTTGAGGCCCATTTTTGGGGTGACAAACCCCAAAATGAGCTGCCCCCCCCCGGCCAGGCATCCCAGGCATTCCAGGTAGGTGTGCACGTGGTTTCCAGCGCAATCAGTTGCGTGGTGTTGATTTGTATGAAGAACATACAACACGACACCTTTGTTTTATATATGTATCTTAACCTATAAATCCAAGGGTTAACCGTTGGAACTGGCTATAGGTTGCTATGCCTCGCCCTACTTGCCTGCACTCACCCTTCGTGCACACGGCCGATCTGGGTCCGCAGGTCAACGAAGGATTGAGAAAACCGGCAGTGGGGCAACAGCCACACAAATGCGAAGGAAGGGAAACAACTTCACTTCCCAACATTCCTTGCACTGCGCCGCGCCAGAGCCAATCAGGCTGAGAGGCTCTCACATGGTGCAGTGTTCGGAAACGCGCCGCAGCCAATCAAAAGAAAACCATTTTAAAAAACGCAGCACAAACACAAAGCACCAACCCATAACTACAAGCCCCAGCGTCCTGCGCGCCATGAGCGCTCAGAACGCTGAGGAAGTTGGCACCCAAAAAATAAAACAAAAACAAAGGGAGAGCAAGTCCGCCGAGCCGCGGGAACCAAAGCCCCCCTCCCCATCGGCGCCTGAAGCTCCTAATCGGAGTTTCCCCTTTAATATCACTGGGTGGGGGTGGGGGTGTTGTGCTCCCCCTCTCTACTGGCTCCCCTGGGGTTGAGAGGGTGGGGGGGACCAAAGGAGTCTGTCTCCCCCACCCTCCTGACCCCAGGGGACCCAGCAGAGAGGGGATTCCCTCCCCCACACACACACGCCCCATATTAAAGAGAAGAAACCAAGTGGTTACTTCTCTTTAAAAACGGAGTTGGGGGGGGAAATCCCCCTCTCTACTGGCTCCCCTGGGGTTGAGAGGGTGGGGGGGACAAAAGGAGTCTGTCTCCCCCATCCTCCTGACCCCAGGGACCCGGCAGAGAAGGGATTCCCTCCCCCCCCCACACACACACCCCATATTAAAGAGAAGAAACCAAGTGGTTACTTCTCTTTAAAAATGGAGTTGGGGGGGAAATCCCCCTCTCTACTGGCTCCCCTGGGTTTGAGAGGGTGGGGGGGACAAAAGGAGTCTGTCTCCCCCACCCTCCTGACCCCAGGGGACCCGGCAGAGAGGGGATTCCCTCCCCCCACACACACACACCCCATATTAAAGAGAATAAACCAAGTGGTTACTTCTCTTTAAAAACGGAGTTGGGGGGGAAATCCCCCTCTCTACTGGCTCCCCTGGGGTTGAGAGGGTGGGGGGGAACCAAAGGAGTCTGTCTGAGAGGGGATTTCCCCCCCCAGGACACCAAAAAACACAAAAACAAACAATCAAAAACATTCAAAAATACACAAAAACAAACAAAAATAACACCAAAAAAGTAAACAACAACAAACATTTCCAAACACACCCAGCACCCAGCCAAACACCACAAAATCCAACCACCACCACCACCCCAAATAAAGAAAAACAGCTAACTCACCACCACACGACCTCATACCACAATGACTGGAAAAGAAATGAATAAAGAAAGAGACTACTTACTGGAAGAAGCTCCACCCAGAGGCCATGAGAGAAAAAACAGTCAAAATACGAGATAACCCCTACCAGCAGCACTTGCTGCCCACAATAATAAAAAAAATTCAAAAAGACACAATAGCCCCACACAAAAGGCCCCAAGAGTTTTTCGAAAAAGTATATCATCCTTTATTCTTTTTTCATCCACAAAACCAAAACACCAAACAAAACTCATCACAGTTTAAAACAGGCCATCAAATTTTTTTTGTATAAATACAATTTTTACAAATTTCAAATATTGACTAATCTCTTCTTTACAAACATTAACAACAACAACAACAAAAACTTTCCAACACCATTTAAAACAGCCCGGCAACGCCGGGCAACCTTTGCTAGTATATAGATAAAATATCTAGCAGCCTATAGCAATCTGTGTATCAAATTTGATAATGTCCCAGAAACCCTTGGCTAATATTTAAGCCTCTGTGATGGATGTCCAACAGATGGATGTATTTGATTTCTGCTGCCTAGTCTTGTAATTTCTCTTTTTCAGAATTGTAACTTTCATGTCTTGCATAGAGTGTCCAGGTAGATTGAAGTGGTTTGAAACAGGTTTCTCTGTGTTGCCATTCTGGATGTCTGATTTGTGTCCATTAATTCTTTTGTGCAAGGATTTTCCTGTTTGCCCTACGTAAAGTGCAGAAGGAAATTTTTGACAAGAGCATACCTGTCAAGTTTCGGGAAATTTCTGTCAAATAAGGGAAATTTCCCGGACAAAACAGGAAACTGGACAGCTGTGCTTATCCTGTGCTGGCCTCCAGTCTAACTCCAGTCTAATTGCAGTCTAACTAATATGGGATGATGGTGGGAAAGAGTGTAAAATACGGGGGTTTGACAGAAATTTCCCAAAGCGTGACAGGTATGGACAAGAGATGGCATAAATCACATTGGCAGAAGCACAAGTATAACAGCCTTTAATGTTGTGTGTGGTGCCATTGGGTCAGGTAACACTGTTTCATTTCATTTCATTTCAGTTTATTTTTGTATACTACTTAACTCAACCAGAGGTGACTCTAAGCGCTTTACAGCAAGGAAAGTGCAAGAAACAATAACAACAATATACAAAATCACAAGCATCAAAAATCACACAATAAACCAAATACAGCAATGCAACAAATACAGAATACAGCAGTAGCAAGTAATCGACCAACAAATACAAGATGCTACAAGCACAATGACTCACCTCAGTCCCCCCCCCCCAAAAAAAAGTCCCAGAGTGGGAAAAATAGACCCATTACCATCATGGCCCCAAGTCCTAGCCAGCAGCAAGAAGATGGTGGTGAAGATGGTGACGAGGCATCCCGGGGGGCCGACCAGGACAACCCGTGACATCTCCCACCTGTCTCCACTCCCGAGAGCCAATGGCGTGGGCTCCCGGGTGAGACAGGGAGTCTCTCGCGGTGACGGTGGCATCTTCCCTTTTCTGCTCTCTGGGTGGGCCAGCCAGGAGAGCGAAGTCAGCTGCAGGGGGAGGGGCAATGTTCCAGAGTGAATGTTTTTATTTTATTTTATTTTGTTTTGTTTTTGTTTTCTGATTTGCCTGAACCACAGACTAATACATTTCATTGTACAGTAACTTCATATATATGTAGGTCTTTGATAATTCATTGGTCAATTCATTTTATGCACCAAATACATGTCAAATAAGCTGGGAGAAAGTGTCCATGCATTCAGAGCCAGAACTAGAAATGCTGATGTGTGGGGCTTCACTGTTACCTTGGTTAAATCTGGGTAACAAAAAATGTTGGTATTCATTGGAAGAAGAGAAAGGCATAAAGAGGAAGGTCTGGGTTTTAAATGCATGATGGCCATATCATTTTTGAACTGAATTTACCATGGGAGGAGTAGTTCGGAGTGGTATACTTGCCCAGTTTGGGAGAGTGAGCACACTTTTAGTAATACATTGTTGTGTCCTCTAAATTTCACCATCAGTGTATTTCTGCATGCCTTATTTTTTGAAGCACATGGCTGAACATATGTTTCTTTCTAATGGCAGATGAAATATTCTTTGTTAACATCATAACAGAACAGTAGGACTTTTACAATAGATGGCTAGTTAGACTGGTTCTAATCCAGAAGCCCATGTTAATGTATATAATGGAACTATGAATGATACATAAACAAACAAATCATCCATGTGATCCATATCCAAATAAATGAATTCTTGAAAGGGTAGCCGTGTTAGTCGGTGCAAGCCTATTCAAGAGTAAACAAAACAAAACAAAATGACAAAAAACCCCTTGTGGCACCTTAAAGACGAAGTGCTGTATTTTAATGTTAGCTTTTGTGGATAAAGTCCACTTCATCAGACATGAGTGAGATTTCGTGGCATCAATTTATACACATCAAGTACAGAGGTACACAATGTTTGGTTAGTATAACAGATAAGTATCCAGGTCAATGTGGTTTTTTACAACTGGTATTAGCAGTTGTTATCCAGATTAGCTGTGAAGTTTTGCCTTGTTGAGTTGCAAATGGCTACTAGATGGTGTTGGAAAATAACCTTATATTAGTCTGGTGGTAACTGCTTTTAATTTTCGAAACTCTTCTGAAAGGGGGCTGCTGGGCTCACATGGTTCAGTATAACATTAAGAGTTCTTTCTTAATGGCAGCCTGGTGGAAGATGGTACAAGCATTCCTTTGCCTCTTTGAAGCTCTCTATCTAATCTCCTGGCCTCCTGAAAGAGCCTGTTTGTGTAAACCAGATGCCATTAGAAGCTTGGGTGACATGTTGTATGTGAAAGGTTAAGTCAAGCAGGCTCAGACACTTGGGCAACAGATAATAAAGTGCATGCCTTCTTATGCTTTTACCTATACCCCAGAAAGGTTGAATGTTCTGTCTTTTGCTATAGCATGATCTGTAGTTTGTACAAACCACGTGATTGCCTTATGCACATGGGGTTTTAGGATTTTAGGAATAAATATGAGCAGGGGGTCCTTTGTTGGATGTCTTACCTCCTTGCGCCCACATCCTGGTGTGTGTAATTTTTTCATCTGTTGTAGAGAACAAGGGTACAAAACAGGGATGTACAGGGGACCATGGGAAGGTGCTGGACAGGGAGTGGTGGGGGGTGTCTATTGGGGGTGGGTGGGGGGAATCCAATACATTGCTATTGGCGTCTCAGGGTGCCAGAGGCAAGGGTGGGACAAAGCCTGATTGCCCGATATACTAGCATGCACCTGGTACAAGACCTTGTTGTATATTGACATCATATTAAGGAGTCCTGTTGTGGACTTCAGAGGAGTGAAAGGGAAAATTGCTTTCCATCTTATTAACACAATGATGCTTTAAGAGTGAATGAAGAGAAATGTAGAATGAGTACCAAGAAGTAGAGTTCTGAGACTACTGTATCATTATTTGGAACGTCAGAGATTATTTGGAACGTTAGAAACAAGAGAGGAGCATGACAAGATTTCTCAAAAAAAAAGGAGGAGGGTGACAAAACAACGGCTGAAGCCTTTCCTGTTAGATGCCTTTCAGAGTGCTCAGTCTCATCAATTCAAAATGGTTCAGTATTGAAAAGAGTATGTTAGCAATAATTTATACCAGTGCTGGTATGCCCTTCCAGGCTCTCTCACTCACAAAATTAGAGAGGAATGGAAGAACATGGCATTTTGAGAGGCAGAAGCAGCCTTTGGCATCATTCTGCATCCTATACTTTCCTATCCTATACATGGACTGCAGTGGCTCAAGTGGATAAGATGCTGACTGGAAGGTGGCAGGTCAGCAGTTTGATTCCTGAGTTCTGAAGGATGGAATGAGCTTCCGTCTTTGTCCTAGTTCCTGCCAACCTAGCAGTTTGAAACCAAGAAATCGCAAGTTCTAAATAGGGACCACTTCGGTGGAAAGGTAAACAGTGTTCCGTGCGCTCTGGTGTCTCGTCATACCTGCCACATGACCACGGAAATGCTGCAGATGCTTTGGTTTTGAAACAAAGATTAGCACTGAACCCTAGAGTCGGGTACGACTGGCTTTCAAGCAAGGGAAACCTTTATACTGCCCTCAGAATACAGCCTTATGAGACACTGTGTAATAATGGTGGGTGCAGACAATTAAACTTTATATGCAAATAGTCAGAAAAACACCTTACTGTGTGGGAGGAGTGGCAAACACCACCAACATTTTAAAAGCATTAAAAATACAGGAGAGTATCTGAAGAATATTCTTTAGAGTAGCTTTCTTTTGTAAATTTTCATTTACTTAAAGTTAGACTTAGATCCATTGCAGGTCCCAAGCCCGGATGAGAAAGGAGGAGGGTTGGGTGTTGGGCCAGCAACCCATCCCTGTAAAAAACAAAAACCACTAAAGAAACCGCAAGAAGAATTTTAAGTAAATGTCCATTTTCAATGAAAAAATCCACTCATTTAAAAAAATATCTGAGAAATTTCAGTTTAGCTCTGATGCCCACTAATACCCCTGTTTCTTTGTTGTTCTCCATGGCACTGGGAGTCTGATGATAAAAAAGTAGTATCATATTTATGAACTGTTCTAACATCTGCTCTTTTATCTTCCTTTTCATCCTACCATCACAAGGCACAATTATAATGGCCATCAATAAAGTTGTCAGCCCACAACCCCAACTTTCCACCACTTAGACATGCAGCAAACTATAACACTCAGCAAGCCAGCTCTTTCATTTTATCTAATTCTAGATTTGTTGTTTAATTAGTTTAGGGAAATGCAGAGATAATGCAATTAGAAACTTTCAATTTCCCACCATCATTGTAAAAAGGAGGAAGAGGAGGCAGCAGCAGCAAGGAAATAATCTATTGAATGCCTCTCTGATCATGGTGGTAAAGAACAGTAATCATGATAATGCCGATTCCATGTATTCTTTATAAAGAAATTGGCCTTTATCAGCACATGTTTTGAAATATAGACTGAAGCTTTAGGATTCCCACTTTTTGACAATTGACAATCACCTGACAGTAGATATCTTAAAAAACTTTTTATATATATATATATATATATATATATATATATATATATATATATATATATATATATATATATATATATATATATATATATATATATATATATATATATATATATATATATATATATATATATATATATATATATATATATATATATATATATATATATATACTAGCAAGGGTTGCCCGGCGTTGCCGGGCTTGTTTGGGGGTTTTGTTTTTTAAAAAATATGAGAAATGGTTTTGGATGTTTTTTGTTGTATGTGTATTTAAATTAGTTATGTTATTTTTTAAATATATTGTTTTTTTATACGTAGGTAGTGTTTTAAACTGTTATTAAAAAATTTGGATTTTAAAAAGAGATAAGGTTGATATATTTTTCCCCAATAATTGCATTTTTAAAAATAATGTGTTCCTATGTGGTTTTTGGTGATAGGTGTACTTTGGATAAGATTTTTTTAAAAATGTGTAAGTGTATGTTTTTTGTAGATGGTTGGAGATCAATTTGAATTCATTGAGTGTAATATTTCCTGTGGCCACTTGGTGGTGCTGTTGCGTAATGTTTTAATGTTGATGTTGTCCTGGCCTGTGTATTCTTCCTGTTCTATTCTCATTTCAATTCTGATTCTCGGTGAGGCTGGTAAGTTGTGATCTCTGTTTTGTTATGGGTGCTTTTGTTGTGATTTGTGGGGGGTGGGGGGTTGTGTTTGTCCTTGTTTTTTTTGATTGTTTGTGGAAGATTTTCCTTGTAATTTTTATGTTTAGTATTGTTTTTGCTTTCTTTTGAATATTGTTGTTTGTGTTTGTGGTGTGGGTATTTCTGTGGGCCGGCCTCGGTGGCTGGGTGGCCCATTGAAATACCATGTGGTGTTAGGCTGGGGTTTTTTTCGCAGGCCGGACTCGTTGGATTATCTACGCCGCCGGCCCGTGGTGGGGATGGGGGCATGGTCATTGGGGGTAAGGAAGGTTGGGCTAGGTGGTGGGGAGGGGAGCTGTAGTGTGTTATGGTGCTTTGTTTATGTGGAGTCGAGCTTTGTTTTTGTGGAATCGTGAAAGTAGATCGTTTTTCCCCTTTAATATCAGTGGGTGGGGGCTGCGATCCCCCTCCCCGCTGGCTACCCTAGTGTTGGGTGGTTTTTTGGGATAAAAGGTGTATATTGGCCCTATACTTCTGGACACAGAGGAACAGGCAGAGAGGATCGATCCCCCACCCTCCCCTCCTTAAAACAACTCCGTTTTTAAAGAGAAGAAAAGACGGAGTTTTTTTAAGGAGGGGTGGTGGGGGATCGATCCTCTCTGCCTCATCTTTTGTTTCCAGATGGGTTGGGGCAATATAGTCCTTTTATCCCCACAAACCTCCAAACACTAGGGTAGGCAGCGGAGAGGGGGATCGCCACCCCCTCCCACTGATGTTAAAGGGGAAACTCCATTTGGGAGCTTTAGGCGCCGCGGGTGAGTAAAAGAAAGCCAGCTGGTGTTTGCTTGCCTGTGAGCTGTTTTTCTTTTTAATTTTCCGGGCGCCATTTTCCTCAGCGTTCTGCGTGGGCGCGCAGGACGCTGGGGCTTGTAGTTATGGGTTGGTGCTTTGTGTTTTTGCTGGGTTTTTTAAAAATGCGTTTCTTTCGATTGGCTGCGGTGCGTGTCCGAACGCTGCGCCGTGCGAGAGCCTCTCAGCGTGATTGGCTCTGGCACGGCGCAGCGCAAGGAATGTTGGGAAGTGAAGTTCTTTCCCTTTCTTGCCATTTGTGGGGCTGAGGCCCCCGTGCCAGATTTTTAAATCCTTCGTTGACCTGCGTAGGCAATTCGGCCGTGCGCACGAAGGGTGGGTGCGGGTCAGTAGGGCGACGCATAGCAACCTATAGCCAGTTCCAACGGTGAACACTTGGTTTTATAGGTTAAGATATATATATATAAAGCTATCCAGCTCAATAGAGGCTTCGAAGTGTATAGATTGTGCCATGGTTACTACATCCTACCTTGAGTGACATCGTCATAGAAAAATCCCTAGATACCCCTAGCAGCATATGACACAAAGGAGAGCTATCAGCAGAGAAAAGAAAAGCATCCTTTTCATGAAATGGCACCAGGACTCTTTCTCTAGGGGATATTTTAAAATGATGTGGTTCCCCCCCCCCCCCCCCTTCCTGTGGTACCATCATGCGTTTGATAACGCTAAGCAGATTAAGTGTATACAGAGGCTCTTTTATGCCTGCCTCTTTTGAATGAAGGGTATTATGTTTGTAAATCAAAGTCTAAATGCTGGCATTGAGAACAAGCTGCACAGGCCCATTAAAAAGGTTTATATCTATAGCCATATTATTTTGACAAACTGTAAAATCTCATAGGGAACACATAGAGCTCTTGTTTCCTAATCTTAAAAAACAACAATGCTGCTTTATTTTTCTTCTAGCAACAGAGTTAAATAATACAGAAATTGTACCTGTTGCCTATGAAAGACACTGCACTTTGGTGTTGGTCACCTAATTCTGATAGAAAGCCAATTAGCAACCTGTGGAGCTAATTAGCTTTAAATTAATTTGTTGATGGGGTAGCAGAAAGAATATCTAATAGCATCATAGGCCTTGTAGTATGGAGGAGAAGCAAGATGTGGAATTAAACTAGTGTTGTCAAGAGGCTTTTCCTCCTCCGGGACTTATAAAAATAAAGGAAGAATAATCAAATACTCCAAAATTAGTGTTGCTTACAATTTACATCATCTGTATTTGTGTTAAGAACAGCTAAGTTTTCTTCTGATCAAATATATACTGTAATTGAGGACAAATCAGTATTATTAATACTAGCCTCTTAACTATCTGAATTTGGAATCCATAAAATCCTGCAGTTGTAACAAGAGAAATGATTAGTTAACATTAATTATAATAATTGTGTGCTGACAAGTCAATTCTGACTTATGGCAACCTTTGCCAGGATTTCTTTTGCATTAAGTAGTTTATCAGTCTCTACTTTAGGAGCAAGGGTATTCTGAGACAATGCTGCTATAGGTTGCCTCTTCTCTGCAGAGGCATAGTGAGGAATCAAACTCTTGTCCCTCGGTTTACAACCAGTTACTCCAACTCACATTTTACTCACAGCACCCAAAATCTAATTTAGTTTAGACTCTATTCTCAAAAATAAAAATAAAAACCCCTCTGGTTTATGAATGTGGGGTATTGTACTTCTGTATCTACAATCCAATATGACAAGAATTAGCCAATATTGTTGAACAATGTCTTGCTTGTATTGCAGCTAAAAGTATGCCAAGCTTTATATAGCAGCTTGCATGTTAGCAATACCACTGGTAGCAGTCAAGATGGTCTGCAGGATACCCTCTTGTGCTCACCATTATTCACACATAAAAAAAACAGCCATGGCTATTGCTTTATGTTTGGGTGAGAAGTGATAAACTGATGGTGGCAAAAAGGATTCAGTTTTTGGCATTTTTCCTTTTTTCTGCTGGCAATCCAGTAATAATTAACGTTAGCAAGTAAAGTTTTTAATTGATTGTGTTAAATATTAAGTGCTAATCTGGCCAGGTTATTCTGTTATGGTAACAGAGTAGACCAGTGATGGCAAACCTTTTAGAGACTGAGTGCCCAAACTCAACAGGTTGCTGTCCATGCCACAGAGGGGCAGGGCAAACTCTGTGCTGGGGTAAGGGAAGAAGTGCTCCCATTGGGTTGCTGGGCAGAGAGGCAGCAGAAAACTCTGTGCTGGAGCCATACCTGTCAACCCGCGGCTCCGGAAAAATGGGACCTGCGCACATCGCTTGTGCGCAGGTTGCATTCCATGCATGCATGGAAAGGTTTTACCCCTTCCACGCATGCGCGGAAGCACTACGCCGCTTGTGCAGCCCTTACACAAGTGACGTAGCACTTCCGTGCATGTGTGGAAGGGGTAAAACCCTTGCGTGGAAAGCGTTCCCCCCACTGCCAAATTACGGGGTTTTGGCAGCGGAGGCCGGGTTATGACGTCAATCGATGTCGAATTACAGGGTTTTCCCAGCCAAATCGGGAAGGTTGACAGGTATGGCTGGAGCGAGGGCAGGCATGCCCACAGAGAGGACCCTGAGTGCCCCCTCTGGCATGTGTGCCAAAAATTGACAACCAATGGAGTAGACCTTACTGCCAGTAGTTCCTCACCTATCAGCAGGCGGTGGCTAACTAAAATGACAACCCTGAGGACTAATGACCTTGGGTGAAGAAGTCAACAGGGAAGGGTGATGGTCCCCAAGTAGATTAAATCCCAATTGAATCCATCTTGATGGAGGGCAGCAGCTTCATCAAAACTGGCCTGCGGTTCAGGATGACTTTGCATGCCAAAAGAACTCAGGACCAGAAAGTGACTCACGGAACTGGATCAGTGGTATGGGTGTCATGCTGTGATACAGAAGGCAAACTGAAGGCCACTGCATTATATTCTCAGGACAATCTTCATGGCTGATTTCCATGATGATCAACATTATTCAGATATGGCACAAGAAGAAGAAGAAATATTAAGTATTGCATTATCGGTTAGCCCTAGGAGAAATTACCCCATGCAGTTATGATTGATACCAATTTGTTGTTTAGCTATTTTAAAAGTGGCACTGATGGTAATTTAGATTGGCTTCCTCAATCTGGCACTTTCTAGATGCCACTGACTACAGATCATACAATTCAGTTGCTGGCTAAAGATAGTAACATTTGTAGTGTGACACTTCTGGAAATTGCCAGATGAAAGAATGCTGCCCTAAATCCAGACATTGGCAATCTGTTCAATTTATATGTCAATGAACTGCATCTCCATCCCTCCCTTCCCCCACAATATTTGTCTTGTTCTTTCATTCTCCAGGCCCTGTGCATACTTTTTCTGGATTGACAATGATTAATAAAGAATGATGACTTTATTCCAGACTAATTGGTAAATCAAGGGTTAATGATTCTCAGTTAAAAATAGCTTCAGTGCCTCTGATCATATAAACCATTTTCCTGAGCTAATTATTTTTAATTAATTAGGCTAATCTAATACCTGCAGGGCTCAAATGGCTAAGAAGCTGACTGGAAGGCAGCAGGTCAGCAGTTCGATTCCCAAGTACTGCAGGACGGAATGAGCTCCTGTCTTTGTCCCAGCTCCTGCCAAACTAGCAGTTTGAAAGCAAGAAATTGCAAGTAGATAAATAGGGACTACTTTGGTGGAAAGGCAAACAGTGTTCCACGTCTAGTCATGCCTGCCACATGACCACATAAACATCTGCAGAAGCAAACAGCACTGGCTCTTCAGCTATGAAACAGAGATGAGAACTGTTATGTATGTTAACTGTGTTTTCTAACAGGAGCGGAATGTATCTTTTCTCATATATCTATTCTTATGCAAATAAGTGGATCGAAAAATGTGCACACTCTGTTAGCCAATGGACTTGTTGTATTATTGTTACTGTTACTGTTTATAGGAGCGGAATGTATCTTTTCTCATGTATCTATTCTTATGCAAATAAGTGGATCGAAAAAATATGCACACTCTGTTAGCCAATGGGCTTGTTGTATTATTGTTACTGTTACTGTTCATAGTGTATATAAGTCCGAGTTTTGCCCCATCCAAACTGTGTTCAAACCCCACTAATAAAGAGCTGAATTTCACTACTTCATTTATCTGCTTCTTCATTCCTTGAACATGAAACTGGCGACGAAGGTGGGATGGCGTCCCCACACAGCAGCAACATCGGCCCATTCAACTTAGCGCATCCAGAAAAACGGGCAACATACGAATGCTGGTTATGCCACGCAATGGCCTCACAGAAGATCACCGACGGAAACCAGAAGCACTCCTGTTTCCTTGCTCAGTGCGGTTCTGAGACACTTGAGCTGGCAACCTACCTCGTTCTCCCAAGGGACATGGATGTGGTGCCGCTTGCAGAAATCATGTCCACACTGAGGAGGCACCTACAGCCAGAGGTCTTGATCTTCCCGGCCAGGGTGGCCTTCCACAGAAGAGAGCAGCGACCCGGTGAATCCATTGCAGACTACGCCGCCGCACTGCGCATTGCTGCCGCCCCGTGCAAGTGGGACAACATTGAAGAAGCACTCCAGGATCGTCTGCTGGCTGGCATGAGGGACAAAGATTCTCAATGTCGCCTCATGATCAGAAAGACGCTAACCATCACGGATGTCCTAGAAGAGGCACTAGCGTCTGAGGCCGCACGGTCCAGGATAAAGCTTTTCCAGCATCGCCACTCCACCACCAGTGCCACCGACTCAGCTGTGCAAGCTCAGCAAAGTTCACCTTTATCCTCCTCAGCATTGCCTGGTTGCACCTCTTCATCGGAGTCCAGCGACGTAGAGGGAAAAGTCCGAGTGGTCCGATCAAAGCACCGAGAGCACTGTGATGATCGAGAGAAGAAATTCATTGGCAAGTGTGATGGCTGCGGAGCCCGGCATGACCACAAGAAGTGCCCCTTCCGCACCGCAGAATGCCACAACTGTGGGCGAAGAGGGCACATTGCTAAGGTATGCCAACAGCGAAAGCAAAGAACTCCAGCGCCTTTGCCCAAGAAGAGTCATCACCACAACATGTCCATGGTCGAAGTGTCACCCGAGTCTGAGCCGTGCGAACTGGGCATCGTCAGCGAGCGTTTCTTCGCAGACCTGAGCCTGCAGGACGTACCCTTCAAGATGGAGGTGGATTCATGTACTACCTTTTCCATAATCCCACAGCGGGAGTTTTTGAGAATTCCCCCTGCCTCTTGGCCCAAACTTTAATCCTTTAAAACTTCCCTCCGGGATGTGCAAGGTTGCCAGATTCTGGTCTTGGGGGTGGGTAATTTCTTAGTTAAATTCAAAAACATTCACACCTCCTTGCCATTGGTTGTAGTTAAGCAGGGCACTAACTGTCTTATTGGGACCCAATGGTTTAGGCCCCTGGGAATCTGGCTTTCTGGCATCCACGCAATAGACTCTGACCCAATCTGTGATGTTTGTGCTGCACATCCTGAGGTATTCAAAAAGGGTTTAGGTTTATACAAAGGACCCCCTGTGGACTTTGAGCTTGACCCAACCATCCGGCCCATCTGGATGAAGCCACGCTAGGTACCCTTTGCTTTAAAGGAGAAGATAGAAGCCGAGCTGGACAAACTTGTGGCACAGGTCATCCTAGTGCCGGTGGACTCCGCAGAGTGGGAGACACCAATTATGACTGCTTTGAAAAGTAACAGGGAGGTCAGGAAATGCGCTGACTACAAGTCTACCATCAATAAAGCTATTCGCCCAAACGCATATCCTGTGCCCATGGTAAGCCACCTTCTTGCCCTCCTTGCATGGAGGAAATTGCTTCACACAACTTGACCTTGCCCAGGCTTACCAACAATTAACTGTGTCTCCTGCTGCTGCCATAGCCCAGATCATAGTAATGCACAGGGGGGCATTTAAGGTAACTAGACTACAATTCCAAGTGAATGCGGCCCCCAGAATATTTCAATCTCTTGTAGAACGTATTTTGAAAGGGTTGCCTGGTGTCCTACCATATTTTGACAATGTCCTGATCACCGCTAAGGACACCGTTGAACTAGCGGCCAGGCTCGATCGAGTCCTGTCACGTTTCGCGAGGGCCGGTCTACGTCTCAGAAGAGACAGATGTGTGTTTTTGGCATGGGAAGTGGAGTTCCTGGGGTACCACATTACACCCCAAGGTATCATGCCCTCTGACTCCAAGGTGACAGCCATGTGGAATGCACCCAGGCTGAAATGTAAAGCCGAATTACAATCATTTTTAGGATTGTTAAACTTTTATCATGCTTTTCTCCATCACAAAGTCTCAGTTGCTGAACCATTACATCGGCTTCTTAAGAAAGATACTGTTTGGCACTGGGGCCGTTGCCAGGAGAAAGCGTTCCTAGAACTCAAAAGGCTGCTATCTTCGGATGCTGTATTAACTCATTTTGATCCTAACAAACAAGTTGTACTTGTGTGTGATGCATCCCCTGTGGGGGTGGGAGCTGTGTTATGCCATGTACTAAGTGATGGGAGGGAAGCCCCCGTAGCATTCTATTCCTATTCACTCTCAAAGCCTGAGAAAAAGTACGCTCAGACAGACAGGGAGGTGTTGGCAAACGTGGCAGGCACTAAGAAATTCCATGATTACCTTTATGGAAGGCCTTTTACCATTGTTACTGACCACAAGCCCCTCCTTGGAATCTTTGTGAACGGGAAGCCCACGCCTCAAATTCTGTCCCCAAGGATGTTGCATTGGACAATTTTCCTAAATGCATACAATTTTACTTTGGTGCACAGGCCCGGCAAGGACATCAGCCACGCTGATGCCCTGTCACATTCTCCACTGCCAGGGGTCAGGGAAGCCAATTGCGAGATCGAAAGTGACAACCAGGTCCTCATGATTGAGGCATTCGACTCGCCCCTGGTCATCCCCTCAGATATAGCCAAAGCTATGGCCAAGGATGTAACATTAACTAAAGTAATGTCTTGGGTACAAAAAGGCTGGCCTGTCTCTCCTCTAGCTGAGGAATTCAGAACATTCCACCGCAAGCGTTTGGAATTGTCAGTGGAACGAGGTTGCCTTCTATGGGGCCAGCAGGTGGTCATTCCTGTCACTCTCAGGAAAAAGGTTTTACATTTACTTCACACAAGTCATCCGAGAATTGTACGTTCCAAAGCCCTTGCCCGTAGCTACTTTTGGTGGCCTCAACTGGACCAAGACATAGAGCAGATGGTCGGCACTTGTGCCAGCTGTCAATCCTCTCACCCAGAGCAATCCCACCTTCCCTCTCAGGAATTGGATTCTGCTCAGGGCCCATGGTCCAGGTTGCACATAGATTTTGCTGGTCCATTTAGGCCCTATTTTTGTTGGTTGTGGATTCATTCTCTAAGTGGCTGGAAGTGATTAGGGTGCCTAATACCACTTCAGCCACCATGATAATGCACTTGAGAAGGCTGTTCGCAGCATTTGGACTTCCAGATGTGCTGGTGTTCGACAACGCGTCCACGTTCACATCTGCAGAATTCCAATCCTTCATGGAAAGGAATGCAATTAGGCACATCACTCCCACCCCATTCCACCCAGCCACCAATGGCCAGGTGGAGTGGCAGGTGCGCACAACTAAATATGCTCTTCGGCATATGGGTGACAGGGATTTGGAGCTCCAGCTTTGCCAGTTTCTTTTCACGTATGGACTCACCCCCCTTGCCTCAGGGCTGTCCCCTGCTGAATTGCTCCAGCAAAGGAAACTGTCATCCTTGCTGGACAGATTGGATCCCTCTAGGGTGGAGGACAAAGGCACAAATATAGCGATCCGACACCAGAAGGTTTTTTCTCTGGGAGACCCTGTACATTGCCACAATTATGCAGCTGGTGGTCCTATGTGGCTGTCTGGGTTTGTGATCGATCAGACTGGTCCTGTTTCTTACAGAATCGAAACAGCCACTGATCTGATCTGGAGGAGGCACGCGGATCAATTGAGACTCAGAATACTGAACCCACAGGATGGATACAGACACTCAATGTTAGGGTTGGCTCCCACCCGTTTAAATCCAGGGGGTAGAGGTAATAGTTAGCAGCAAGCTAACTTAGACCCAGAGGTGTGTTCTAGGGACTGATTTCAAGGGGAATTTGTGGAATGCTCCCCTATTCCGGCATGTGTACCCCTACACTGTCCCAGCCTAGCACTCTGGATTTCTTTATTGATGACCAATTTTGTTTGGAGTCACCCTCCACTCTTAGTACACACAGGAGGGACCCTGAGTTGTTTTATTCATCCACAGAATTAGATTTTGGTTTTGAGCGATCCCCTGCTCCTCCATCTGACAAATGGGGCTTTAATTTAGATTTACAATCCTCCCCCTCTAGTCAATGCCTCACTCCAGTCGGGTCGCCCATCCTACGAGCCCCTGAGCCGGCTCAGCAAAGCATCTAACCCAGAAGGGAAATTAGACCAACATCCTGGTTAAAGGATTTTGTTTTTACCTGGGGGGGGGGGCGTTAATGTTACGTATGTTAACTGTGTTTTCTGACAGGAGCAGAATTTATCTTTTCTCATGTATCTATTCTTATGCAAATAAATGGATCGAAAAATGTGCATCTATTAGCCAATGGGGCTTGTTGTATTATTGTTACTGTAACTGTTTATAGTGTATATAAGTCCAAGTTTTGCCCCATCCAAACTGTGTTCAAACCCCACTAATAAAGAGCTGAATTTCACTACTTCATTTGTCTGCTTCTTCATTCCTTGAACACGAAAAGAACTGAATCCTAGAGTTGGATATGACTGGCTTTCAAGCAACGGTGACCTTTATCTTTACTAATAACATTTAACCAGAGGAGTTCCAGATAGCATTAGCATGCCCCCTCAGTTATCACTATTGCATGGTCAGCTGTCTGTCTCCTTCTTGTGCCTGTGGTTGAGACTTTTCCCATTCTTTCAATGTGACTTGTAGCCTTGGCAAAACAGATCTACAAAAAACTATTAAAGCTATTAAAGGTGTAGGTACATTGTTAGGACCTACACATATTAGGTTACAGTGGTTATATCATTTAATCATCATTGGGTTAGATGTTTTGAGTCTAGCTTAATTAATTAAAATATCTATCTTATTCCAGTCTTTGTAATACACCCACTTTGTTGATGTGCCATTTCTTTTGCCCAGATTTAGGAATATCTGGCCCTCCAGGTGTTGATGGATTGCAAGACTCATCAGCTATAGTAAGCAAAACCAATGGGAAAGAATTGTGGAAATTGCAGTCCCCAATCACTGGTGCAGATGAAGCCATAATCGACCAGTTCTATCAAAACCAGATTGATTACATACTCTGCAGCCAAAAATGGAAAACCTCCATACAATCAGCAAAAATGAGACCTTGAGCAGACTGTGGCTCGGATCATAATCTACTGGTTGCAAAATTCAGGCTTAGACTAAAGAAAATAGGGAAAACAATTAGGCCAGACAGGTATGACCTAGACAACTTCCCTAAGGACTACACAGTGGAGGTGTGGAACAGATTTAATGGCTTAGACTTAATAGACAGAGTGCCAGAAGAATTATGGACAGAGGCACAGGACATCAAATAGGATGCAGCAAGGAAAACCATACTAAAAGAAGTGTACGAAAGCAAAGTGGTTGTCTGATGAGGCTCTTAAAATAGCAGAGGAAAGAAGGAATGGAAAAAGCAAAGGAGAAAGGAAAAATTCAATCAATTGAATACAGAATTTTAAAGAAAAGCAAGGAAAGATAAGGAAACCTACCTAACTGAACAATGCAAAGAAATAGAGGAAAACAACATAAGGGGTAGGACTAGAGATCTTTTTTAAAAAACATGGGGAAATCAAGGGAATGTTTAAAGCAAAAATGATAAAAACGGCAAGGAGTTAGCTGATGCAGAAGAGATAAAGAAAGAGAACACAGAGGAACTCTACAAAAAGAACCTCAACACCATGGATAATCACAGAGGAGAACATTAAACTTGAGCCAAACATCCTAATGAGTGAAGTCAGGAAGGCCCTAAAAAGAACTGCAAACAACAAAGCCAGTGGAGATGATGGTATCCCAGCTGAATTTTTCAAAGCGCTAAAAGATGATGGAATTAAATTATTCCATTTTATATGCCAACAGATTTGGAAAACACAACAATGGCCATAGGATTGGAAAAGATCAGTATATATTCCAATCCCATAAAAGGGTAATGCCAAAGAATGTTCATAATAATATGGGATAGACATCAGCAGCACATGGAGAGAGAATTACCAGAAGTGCAGGCTAAGTTCTGAAGAGCCAGGGGAGCTAGACACCACATTGCCAACATACGTTGGATCATGGAGAAAACAAAGAAATATCAGAAACAAGTCTACTTCTGTTTCATAGACTACACCCAGGCCTTTGACTGTGTGGACCACAACAAAATGTGGCAAGTAATTAAAGAGATGGGAATACCAGAACACGTTATATGCCTCATGAGAAATCTGTACATGAGGCAATAAGCAACAACTAGGACAGAATACAGAATGACAGAATGGTTTGGAATAGGAAAAGGAGGAAGACAAGGCTGCATTTGTCACCCTGCTTATTCAACTTATACACAGAGCACATAATGTGCAATGCAGGTTTGGATGAATCACAAGTTGGGATCAAAATTGCTGGGAGAAATATGAACAACTTGAGATACGTAGATGACACTACCTTAATGGCAGAAAGTGAAGAAGACCTAAAGAAGCTTCTGCTTAGGTTCAAAGAAGAGAGTGCAAAAGCTGGCTTGAGACTCAACATCAATAAAACTAAGATAATGGCAACAGGCCCTATTAGTCCCTGGAAAATAGATGGGGAAGAAGTAGAAGTAGTGACAGATTTTACTTTCTTAGGATCAAAGATCATTGCAGATGGTGATTGCAGCCATGAAATAAAAAGGTGACTGATTCTTGGGAGACAAGCTATGAGAAACCTGGGAAACATAGTTAAAAGTAGAGACATCACCTTGCAAACAAAAATTCGCCTAGTCAAAGCAATGGTAAGCCCAGTGGTAATGTAGGGTTGTGAGAGATGGACCATTAGGAAAGCTGAGCACAGAAGAATAGATGCATTTGAAATGTGGTGTTGGAGGGGAGCTTTGAGAGTACACTGGACAATGAAGAGAACAAATAGGTCGATCCTAGAAGAAATCAACCCTAACTGCTCATTAGAAGGTCAAATAGTAACGATGAAGCTAAAGTACTTTGGATATCAAATGAGAAGAGAGGATTCACTTGAGAAAGTCTTGATGCTGGGAAAGGTGGAGGGAAAAAGAAGAAGGGGCGGCCAAAAATGAGATGGCTAGATGGTATTGTAGATGCAATGGGCACAAAGTTGGGCGGGCTGAGGAGGATGGTGGAGGACAAAGGTGCCTGGTGGGCAATGGTCCATAGGGTCGCAAAGGGTTGGAATCAACTGTGTGACTCGACTGTGCGACTGAACAAAAAACAAAAACAAAAGTATTTGAAAGCTAAAAATTCACCATTCTTATTATAGACCAGCAATGATAATCTTTTGTTTCAGAATCCAAGAGCAGAACAGTGAGTTCAGAACCATTGCTTAGACTTTTTGATACTCAGTATGTGAGAAGTCTTGGTGATACATTCAAGATGGCCAGTGTATACAGCTGAGTGATAGGATGCTCCAGGGACTAATGGAATAATGCCCATTTTAAATATAACCTTTCTTTCTGTCAGAGAAGGCAAAGAGGCTGGATTGATGCTGAGACCATGGTATCATTTAATCATTATTGTTTCAGTTAACGATCTGCTTCCAAAGAAGGATCATCAAGAAACTGAAATCCAATAGAGAATGGAGACTATAAATCATTATGGTTAAGTAAAATACTTCTTTTGTATCAGAGGTACATTATTTCAGTGACCTATGGAGAGACTAACTGGAAGATGTTTGTTAATTACCACTTCTGACATCTGTTGTGAAATTCTCCAGCTCATGCTACAAAATAACTTTTAACAAAGAGAGAACTGGACTCAGATTGTAGTTTTGGCAGACCCAATGAAATCAGACCCATTTTCTAAGTATGGTTCCAACACATTGTTAGTGAATATAAGCAAAAGGAGTTGCACAATCCGGTATCACTGCTTTGAAGCATCCCTAGATCAAAATATTTACTGGTAGCTTTTATTCTTTCCACTTTATAGGTATCAACACAATGGGGATATTTTAATCCACTTTATTTTGACCCTCAGGATGCTTTTCTTTATAGTAGTACAGATGCAATCACTTCTTTCCTATACTAATCATCTTGTGTGTTTTACATGCAGGTTTGAACTTCAAGTCTAATTCATAGAACTGACATTTGCAAATTTATGATCCAAATTGCAGATCATTCTGAGCTCTGAGCATGGGTAGGGTTGTTATCTTGCTCTAAATGAGATTGAAACAGTAATCCTTGGTCCGTGTTGCTTTATACAGCAGGAAATGAAATTGTGCTTTCCCTGGCATAGTATAAAATTGGATTTTTATAGGCTCAAATTGGAGATGCACACTGATCCTTTTGCAAACAGAGTACCTTTAGCCGGAACTCAGAGCTAATGTCATTAGGTGAGCCAACAATCCTATATACTGTTCAGTTGGAACCACCACAGCAATAGCGATAATACCTAATTTTAGATTATGGTCATCTCACTCCATCCTTAATCAGCAGGTTGTCCAACTTCCAGAGTAAAAACATTGTCAATTAATTCTCACCATTGGTGGTATTATCCTCTATAGTTAGCATAGAACAGTGATGGTGAATCTTGACACACCAGATCTTCCTGAACTTCAATACTCAGAAGCCCTGATCAGCAGGAATCCTGAGTTGGGCTTCTGGTAATTGAAGTCCAAGAACACCTGAAGTACCAAGGTTTACCATCACTGGTGTAGACCATTCAATCCACAGCAAGAGCATACCTATCAAGTTTGGGATTTAAAAATAAGGGAAATTTTGGCCATACCCCTCTGTGGGTGTGGCCAAATCTGTGGGCATGGACAAATCTGGCTGTGTGACTTGCTGGGCTCTAGTCATGCCTGCCACATGACCATGAAAACATCTGCAAACACAGACAGCACTGGCTCTTTGGCTGTAAATGGAGATGAGCACTGCACCCTAGAGTCAGATACGACTGGCTTTCGAGCAAGGGCAACCTTTACCTTTACCTATTGATAGATCCAATGCTGCCTGTCATATCTGACTCTAGGGTTCAGTGCTCATCTATTTATAGCCAAAGAGTCAGCACTGTCTGTTTGTAGATGTTTCTGTGGACATGTGTCAGGCATGACTAGACACCAGAATGTTGTTACCTTTCCCACTAAAGTGGTCTCTATTTATCTACTTGTAATTTCTTGCTTTTGAACTGCTAGGTTGCCAGGAGCTGGGACAGAGATGGGAGCTCAAACCGTCATGTTGGCCTTCCAGCTAACAAGGCGAGCTTCTTAACCACTGAGCTGCAGTGGCTCAAGTGGCTAAGGTGCTGCCTGGAAGCTGGCAGGTCAGCAGCTTGATTCCCGAGTACTGCAGGACAGATTGAGCTTCTGTCTCTGTCCTAGCTCCTGCCAACCTAGCAGTTCAAAAGCAAGAAAATTTAGGGAACCAAATAGGGTATCTGGATTAGTCCAAGCCCCTTCCCCTCATCCTCCTGAGGCTTCTGAGAACTGCTGCCCAACCCCCGCCATGGACTGCTGGAACGCTGCCTTTCCTCCCAGCCACAACAGTGGGAGCGCCGCCCCCTACATCTCTAGGTCCTGAGCGTGCTTGTTGCCGGGGAGGGGGTAAGAGGATCAGATGCCGAAGCTGCTGCCACCACCATGTTGCCTGCTCCAGGACCCACTCCATCATCCCCGGAGATGCGGGACAGCTGTGTCGCCCTCGCCCTCCCGTGCTTGTTGCTGGGGGGGGGGAGCAGATGCTGAAGCTGCCACCACCGGGTTGCCTGCTCCGGGACCTACTCCATCGGCCCCGGAGACGCGAGGCTGGTGCTTTGCGGAGGGCTCCCCCAAAAGAGGACAATATTGTTTTCTTTGGAGTACATTTTGGACATGGAGCCCTGGCTGTGTTTGGTGTTGTGGGTTTAACTTTGTTTTTGGTATGAACTTTGCTTAATTGTATGTTACATTTTCTGAATTGTGTTCTGTAATTTGTAATTTTGAAAATGTGTAATTTTTGTGATATGTTGTGAGGCCGCCCTGAGTCGGCCTTGTGCTGAGTTGGGCGGGGTACAAATTAAATTGATTGATTGATTGATTGTTTAAGCTTGAGTCCCATCAACCTAGTGGGGCCTCCATCCCAGCACACAGAAGTGGCTCATCTTCTTCTGCCTCTTTCCTCCCATCTAGGGCCTTATTTTTTCACCCTCAGGCATCTCTTTCCCTAGGGTTTACCTTATGTTTATCAGACCACCACCTCATGATGTCATTATTTGTACTTTCACTGTTATTTTTTGCAGTTCTGTAGACATGTTACCTGTATTATATTGAAATTTGTCTGTTTGAGTGATGATTAATCTATACAAAATGCATTCAAACCATGTCTCACATTCCATTTTATATAATTGCAAGTAGATAAATAGGGAACACTTTGGTGGGAAGGTAAATAGCATTCTGTGTGCTCCTGTAGTCATGCCTGCCACATGACTATGGAAACGTCTGCAGAAGCAGACAGCGCTGGCACTTCAGCTTTGAAACAAAGATGAGCACTGAACCCTAAAGTCAGATACGACTGGCTTTCAAGCAAGGTAAAGGTAAAGGTATCCCTTGCTTGAAAGCCAGTCATATCCGACTCTAGGGTTCAGTGGTCATCTCTGTTTAACCTGGTCTGGACCCTGGCCCCGCACCTCACCCACAACACACAAACAAACACACACACCACCTCTCTCCACACCCACACCCACACCCACCCACCCATACAAAGGCATCTCTCTCTCTCTCTCTCTCTCTCTCTCTCACACACACACACACACACACACACACACACACACACACACACACACACACACACACACACACACACACACACACACACACACACGGAGGAAAGTAAACAAAACAAAAAGACATAGACTTACCCAGAAGGGGCAAGTGCCGGGGCATCCATGCTGGCCCTCCCTGGCCCAGGTCAGCCACATTGGGCAGCTCTTTTCTTCCTTTCTCCCCTTCGCCCTCCCCTCGCACAGTCCCATGGAGGAGTCAAAGGAAGTTGGAATGGAAGCAGAGAGATGAAGGCCCTGCCCCAAACCACCTTCTCTCTCCCCTTCCACAAGCAAAAAGCCACAGCGGCCTCTGATGGCAGGGGAAAAAAAACCTGCAGCTTTGGGATTTTTTTTTTTAAAAAATGATATTATGGGAAAATTAATAAAACGGGAGGGGGTGGGAAGAGGGGTAAAAATACTGTGTTTTCCCAGCCAATAAGGGATACTTGACAGGTCTGAGCAAGAGCAGTAAAAGCTCTCCAAATGTTGTTAGATTCCATACTACCACAGGTGCCATCATGTGGTCAAGTGGCTGAGACAATAATTATGATTCAAGAACATCTCGTTTGCCACTATCTCTCCACCTCTGATTGAAGGCTGGGGAGTAGAGTTTGTATATCCTTCAGGCATTCTATCTTTACAAATTCAAGTGATGTCCTGATAAATTATTAGAAATCAAGTTATCCACTGACTTTCTTTGTTGTCAAATGTTCCCTGGGGCTCTCAACTTCATAAATAAAATGAAATACAGTGAAAGAAGCATGTTTTAAAAATAAAATATGTAGGAATAGCTATTTTGAAGTAATATACAAACATGATCTTAAATGCAGATGATCCACCTGCCCCAGATAAAGCCCAATGGGAATAGATTGTATGCCTTTTCTCTATGTAAAAATGGAATGGAATGCAAATTGCCACTAATCACAGTCCATTCATTCATTGTCTATTCATTGCTTTCTAAATACAGTTAAGTAGTTGTCAATAAAGCATGGTTAAAACAGAACACAAACAAGGCAATACAGTCCTGTGCTGAATAGTCAGAACAGCTTTATGACAATAAGCATTTAATGAAACATTAGCAATACCGTAGCAAATAATCAATAACTCCATTGGCTTCATGGTAAGCAGCTACAATACAGGGAGCTCTCTTGAACAGTTTCAGAAGGAAGCAGGATCAATATTTCATTCAAGCTGTTGAAGCACCCTGTCTGCCACATTCAAAGCAATAACTCAGTTGCCCTATGCAATCTCTACTCAATTTGTTTTTCAGAGATTTGCCCTTAGAGGACCTCAATGGAAGTAAGCAGGGGGAGGGAGAAAAGTGAAAAGCTAAATGAAGGAATAAGAGGAAATAGGCAGGATTTCCCAGATTCCTAGTGTGACTGTGAATAATGAAATAGTTCCATATCCAGCATGCTATGTTTTAGAAGTCTGAGAGAAGAATACCTCTGTACACCCAACATCCATGACAACTCCAGAATTGGTGGGCTTTAACTGGCACTAAAAGCCCTAGCCTACTCAAGAGATGGCGAACAAGGACCCTTCAGATATTGATGGGCTGGGTTTTCCATCATCCCCTCTCCATTGGCCATGGGAGTTGCAGACTAACCATTTCTGAAAGTTCCATTTCTGATCTGTGCTTCTCTAGGCTCCATAATTCCTCTACATGTAATTTTTCTTTCTCTCCCCTGAACAGACAAATAGCCAAGTTGGTAAGCCTGTAAAGATCAATGCAGTTGGGGGATGAACCTACCAATAGGTCAGGTGTAAAATATGCAATTGTTCTTATCTTCAATTGTTGCCAAGATTTTTTATTTATTTATCCATATGTGGTCACCTTTACATTGTCTTTTTCACATTTTCTAACTTCTCCCCAACAACCTTTAAACTGCAAAGCTGTGCAAATAGTCTCAGAAACAAGCCCCACTATGGCTGGAGAGCTCCACAGTCACAGGCACTACTAGAAGGAGGGAACAGTAAACCCCTTTTGATTACTCTCTACCTAGAATCAACTTGACAGCATGCAACTATTACTGTTTATGCATACTGAGGCCTTGCTTTCTAGTATGTGTTTTTAGGATCGTAATGTTCGGTCAGAATCCTATTCTTTTATTACACTTGTATGATTCTTGTGGTGCAAGTAATCATACTTTCTTAGCTATTCTAGAACTGCAGTATCCTGAATGTGCAAGCCATTTTTTTTCCTTAAGAGGTTCTTCCATGAGCAGAAGCTTGTGCAAGCTATTGAATTTCCAGTAAGAGTATGAAACTGTAATCTTTAATGGATTAAAGCTGCTATGCATAGGGAATCACTAGGTGACCAACTTTGCAATGGTGCAATCCATTGGAAATCTGTGCTTAGATATTGATGCTCCACAAGGACTGAATAAGACTTTGGTCTTAGAAATTGACTAATTAACACAGTAAACTCTCCCCTCATTGTAAAAAAGTAATTTAGACCTGCCTCTCTGCCTTTCTGTTTTGATAAAAAGGTCAAAATAAAAAATAAGAGATGTTTGGAATGAATCCAAGAAAGCTGTGATCTTCACATTTGCTCCTCACCACTCACAGAGAATAGCAAACAGATGTAAATTGCATTATAAAGCATCTGGTCTTGCTGAAGAGACTAGGACACAATTCCTTCAGGAACTCAGAAGGACAACAATGTAAATATGGAGGTTCAGTGCGAACCTCTGTCCCTTTATAATCTGAAATAGGAAAGTGTTGCTTTGTTCCCTTTGCTTAATCTTAAATTGAAACTGATGATCATTTTATTTATTTATTTATTTTTCACGCTTATATACCGCCCACTCAGGTACAACCCAACTCAGGGCGGTTTACATAGCGGACAGTAAATACATAAAAGACACAAGATAAAACAAAGTTAAAAGTTAAAAAACCCACCCCTAAAAGGCGTGCAAGAACTGAAGGGACCTTGGGGGAAGGCACACTTCTCTATACCAACCACCCAACGGTACCCCCATCCCCACCCGCACCCCAAACTTGGCCTGCCAGCCAGGTCTTTAGAGTCCCGGTTCAGGAGCGGGCGCAACTGGCAAATCACCCGAAGTTGGGCGAAGGCCCTCCTGGCCACAGCCGCCACCTGTTCTTCTAGCAGCAGCCGTGAATCCAGGAGGACCCCCAAGTTGCGCACCGGGTTGGTCTGGGGCAAAACAGCCCCATCCAAAACCAAAGATGGTAGCTCCCGGGATAACACAGGACCCCCTATCCATAGCCACTCAGTCTTGCTGGGATTCAGCTGTAGCCCATTTGCCCCCATCCAGACCCCAACAGCCTCCAGACAGCTGGAAAGGACTTTGACTTCATCACTGGGGTCCCCACGGGCCGAGATGTACAACTGTGTGTCATCCGCGTACTGGTGGTACTGCACCCCGTGGGAACGGATGATCTCACCCAGCGGCTTCATGTTGATGTTAAATAGGAGAGGAGAGAGTACCGAGCCCTGAGGCACCCATATTTTAGGGGCCTAGGACTCAACCTCTCACTCTCCAACCACACCGACTGGGTCCGGCCCCTCAGAAATGAGGAAAACCAGGACCATACCGTGCCCTGGATCCCCAATCCAGAAGGATACCATGGTCACTGAGCCACTGAGAGGTCAAGAAGAGCAAGGATGGACGGATGACCGCCATCCCGCTCTCGCCAGAGATCATCCATCAGCGCAACCAATGCAGTCTCAGTACCATATCCAGGTCTGAATCCTGACTGGAATGGGTCCAGATATTCCGCTTCATCCAGTACCCCCTGCAGCTGACGTGCCACTGCCTTCTCCAGAACCTTTCCCAAAAAAATCATTGCTGAGGATAAGATGCTGAGGATTAGAGAAAGGATAGAAAACAATGTGGTGGTGGAGCTGAGGTTCTTGATGAATTTATCCATTTTGCACCTTCTGAGACTTGTTCCAAGACAAAGAATGCTTTACATAGCAATACTTACCTGGCAGGGGAGACACCTTGATCATGAAGGAGATTTTTTCCCCAGGGTGAGGCTCATCCATTGCTCTTCGGGTGTACTGACTCCAGCGATTTCCCCAAATGCTGGAAACTCGACTGCATAATTTTAGAAAAGAACACAAAACCTGGCTGGCAGGCCAATTATGGGGTGCAGGTAGAAGGGTTATCTCCGTGGGGTGGTTGGTGTAGTGGAACTCCTTCCCCCTTCGGTCCCTGCACCCTTTTTAGGTGGTAGGTAGCTTTTAAGTAGTTTTAACTATGCCATTTTATCCATGACTGTTAACCGCCCTGAGTCGGCCTAGGCCAAGTAAACAGTGTAGAAATTGAATAAATATATAAATAAATAAAATAGCAATAGCAATTATACTTTGCTCGTGCATCCCCCCTCCAATGAAGAGATACACAAGAATTGGATTTAAATAATGGGCCACTTTATTGAAAAAACATCAGAACGTTGCACTGGGGAACAAAGTGCAGTTGAGAAACCAATTTGTAATAAATCAATTAACAGCGGGATAAATGATCTATGAGCCGCAGAAACGGTGCTCAATAAAAAACACAAAAGTGCTAGAGAAAGAAGGCTTCAATATAAGCCAAACCAGTGAAAGGTTAATGCACAAGCAATTGGGGTGTCCCTAGGTAGTGCCGTTCCAGGTCCTGCAACAACCCTAGCCCGTACCATATGACAATGCTGTAATTTTTTTGAGAATCAATCCACACTACCCACCACATGGTGGGGGGAGAGAATGAAATAACCCCCAACTCACCCCAGCCTGACCAATTAAACTGGGGCCACGCAGTGCAAAGTGGTAAAAAGCCCTCCCCCTTGGAAGAAACCGGAAGAAATAGCAGAGAGGCAGGGGCAGCAAGCTGAAACAAACCATAGAACTCAGGGGAGACTTGCAAAAAACAAACAGGGAAAAAAGGTGGAAAGGGGGCAGTTAATCAAGGCAATATGGCAGAAGAGCTCAGGCACTGGCCGGAGGGGGTGCTGGGGAAGAAGCAGTAGCGGGGGGGGGCAGAGGTGTGTGCTGGGGGCCAAGGGGCACTGGGAGTAGGGCGGGCCAGAGCTACAGTGGAGCAGGATGGGGCAGCATGCGAACCCAGGCAGATGGGACACTCATGCTTGTAGCTGCACTGCTTCTTGGCACAACAACCCTGCGCAGCAAATTTCCAACAGAATATTCGTTGAAGGGCAGGAGCTACATCATTAATGTGGGATGCAGGGGAGTCCAAAGGCTGCTGGACCAAGTGACCACAGTCATACCGGTCTCCGAGAGACGCCCATGACAGGGTTATAAATTGGAGCCAGAGCTGGGTATTAGGCTCATCCCAATGCATGTCGGGCTGGATGGCGAGTCGCATGCAGAAATTATCATCATGAGTTTGTGGTATTTATCTCAAAAAGAGGGGGGGTTGGGTATACCAAATCTTAAGAATTATTATAGATCCTTCCAGATTAAAAATATAGTAAAGATGTTGAGGAAGGAAAAATTAATCTGGGAAGATCTTGAGATGAAGGAATTAAATCAAATTGGTAAGGCGGTTTTCCTGGATGGAGAAAGGAATAAGTTGGAGATCAAAAATAAAATGATGAAGACAACATTCGATATATGGGAAAAGGTTTAAAAAGATTTAGTCCCTGATATTTCTCCAATTATACAACTAGAGGATTTTAAAAATAGATAGCAAAGTGAAGGAGATTTGGGTTAAAAATAATATTATCCTGTTGAGCAGAAAAGGACGCCGCCGACGCTGGCCCCTCGAGGAGCTCCCTGTCTCGCCCGGGAGCCCGCGCCATCGGCCCCGGGAGTGGGGACAGAAGCAGCAGGACTTGGTCGCCGCCTCCGGTCTCCCCTGCGGATGGGGCGGAGAGACCTCTGCAGCATCGGACACCGGGAACCACCACCACCACCGGCGTCCCAGGCTATGCCCTCGGCCAGGGCTTGAAAAGCCATGGAGGCGGCAGGACCTTCGTCACTGCCACTTTTCACTTCTGGACTTGTTGGGGCCGGACAGAGATGTGTGAGATGTTATTGCATTACTGAGATGTTACTGTGTTACTGTACTCCATTATATTGTGTACTTTATTTTTTTCCTGTATTGTATCATTGTTTGATATGTTGTGAGCCGCCCTGAGTCGGCATATGCTGAGTGGGCGGCATACAAATCAAATAAATGAATGAATGAATGAATGAAGGATTGGTTAAACGTATGTAAGGATAATTTTTTAAAAAATGGATGTTTACTCTCAGCTGAAATTGAATTGGTTTCAGATAATATTGTTAAATAAGTGGAATAGTAAGTACTTGGGAAATTTAAGTTTGGATAGAGACAAGACAGACTTTGAGGCAATATTATTAAGAGAGAAAAGGAGAAATGGATATAAAGGGATTGGTGAGTAAAATATATAGATTGTTAAATAAAGAGATTAATTCGCAAGAAACCTTGAGGAAAATATGGGAGCAAGATCTTAATGTTAGTATTACAGAATGGGATTGGAAAAATAAGTGGGGGGAAATGATTATGAGAACAATGTCAGTCAGAGTAAAAGAACATAATTTCAAAATGCTTTGGAGATGGTATTTGACTCCTGTTCAACTACACCAGTTAGATAAAAATAAAAGTCCAATGTGTTGGAGATGTCAAAATAGACTGGGATTATATGAACATATGTGGTGGAGTTGCAAGGTGGTTAATGAATTCTGGGGGAAAATAGAAAATGAGATTTCTAGAATTTTTGGGGAGAAAATAAAACTGGGGCCTGCCATAGCTTTGCTGATACAGAAAATATGAGTTTAGGAAAGGATAAAAAAGAGTTGCTCTCAATATGTTTAACAATCGCAAGACAATGTATAGCGAGAAAGTGGAAGAGTGATCAGACATTGAAGATAGAAGACTGGTATAGGGAAATGTGGGAGATAGCTTTAAATGATAAATTAACCTGGGAGCTGAACATAAAAAATGGTATGATAAAAGAGAATAGATTTTGGTCAATTTGGCATTTATTTGTGGAATCCGCTGTGGCTAAGGATGACTGAAACAAGCCAGTACAGGAACATTATAGCTTCTGGAAATAGAGATGTATAAAAGACACCGCATCCTCCAGGGCAATGTACAGTTACACAGGGTGTAATAGTATTTTTTGTTTAGAATATATTAAGATGGTTCTGAAAGGACAGACAATAAAGAATATAAATAAGATAAGATTTTAATTAGATGGGATAAAAAAGAGTATTAAATGGGGTATAATATATCTAAAATGACTATCCTATATGCTTATTTTTCTATATTTCTCTCATTTTTGTATTGTCATCGCAATTTCTCTTTTACAATATTTTGTATCTTTTTATAAAAACCTAATAAAAATTAATAATAATAAAAAAGAAAATTCTCGTCATAAGCCTTCCATGACGCTCCAGGTAAATCAACATGAACCCTGTAAATTAAGTCAAGGTATTGAATAAGGGGCCAGTCTAGAGTGAGCCGTGACCGGATGGAGACCCTTGCATAAATGAGGAAGGCCAGAATCAAATTTTCCAAAGTGCATGAGGGCTTTTTGCACCTGGCCAACTCCTTGTCGTAGTCATCCAGTTTGTCACGGTCAACATTGGGTAAGTCCTGGTTAAGTAAGCCAAAAAGGTCCATGTAGTCACTGTAGACTGTCTTGTCCCTGGTGGACTAGAGCAGGTAATCCTCGAGGGGAAGGGCCATCTCCCCAGGGGACAGAGCAGATAGGGGAACCCCACTGCGACCAGGCCCAACTGAGTCACAATATGGCCAGCCGAAAGCAGAGGGAAGGGAATAGTTGAGGCCAGACAGGGGACCAGAAGGCTGCAGGGGGGCAGGCCACCAGGGGGGGAGGGGAGCCAGAGTACCAGGGCAAGGCAGGAAGGGGCTGTGGGGCCCAAGGCCAATTAAACCAGTAGACAGGGAGCCAGCCCCAGGGCGGTAGGGGGGAAGTGTACTAGCTTGACCAGCATACTTACTTACACCCTGGGCCACTGGCTAGCAAGTGGCAGGACCTGGCCGAAGAATCTACAGTGGAGTAGGAGGCAGCAGGCTAGCACCAGGAAGTGGCACAGGAAGGCCGCAAAGAACCCCCGGGAGGGGACAGGCATGGAGACAACAGCAGCAGGAAGGAGAGAAGAGGGGCCCAAAGAAGGCATAGCTGGAGAGAGTGCAGAGTCAATCACTGAGGAAGCAGGGGCCAAGCCTCAGGAGTAATACCACATGGCTGGGGACAGGGTCGCAGCAGCCTCAAGCCGAAAACTCTTTCACACCATGGGAGTTCCACCAGGGCCCGGGAGGTCTCCTGAAGCTCAGGCACAGGGGGTGGGGGTGGTCAGCACCGAGGGAAGAGCCGGTCAGCGCCACACTGCCAGGAGGCGTGTAGAGGCTCAGGTGACCTGGTCCCCAGGAAGAGCGGAAGAAGGTTGGGTGACAACCCAGAGGACGGGAGGAACAGCAAACTGGGGTCATAGGGCTGAAAGCAGCTCTGCTGTTGTCTTGCTGGTGAGGGCTTGCTGAAGGAAAAGCAGCAGCTTCTCCCAGAGCAAGGTTAAGAAGGGTGAGGTAGGAAGGAGCCATCACTTATAAAGGGGTGTAGGCTCCTCCCTGCCCAACCAGCAGGAAAGTCAGGTGCACACCTGTCTCTTCCAGTGGGGGGGGGGGGGAGCAAAGTGCACGTTGTGCAGAGGAGCTGCTGGTGTGCATGCATTTGTACCATGTCATAATGCTTAGTGCACTCTCTGGGTGGTTCCGCCTCCAACATGCTGGCTACTCATTTTACCGTCCTCAGAAGGATGGAAGGCTGAGTCAACTTTGAGTCCCATCAGGATTGAACTCACAACATGTTTGCTGCAGTTCAGCAGTTTAACCACTGCACCACCAGGGATCTTATTTAAGCAGCCAGCACATTTGTGAGGCTTTCAGAAAAGTAGTATATGCAAAAAACCTATGTGAACATTTTAAAAAAATGTGAATTACAACAGGTGTACAAAAGAAACAAAACACTGTTTAACAAATGGGATAAGAGGATAAAAGTGTGTGGGTTAGGGAGATGTGTGCAGAAATGGGTGTAATGGAGAAAACCACGTATTGGAAAATACATGCACATTTCTACTTAGGAAGACTAGGTTTCTTCATCTCACCCTTGAAACTCTGCAAAGCCCAGGATGAAAATAGGTTGACAGCTCAACTATTTTTAATATTAAATAGCCCAATAAAAGTATTACCCAATAGGCATTTTTAAAAAAAAAAAAACAGTGAAAGAGGTGCTTTTCCCGTTTTTTCCCCCAGAGGTTCTTTGACATTCCAATAGAACCTTTTAGAAGTTAGTGGTTTGCTTAATGTTATTTTGTTCTTCTATTGCCCCAACTTTTATCCTACCTCTCACCTGGTGTCTGTTAAATAGCTCAGGAAAAGTTTGATCAAATAGTCTTGCAAGCACTGCTGTCAACAACCAATCACAATGTCTGGGAGGGGAAGTAGGTGTTGGAAAGTTTGAGCCTTAGTGGCGCAGTGGTTCAACTGCTGTACTGCAGCCAGAATGTTGTGAGTTCGATCCTGATGGGGCTCAAGGTTGACTTAGCCTTACATCTTGCCAAGATTGGTAAAAAATGAGTACCCAGCATGTTGAGGGCAAAATGCTTATTAACTTGAGAACACCCCAGATAGTGTAGCAAGCGCTATTGGGTGGTATATAAGTGTAATTGCTATTGCTATTGTATGACTAGTTGTGTCTGCCACCAGCAGTCACTCTACAGCCCTCGGTGGTCTAACTCTGCCACTTGGAGTAAGAAACCAGAATGAAGCAGCTTTGGGGGTCCCAGACAAAGGTAAAGGTAAAAGAATCCCTTGCTCAAAAGACAGTCATATCCGACTCTAGGGTTCAGTGCTCATCTCTGTTTACAGCCAAAGAGCCAGTGCAGTCTGTGTCTGCAGAGGTCTCTTTGGATATGTGGCAGGCATGCCTTGGAACAATGTTTACCTTCCCACTGAAGTGGTCCCTGTTTATCTACTTACAATTTCTTGCTGTTGAACTGCTAGGTTGGCAGGAGCTGGAACAGAGGCGGGAGCTCATTCCATTGTGCACTGTACACTTTCACATCCACCATACTTCACCTCCAATGCACCACAGAGGACAGGCAGAAATGGTGCTTACTGGTAACAGAGGCAGTAGAGATGTCATGAGCAGCCTGAAAAAAGGAATAAGCAATAGCACAGTCTAGAGGAGCAGAATATGCAAATGAAAGCGTGGCGCCAAAATGGCTGCCACGCTCTTTGCGCCCCCCCATCCGGACTCAGACATCCAGGTGAGTTAGGGGGCGTGGCCACCCCTCTATAAAAGGGGTGGCCACGAGGCAGCCGAGCTGCCATTTTAGAATTGCGACGGAGAGGAGAAGTTTTCTCCGTCGCGTTCTTTCTTTAACTGAGGGTCGCTAGTGGTCTGCACGTTCGATTCCCGGCTGGGAATAGAGACAGACCTCGTACCCAGAGCTTTTTTCGATTTATCCTTGGCTGCCGCGGTACTTCTATGCAGGAGTTCAATCCCTGGATAGGGATCCTTCGGCGACTCATGTTCTTCTAGGGGGACATGGCTCCCAAGTGAAAGGCCCCGGCACTGAAGCTGCGGCTGAGGGGAAGGGCTTTTCTCAGCCCTTCATCGGATGGGGGCCAGCCTTCGGGTCGAAGGACCAGGGCTGTGCCCCCACGGCAGGGCGACCTTGCCCACTGGTACCAGTGGGGCCGGTCAGGCTACCACTTGGCAGCCGGGTGCCAGCTTCATAGCTGGGCAGGTGCAGGCTGGCCCCTCGGGGGCTCTGGCCCTGAGCGCGCCTTTGCAGGGCCCGGGACATGCTGGCCCAGGGGGGCCTGGTGCGGGTGACTGCCCCACAGCTCCTCCGACCCCCACGGGCCTGAGTTCTGGGCTTGGCCCTATTCTGGCCCTGGCTCCCCTTTTGGGTTGCCTTTGCCCTAACTACCCAGTGGGCCGTCCGCCCCACCCGGCCCACCTTGTACTGGGGGCTACGAGGCAGTGGATGCTTGATAGCACGTATAGCAGTGGTGGAAGCAGCTTTGGGCATTGCCCAGCCACCTTCTGAGGGGAGCGCTACCGCTTCTTCCACAGGGGCCCCTTCGTCGACCCCGGCCAACTTGCCGGCCGGGATGTTTCAGCGGGCAGCCAACCGGGTCGAGCTGCTTGAGACTGTCCGGCCAGCCCCGGCTGGTGCCTCGCAGCTCCCCGTGCGAACTGATGGGAGCAGTCAAGGGTGGTCCCAGAGCTCAATTCCGGTCGCGAGCTCCGACGCCCACCGTGGGCCAGAACCCCCGGTGGGGGCGGCTCATGGGGGTGCGACTAGTGAGTATCAGGTTCAATTTAGTGCACCACCACCACTGTCCACTTACACTGGGGGGGGGGGGGTTCAGTGGCTCTGGCCGCGTCTAGTTGATGTGGGTGGGCAGCCGTTTCCACATTGTCTCATTAACCCCTGGTTCCCAAATGGTCCCTCGTTCAGGGCGGGGGTGTCCGCCCCTGGGGCTGTGCCGAGCATCGCAGGGGCTGTTCAGGTCCTGCTGTGTATACCCTCTATACAAACTGTGCCGTCAATGGCTTTACCGACGCTGGTTATTCCTTGCCCCTGGGTGATCATTTGTCACAAGTCACGAGGGACAAGATTTGGCGAGGGGAGTACGTTGATATGTTCTCCCTCTGGAACCATGAGCCCACTAAGGAGGAGAGGGAGGGACAGGATGACAGAGACGAGAAGCTGTCCCGTTGTCTTAAGCCACCGCCTAACTGGGCCAACTGGTTGCCGGCATACTTTATAAATATGGTGGTATGCCTCAGGGCCCGGCCTGATTTGGCCATTCCGGTTCAATACCTTGATAATATTTACAGGGCGATGGTTGATTGCCCGGCCCCATCGTAGTTGTCTTACGGTGAGGAATTTAGGATGGGGGTGGCCCTATATCCTGAGATGAGGTGGGATGAGCCCTGTCAGCAATTGTGGCTCTTGTACATGTCTCCCATGCGACCGGCGCCTGGTGATAGGTACCATTGTGGTCATGCTGTGCAGCGGGCTGCTGCAACACAGGCTCCCCGCCAACCGGTGGGACAGGGGGTTCCAGCCCGCCTGCTGTGTTGGAGCTTCTCAGCTAACGACGTGTGTAATAAGCGCCAGTGTCGTTCCCGACATGAGTGTCCCTCTTGCACTGGCCCCCACGCAGCCTCCGCGTGCCCGCGGGCTGGTGGGTCACGGGGCAGAGGTAGGGGTGCACAGGGGGCGATCAGAGCTCTGTCTGATGGAACTAGCCATATCAAAGCCCCCCTCCCCAATTAGTGTACTCATGCTGGAGCGATGGCTCTCAGCTTATCCAAGAAGGGATGATACGAGGTACCTGCTGGAGGGTTTCCAATGTGGCTTTCGTATTCCATTCAGGGGTGTTAGGGGCCCCAAGATGCTCCTAATTTAGTTTCCTTGAAAGGTAACGAGGAGGTTGCTGCACTGGGCATAGCTAAGGAAGTTGAGGCTATGAGAGTAGTGGGCCCCTTCTTGGAACCACCTTTCCCTAATTTGAAGGTCTCCCCTCTGGGGCTAGTACTGAAATAGAACCCGGGTGAATGTCGTCTAATCCACCATCTAGCTTCCCCTGCGGGTTCTTCGGTCAGTGATGCGATTCCTGATGACCTTGTTCAGTCAGGTACACGTTGTTTGTTCAGGCCCTACGAGTGGTACACTCATGCGGTCCCGGTGCTTTCCTGGCGCAGTGTGATATGAAATCGGCTTTCCGATTACTGCCAGTGCACCCAGGGGATTTTGAGCTATTGGGTTTTCAGTTCCGAGGGGAATTTTAATTAGATAAGGCCATGTTCGGCATTCGAACGATTCAGTACTTTACTTCAGTGGGCCTTTGTTCGTAGGTCGGGGTCCCGGTCTCTAGCCCATTACCTCGATGACTTTGGTTCGGGGGTGAATGGGGCTTGGACATGTGCACGCGTCTCCTCACTACATTTCAGACACTCATGCGGGAACTGGGTGTCCCCTTAGCGCCTGAAAAGACCGAGGGCCCAGTTACTAAGCTCACATTTCTAGGCATTGAAATTGACTCTGTCGCACAGGCATCCAGGTTACCCATGCATAAGGTGACTCGGATCCCCACGGCGATTTTGGCATTGATTGCCAAACGTAAAGTGTCCCCTCATGAGCTGCAGCTACTTCATGGCCATCTTAACTTTGCCTGCAGGGTGGTTACACCCAGCAGAGCATTGGCCAGGCGCCTGTGTGATGCCATGGTTGGCCGGTTAAAACACCACCACAGGGTCCGGCTGACCAGGGGCATACGGGCGGACCTTTTGGTCTGGCTCAAATTCCCCCAGGATTTTAACGGGGTCTCTTCCTGGAGATCAGACCTTTTGGTCTGCCCTAGATTTCAAGTACAGTCGGATGCCTCCGGCTCCCTGGGTTATGGGATTTATTCTGAGGGTAGGTGGGCTTACGGCCGATGGCCTCATGCATGGCTTGCATGGATTGCCTCCGCGATCTTACCTTCCTTGAGTTTCTTACCAATTTGGGGAGCACTGATGCTATGGGGCGACAAGTGGGCCAACTCAGTGGTCCATTTTTGGTGTGACAATGCGGCAGTGGTGCACATTGTCAACACCCAGACGTGCAAATCCCCCAGGGTCATGGCATTGGTTTGTCAATTCTTTTTGAGAAACCTACGCCTAAATGTGCTGTTCATGGCCAGACATGTACCAGGTATTAATAACGATATTGCTGATGCTTTATCCCGCCTACAGATCCCCCGGTTCCGTGCCTTGCTCCGGAAGCAGAGGAATTCCCCTCGCCACTCCTGGCCGATATTTAGACGTTTGGCGAGGAGAGGTGAACTGGGCGACCGGCATGTCATTGGCACCTCGCACGCGTAAGGTGTATCAAACATGCTTTCATACAATTTAGAACCTTTTGTGAGTAACTACAGTGCCTCAAGTGTGGCCCATACCAGTGGACCAGGTTTTACAATACATGTTTATCTTTGCAGTCAGGGTTTGCCCCCCCCCCCCGTACTATAGCCTTCAGGCTTTCGGCACTGGCATTTATGGCCAACGTGGGGGGGGGGTTCAATGACTGCGTGAGTTACTTCCGCATGCGTTGTGTTTTGGAGGGGTGGACACGTGAACGTGTCCGCCGCCCGGACATGCGTCACCCCAGTTCGCCAGATTTTTTTCCCCACCTTGCACGAGGCTGGCATGACTTATGTTCGGATAGGTGTGAAGTGGCTCTTGGTCACGCAGCTACCACGGTAGCCTTTTTGGAGCGCTCCACATCAGTGAGTTGGTGCCAGAGTTGGTACCATTGTGTAAGACGGATGTGTCTCGTAGGGCACTGGAACTCGACGATGTCTATGTCACACATGAGTGGGCTCAATTGGGGATACGGTCCTCAAAGGTTGTTCAGCACGGCGTAGGCAGTGGAGTTAGACTGCTACAAGGTTTCATTGGAGACATCTGTCCGGTTCGTGCCCTACATGGATTTTTGGCAGTGCCTGCTGCGCGCCCCAGCCTGTTTTTTTCTGCCACCAGGATGGGTCTACCCTTACCAAAGTAAAGTTACAGAGGGTGACCGGTACCGCGCTTCGCGGTGTGGGGCCCATTTTGGCACCCGTTTATTTAGGATAGGCGTTGCGTTGACAGTGGCTACATTTGGGGTACTTGGAGGCGGATATATGTGTACGCGTAATTTCTTATATGTACGTCCCCTCACTGTCTGAGTACCTAGTTATGTCCTTCACCTCTTCTCCTCTTTTACAGATCCTGTGTGTCTCTGCACACCGGTGGCAGTGGGGCTGGTGGGCCACAGCTATGTACACTGGGCAGCAGTATATGCTGCGGCGACAGAGTGTGGACCCCGACTCGGGCTGCGTGCATCCGCACGTATGCGATGGTATGGTATGTGCAGCACATGGGGGCAGGAACTGTTGCCATTACTGATGTCTATCAGGGATGCTGGACCGCCCGATGTTCTTATTCTGCACCTCTGCGGCAATGATCTTATACGGATCACTGATATTCCTTAAATTGTCGAGGTGCAGTGACCTGGCGTTTTATATCATGTATGGCTTACACACGGTCGCTATGGTCTAACATCGTGCCGAGACGCCAATTTAGGGGAGACGTGGATCTCCGTGGTTCAGACCGTTCTGGCAGTCAGTGGACAGGGCTTTTGCCCAGTCCCTTGCTGAGCATGGCTGGGAGACAGTCATTGGAAACCTGCGGATAGGTTTACAAAACTTTTTGCTGGTAGGCAGGATATGGGGTCCACCTGTCGGCTGGAGGTATGTACCTCTTTCTGGGCGAGGTGCAAGCAGGCCTGGCGACCGAGCTGATGGTCTGGGGGGCGGGGCGGTGAGTCATCATGGACGCCTCCCAGTGTGGCGGGTAGCACTGGTAAGGTAAAGATTTATGACCCATAGGTATCCGGCAGGTTCGCAATTGACTGGCCAACACTTAGACAGGTACAGGGGTAATAGCTTTGGCTGGTCAACGACGAACCAGGCAAGGGGTGATGGCAGGAGCTTAACAGCCTGCATCACCTTGAGATTTAATGGATACACGTCATAGGGTGGGGTCAGTAGATAGTTTATTGACTCTGGTCAACAATTTGTTTGTGTCAACAAACAAATTGATACAAATAGTTACATGTAGCCAATTGCCCTTGGCATTTTGATAGGAACCTTACCAGTGTTACTGCGGCCTGCTTGCCTTAAAGAATTACAATTGGATGAATACACCAATTGAAAGTTATAATTCGGACTAGGGCATTATTCAATAAAAGTGGCCCAATGCCTTTATTCATATACCGGTGTCTGAGTCTTTCTTTGAGGGGTGCGCCTGCAAAGGATGAAGTGCCTGCCTGAGGGGGGGGGGTTGGTTGGGGACTGTCATAAGCATATAATTCTTTAAATATGTTCTAGGTTAGAGAAGGAAGTGGTTAATGTTTTTATTTAACATCTAGCAAAAATCTGATTTTCTATGCAAATCATTTGAGGGGCCTTTCTTCTGGGCAGTGGGAAAACTAGAGTGGCTTCCTTCCTTTTTCCAACTGGAGTGCAAGATTATATTTAGTGCTTTTATTTTCCTTTGTACAAATAGAAATGGTAACTTGTTATGACAAGTTGAAAGCTTCATGTTCATACATTGGAGCGGAATATCATTTGCAATTCAGAAAGCTTTTAGGAAATGGGAACGAGAAATTCCAAGGAGGACTGGACTGGAAAAACTGGTGTTTTAGACTCCTCCATCTCATAGAAGCATTAGAGTTTGACTCTATCCTCTGAGATTGTTTTAATGGATTCTTCAAGCCTTTTTTGTTGTTGTTGTCATTGGTTATATTGCTGCTGGCTTTTTGAAGGAAATTGATTCTCTGTTGCCTTACTTCTCTGCTGTTTGGGGCAGTTTCTATGGATTCTTGGGGTCGTCATCAGCTGCAACGCATATTGCCTTTTTTTCCTGAAGCAGGAAAAATGCCATTGGCGTTTATTTGTTTAAGGTGTATCCCAGCTTGCTATTAAGTGACACATACAATGATCATAGAGCCATCTCATGCAACACACATGAAATGAGACATTCAGGATTTAACACCGGGACTGCAATAGACTGCCATAGCATTCAGGATATTATAAAGGTGCGCCTTCACAGCCAGCCCATTTTGCATGGCCTCTTCCACCTCAATGACCATTGTTGGCAATCAGAGTTCCTCCTCCGCTCATTTTGCCATTGGGCATAATGTGATGGTTTCCAGTGGCATTTCCTCCACTGAGGGGACCATTCTTGTGGTAATTTTAGATTAACATGAGAAATAATGAAACAGAGGAAATGAAAGGTTGGGTTTTTCCCGTGTCTAATGAAAGGGATCAGCATATGAATGAAATGAAAACAATAGAAGTATTCTTGGAAGAAACAAAAACATAATAAAAGTTTTTGCCATACACCTTTTGTTTAGAAACTGTGCAGGTATCACACATCTTTTCTTTTTCTCTGCAAGAAGAACAATAATTAAGTTTTTCAATGTGATATGAAGAAAAGGTGAGATAAGTAAGCAAGTGGGATGTGGTGAAACTCAAACAAAAGTGTTTTGCATTTAATTTGAAACTGATATACAGTGTTAATGCGGTTGAATGCTAGTCTGAACTAAATAAAATACCATTACTCCTCAGGGAGAAAGCTAGATAGAAACCCTGAAATCTAGTTTTGTAGCTGGAGGGAGGGAGGGAGAGAGAGAGAGAGAGAGTATGCATAGAAATTCTGCATATGCATGTGTCTGGAAGACTAGTCTAACTAAATGATTTCTTCCTGTGTGTTCTTAATAACTTTGAAGTTCTCTAGTAAATAAAATGAACACATTTTTTTAGAAAAGCAATTCCCAACAGGCTCAGTGAAGTTTACCAATTTTGTCAGTTTATTTCAAGCAGAGAGGTCAGGGCTGGAGCAGCTTTGGTATTTTTATTGACGCGGGGAAAGATGAGCAAAGTTACTTACAGAACAATGTTATGGCCTGCATTAGGGAAATACCAACATGAAAGAACTGTCTCATGAAAAAAAACTGCCTAGGTCTTGCCTACAGAGAAGCAGGGAAGAACTATGTTTTTATTCCACTGCTCCTAGTTATGTGGTGTTTTTCTTCTTTGAATAATTTCCTTTTCATTGCAAAGAAGGAGAGAGAAATTTTGTATGTCCAAGTGTCACTGCTGTTGTACATTCCTTCCCTGGCCTAGGCTATGCTAGGTGTGTGTCAAATTATTCAAATCCTCTCTTAATCCAGAAATGACACACCTCTTTACCTCCTCTCTTTTGATGTCTGCTACCAATGTTGGAGTCCCAAAGTTGGAAGGGCAAGCACTGTGGAGGTTTCCACAACAACTATGAGGTGTGTTGGCAAAGACTGATCTCCTCCTCTTAGTATGCATCTTCCTTCTCACCTTTGAGAAGCAAATCTAAGTCCCAGTTGATTCTGGAATGACCTATTTTGTCATAGCAGTGGTTCCCAATGTGGGGCCCACACCTCACAGGGGGATTTCAATTCCCAGAAGCCTAAGTCATTACATTGGCTGATCAGTGCTGTGGGAAATTGACTTAGGCTTCTAGGAATAGAAGTCCAAAAACCAAAGGTTGAGAAACACTGGTCATGACATTAACTTTTAATTCACTGGCAGTCGCTGCTGCTGTTTCCTCCCCACTTTCTTCTGGAAAAGGATCATCTTGATTGTGGAGCCTGTTGCATCTGGCAGATACATTAACTGATGTTAACAGTTGCTCTTCTCCTGCTCATTAATGCTACAGAAATAGTTATCTAATCAGGGGCAAGCTCAGAGATTTGGACAGTCAGACCATTCTCTGGGAAAGCTTCCTTATTTTCATCCCTTTAAGCTAAAAAGAAAATTACTTGTCCACTTTGGTAATGGCTCTTAATTGCAGCAATAGTAGACTACGTTAGGAGCAAACTAATTTTCAGAGGGCTCCATTGCCCTCCTGAAATGCTGAACTCAACTTTTCTAATCTTAGGTGGAAGATCCAATTCTAAACTACTATTTTCCCCCCTTTAAATGGCTTTTGTTCATAACAACTTTTCCATTTGTTTAGTCTGCTGTTTGGTTTCCATGCAAATGCACCTGGGAGATTCTCAGTACGCAGAAATGTTTGCTTCAGTTTATAGAATCAATAGTCCTGACATTTTTATAAGACAACTTGCTCACTTGCAGCATTTCTAGTTGCTTTCTGATACATTCTTCCCATGGTGTTTGTTCCTTCCTTCCTTCTTTCCATCTTTTTTCTTTTCTGGTTTTTTTTTTAATTGTCAAGAACACCAACACATATGCTCTGATTTGACTTAGAAATATTTGATCTGCCCACATAGTAAGATTCCCATTTGAGAGGGGGAAATGCATATTCTTGGAGCTTTTCTGCAATGGGTGTTGAACCTATAACAATTCATGAACACAACATAAAGTGACATGTTACAAAGGAACAGGAATCCAGACACATTTTGATCATTTATTCTTTGGAGATGCATTTCAAAACTGTAAATGAAACAACCTTTTGTCTAGCCCACCTGTTTGATAGAAGTCCTTAACCATGTGACGGAAAACAGATAATGGATAGTAATTTCATGTTTCAGGGACAACTACATGCAAACCTAATAGAAAATCCCAAATCGCCAACTTTGTACACAGTTCCTTTAGCATGTGGCTTGTTGAATTCAGAAGAGTTTACTTTGGCAGGAGTAAGAGAGAATTTCATTTGAACTGTATATTTAAGGAAACCAGCCTAATTCACTTTACCCAGGTGAATATATGAAATGGAATATAGATATCTTTTAGATTGTATGTGTGTCACGGCCTGGCACTGGTGGATCTCTACAGCTGATTAGAGCTGCAGTGGGGGAATGGGAGATTCCTCTTACTTCAGGCCTTGGAGCAAAATTGTTGTCACCAGTCCAGGGTCAGTAGCCAGTTGAGTCTTGTCAGGGTTACCATGGTCTTCCAGGAAACGTAGTCAGGGTCAGTCAGAGGTCTAGCGTCCAGTACATCAAATCAGGAAGCTAAGAGCATGGTGTCGAGTCCACAAGGTTGACAGCTTGGTGCAACATAGGGCCTACCAGCACGCCTCTCTTCTTTTAAGAGGAGTCAGACCCCACAGCTGAGCGTCTGTACAGGAGGTGTGCCCTGGCCCTCCTCCTTCTCAGCTGAACCTGATGCTTCAGTTCATACCTGTAATGAGCAGGCGTGCCAGCCTGCTTCTGAGTAGCCTGCCTGCTAGCATCCGGCACATCTGTCAATTTCCATCCCTCCAGCCTGGCTTGGCCTTGCTTGGCCGGCTCTGGGGTCACAGCTGGCTGTGGTGCTGGTGCCAGATCCATCTCTTCCGACTCGGCCTCCTGACCTGAGCCAGGTGCAGCCTGGGGAACTGGCAAGGGGTCCCCCTTGGTTTCAGAGTCCAAGTCAGAGCCAGCAGCAGGCAGCCGGGCCAGCTGAATGTCCTCCTCCTCCTTGCACCCAGGACCCTAGGCCACAACAATGTGCAGGATATCTCTCAATGCTATTTCCAGGGAATCCTAAGCAGGTGAAGGCATCTGCTTGAGAATACCCTGAAGCAAATGGTGAGCCACTGTGTGAGACAGAGTGCTGGACTGGATGGGCTGTGGCCTGTTCCAGCAAGGCTGTTCTTATGTTCTTATGTCTCTGAAATTTGTGATGCAGTGGGCACAAATTAGGAAATGTTGCTAAAAGTATGCATATTTTAGTGGATTAAAAAAGTATGAATAAGGCTGCTCTAAGTCCATAACAATAAAGTATAATAAAGTATAAGTATGAATATTTGTTCATTTTTTGCAAATAATCACAAACTGAAATTGAGACTAGATGGAACAACCTAATGGCCAAAATCTTCTGTAGCCAAAAATCTTTTTCTTCTTCTTAGAGTAGTAAATCACTGTACAGTAGGCCAATTGAATCAATGGGGATTTTGTGAGTCATCTCCTCTTTTCATGGATTGAAATGTGACTATTCTAAGTGCAATTTACTGTGCTAAAAAAGGTCACAATTAAAGTAGGCCTATTTGAATCGGATGAACTTGTGGATAGGTTGATTTACCAAATCCCCATTGATGCAATGGGTCTACTTTAGTGTGATTTACTATGCTAAACAGCAGAAGTTTGGCCAATGCATGGGAAACTAATATGGGATAGAATAGACCCCTGGTGGTGAAGCTATGGCATGTGTGCCAGAAGTGGCATGCAGAAGCCTTTTTCTGGCATGCACACCATCAAGGGGAAGCTACACCCCTCCCAGTCCAGTCGGTGCTGCTTCCCTACCACCCCACTCCCTCTGCCAAAGGGGAGGCGATAGGGGAGGCTGAAATCCTGGTTGGGAGGCTGAAGCTGGGTGAGGTAAAGTGGGGAGCACACAGGGGTGGTGGTTGCAAGGCCCTGTGGGAAGGTAGGGAGGCCCTGCTTGGGGAGGCCCTCGACAGGGGTTGGGAACACCTACAGGGAAGTGCACCCACAGGAGGGGTGATGAGGCACCGTCGGGATGGGTAGCATCCATGGGGTGTGGAGGGGTCCTACAGGGAGCTGGGGAGCATCTGTGGGGGTGGGAAGGCCTTATTGGGGTGGGAAGCACCCACAGGGGGCAGGCACACACATGGTGTCACCAGCGCACCTCGAGCGGTGCATGTGTGAACGCACCCCCATGAGGTGCACCAATGTCATCAAATGGGTGTGTGGGCACTTGTGTCGCCTGCCCACATGCTGCCTCCTCCTCCTTGGGCATTAGATCTCTAAAAGGTTCACCATCACTGGAATAGACTCTTTCATCCATCTGGCTCAGATTCTGAGTAAATGTGCATCAGTTTGGTCTGTTAATGGGATGTGTTAGCATATTCGATAATGACATCCTCAAACATTGGTTTCCTTTGATTCAAAGAGATTTATTCCTAGCCAGCAAACCTGGGGATGCAATCCTATACTGTACCTTAGAATACTCTGTAGATATGTATGAAGTAGTATGGCAAGGCTGTATTTGACCAGGCAATCTGCAAAATCCTCAGTTCCTGTTGTGCAGTTGTGTGCATTATCCATGTTATCCAGAGAAAGTGCACAATGTATGCTATTTATGCACATCATCTATTCAGTTCACATTAATTCCAAGAAACACATTAGAAGACAAGGACGATTCCTTTGTGCTTGTCTGTCAGGTTTTCTTTCATAAACCACAAAAGAACCACTATTTACTTGTTTCGTGCAGTATTTCTAGAGCTGTTAACAGGATTAGAATGGGGCTGGGTGGAGGGTTCATTGCCTTGTGTTCAGATGGAGACTAGGAATCTTGCAGATCTTTGAAGTCCTTGTTGATGTGCTTCATCAAGTTGAGACAGCCAAAACCAATGAAGATGAGGAACTTAGGAAACTTATTTTACATTCTTGCTGCCCACTTTTTCTTTCAGAGCCTATAAGGCACATAGAAAACTCAGGAAAACTCTAAATAGAGTGGCATGGCTGCTGCACACTCTTTCAGCTTGACTGAATAAGATTCAAAACTTCACTATGCTAAATTTTAGTCACAGTTCCTCTGTATGTACTTCTTGTAAGCCATCCATGTTGGATTGTAATCAGAAAAAACTTTTCAAATCCTTGTTGTTTTGTTGAAAATTGCTGAATGGGTTCATTAGCTATGATATGCCAGTATTCAAATTTCCCTCTTTCTTCTGATGTGGTGGTGGGAGTCTGTTTTTTATAGGTCACCTTTGATAATTTTGTCAAAATCAGAGTTATTTTTGGGGCTCTTGGTTTCCCAGGCTGGTTACATTCATGGGTCTCTTAAGGTACATTTTTGTATTAATAAGAACAGTCTTAAATGATTACTTCTTTGCCATATCCAATTTATCTTTGTTTTCTTGAGAAGCAATGGAAAAACACAGTGTGAATAGCAAATAGCTGGGCAAATTATCCCAGGACTGCTTGATATATCCCTCCCACTGAAGAGGTGAAAAAGAAGAAAAGGTCACAGGAGTGAAATCTATCCATGCCAGAGGCAAATTGTAGGTGGAGCAGGTTGGGGTGTCAGTGTGAAACAAACATGAGTACAGTAATACCCCTCATAACATTAAAGCTTGGTTCCTCAAAGCTTTAACAGTATACGGTTTTTAACATTGTGCAATGCATTTATCACACAACGTTAAAGGTGGCCCAAAGCCTGCAGGGCTGGTCTCCGCCTGGGATGCAACTTCCCAGGGGGAGACCAGCCCTATGGGCTTTAGGGCTTGGGACTATGGAAGTGCCTCCGCAGACCCAAACGTCCAATCCCCCAGTTCCCTTTCCAAGGAGGCAGGCGAGCGAGTCGCCTGCCTCTTCAGAAGGGGAACTGGGCATCGGTGAACATGTTATCTGGGGTATTACTGTAATTTACATTTCTGGTAGCAATATGCTTCTGCAGCTCAGTGGTAAGGACAAAGAGCAGGTGGCCATTGTTGTGTTTCTTCCAGAAGCATCTATCTGGTCTAGCCTTTTCTAAGATGGCTCCTTCTAGGTCTGTTTGACTCCCAAATCTTCTGCGATAGTTGATTTAACTGAACAGCCTCTCTTCAGCTGATCACTTGTCAGCTACAGGCAACCTGTCAGGACAGTCTGGGAGATTTGAAAGGCTGTAAAGGGCAGTTGCCTTGATGAGGCAGAGATTTGATGAGAAAAGGAATAGAAAAGCAGGACAAATCTTGGGGTCTCCTCAGGAAGAGAAAAAATAAAAGGAAATGCAAGTTGCCTAATAAGCAGTTCATTTTCAGAAAGCTTGGTTTGAGGGGCAAAATTACTGAAGTGTAAGAAGGTTGGTCCTTTGAATCCTCATAATTGTTGTATATAATTCTACATATTGAAGCAGATTTCTAAGTTTTTGAATGTGGGGAAATAAAAATACTTACCCAGTTCTAGATACAACTACAGCTTAAGACCCCACCCTCTCAGGTCTAAAGATAAACTATCACACAACCACATAAAATGCAGAGGGTATATGACATGATCTCAGTAATCTTGTTCCACTCCCATCTTCAATGTGAGGCTCACATCTTCCAGTCAGCTGTGTTGGCTGGTGTTTCTGAGAGGTGTACTTCAGCACTACACCCTAGTTAGATGTTGAAGTGGCAGGATCTGAAGCTAAATGAAAGCTCCCAAAATGGAGACTGCAAAAATGAAGACTTAATCTGAGATGCATTAATCTCTGGTTTCAGCTCAGGGGCTGTAGAGACAATTGCTTCTTTCTCCATGAAGACAAGGCATCTGGTTATTGAAAAGATAATGGTAAGTAGCAATTGTCCTTTGATTCTTGTGCTGGCTGGAAGAAGAAGTATATAGAAACATAACAACCTCCATAATCTCATATTGGTAGCTATGGGGAAAAGCTAATGTATTCCATTTTATAAACAGGACTAGTGGGTTATTCATTTTATCCAATAACCCACTGATTATCTGATAAAGATCTAATTAGGTTTTCAAACATGCATTGCTGTCATGCAATACTCTGGGAACAGAATAAATAAGAGGCATTTATACTAGAGGCATATTGACAAGTATAGCACTCATGTCTCCATTGAAAAAGAATGTTGTCATGTCTGGAGACAGATAAGGAAAGAGATTGCCATGATCACTTTGATCCATTTGTTGCTTGAGATTATGATAATAACTAGCCTCAGTTGACTGACTGATCCTGGCAACATTCACAATTATTTCAAGGCAAGAAACCATGTTACCCACAGCAACATCTGTAGGATGAAGTAGACTCTTGACATCGGCCAAATGAAACTGCAGACTGAAGGAAACATATGCTCATCTTCACCAGGTACAACCATAAATTAGGCCTGGTGATTAAATCAAGTTCTAACTCCAACTTCCTGATGGAGGCTATTATGTTTCTGTGTTGCTTTCCCCCCAGCCCCACAGTCAAGATGGAACTTTGTGTTTCAAAATCAGACATTCTCTCTCTCTCTGTATGTGTGTGTTGGGGGGGGGGACATAATTAGCAACCCTTTGAAGAGTTGGGTGGAAATCCCAGCCATGTTGCCAGAGATGTGGTTTGAGACAACACACCCTTGAGTGGCAGTTTGGAGCCAGAGTTTGAGTTCACCTTTCACAATCCAACCTGCCATGGATTTTTGGGACTCTTATTTACAGTTTTTCCACACCGTCCATAAAATTGTGTGACACCTGAAGAGATGGATTTTTGCCCATGAAAGCTCGATGGTTATTTAATTTTTCAGTGGTCTAAAAATAGTATCACCCACTTGTGCATTTGTTGCTGTATCACCCCTGAGTTTCTAATGTCTAATCTAGTGAGTGATGTTGGTAGTTGCAGTGGCCCGGTGCCAATTAAACTACCCCATGGGACACTCAGGGCAAGCTCATTGGCAAGTTTAAATCAGGCAGACTGAGGAAATGTTTGTACATGGAATCTTGATCATGTACTTGTATGACCCTTATAGGTACTTCATTAGTCATTTTGTCAAGGAAGCCTTTAAAGTGAAGCTAAGTACAAATTGGATTCTGACTTGAAGATATTGAAAGTTTAAAGTCTACAGACGATTCCTTTCAATTATAAATGCTGTAGACATCTTCTTCTGCTTTTTAATTCAATGAGTCCTGAAACTTGCAAACTGATGCTGAACTAGTATAAAGTAAGGGTTGATGGCTGCAGATAATAGTATCATAAGATGATTTGTGAAAATAAGAAAAAAACTTTTGCAGAGATATTATTATAAATACCAGATTTTTTAAAACCCTAATTTGGGCTATCCATTTCCAGTTTATTTTTCTCCTGTTTTCACTGATGAAGTTTCAGGAATGTGTTATATGGGGTGAATAAATTTGCAAATTGTTTCTGATCTGTGTACAAGACAGGAAGGTAGGCATCAGAACACACAGTCTTTTGAAATTTTCTTCTTCCCATTCATCTATTTGATTGATAAGTCATCTGTTGGATAATCTTTACAGAGTGGTGAAGATAGAGTGTCCCCCAGCATTAGGCTGAATACTTTGAAGTGCAAGTCCTCCTCAATTCCCTTTTTCTTTTCTCTTAGTTCCTATTGAACAAATAGTCACAGCTTTTGCAGAAAAAGAATATTTACTTACAAGCCTTGTGTTCAGAGTTGTCAAATAGATGGCAAAAATATAATACAACCATTTACTTCACCTTACTTGTAAAGCACAGGGGGAAAATATTTCTATTGTTTTAGTAATAAAATTAAAAATTCTCTCTATCTATCTATCTATCTATCTATCTATCTATCTATCTATCTATCTATCTATCTATCTATCTATCTAGATAGATAGATAGATAGATAGATATAGATATATAGATATAGATAGATAGATAGATAGATAGATAGATAGATAGATAGATAGATAGATATAGATATAGATATAGATATAGATATAGATATAGATATAGATATAGATATATAGATATAGATATAGATATAGATATAGATATATCTTTCAAGCAAATGATGGTTGCAAGAGGGTGCTGATAATTTACTGACTTTCTGAGACACATTTTGAGTCAGAAAGAACTACGTTACAACAATTGAACACTCAGATAGAATAGACAGAAAGATTAAACTGCTCTAAACCACCCAAATACAGAACTCAGCATAAATGTAAAGTGGAAATGTAATTACATTTGGAGGAAAGCCTGCTGATTGGCTATTTAGATTAAAAACTATGTTTGTTAAAATTTGGCCCTTCCCATCTTCATGTTAGCATGTAAACAAACACAGAGCATGATGGGATTATTTGCTGTAAATTCAATAATATCCTATTTTCAAAGAAGTCTTGAAACAATTTAGTAATGATGATGTACATAATAATTAATGCTAATCATAAACAGAAAAGCCAACTACAAAAAATACTGGAGTCGCAGCCTGATAACATCTGAAGTTATCCATCCATGTTCTGACTGGTAGATTTTGGCTGTACAATATGTGGTTTTAGCTATTTAATTAAGACTGTCATCCTGAAGCCATGTGGTGGGGAATTAGCTCCATAGGACATGCATTAGTTTGGATGGATAAGATTCCTTTAGTGCAAATCCAGACAGTCATCTTTCTAGAGTTTCAAAACAAATCCAGATTATCTAGAATTTCAGGACAAACCCAGATAGTCATCTTTCTAGAGTTTTATATCAAGAAGCTCCAAAAAGCATTATGTTATTGATCTCCATTACTAACTTTACTAGGGGCAAGCCCAGTAAATGCAGGTTACAAAACCATAAGTACAGAGCTAATGAGGCTCTTTCACACCTTATTCTTTGACCTGCTCATATATCATGTCAGAAGCCAGACAAAGAACTGCCACAACATTTTTCAGTTTATTTTAGGTGTGCATGAGACAGACTGTATGGATGCATTTCTAAGTTCAAATATGTTCAACCATATGTCACTCTTTTTCTTCTTCCTGCTTTTCTTTCCAAATGGAAGAGAAGAGTATACTTTAAAAAAGCTTTTGTACCATTTTCCCCCCTCATCGCCTCCTCCCCATTACACTACAAACAAAATTATACCAGGAGGGGAAAAAATCCTATTTTTTTAAAAAAAAAAAACATCTAAAGATGCAAACTACATACATTAAATGCTTCATCTGCTGCCACACAGAGCCTTATGAAACTTTTTATGAAGGGCCATTACTGCAGCAAAATAATTTATGTGAGTCATCAAATTGCTGAGAACTCTTTGGGGACTGAGTTGGCAAATGGTTTGGTTCAAAAAAAAATTTTTTGCAGGTATTCTGCAGGAAACCACATATTCTTACTTTCTCATGTTTGCAAAACAGAGAGTAAAGCCCAGGTGCAGAATTGGAAACAGCACCTTATATTGCCATCAGAGCTTATAATCGTGCTCCAGGATGATTTATATCTTGCTGTTTAACTGCTCTTAAACTGCATGAAACAATTTTCCTCTTGATTTCTTCTACGTAAAGCAATTTAGATTTCCATACAGGGAACAAAGCAAAAGGAGATTTGGTTGCTCGCTTGAGGCAGTAATTCTAAGTACAAGAGGACAGGACTAAGGAGCAAATCCAATTGAATTCCCTGGGAATTACTTTGTAGTAATCATGCTCTGGGATGTCCAGTGTGATGTAGTGGATAGAGTAATGGAGTAGACTCAAGAGGCCTGGGTTCAAATCTCCATTCAGCCATAGAAACTCATTATGGGAGTTGAATTTGTAAAAACACTCTTCAAATATCTCATTTACTTTGAAAACCTTATTAAGATCACTATAATTGAGTTCTAACCTGATGGCACATAACAGCAAATCATGCTCAGAGTTCCTCTATGCAATTCTTTTCTGTAAGTATGTTTTGTATGGGATGAACTGGTTGGCTCTTTTGGACTTACTGTTTGACTGGTTAGGATGAGTATGTATGTGTCACCATGGCTAGATCATACATCTTCAGGAGTAGGCACAGCTGGTACACTAGTTTTAACTGTGCAAATGCACTTCTGGCCACTGCTGAAACCTGGGCACCCAGGCTGTTTGTCAATTGAGACCAGGCTGTCGAGGAATAGCAGGGCTTCAGAACATGGGACTCACTCTTTAAGGTAATAAGAGGAAGTCAGGTGGGTCCTCTGGCTCCTGACTTAGCTTCTTCCACACTACAGCAGTTCCCTTGGCAGGAGGTTATAACTTATAGGCTAGAGTTAATTATTCAACAAAGCTATGGTTCTGGTTATCCTATCAATGAGTCTTGCCTCTATATTCTAGGTCAGACTTTCAAGTGACACAATATTTTGCTCCCTACCTTCCTTGTGTTATCTTTTCTCTTTTATTCATACTGACATGCTGACACATAGGGCAGGGTTTCTCAAACTACAACCTGTGTGTTGGCCCTGGCCCACAGCACCATTTCATGTGGCATGCGCTGCCACTGCCGCTGCCACTGGAAACAGAAGCGGACGTGTTTATGACAGCCATAAATGCACCCATTGCTGTCATAAACACATTTATGACAGCTGCAGATGTGCTTTACAGCAGTGTTTATGGCTGGGAGATCCACCAGTCTGGCCCACTCAGCTGCCTGAGGTGGCGTGGTCTGGCCCACAGATTAAAAAGGTTGAGAACCCCTGGCACAGGGTCTATATTTTTCAATCTAGACTAATTGCAAGAACATCTGTGCTGAATAATGTTATGTTGATGTGTTTGGAAGATTTAATAGTCTTTAAAATCCCTAATTTCTCCACTCTAACAGGCTAGTGCTGTCTGCACATTATGTTGAACAAGCCCCATGTATATTTAGACAAAAGGCTGTTGAGAAGACTTATTGGTCAGGCAAATGCCCTTCCTGAAACTTTGAGCAATATACTTACTCAAACATTTCTAATGGCTGTCCCAGTTAATGAACTAATATTATTGAAAGTGTTTTCATCTTTGAAACCTGGGTGTAGATCCCTGCCTCTTGTGTGGGGGAAAATGGTGACTCAGCATAGAAAGTGGTGAGTCAAAAATGGCAAACAACAACCCGCTGTGTGAATGTGGAGATATATAGAATCAGGCTCATTTGTTGGGTTGGTTTGCAGATTGCTACCAGAACCGTATCCCGATGAAGGTTTAATCTTGGCCAATGACAAACACAAGGATGTGGCTCCATTTGGCCAGGTCAAAGTTTGATCTGGACATGGAAGTAGAAGCAGAAGCATAGAAAGTTGTGTTGACATGTTTGCTGGCTGGTTAGATACCTACTCAATCCCTAACATGTAGGCAACATTGTAAAACGAGGAACTTTTCTTCTCAGGTAGAAACTGGACACTGGTTTAAGACTCAATCAAAATCCAGTCCAAGATGTGTGTTTCTTTACTAGAAAGAAAACAGAATATTAAATGCTTTTATACTCCAGCTCCTACATATTACAACTGAGTAAACAGCAGTATTAGAAATAACTTTTTAAAATTCCGTCAGTTTTCAACCATTAGTAAACATTACAAATAAACTATGAGTGTGTTTATTTCTATCCTTGGAGTAGTAAGGGAGATAAATGTGCTTCAAATGAAGTGCTTGTCCCCTGAGTGCTTCTCCCCTGAGTGCTTGTAATATTTAAGATTCCTTTGGAATAAAATACTAAAATAAATAAATATTAAATATATTATTAAATATATTATTAAATATTAAATATATTATTAAAATAAATATTAAATATATTATTAAAATAAATATTAAATTTAAAATAAATATTAAATATAAAATACTAAATACTAAATACATAAATAAATACTAAAATAAATATCAAAAATAGGGAACAGATTATGGTGGGGGGGAAAATCAGTTTTTTTGAAATGGCAGATCAAATTGAAGAGTTTTCCCCCTCAGGACAAATATAGTACAGTCATGTTGTAGTGGTGTGTGGAGTTTTTTTTTTTTTGATGCTGCAAATACAGTGGAACCTCATACAACAATTGCCCTGCATAGCAATGAAGTTGCGTAACAACTAAGTTTGTTTGTTTTTTGCGGGGGGGAAATGGTGTCCCGCATAACAATTTTCCCTATGGAAAAAATTGTACAACAATTTTTCAATGGGAAAAACCACTTAGCAAAAAAAAAATAATAATGTTGTACAATGCATCCCATAGGGAAAATCGATATACGATATATGTATCGTATAGCAATTGTTTCGTACAACAACGAGCCCTGTGGAACAGATTAAAATCGTTGTATGAGGTACCACTGTACCTATGATTTTCCACTGAAACATGAAGGCTAAATAATTATTAGTATAGATAAGGATCTTGGCAGGGAATAGTTCAAATAATATTATTCTCAAATAATTGAGTTTAAAAAATAGCAGAGAGACATTCATTTATTAGCTATAGAGAAGGTTGGCTATTGTGTTAAAATTAATTGCTTTTCTGTTGTACAATTCTCAGACACAGTTGGCTTAACAAACAGTAATGACATACATGTTTGATGATGATGATGGTCCCCCCTCCTCCTCCTCCTGCTACTACTACTACTACCACCACCATTACCACCACAATCCAGTCAAACTCTAAAAAAACAAAAAAAAACAACCCACCTCCACTAGGAACCACATCTATACTTAGACATTACCTTAGCAGTTATTAGGTCCTTGGTTAGATTGTGAACTGTTAGATTTACATTGGAAGACTGGCATAAAATTAACAGTAGATTTTTATAATACAAATAATTACAACAATAGGATTGCATTGTCTTTTTGAATATATTTTTGTATTTTCATAATATTTTGCTATTTGTGTGGATTTCTAGTCAGACATTCACATACCTGTCAAGTATCCTGGATTGGCCAGGATTTCCCGTATTTCTGTGCCACTTCCTCTACTTTCCCCCTGCCATCCCATAATTTGACCGGTGGAGAAAGTAGGTACTGCGCATGTGCAGAAGGGTTCTGCACAGAAGAGTTCTGTGCAGGTCCCATATTTTCCGGAGCCGCGTTTGACAGGTATGCATTCAAAAGAGCTTAACATAAATACATGAAGAAGGGAGCACACTTTTTAAAAAATTGGAGTGGTTGGTCTAACTCATTCCTCAAGTCACCTAGACTCACTAACTCCTTTCAACGCTATCCAAGTCTGGTGAAGTTTGGAGTTACAGTAGGGTGTCCAGGTTAATCCCCCCAAATCACTCATTGAATTTACCCCAAACCAGCTGATAGTGGCCTAAGACGTCTTGCACAGTAAAGAGATAGAGATAGAGATACTGATACTGGTTAAACTGGAAAGGGATCAGAAGACTGTAAAAGCAGATGCCGGATGTCACCAGAAAGGATCACTTTAATTGGAGGGTCACTTTAATCTTGCTTTAAGTGACCCACCTTCTGAGAAATCACTCCACCTTGGGCCCCAAATGTAGAAGTCCTACAGTTGGAGCAAAAAGTCCAGTTTGTGCATGGATTGGGATGGACTGTGCACATTTCCCCACGTGTTGTGGCATTCCTGAGAAATACATTGCACTAGACCACTCCAAAAGCAGTCAAACTGCAATTTGTTTCTCATGTAACCACTCCTTGAATTTGACACAACTAATTTGATGTAACAAAAAAAAAGGATGGTGGAGAATCTAATTTCCATTTCTTTTGCAGACAAATTTCCCAAATTTGAAATTTTTATCATATTCTAAATGGAAAGAAATCTATTTTTTAAAAGTGAAATGTAGGAGAGAAAAAAAACCACACACAAAGCAGTTCTTTGACAAAGCACCTTTATTTATTTATTTATTTAAATTTATATTGATGCCCCCTCACCTGGGCGACTCTGGGTGGCTTACAAATATAAAAACATCATACAACAATAAAATCACAAGAAACTTACTTTAAGAACCATTTAAACTATTTAAATATTAAAAATATTAAAATACTCTCCCCAACAGCCACAACTTAAATTTAAAAACAGAAGCCCGGGTGACCCTGATAAAAACCAGTGCAGAGGGGCTACCACACCGGCAGCACCCCACACCTGCTGTGCAAGCCAGGTTTTAAGATATTTCCTGAAGGGTTACAGCTCCTGAAGGGTTACAGCAGGGCTTGTTTCCACGTAGGTTTGCATAATAATGCCTTGTAGATTGTAGTTTTCTCGGTGTTTCAGCTATTTGGTTTCTTGTGATTCTTCTGTGAGAACCATTTAACACAATCCTTTTTTTAAAAAAAAGCTTGGTTCATTTTTTCATATTAAAACTCATTTCAGATTCTCACTTCATTGATTTTCACTCATGCCAATGGGCCTATGTTTATCACAGGTATCAGGACTCCAGTCATCAAATCATCATTCTGGCCATTTTCCTATGCGGCCCCTTCCTGTTAAAAATAATTACATCTGACATTTCTCTTCCTTGAAGCATAATCAGTACATTTCTGAATTTTTTCTAAACTAAAATGCTACTCCTGTGTGCAGGTCTGTCAAGTAAGCACTCTCAGCCACTTAGCACTATCCATAAATTACTGAAATATACCTGTCTCAGAAATAGCTGTGTATGGCCCATTTTTAAGATACTGTATATTTCAAACTGACTGGTAGTATGTCTCGGGAATGACTAGTTGCCATTCACCTTAGACCGTGGTTCCTAATGTGGGGCAAATGCCCCACAGGGGAGCATCAATTCTCAGAAGCCTAGGTCAGTACATTGCATACCTGTCAAGTTTTGGATTTGAAAATAAGGGAAATTTTGGCCACACCCCTCTGTGGGTGTGGCCAAATCTGTGGGCGTGGCCAAATATAGCCATGTGACTTGCTGGGCTCTAGTCATGCCTGCCACATGGCCATGAAAATGTCTGCAAACACAGACAGCACTGGCTCTTTGGCTGTAAATGGAGATGAGCACTGCACCCTAGAGTAGGATACGACTGGCAGATTTTACTTTCTTAGGATCAAAGATCGCTGAAGATGGGGATTGCAGCCATGAAATAAAAAGGCGACTGATGCTTGGGAAACAAGCCATGAGAAACCTGGAGAACATAGTTAAAAGTAGAGGTATCACCTTGCAAACAAAAAATAGCATAGTCAAAGCAATGGTATTCCCGGTGGTAATGTATGGGTGTGAGAGCTGGACCATTAGGAAAGCTAAGCACAGAAAAATAGATGCCTTTGAAATGTGGTGTTAGAAATAGGTCAATCCTAGAAGAAATCAACCACAACTGCTCATTAAAGGTCAAATAGTAAAGATGATGCTAAAGTACTTTGGACATCAAATGAGAAGAGAGGATTCACTTGAGAAAACCTTGATGCTGGGAAAGGTGGAGGACAAAAGAAGGGGGTGGCCAAAATAAGATGGCTAGATGGTATTGTAGATGCAATGGGCACAAAGCTGTGTGGGCCAAAGAACCCTTTCCCCATCTTCTTGGGGGACTTTTGTTTTGTTTTCTTTCTTGTTTACTCATTTTTAATTTAAAAAAAGTTCTGGGTAGCAAAGAGCAGAATAGTAAACTCGCACCCTAGGGTGAACTAGCCCTGCATGTGGCTAGACATCCCCCCTGCCCCAATTAGGGTGGAGGAGCAAGGGATTAATTCCCCCAAATTAACCAATCTATTTGTTCCTCACTGCAACCAATTGAAGCACCAACACCTGAGAATGTCGGATCCATCTAAAGGAAGGGAATTAGTATAGTAAAAAGCAACCTCTGTAGTTTCCAAGGCTCCCAGCAGCTGAGGAGTTAATCTCCATATGTGAAATATCGCTCACCTAGAGTAGACTCCCGTCCCATGGTGGCTCCGATCAGCAGCAGCAAAAACGAAGCCTCCATAACCAAGTGGCAGAGAAATGAAAGAGAAACTACAGAAGGCCCCCACCATCTTCTCTCTCTTCTTCCACAAGCAAAAAGCCACAGCGTCCTCTGGTGGCAGGAAAAACATAATGCAGCTTCACCTGTGAGGGCTCCGGTCAGGATTTTTTTTTTAATTAAAAAAGGTTATATTACGGGGAAATTAATAAAATGGGAGGGGGCGGGAAGAGGGGTAAAAATAAGGGGTTTTCCTGGGGGAAATGGGATACTTGACAGGTATGGTACATTGGCTGATCAGTGCTTTGGGGGATTGACTTAGGTTTTTAGGAACTGAAGTCCAAAAACCAAAGGTTGGGAAACACTGGTCTAGGTGCTAATATTAGCCTCAAGAATGTGCATTACTTTATATGAGGAACAGCAGGGTGAGGAGCTCTCCAAATTTCCAAGACTGCCCTTTATCTGATCTACTGGAGTTGACTTTTCTTCAGCCTCTGATTGCTATTCTAAGGATTGGAGATGTCACTTCCTTCCCTCTCATATCCATCTCTTGAGCTATCAAGGAGAAGACATCTTGCCTTTGTTCTTAAGAAATAAAAGCAGTGGCTGTGGCTGTGAACATTTCCAGTTTAGCTAGCTAGAACTAGGAGTTCTTTCCTATTACAAGTGTTGACATCTCGTATCCAAGTATACATTTTTTCCTGGAAATCATTTTTACCAGCAAAAATGCCATTGGCATGAATTTTTTTATGGTGGATTCCAGCTTGCTATGAAGTGACCTACACACTGTATCACAGAGCCATCTCCTATGGCATGTATGAAATGAGGCATGTAGGATTTAACACTGGGACTGCAATGGAATGCTGCACCCTTGAAGATATTGACAAGGTATGCCTTCACAGCCAGTCCAGCTAGTATGGCCTCCATGACCGTTGGGAATCAGAATAGTGAAGTGGTTCCTTCTCTGCTCATTTTGCTGTTTGGCCCTATATAATGGTTTCCAGTGGCATTTCCTCCACTGAGTGGGCCATCAAGAACTGTATTTCCTAATTAAGGAAGTGTATTTCCTTAATAAACACAACCTTTCTTATTTTCTTAGCAGGAGTGTGGATGTGATTCCTTTACAATGGGGGAAGTATGCTGAAGTAATAACTCCAAGTTTCAAAGAGTTGAATTGTCATATCAATACCGTTACTGTATTGCCATGTACAGTAAAACCTCGCATAAAGAGCACCTCACTTAGAGACTAACTCGCTTAAAGAGCAGAATTTCCCCTGAATTTTAGCTTCATTTAACAACTAAAACCAACCAAAAACTCACTTAACAACTAAACCAGGGTTTGCAATCCCCCCCCCCCCACCTGAAGTCACAATTGGTCACTTACAATGGTGTTTCGTTTAAAGAGCAAACTCACTTAAACAGCAATCCCGTGGAACGCATTATGCTCTTTAAGCGAGGTACCACTGTATTTACTTTCCAACAATGGCTGAAATGCAGTAATAAGTTGCAAAAAGAGTAGGTCCATTGGGAGCAGGATGTGATAAACCAACTCCTCTGTAAGCTCCATTGATTCAGCAAGATTACTCTAGTTCTGATTTACTAATGTATATCAGCCATTATGTCTCATCTGGAGCTTGGAAAGGTTACATTTTATATTATATTTCCCAGAATTCTCCAACCATGCTTGGGAGGTTGGGAGTTCTAGTATAAAAACAACACAACTTTCCTAAGCTACTATATGTCTGGTGCAGAGCTGAAATGTATTTGTACCCAACTAAAGAGGCAATGCTTCTTGGAAATACTATAGATTTTTAGTACCTGTGACAATGTAGTGGGTGTTTTGAAAGCCTGAATAAATAACAGAGTTATTCAGCTCAGTTTAAGCAGGTCCTTAATAATGCAATGCTGGTAGAAATAGACTGGTTAAAAATAATGAAGTGCAAACCTGAAGAGGACTCAAATAGTAACAATTACACATAAAATATTCTAAGATTAAATAAATCTCTCTTTTTAAAAAATACATAATTAAAATTCCTACTTCATGTGAAGATGAATATTGTTTAATAGATAAGAATAATTACATTGGTGGTTCAGTGGTTAAGAAACTCACGTTGTTAGCTGGAAAACCAGAAAGTAGGCAGTTCAAAACCCGGGTACTGCATGATGGATTGAGCGCCCGTCTGTCCCAGCTCTTGGGGTCATGAAAGGAGCCTCATTTGGGCATTCTCTGAGCAGAGTTTCTCCCACAAAAATCATTTCAACCCAGAATAATTTCCGACAAGAAATTATTATTATTACCACATTAGTATTGACTTTCATCATTAATTTATGCTTTCTCTAGTCAAACTCAGTTAGTATTACCACTATTTCTATCTCTCTTGTGTCCCTAAAAGATGCAAATAATGTTAACTCTATCATTAGGCTGACTATTTTAGTCTAGCAGGTGCTGGAGGACCACTATACTGCTAGCTGGTCTTCCAGAGTGGTCCACCATAACATTTTCATTTGGATGAAAGAGACAGGCCTGACCAATGTTCCTTTATACAGCCTGTTGTCCTCCACTATGGTAGAGAATGTGGTCCCAATACACACATTAAAGCAAGATTGAGCCAAATCTAGAGTCCTGAACCAAATGGGACTTATCTAGTTCTATCTGTTTGAGTCCCCATCAGAGCAGAATAGGCAGGTTCCATTTCAGGGTGATGCCAAGGCTATCTGGACAGATTCAGAGATTCAAGTGTCTAAAATGAAGGGATGGCTGACAGGGGCAGACTGTGAGGAGGGAATATCTGAATGAGTGTTAAAGAGATAAGGAAGCGAGCTGGGATTTACTCAATGACAGCCAGAACGTAAAATCTGAGGCCAGAGATTTACCTTAGTCACAGTGCTTGCAGGCTCTTTGAAATATGGCACATTTATTTCCCTGTTGAGGATCTGTTATGCCTCCGAATTTCATTCATAGCATTGCAAAAAAATAAATAAATAAAAATGAGGGGAGGGGGGAATGAACAATTTATAGTGCAAACCAACTGGGGACCTGACATTCTTAATTTACATATCAATCCCAATAGTACAGGAGCAGATTGCCATTGAGCAAATCTGGCTCCACATAAAGTGCTCAATTGCTTTCAGATTGAATCAGGTTATCTGTATAAAGCCATAGCTTCAAGTTGCTTTTCTACATGGAATGAGAAGATGCATCATCTCAGGTTCTGCTTCAGCCAACATAATGCTTTGGAAAAGAGCCCTGTCTGAAACAGATTTTTGAAAGGAAAAAAAAAGCATAATCAATCATACACATTCATCAAGCAAATTTAATATTTTAGTGCTCCACAATCCTATAACGAGTCCTCTCCCCCACCTTCACATTTTAGTTTATTTCACAAAAAAAGCCTGGTGAATGCATTAATTCATTTTGCCTGAAAAATCTAAATACAGTGTACAGTCCTAGTTAGCAACATATCTAAGATAAAACAATTCATTTCTATTAACAACTTTTTAAGTTAGAAAATTGTTTCCAACTCAGACACATTAAGGAGCTGTAGTGACTAGTTGAGTAGGAGACTATTATTTTGACAGGTTTATTTTTATAGACTTTGCTCAAAACCCATTTTCACTTTCATAGCAGGCTTGGTGTTTAAAATTTATGGAGTTTCTTTTTTTAAAAAAGTGCTTCCAACAGAGCTGTAATTATTCATCATTGTTCTTATTCCTTTATTTTATTTTTTTACTGTGTAGATGCCCAGATCAAACCATTTCTTATGAAGCTGATCTCTTGGTGATAAAGGCGATAAAGAAGTGAGTTAACTATTGCTTTTTGTTTCCACCTTGAAATGACTCACCTCAATTCTGCGACTTTGCCATTTCATAACTGTGAAGCTCTGAAGCTCATTCATATCTGTTTTACAAAGTTGGGCCAATGGAACTCCTTTATTCGTGTCAAAGATTAATAGCACAGTATCAGCCATTAGCTGTGGGGCTCCTTCCATGTTCCTAATAAAAGTTAAAGGTAAAGTTCATCCTTGCTCGAAAGTCAGTCATATCTGACTCTAGGGTGCAGTACTCATCTCTGTTTATAGCCAAAGAGACTGTGCTGTCTGTGTCTGCAGACATTTCTGTGGCCATGTGATAGGCGTGGAGAGTGAGAGTTCCAGTCCTAGGCCCCTCAAATGGGGGGGGGGGGTGCCTCAGGGCTCAGGGCTCTCTCCTCTCCTATTTAACATCTACATGAATCCGCTGGGTGAGATCATTCGTTCCCATGGGGTGCGGTACCATCAGTACGCGGATGACACTCAGTTGTACATCTCAGCCCATGGGGACCCAGTGATGCCGTCAAAGTCCTTTCCAGGTGCCTGGAAGCTGTTGGGGTCTGGATGGGGGCTAACGGGCTACAACTGAATCCCAGCAAGACTGAGTGGCTATGGATAAGGGGTCCTGCGTTAACCCGGGAGCTACCATCTTTGGTTCTGGATGGGGCTATTTTGCCCCAGACAGACCCGGTGCGCAACTTGGGGGTCCTCCTGGATTCGCGGCTACTGCTAGAAGAACAGGTGGTGGCTGTGACCAGGAGGGCTTTTGCCCAGCTTCAGGTGATTCGCCAGTTGCGCCCACTCCTGGACAGGGACTCCTTGCTCATGGTCACTCATGCTCTGGTCACCTCCAGACTAGATTATTGCAATGCGCTCTACATGGGGCTGCCCTTGACGACCATTCGGAGGCTACAGCTGGTCCAGAATGCGGCAGCCCGGGTGGTGATGGGCTGTGGGCGTTATGCCCATGCTTTGCCACTGTTCCGGGAGCTGCACTGGTTGCCAGTTTGTCTCCGGGTGCAATTCAAGGTGCTGGTTTTGACCTTTAAAGCCCTATATGGTAGTGGGCCGGGTTACCTAAGAGACCACATTGCCCTGAAGATGTCTGTCCATCCAACCAGAGTGGACCGGAGGGGCTCTCCAATTGTTCCATCAGCCAGAGGGGCTCGCCTCTCTGGCACAAGGAGGAGAGCCTTCTCCATGTCTGCACCGGCCCTCTGGAACCTCCTGCCAACAGAGCTACGTCTCCGGACGGAATTGGTGCCTTTCAGAAAAGAACTTAAAACCTGGCTGGCGGGTCAGGTGTGGGGTGCAGGTGGAAGGGTAACCTCCATTGGGTGGTTGGTGTAGAAGAACTCCTCCCCATGGTGCCTTTGGATCCTGCACCCCTTGTTTTTAGGGGGTGGGTAGTTTTAACTGTTTTTAACATGTGTTTTTTTAATTTTTATTGTGAACCGCCCTGAGTTGGCTTTGGCCGAGTGAGCGGTATATAAATGTGACAATTAAATTAAATTAAATTAAATTAAACACTGGAATGCACAGAATGCTGTTACCATCCCACCAAAGTGGTACCTATTTATCTACTTGCAATTTCTTGCTTTCGAATTGCTAGATTGGCAGGAGCTGGGATAGAGGCAGGAGCTTACTCTGTCATGCAGCACTCAGGTCTTGAACTGCTGACTTCCCAGTCATAAAATTCAGTATCTTAGCCATTAAGCAACTACAGTCACTAATAGCAGCAGGCAACTAGAGACAGGTATGAGAAAAGTGTTCTACCTCTCTGCCACCCTTGCAATTCTGATAATGGCCCTAGTTTCCCCACAGCTGTTAGTGGCGATGAAACAGTGATCTCCATTAAACTTGCCTCTCATTCAACCCCCCTGGAGGGGCTGATGCCAGTCTGAAGCTTCCTCTCCTTGTTTTAATTTCAGTAAATCTCCGCACTTTGCAAGAATTCTCACTTCCACTGATTTTTTTTTGCATTTTACACAAACTGTTGTGTAAAACTACTGCCAATTCTCTAAGCACACACACATAGCTAAAATACAGTCCAAGTGGTCAAAAAGGCATGCAAACTGATCAATTGTTGCTAGATTTGTTGATTAACATGTGAAGCCAATGCCTACTGTATTGCATTTTATTGATATTTTTCCCAGAAAGTATCCGCAAGACTATAAAATAAAATAAAATAAAATTCATTCTGTTGTAGGGAAGAGGAGAAAGCGTACAGGCCAAATTCCAGTTACTTGGTTATCGTAATCAAAAGGCATAAGGTTTGGAGGTAAATTGCCTGAAGTCAAGAAATCTTTATAGACATTTTTTTAAAAACTTGAAGCAATTCACCTTCAAAAGTTACACTTTTCCTTAACTAAGCAGCTGGATTTCAGCCATTATCTTTTACCATGCAAGAATGAATCATGTGATGATATCCATCCTTACTTAGCAGCACACTCAGGGAGGTTTAGATCTCCCCAGCCCGGCCCACTGAAGTGTGTACACATAGTATTATGCGTACTTGTGCATGTGTCAAAATGTATAAGTGTGCATGTGCTCCTGTCCTACTGTGTATATATGTCATAGAGTCTATTGTCATAAAAAGGAGAGAGATATTTTTTGAAGATTAGCATATTTCTTTACACCTAACCAGCTGATGGGAAAACATATTCATCATGTCAGATTTGAGCTCACTTCTTTGTTTTGCAACAAAGCTGCTCTGGCTGATTTTCAATTAAAAAAACATGTGCTGCCATCTGGATATGGAAAAGCAGGACAGATTTTAGTTATACTACCAAACATTGCCTACTATTATCTGATAATTTCCCCTTTTCTTTTAAGATATCAACACAATGTAGTATGCGAACTAGCTATACAATGTTCAACTCCTTACTTATACATAAAGCAATCAAAGCAACCACACTTATATACCACCCCATAGTGCTTAGTGCCCTCTCTGGGTGGTTCACATGATAATTAGCAAAAAACAACAACAACAACACCTCCAACATACTGGTAACTCACTTTACTGACCTCCGAAGGATGGAAGGCTAAGTCAACCTTGATCCCTGGTTAGGATCAAACTCACAACCTTTAACCACTGCACCACCAGGGCTCATAACTATTTAAAATTATCTCAGTCTTAATCTCCTTTTGGTCCATTACAAACAAAAGAAATAATACACCTTCACACAAAAGGCAATTAGAAATACAAGCCCATCATGGAAACCCTCCTTCACACTCAGTCACTCCACACAAGCACAAATGTCCACACACAATTCATACTCAGAGTACTTATCAATGGCTTTTTCTCAAACTGAGAGGACGTCACAAGTGGAGTGTCACAAGACTCAATCCTGGCCTTGATTCTCTTCAATGCTATTATTAATGACTTGGATGAGGAGGTGCAGAGAATGCTTGTCAAATCTGTGAATGACACAAAATTGGGCAGAATACCTGATACTCTGGAAGACACAAATCAAAATGAAAAGGATTTTCATAGGCTTTGGCAGTGAGATGAAAACAACAGAATGAAACTTCACAGTAATAAATGTACTGTTTTGCACCTAGGAAAAAAAGCCAAAAGCACAATTACAAGTTGCGGGGTTCTTAGCGCAGTGATACTGCATGCAAGAAAGATACTGAAATTGTTGCCATTGCCATATTCATATTACAAGCCAGGATTGTGATGTGGTTGCAAAAAAAGAAAGAAAGAAATAAAAGAAGGAAAAAAGGGGGGGAAAGCAAATCCTATTTTAGGCTACATTAACAGTAGTATAGTCTCCAAATCACAAAAAATACTAATTTCCCTCTATAGACACTGGTTAATCTCCTCTTGAGTACCTGTGTTCATTTCAAGACAACACACTTTAAGAAGAATGCAGACAAAGTTGAACAAGTTTAGAGGAAGGCAACAAGGATGATCGGGGACAGGAAATCAAGCCCTCTGAGGAAATACTGAAGGAACTGGATATGTTAGCGTTGAGTAAAGAAGACTGAGGGGAGATATGATAATGCTCTCCAAATACCTTTAAAAGTTTGTTGTACAGAGAAGGGGTAGGATCAGTTCTCAATCGTTGTAGAATGCAGGACATGAAATAAAGGCAAGTGACAGAAAGCCAGATTTTAAATGAATATCAGGGGGAAAACTTCATAACTCTTAGAAGCAATATAGTAATATAACTAATTTCCTCAGGAGATGGTGAGCCCTCTGTCATACTGCAGATATTCTAACCAATCATCTTGATTTTCTTGTAAGAACACAAGCATAACAATAGTAAAATTACAATCCTTTCAGCTTAATGATGCAGATGCCAATAGTACCTTTATAAATACAATATATTTAGTGGACCAATTGATTGTGAGAGCAAGCAGCAAATTATTGCTGAGGAGATAGAGGAAATAATTTTTGTGAAGTATTGGCACTGTTGATATTTTCCAAAGATAATTAGGGGGAAAAGATCTTATCGATCTGTTCTTACATTAAAATAATTTTACTGGAAGAAAAAAGTGAATGTTAGGAAGCAAATAGTTAATCTTCCACAATACTGTTACCGTGTGGTAAATTTTGGGTGAATTTGTTTAATTTGATTCACAAATGCTCACATTAAAATATAGCAGTTAGTGTTCAAGGTGCCACCATTTTTGTCTTTTATTTATTTTTGTTTCAACTTTAATTTGCTTCATTTGTGATATGGGGTAAAAGATTCTATCTATGGGACACCTTCTGAAGGTTGGTTCTTCTCTCACAGATCCAAACCTGTGAGGCAATTATGCTTTACAATAAAATATTGTTGTAATGTGGCACCCTACTGTGCTGGAATAAAGACACGTGGAGCCTGAGATAAGGTGGTCCAGCCTTGAATTGAGGAGGACAAAATTATTTTATTACCCTGCCTGTAGGCGGAGCGACTCTGAAGTGGTCGCCCGCCCCTCGACACAGATTGGCCCTTTTGCTAAGCATTTACTATGTCACATTTACACAATAGGAAAGGGGTTTCTAATCTAATCTAAGTAACATCTGTTTCCCTAGCTCTAACTGACCTTCTTTAGCTCAGGAAGGCATCCAGTGGCTATTGTCTATGTGAAGGTCAGGATGTGCCAAGTCAGTCAGGGAGCATCTAAGGAATGTGTTTTCCAATTCTTATCTACCCCTCCAGAAAGACCCATGTTTCCACGCTCGGAAGTCTTAGCCCTGACTCAGGCCTCGGCTGTGGCTGGTGAATGGACCTTTCTGGAGGGGAATGATTAATATTAAATAATTCTCACTACGTGGGCAATCCACAAAATATATAATGGAGATGCAATAAATCAATGACACAAATGCACAAAGCAATATACAGTATTGGAGCCAGAATGCTTCCTAGCATTATTCTGTATTACAAATCTAACAAAATGTGTTTTCTATCTATTTCCCATTAATTGTGATAGAGTGGAGATGGTGCATATCACTCTGTTAACAGAAGGGATGAATAAGTAAAAGCAGGGAAAGGCAGTTTAAAGTATCTTAAAATGAGAGTGGGAGTGGGGTGGGGGCTCAAAGTCATGCTTTAACAAAGAACAGGAAAAGAACAGAAAGAAAACAAAACAAAGTATTATTTATCAGTCTTGAAACCAAGTTGACTGTCTTTAGGATAATAACCTACTCCCTAAAGGAAGGTTGTATACCTGCCTCTTTGAAGGACAGTATTGTATGCCCAATCCTGAAAAAGCCATCTCTGGTAACAGATGATCTGAATAATTTTAGACTAGGTCACCAGCGTAGACCTAGTCTAATAATTTTAGACTAGGTCACCATTCATAGGCAAGGTGATAGAGAGAGTGGCAAATCAGCTACAAACACTCTTGGAGGATACTGATAGTCTGGATCCATTTCACACAGGGTTCAGGCCACCACATGGACAACCCTGGTTGCTTTGATCCCTGTTAACTCTTTTAGTTCTTCTTGATGTCACAGTGCTCTTTGATACCATTGACTGCAGTATCATTTTGGACAGGTTAGTGGGGTTAGAAAGTGGTGGGCCAGTTTTGTGTTTGCTCTGTTCCATCCTTGCTGCCATATCCAGATGGTGCAACTTGGGGAGGCCCAGTAGGCTACATGGGTCTATCAATATGGGGTTCCTCGGGGGCTGATCATCTGCCCACTTGTAGGTCCAGTACAGATGTGTGTAGTGATTTTGTGGCTGATTGGGAAATTCTGGGCTTGTATGACCTTCACGGCATAAGGGCTAAAATATAGTTGGGACTTTTTTTAGCCAAGCCTTCACTAATTGTTTACAGGGCATTTAGACAGATAGGAGAGTGCAAGCCCTATATGGTCAAAATAGGACATATCAGGTATGTAATGCGGAGAGTACTGGGTGGTAGTTGGGTGAAACATCGAGAACCTCAGATACAAGATTCAGCCTGATGTAAGGAATTTCTTCTGGGCCACAACTTGCTTAAATTTCTGGAACTTGAGGAGAAACTGGCATGAGAAATTCTCATTTCACATTTGGGAGTCAGGAAAACAACAGCAGCAGCAGCAGCAAATGAGTCTCTTAAAACAGCCAAAGAAGAAGAAGAAGAAAAGAAGGAAGGAAATACAGTACCGTGGGTGTTGTATGATGTCAGCCAAACATCTTTCTCTATCAAATAAATTTTCTACTTTGCTCTCTCCATTTTTTCTTTTTACCTCTGAAGCAGAAATACTCTTACAGCAATAAATATTAATTTCACTCTGGCTCTTGCCTCTTTCAAGACATTTCATGTGCTGAGTTAATTTATAACTGTACTATGCCATACTCAATCTATAAAACATCTGCTTTGGTATAATTACTGAGTAAAAAAAAGGAGACAAGAGAGGATAATTAATATCTCAGCTGGATCGGAAACCCAGCTTTCCCAGGTGTCAGCCCTGTAGTTGTTAACAGCATGAAAGATGCCTTTCTCAGTTCTAAAGGATGAGTTGAGTCACTAACACTACGATTTTTACCCTCAGGGCAACATCTTGCCTGGGAGGGGAAAGAGAGAGAAAACCTGTATTTTGTAACCCCACAGGCAGGTTGGCTTCAGAGCAAATGTGAGAGTATTGCCCTACCGGTAGTATGTCCCATTTCTTTCAGAAAAGTGTCTCACATTTTCACCTTGGATACTAATGGTGCAAGCAAAATGAGGATGGTTGCACTGAATAGAAAATGGTGCAAATGCAAGCAAATAATCTGGTTTGAGTCTGTGCAAAGGCATATGCTGTACCCAGTGAAGTAAATACAGGAAGACAGCTTTCTAGGGGTTGTTGGTCTCTGGAAGACAAAAAAAAACAAAAAAAAACACACACACACAACTGGAGGCAGAATTGGCTGAATCACACATCCTTCCCTGTGATTATCATCTAACTTTTTAAATATCTCCACATGTTGCAAATTAGTTTGCTTTTGTATGAAGATTGGTCATTGGCAGGAACTAATGGGGTGCTATTTGCATGTTGATTGGGCATAAGTGGTAAGTTTATACAATATGTACCTTCTGAGATTTTCACCTTCTCCTCCTTATTTCTTGGACTCTGCAATATGGCAGTGAACTGCTCATAAGCAAGACTTGCGGGGTGGGGGTGGGGATCAATTTCTTCTTCTCTACTTCTGAAATTATGGTAAGAGCTAGGGAAATCTGCATTTTAAAACTATAATTCTGTAGATAAATCTATGTGACTAGAGGGACTCTGGGAGCTATAATCCAGAAAAGTAAGTTTTGGAAGCTATGTGACTGGCCCACAGGAACATTGATTCCAAATCCTTTATCACGCTGTTTTTAACAGAAGATGAAAAGGAGAGAACAGCTAGCACCCCTTTTGTTGTTGTTCAGTTGCACAGTCAAGTATGACCCTTTGCGATTTCATGGACCACAGCTTGCCATGCTCCTCTTTCATCTGCCATTTTTCATAGTTGACCCAGATCTATGCCAACTGCATCAACTATGCTGCCTAATCATCACATCCTCTGCTGCCTCCTTCTCCTTTTGCCTAGCATCAGGGCCTTCTTCAGTGAGTCCTCTATTCTCATTTGGTGGCCAGATTACTTGAGCTCCAGTTTCAGTATCTATTCTTCCAAAAATCATTCAGGCTTGATTTCCTTCAGGCTTGACTGATCTCCATACAGTCCAAATGACTCTCAAAAGTGTTCTCCAGCACCACAGTTCAAAGGTGTCTATTCTTCTCTGCTCAGCCTTCTTTATGGTCCAGCCCTCACAGACATACATTACTACTGGGAAGACCATTTATTTATTTATTTACAGTAGATTTATATACCGCCACAATCCATAGACTCTGAGCAGTCTACACAGTACAGCAAACACCTCACTGGCCGCTCAGCAACAATTAAAAAACAATATAAAAAACAGTTTAAAGCCCTTCCAATATAATAATACTGCCCCCCGCTATGCCTTATTGATCTCTTAAAACAGGTATAAAAACAGCATGACATTACAAATAATATAATCATTAAATCATTAAATTATTAAAAACCAATTACAAGAGGGGGAACCTCAGATGAGCCAAAAAGGGGAGCTTGTTGACAATCCCGGCCCCCAAACCCAGTTTGCTAACCATGTTTTCAGTTCTCTCCTAAACGGTAGCAACTGGGCCTGGAGGAGTAATTCTACCAGTAGGAGGTTCTATAGTGTGGGGGCTACAACTGAGAAGGCCCTTTTCTCATGCTGGAGAGGCGCACCTCAGCAATGGATGGTATATGGAGGGTGCCCTCTCGGTTTGTTCTCGTGGAAAGTGTCGATGTTCTAGGGACAATGCGGTCCCTGAAGTATCCTGGTCCACTACCATGAAAGGCTTTAAAGGAGATACCCAGCACCTTGAATTGCACCCGGAGACATAAAGGCAGCCAGTGCAGCTCCCACAGCAGTGGCGAGGCACGGGCAAAATGACCGCACCCCACTACCACATGGGATACTGCATTCTGGACCAACTGCAGTCTCTGGATGGTCGTCATGGGCAGCCCCATGTAGAGCATGTTACAATAGTCCAAACAGGAGGTGACCAGGGCATGGGTGACCATGAGCAGGGCCTACCGGTCCAAGGGTTGGCACAATTGATTAATAACACGCACTTGCCCGAAGGCCCTCCTGGCCATGGCTGTAACCTGTTTCTGGAGCAGAAGCAGTGAGTACAGGAGGACCCCTAGGTTGCACACTGGGTCGGATTGTGGCAACAATGCCCCATCCCAAACCAGCGGTGATAACTTCTTATGAGGCTCAGATGAAATCCACAGCCACTCAGTCTTGCCAGGATTCAGCTGTAGTCCATTGTCCCCCATCCAGACCCTAACTGCCTCCAGGCAACTGGTCAGGACCTTGACTGCATCACTGGGATCATCATGGGCAGAGATATACAACTGAGTATCATCAGCATACTGATGATATCTCGCCCCATGGGATCAGATGATCTCACCCAGCGGTTTCATGTAGATGTTAAAGAGAAGGTGTGAGAGGACCGAGCCCACACATGAGCTGTCTTGGACTTGACTCCACACACACCCCACACACCCCGACTGGGTCCAGCCACTCAGGAATGAGTAGAACCAGGACAGCACAGTGCCCCAGATCCCCAACCCCTGGAGCTGGTCCAGTAGGATAACATGGTCGATGGTATCGAAAGCCGCTGAGAGGTCAGGAAGAGCGAGAATGGAGGGGTAGCCAACTGACCCATAGGGCCCAGGCGCAGTAACATGGCCTCACAATCCGCTATCTGCAGTGCCATTACCCTGATGCCTCGCAGAGACTCCCTTGCCAAAATAGCAACTCTCCCACCCTTCCCCTCCCCGCTAGGCTGGTGCCAAACCTCAAACCTGGCTGGACACATCTTGGACAAGGGAACCCCTTCCTCACTGGTCAGCCAGGTCTCGGTAATTCACACCAGGTTGGCCCACCCCTCCATGATGGCATCTGCAATTATGGGGGCCTAATTACAGACCGACCTGGCATTCACCAGCAGCAGTCTAGAGGAGGGGTCACTAGGTATCGGCTGACCAGGTCCACAGGGTACCACCGAGGGGCCAGAACAGAGGATTGCTTTAACTATGTGAATTTATTTATTTATTTTTGCCATAGTGATGTCTCTACTTTTTATTATGCTGCCTAGGTTTGCCATAACTTGCCTCCCTTGGACTAAGTATCTTTTTATTTCATGGCTGCAGTCACCATCTGCAGTGATCTTTGATCTCAAAAAGCTAAAGTCTGTCACTGCTATGGTAAACCGTTTAAAGTCCTATGTTCCTCTTTACCTGATTAGTACTCTTTCAGAGAGAGGATGATAATAAATCTCTCTATAATTGTTTATAGATCATTTGCATGTTGCTGAAAGGCAGAGTTTGTTCATTTTGCAAAGCAACATTTGCATTTTTTTTTAAAAAAAAAACCCCACAGCTATCCATATTTCAGGGATGAGTCAAGATCCCTTTATTTGTTTCGACTGGACCTCCTTAATCCATTGTCACATACTGTTCCCAGAGGATGTAGAAATGGCCACCAAATGGAACACCTTTTAAAGGACAGGGTAGGTTGTAAATTGTAATTGTTGCTAATAAGAAAGATGGGGCAGATATGGCCCTCATTAGCAGGCTGCCCCATGCCTCCAGAATTGTTCCCTTTCTCACCAGGTATGTTCCTGGTGCAAATACCAGAGCCAGGGCCATCATTAGGCAGGACCATCAGGACTCCCATCCCGGGCCCATATACCATCCGTTGTAGAGGTGTGCCTCTCCAGCATGAGAAAAGGGCCTTCTCTGGCCTTTTCAGTCATATTTTTCAGTATTGCCTGGGAGGAAAAAGTGGCGGAGTTAAATTATTTTAGCTGGGATTTTTAGTTATGCATGAAACAAAGTAGTAGGTTTTTAACAATTATTAACGTTATGTTTCTGAGAACTGAGATAGTAGCCAAGGCAAATCGGTTTTCAATTGTGTTAGGCACAGCTTACTGTACTTTCAGGAGAGAGCTGAAATGAATCACTCTGCTCTCATCTCCTTAGGTAATTAAAAAAGCGGATATGGGATTGCAAATATGTTTTGATGCCACATCAGCAAATCTATGGTAACCAAGGGCTGATGGACTGAAGCACAGCTTCCATATAATTTGACTGTCAATGCAATTTGAGCAGTACAATAACACCAAACTACATACATTTAAAATAAATCATAGCTTTTATGCAACCACATTGACCTGTGTGAAAGAGAAGAGTAGATAATTTTACATATGTCAATCACAGATGGTAAAAAAAAATCAATTTTACATATAACTACCTCTGAAAAGAATAAGTGTGGCACATAATTTGCAAGGAAAGCAAAGTAATAATTTGGCCTGTGGTAGACAGGAAGCTAGCAATTGTGTCAATAATGTTTGTAATGGGAGAGGGCTTTTTTCCGTACAAGTTTTCAAATTCTACATTTAAAAAGTACATTTTAAAAATGTAAACAACTGGAAAGCTGAGTTGTTGGGCTAGATATGTTGCAAGCCTCCAATTATTGAATAGAGAATGAATGAAGGCAAAGATTTTTGAAACTGTTGTACCAACTATGGCCTCGCCTGGACAAAGATATTGTCATCCAGAATCTGGAAAAGGTAATGTTTGGAGGACATCTTCCATAGAACCCCACAGGCAGATATGACAAAAGTTGCTTTTATGGACAAAACTTCAGAATGACCTTATTGTTTCTATGATTCTGGGAGCTGAAATTGTAAAAAAATCAAATTGTTGAAATCATGGCCTTGTCTCTGCTAGCTGTTCAAGATTGGATTACCACAGCACCCTTTAGATGCTGTTGCTTTTAAATGCAGTTATAAAGCACCATTTAGCTCTGAATTGTACTGCAGGTGGCACAACAGAGGCTAGAAAGTAGGGTCCCAGAAGATCTTTTCTGAAGCAATTTCCTTAGCCTGCTGTTTGCTTTTTCACAGTCCTGACTAGCCTGTGCTCTGTTGTGGCATTACATCTGCCCAATGACATCATTATCTGAAGGTCTTTCACGGATTACACAGTTCATTACACGGCACTGAATTTTGGTGGTGGCACTATGTTTGTGGAATCAAAGGCAGCTCATGGGCTGGAACAGCAGCGCCTCATTCTAAAACATCCATGGGAGGTTCCTATTTTCCCCAGTCATGTGGGATGCCCTCTCCTCATGAAAGCTGGTGAGGCATTCTACTAATCTAGCATTTTAGCAACTGGCTTTTAAACACTGCTTAATTGGATTTTTTTTTAAAAAGTAAGTTTCCATGAGTTTCTGATGGGAAATTTCAACTGGAATTTTTATCCTGTGATGTACTATTTTAATGTGATATTTCATATTTCACCACTGCAAATCCCACCTCATACCTCAACTTGGTGAGCCTGGCCATCCTCCAGCTATGGTGGCAGGGGTGTGTTCATCTGGTAGGTTCAACCATGCCACAATGGTGTCAGCTAGTGGTCTGGAATGGGGAGTACTTCCTTCTAGAACTGCAGGTCAGCTAAAGTGTGTGTGTGTGTGTGTGTGTGTGTGTGTGTGTGTGTGTGTGTGTGTGTGTGTGTGCGTGTGTGCGTGTGTGCGTGTGTGTGTGTGTGTGTGTGAGAGAGAGAGAGAGATTTGGGTAATGCACCTGACCAGGCATTGTTTTAATATGCCAACTTTGACATGAGCCTATTCAGCTGTGTCATCATATTTAAAATGGCTAAAGGAACATTGAAAACATTGGCCTCAGTCCTCCGTGTGCCATCGGACCCTGCTTCGGTAGGGGTAGGACTCCCTGATGGCGAGAGGCTGCTAAAATTTCAAAACAGTGGGAGACAATGCTTCGATCCACCATGTCAAATTGACGTGTGAAACACAGATCAATCAAGTAACCAAGTATTTCATGACTTTTTACTCTTTTGTACATTTCCCGGGGTGTGGGTGTAGGTGGTGATTTTGATCATTAAAAGATGGAATATTAATTTTGGAAATAAATAACCGTGCTGGTTATCATTACAGGACCATCTCCAACTGAGGTGATCATGGCTCAGAATTGGTGTAAACAACATGTTGGAGTTGCTTCTGACTACAGCTTTTGATATGTATATACACTTGCTGTCTTAATTTGATCATATAGCAGGAACAATGTACATTCCCATGGTAATATTATCCTCAAAATTCTCCCTTACCATAATGTATTTTTAATGTGATTTACAAGCATGTTGATGATGTGAAACCAAATCACAACATTGCATTTAAACAGCTTTTTATTTAAAATAAGATTTGTTGTTTACAATTTGCTATTGTGAATGGCTAATGTGTATGTCAGAACGTATGCTTAACTCTTCAAGGATAAATAAACTATTATCTCTCTCTTTTTTCCCCCATCCTGTGCAGCTGTTAGGAAAGCTGGCATAAAAAGCATACAAGCTTTTCTAAACAGGAACATAATTAATGGGATAGGTTAATGAAGTACACAGACAATGCTTCTGAATCATCCAAGGACATCACAGATTTATGCGTACTGTTTTTACACAGTAAGTTTAGAAAGGGCATCATAAGAAATACATTGTTTATTAAATAGAAACCTTACATATTAAACCCATATGCAAAGGGGAACAAGTACAAATAAAGTGAAGCTGGGAGTTTTCCACACATAAAAGGTCTACATTCACGAAACATTTGAGGGATCTATTGGGCTTGTCAGGCTTCTGACAAGTGGGGCCAGGCTCTGGAAAAGTCTATCCACTCAGGCGAATTGACAATCTATACCTGGTAGTATTTTGCCACTTGAGTTGCTGCCAGTTCCCTTAGATTTTACATTTCACTGTCCCTTTATCTACAGCACATATTGAACAGGTGAGTTATTCCTAAACCCTGTTGTACCTCTGTTGTGTCTTAAGCTTTTAAAATGAAGAGTCCAATGATGCAACAACTCTTGGAACAATACTACAGCTTAAATAGACAAGAGTCTAGACATGAGTTGGCAACACTCGCTCCGCTATTCTACTACCCGGGATTAGTTCTGCACCTGCGCCTTCTGGAGATAATCCACATGTGTGTGTGCCATGCGAGCATGTGAACCAAGAGCCAAAGCCCTATTTGCAAGCGGCACCTATATAGCATCCGAGTGGCCATTACCTGATTCTACGAGGTAGCAACCTTTTTGGACAACCTTAATTAACCAAACAGTAATGTTATATTTAAGCCCTGGCGAATCCCTGCTAGGATCCAAAATAGTACCCAATTGGGTATAACACATTTGCATAAAAGCACGCCTTGAACCGGGGAAGGCATGCCAAAATTACCTTTAACTAGAATGGCACAAGTCACTTTTTTAACATGTAATGATAAGTAATAATAATAATACTAATAATTATCTCAATACACAACAACCTCCCACTGACTTCCTTAATGAGAAGAAGGACCCTCTCCATGTACAGCAGTACCTGGGTGTCTGTAAAGGGGACAGTCCCACCCCATCCTATATTGTTTCTGCCTAGGCTCATGCAACAAGAAGGCTTATGATTTGTCATGCTGGCACTTCAACTCCTGTCATTCTCCAACATGATATTTGTTTTTCCGTCTGTAGTCTTGAGAAACGATGGCAGATCTTTGAGATTTCAGCCAATGTTCTGGGATCTGGCCATGATAGACACTGCATGCTATAAGTTCTAGAATGTTCTTGCCCGCTCCAGATATGTAGAAGTGGCCAAATTTAAGTTCACTTGCCAAATTTAAAATCACTTAAATTTTAAGTCTCATTGATCTTGAGAGGAGGATTAATATACTCAGACAGAATATTCATTGAAGAATTTAGTTCATCAAGATTTATATTCCATGTTGTGAACTCTCCTTTTTAAGAAACATGGCTCACTATTCATTAGAGTTCACTATTTAGTAGGAAAAGGTATGGAAATACAAGTTTGCCTGGGCTATATTTATGGGCCTTTTCCTCACTGGGATATGATAATCTATTTTGAGATCTGTCATTTTCTTTAACAAGAAGAGATGAACACACACAAATTGTGTGCAGAAGAAGATAGAGCTTACTTTACTGAATAATGTTGATCACATATAGAATTAGCCACTGTGTAACAAGTGCTGACAATTTGCAATATTTCCTGCAGAAAGCCATACTTTTAGAAGTATTCTAAAACATGCAACCCTTTTGTGGGGAACCCAGGAGAATACCTTACTGTTGTGAAAAAGGACCTTTCCCCGAGGAAAAACCATTTGCCACAAAATGAAAAAGCTAATACTTTTGTAACAGTATGGGTTCATACATTAAATTTATTTAGCACGAAAATAACTGAATCTGTAATTTGCTGCAAATGATATGTCCTGCATTTCCCCCCTCTGATGATGTTCATTGTGTTTTGGGTTGAGAAAATTACCAAGTTTCCAAGAATTTGAATAAAATAATTATTATTTTTTAAAAAACAACCAGAATCTTGTTAATAAAAATCAAGCACAGAGGGGTAATTGCATTTTGGGTTTTCTCTCCTGCAGGAGCATGTCCTACACAGTTTATTGCCTCCCAATTCTGCAACAGTGCATGACTAGTCACATGAAGGCAATCTTGCCCTGTTGAGGGGAAGATAGGAAGTTTACATGATTGCCTTTCTATCGGTGTATAAATCAACAGACCGTTGGACACATTTTGTCTTCCTTTTCTGGAGTTTAAAAGTAGCAGCAACACTTTGTAAAATAATTTCTTATTATAGGTGAGTACATTTTATTTCCTTACTGAAGATGGGAAAATGATGAACCTCCAGTAACTGACCAACTACATCTCCTATCATCCCTTATGACTAACTGTTGTGGGACTACATCTGAACAGTTGTCAGATCTTCCTCTCCTCTAAATTCAAATTGAGCTTCACACAAATTTTCATGGGAAGTGACTTTTCATCATTGCTCTAAGTATAGAGGCCAGATTTCCTCTGCATTTGAGATCTACACGTGGAGAAAAAGGTTGTAGAATTCTTATCCAGAGTAATATCCATTTCCATGAAAATTAAATTCCACAACAGTAATGGATAAAAGGGGAGGAAATTTTATATGGGGAAGTGTCTCATGACACTAAGATGCTGACTGGGAGGTGGAAGGTCAGCAGTTCGATTCCCGAGTACTGCAGGACGGAATGAGCTCCCGTCTTTGTCCCAGCTCCTGCCATCCTAGCAGTTTGAAAGCAAGAAATTGCAAGTAGATAAATAGGGACCACTTTGGTGGGAAGGTAACAGCGTTCCATGCGCTCTGGTGTCTAGTCATGCCTGCCACATGACCATGGAAATGTCTGCAGATGCAGACAACGCTGGCTCTTTGGCTTTGAAACAGAGATGAGCACTGAACGCTAGAGTCAGATACGACTGGCTTTCGAGCATGGGAAAACTTTACCTTTACTAGTAACAAGCTTCTAGTTCAGGGATTTCCAACCTAAGACCCATGGGCCAGATCTGGCCCACATCACCATTTCATGTGGCCCCCTGCCCCCTCGGCGACTAATGGATCCAGATGGATTCCAGAGGGAACTGGGGGATGTTCCTCTGGATCGGCTACACGATTCACCCGAGGCACTTGTCGACCTGTGGAACAGGACGGCAACAGCAGCCTTTGATGAAATCGCGCCACTGCGGCCTCCCTGCGCCCTTGGGGTTAGGTCATCCTCGTGGTTCATGGATGAACTGCGGGAACTCAACCGGGCAAAGAGACGCCTAGAGCGCCGCTGGGTGAAGACCCAGGATGACTCCGATTGGACACTACCTAGAGCTGCTATTAGGGCCTACCTAGTGGCGATGGGGGTGGTGAGGCGGCAATACTTCACCACCCTTATTGCCTCTGCTGGTAATCGCCCAGCCGCCCTGTTCCGGGTAACCAGGTCCCTCCTCAGTAGGGGGAGATCGGTGCCTGGTTGGCAGGGTTCGGCTGAGGACTTTGCTGACCATCTGGTGGAGAAAATCGATCGGATTCGTTCAGGGCTGAATCCCGGCGTGGATGGGGAGGGTTGGGGGGGGCACCGGAGCACAGTCTTGCTGTACGATCTGGGATCGGTTTGATCCTGTTGTCCCTGATGAAGTGGACAGGCTCCTTGCAGCTGTGCATGCCACTACATGTCCTTTGGACCCCTGTCCCACCTGGTTGGTGAAAGCCTCCAAGGTGGTGACAGGTGGCTGGGTCGGGGCAATAATAAATGCATCATTATGGGAGGGGATATTTCCTGCACTGCTAAAACATGCTTTGGTGTGCCCCCTCCTGAAGAAAATATCCCTTGACCAAGCTGTCCTTAACAACTACAGGCCGGTTTCCAACCTGCCCTTTCTGGGTAAGGTTTTGGAGAAGGCGGTGGCGCGCCAGCTGCAGAGTGTCCTGGAGGAAGCGGATTATCTAGACCCCTTTCAATCAGGATTCAGGCCCGGGTATGGTACGGAGACGGCATTGGTCGCACTGATGGATGATCTCTGGTGGGAGCGGGACGGGGGTTATCCATCCGTCCTTGCTCTTCTTGACCTCTCAGCGACCTTTGATACCGTCGACCACGGTATCCTTCTGGAACGGCTCAAAGGACTGGGGATCCAGGGCACCATGTTGCCCTGGTTTTCCTCTTTTCTGGAGGGCCGTACCCAGTCGGTGTGGTTAGAGAGTGAGAGGTCCAGCCCTAGGCTCCTCAAGTATGGGGTGCCTCAGGGTTCGGTGCTCTCTCCTCTCCTATTTAACATCTACATGAAGCCACTGGGTGAGATCATTCATTCCCACAGGGTGCGGTACCATCAGTACGCGGATGACACTCAGTTGTACATCTTGGCCTGTGGGGACCCCAGTGATGCTGTTGAAATCCTATCCGGATGCCTGGAGACCATTGGGGTCTGGATGGGGGCCAATGGGCTTCGGCTGAATCCCAGCAAGACAGAGTGGCTGTGGATAAGGGGCCCCGTGTTATCCAGGGAGTTACCATCTTTTGTACTGGATGGGGCTGTTTTGCCCCAGACAGACCCAGTGCTCAACTTGGGGGTCCTTCTGGACTCGCGGCTGCTGCTAGAAGAACAGGTAGCGGCTGTGGCCAGGAGGGCTTTTGCCCAACTTCGGGTGATTCGCCAGTTGTGCACGTTCCTGGACCGGGGCTCATTGCTTATGGTCACCCATGCTCTGGTCACTTCCCGACTAGATTATTGTAATGCGCTCTACATGGGGCTGCCCTTGACGACTATTCAGAGGCTGCAGCTGGTCCAGAATGTGGCAGCCCGGGTGGTGATGGGATGTGGGCGATATGCCCATGCCTCACCGCTACTTCGGGAGCTGCACTGGTTACCAGTTTGTCTCCTGGTGCAATTCAAGGTGCTGGTTTTGACCTTTAAAGCCCTATATGGCAGTGGGCCAGGATACCTTAGAGACCGCATCATCCCAAGAGTGTCTGCCCATCCAACCAGAGTGGACCGGAGGGGCTCTCTAATAGTGCCATCAACTAGGGGTGCACATCTATCCAGCACCTGAAGGAGGGCCTTCTCCGTGTCAGCACCAACTCTCTGGAACCTCCTGCCAACAGATCTAAGACTTCAAAGAGAATTGCTGCCCTTCAGGAAAGGATTGAAGACCTGGCTGGCAGGGCAGGTGTGGGGCCCGAATGGGAACACGGTCCCCACCTGCTGGCTTAAATAAACAATTAAGAACTCTCTCTTCTTCTTTTTATAGTGGGTGGGATGGGTGGGTGGGATATGGGTCTTTTAAAGTGGGTGGGATGTGGGTCTTTTAAAGTGTTTTTATGTGTTTTTAGAACTTGTTGCAATGCCGCCCTGAGTCGGGTTCTGCCTGAGTGGGCGGCATATATAAATATGACTATTAAATTAAATTAAATTAAATTCAGGAAACAAAATGACCACCCCATCTTGCAGGCAGGGCAAAATGGCTGTCCGGCCCTCAAAGCTGACTGAGAGAGTGTAAACAAGTCCCTGGCTTGAAAAGGTTGGGAACCCCTGTTCTAGTTCATTCTGTAACAGCAAGCACAAGCTACTGGGAATACCTTCAGATTTTCCCACAATGCCTACAATGTTGTTATCTAGGTTCTTGCCTAGCTTCTTGCTTATAAACCTCCAGGTTTTATTTTCTTTTTTTGCCGCCCTTTGTTTGAGGCACTGACTTGGTGATAGTAGTCTTAACCTTGAAGATTTTTAGGATCACCATCATGGGAGAGAATATCAAAGTCACCAGCAAGAACAACGTAGTCTGTGACCAGTCCAACAATTAATAGCTTCCATGAGAAACAATACATATTGTCCCAACACAACAGAGTACAACACATGGATTGAGACTAGCCCCAGACATTTTGTTCTAAGGCGTACTGAAGGATTAGTCCTATTTTGGTGCCTTAAAATGGGTAGGACAGTACATATAACATCTGACCACAGAGTAAAGAGGTAGATCACCATGCCTGCTACCATTGGTGTTATCAACATACAAGCTGTCCTCCATTATGTAAAGCTTGGCATATTTTTTTCATACTGGCGATGTGGTCACAATATTAAGCAGTATAACAACAGCAGCAGCAGCAGCAGCAGCAGCAACAACAACAACAACATGTCAGAAATTATTCTGGGTTGAAAGGATTTTTGCGAGAGAAACTGCACTCAGGGAAAGCCCAAATGAGGCTCCTTTCATGTCCCTAAGAGCTGGGACAGAGACAGGCACTCAATCAGTCATGCAGTACCCGGGTCTCGAATTGCTGACTTGCCAGCCTTCCAGCTAACAAGATGAGCTGCTTAACCATTGAGCCACCACAGCCCCCATTAAGTAGTAGTATTGGGCAATTTCCTGGTGTTTTGTATCATGCATACTGAAACACAGTATCTCTCATTTATAAACCAGTCTTTATTTTTTCAGAGTTGAATCTTTTATAAGACAAACATGGTGCATTCTGTGCAACAATATAGCTCAAAATCAATAATTCATCATAACTATTGAAGCTGATGTTCTACTTAATAAATCCCTTAATTTGTGACTAGTGAGCTGATGTACATTTTAGTGTGACTAACACTACACTCTCTCTCTTTCTCTCCATATATATGTCTAATGGCAGAAAATGATGCGGGTGGGGGGAGGCATTCCTATTTCAGAATGTATTTTACATTCATCTAGTGTAAATGAAAGTTGTACATTTTATTTAAAAGAAGATTAAAAGCTACCACAGAAAAAAAGTGTTTCATTTTTTACAAACACTCTTTGAGTTTTCTCTTTTTTCTGAGTTGTTTAGGCTTTATTATGAGATGAGGAAGTTGACCAAGTCTCGGTATTGAGGAAAAGGTGTCCCCCTTTCACAATGTGTTATTTAATAATTTCAACGTGACTGGGATAGAAATGGAATTAAATAATTTTGGTTATGAATTTTTTTATATGCTCAATTATGTACTAATATACAGGTATACAGGATAACACTGTATTTCTTGTTTGCCCTTTTAGAAAAGCAGAAACCATGGAGTGCTATATGCAACAATTTGTCCTTGAAAGATGTAGTCTTATTTTTATTGTTATTAAATAATATACTATATGTTAAGAAGGGAAGCATTTGTTGTTGTTTTTTAAATTGGAAATATCCCCTGCCAAGCCAGATATACATAAAACAAGTCCTCTCAGTTCATTTTCCAAATGGAAATTGAAATTACAGTGTCTTTTAAATAAAAGCCCATTAGGTTAAATACAGCCTTGGAACAAATGTTAATTTAATTCTTTTTATATCCAACCATGGAAAAAGTGAATCTGAAGATAAACATCTTGAAATGCATATTTCAACAATTTTCAGATAGAGCTATTTTCTCTCCCCCCCCCTTTCCACAATGAGAAAAAAGAATGTGGTTCAAACAATTGCATTGTACCACTGGAACAAAAGACATACATTTTAGTTCTAGCATGGTAAAAATGATATTTTTTCCCCTGAGTGGAGACCCAGGAATGGAATGATGCTTTAAAGAAACTACAATTATATTTTATGTGGAGTACTTTGAGGTTTACAACACTGAGAAAAGTAGGCTGAATTGGTCAGGACAGCCTCTTAAAGACTTCTGCACATTCAATTATGGAACAGTAAATATTAATATCACCAAACATTTTGGGTTGTTAATTTACTTTCTTCTATAGGGGCTGGGGTGGCCTAGTGGTTAAGACACTGAGGTTGACAATCAGAAGATAGACAGGTAAGCAGTTTGAGACCTGAGTGCTATGTGACAGAGTGAGCACCCAACATTTGTCCCAGCTCCTGACAACCTAGCAGTTCAATAGCAAGAAGTAGGTACCACTTTGGTGGGAAAGATAACAGTGTTCTGTGCCCTTCAGTGTCTAGTCATGTCTGCCCCATGACCATGGAAACGTCTGCAGATGCAGACAATGCTGGCTCTTTGACTAAATGGTGATGAGTACTGCTTCCTCGGGTTGGATGCAACTGGCTTTCAAGCAAGGGAGACCTTTACCTTTACTTTTACTATAATTTATTCTATAACAGAAGAAAGTACTGGTAAGCCACTTCTGTGTAGTCTCTACCCAGGAAACCCTGCAAAGTGTCACCATAAATCAGAATTGACTTGTCCGCACACAATTATTATTGTAACTCACAGCAGCCCTTTTTGGATGTTCCTCTGCCATCTATGACATAGAGGATCGATTGGGGTCATGTCTTATGTGGAGGAGTGTGCCACTTCTGCAACGAGTGCAAGACGCATATGGAAGAACCTTTGCATATGATCCACCACTCAAATGTAGATGTTGCATGTGAGTGGCATCCCTGATATTCCCATCTTTGTCTAATCCCTGATTGACATTTCTGTACATATGTGACCCACTTTTTATGTATAAGGGCATGTATAAGGGCAGCTGTGCTGTGACTGTGCACTGTGTCACAGTGAAGATTTAACATGCAATGTTGGGAACAGGTCCAAGAGTCATGGTCCTTCTCCATCTTCAACAGAATAACTGTATACTGTATATGAAATAACTTTCCAATAAGAAATATAATTCCTGTTAGTAGCACTCCTACAACTAGAAATGTAAGCAACAGTCCCAAGCACCAGAGTCTTGAGGGCATCTCAAGAAGGTCCATTTCTCTATGCAACTTCCAGTAGGCTGGCATGGTTCATCATTACTGATGTTTACCCCAGAAGCAGACTTTCAGTTGCAAGCATCCCCTCATATTGTCAATCCCAGTATTCAGAGGTGCTGGAAGCTGCTTATATTTTGACACTGCAAAAAAGTAAAAAACAAAAACAAGCACTAAACAAAAAAACCTAATGGGAGCTTAAAAAGAAGCACTTAGGTGGAGTTTGTGGTGCTCTAATGTCCATGCAATCTGGATGTATGGAACTCATAATGACCCCCACCCCCACCCCCGAGCTCAAGGGAGTGTGCTAAGCATCCATATGGGTGCTCTTTGTAACACCCTCTTACTTAGAAATGTAGCCTGCTGCAGCTATATTGGTTTTTAATGTGTTGCTTCCATCATTTCTTCTGCACTGTTTTGGATGGATAGAAAGAGCCATTGGCACTTTTCAGGGTAGCATATAGTTTGTCTCTGAGTGCAAAATATGTAATATTTTCTCTAGTTTTAGCCATGGTGAATTTCAGTGTGTGCTGTCAAACATTCATGGATGAAGTCCTGTTTCTTATTGTAAAACAACAACAACAACCAACCTATCACTTTCAGTCCCAGCAAATAAAAAAAATCATTGTAATTATCAAGGCTGTGCAAGTACAGGCAGTAGGCTGGGTGTTCATTTGCAACCCTGAAAATTGCAGGAGGGACTTTTTTATTTGCTAGGGAGGGAATGACTAAAACAGAAGTTCCAAACCTTTTCAAGCTAGGGGCTAGGTCATGCTCTCTCAGAAAGCTTTGAGGAACAGACAGCCATTTTGCCCTGTCTGCACGATGGGGGTGGCCATATTGTCCCAACAGCTTCAAGGCTATGGCCATTTTGTTTCTTAAATGCCCTTGGAGGGGGCACATACAATGGTGCCATGGGAACCCCTGGACTAAAATGTATGATATTTATTATGCTAAGCAATGGGATTTCAGCCAATAAGCAAACATGACAACTGATAGCATCCTCCACAGGGACTCAAAGCACTCAGGCCTATCAGCTTCCATTTGAATGTCTAGAGACTAGGTGCAGTCTACAACCCATCAGTCTGTTTCCATTGTATCCATTTTATGAGATTTTTTTTTAAAAAAACCCACTGTAATTGCTTGGAGTAGCCTTAATTAACTGCTGATGTTTTCTGTGTATATAACCACCCAGTGTTAAATTAACAATTGCAAAATTTGCTTCTGAAGTGTCTCCTCTAAATAACACTTCACATAACACTTCACATTCTGGTTTGCCAGAATGAAGCTCTCCATCTCTTAATCCTAATTGTCACTGGCATCTATATTTCATGGGCGATGTGAATAGCTGGAGATTTTTTGAGGGGGTAAGTGCTGCTTCATATTATGTTGACAGCTGTGCCTCAGCTCATATAAATAAAACAATTAAAAATAAAATCAGAACACTGTTAAAATAAAATATAATAACAATGCAAGCACTGCAATATTTGCAAGGCTTAACTGGTCAAAGTCTCCTTAACTGGTCAAAGTCAGAAGACAAAGAGACATAGCAACCTACCAGTGTCTTGGCCCCTTTAGCTCTGTACTGATTTGTTAGTCTCTTCATTAATTGACAGCTGGAGATGTGGGATTTTGTTTCACTTCCTTTTTGAAAGGAGTCACCCAGCATTTCCAAAGTTTTTTTTACAACTAAGATACAAAGAAGTTGAGATTCTTTTTTTAAAAAAAATCAAAGCTTTGAGGGACTGACAGAAATGTCCATCTAGACCAGGGGTCAGCAAACATGGCTCTCCAGGAAAAACAGAGTGAGTCTTATATGGCGGTAATCAAAATTATCATGTTGATCGGCAGTGGCTGGAGCTGGACGAAAGCTGTTTCCAGCTGCTGATTTTCTCAAGCTGCCAAACTGCACCAGTCGAGGGGGTGGGGGTGGGGGTGACGGCAGCTTGAAAAAGCCCTTTCTATGCGGATCCTGACCTCCCAGTCTCGAGATGATTGCTTGTGCCCCTTGCCTGGCTTCTAGCTGTCAGTGGCGGCTGTAGCTGGGTCACCGGAGTGGCTGGCTTGCTTGAAAAATAGCCCTTTCCTGCCAAAGCCAGGTGATTGGCACGAGCAGTTGTCACAAGCCTGGGAGGTTGGGATACTAAAATAAAATAAAGTAATGCTTCTGTGGGCACAGAGGGTCAATTGACTAACTAGTTTATTGTTAAAGGGGTAATGCTCTGAAAGGCTTCCTTGAATAAGAGAGTTTTAAGTTGTTTTTTCAAGATATCCAGGGATGAGGCCTGGCGCAGTTCCACTGGTAGTGTGTTCCAAAATGTTGGTGCTGCTACCAAGAAGGATCTATTTTTAGTTATTTACTTTCTAGCCATCTTCTGGTTCAGCAGCTGGAGCTTCATAGACTGTGATGAACGGGTGATGTGGGGAGTTTTCCTGAGGGAGAAACACTCTGACAGATAACAAGGTCCCAAACTGTATAGGGCCATATATGATAACACTAACACCTTCTATCTGACATGGTAGAGAACAAGTAACTAGTACAGGTCTGCCACGGTTGGGGAAATATGACTGAATTTCTTTATGGCGGTCACCAGCCTGGCTGCTGCATTCTGGTACTGTTGTAATCTCTGTATCAGACACAAGGGCAGGCCCACATAGAGAGCATTACAGTAGTCAATCTGTGATATTACCAATGAGTGGGTCAGGGTTATGAGAGAGCATCTGTCCAAGTAGGAGCATAATGGCACAATCTGCTGGAGCTGAAAAAAAGCAGCTTTGGACACCGCTGCTATTTGTTGTTCTAAGGAATGGGTTTATAATGACCACCAGGTTGTGGACCCAGTCCCTAATGGTAAAAATAGTTCCACCCAGGGTAGGGTTCAGGCTTCCTAGTCAGGCAGACAAATCCTGAAAAACCTCCATCTTGTCAGGGTTCAGTTCCAGCCTGTCAGCTTTTGTTCATTCCATTATTGAGTTCAGACACTCATCAAGACATCAGACTGCATCAATGGCAGATGATGAAATGGAGAGATATAGTTGTGTGTCATCTGCACATTGGAGACACTGAACCCCAAATCTCCTAATGACATCTCCCAGTGGCTTCATGTAGATATTAAACAACAGGGAGATTATCAACTCCTGTGGAACACCACATTGGAGGGTCCATGGGGCTGAAATAAACTCCGCTCACCAAGGGAGGAACAGAACCATTGTAATACAGTGCCCCGAATTTCCCACCGTGATAAGGGTCCCAGGAGAATACCATGGTCAATGGTATCAAAAGCTGCTATGAGGTCCAAGAGCACCAGGAAAGATGAAGCTCCCCTGTCTGCTTCCCAGAGAAAGTCATCTTGCAGTTCGATCAATGTTGAGGCCTAAAACCTGACTAGAATGGATCCAAGCAGTTAGTTTCATCCAAGAACGCCTGCAGCTGATCCGCTGCTATCCTGTCGGTGACCTTGTCCAAAAAGTGGATATTTGCTACAGGTCTAATAGTTGTCTAAAATCTCTGTAGGTAGATTTGGCTTCTTGAGAAGTGGGCGAATAATTGTATCTTTCAAAAAGGAGAGAAACTTGTCTTCCTCCAATGAAGAATTAATAATGTTCTACACCCACTCCCCACAACCCCAATGGATTTTACTAGTCGCAATGGGCAAGGATCAAAATGAAAGGTCGTGGGTTTACAGCATACAAGTGCTTTGTCCACCTCCTCAGATGACACAGGCTGAAACTGATCCCAATAAGAGTTCTCCATCCACTACTATTCTGTGTGATTTACTTTTTATATATAGTCTTTCTCAACTTATGAAGACTTTAATAAGGTTTTTGAGGTATGTGAAATGTTCAAAGAGCAGTTCATATTACCACTTACCACTGATTTTCCATGGTCAAGCAGAGATTTGAATCCAGGTCTCTTAAATCCTAGCCCAATGCACCATCTACTGCATAAAACTGTTTTTCAAGTTACTCACAAAGCAGTGTAAAATACAAATGCAAAGAGACAGTAATTACTGTTGAGATGAAACATAATCAAGCAAAGAACAGGAGTAGAAAAGAGTGAAAACCCACTAAATAAAAGATCAGACAACCAACTCATTCAACAGAATAAAACTAATTTTTAAACTGGCAGATTTTTAAAGTCTTGGGAAAAGGAGGATTTTAACTGGCATCATAAAGAGCACAATGGGGTGGGGTGGGGAAGAATTCAAATGTTGCAAAGGTCCTCTTGCTTTACAAAATACTTCATTTTGTTTGTTTGTTTTGGGAGTATTGACAGAAAGTCTACTGGTCTTGCTGTCAGAGGCTGCAGTGCAGTCTAAACTCCTGACTTCTTCATATCTGCATCAACCAGATTAAAATAAAAATAATTCTTACCAAGGACAGATCCATCAAAATTTGTTATAATCGATACTGGTTGAATTTCATAAATACAACTATTCTTAAACTGAGAAGTTCATAATATACCTATTTAAAATGAAATAATGATACCACCAAAAATTATTCCAAAAACTGATGTGAATAAAAAAGGTTTTTTTCAGAGTGCAGAAGGGAGAAAACCAAATATACATTTGTGGCACACAGGCTGCTTAGTTTACAGATGTGTTTATGTGGGAAGAGAATGGATGTTTGTGGTAGGGGTACACAGAAAGAGCCTCCTTGAAGATTGTGGTATTTTGGAACCACAATCGAGCACACCCTGGTAATGGCAACCTTCTGTTGCCGGCTAATCTTTCTCACACTAGATCAGATGAAATGAACAGCAGAATGAACTCACCAAAAGGTTCCCTTCATTTTGGCAGTTTCATGTTTGGCCTAGACACAGAAGAAAAAGTTGTTTGTGCCAAATGTTTTTGTGGGTGGGTGAAATGAGAAAGTCCAGATATAAGAAAGATATTTTTTACTCATCTGGAAAGGGGTTTTGCTTATGCATCATGGACCAACACAGAGAAATCAAGCAAACTGGAACCAGTGTGGAATCAATTTAAATATGACAGCCTGCCACTCACCCACCCACCCACCCACCCACCCCACACAAAACCAACCTCGAGATGCAAATTCTGGAACAGTATTCTAAAGGAGTTTAGGTTTCTCATTCTTTTATTATACTACATTTCTCAAGCTTGCTTGTTTGGAAGCAATGATTCATATGACTTAATATTGATTATAGTTGTGTTCGTGTATAAAACTTAAGTGTGACCAGACTTTATAACGTTCCATCTCCAGAGATAAAGTCCTCCTAAAGATACATCAACCCAGGAGAAGCCATAGAAACGTTTTCCCTTTTAATACATCCCACAGATCAGGCCAGAAAAAGTCCTTTTGTTTTTAGAAACAGGAACAGCTGGCTGTAAGTCACACATTATGTTCCCTTAATTAATAAACATGATGGGAGAGCACTGTTCATTAAACATAACATGTAGTGGGGCTCTGTGATGAAGTTGTGCATAACTCAGAGCTTGCATTACCAACAACAGCATGCCAAGCACCCTGAGTTAGTATCCCTGGATTTAGGGACCTTTCTATGTATTCAGACAGCATGGGTAAACATTGCTGGGTATTTCTGAAGATATTGGAGGAGGAGGAGGAGGCAGGGGGCAGGTGAAGAAAGCATACACAAGCACATGGCTTTTTCCTGGTCAGATAATTAATATTTTATTAAACTTGTGGCTCTCACATTTTTCAGCATCACAACTTCTTTTTGATTCTTCAGAAACTCTTTCCTCTAGCACCATTCAGCTCCCTCTAGCAAAGCCTTCTATTTGCAATTTCAAATTGAGAACATTATACAGTTAATGCAAATCTTTTAAATTAAAAATAAGCACATTTTTTTCTTAAGAAAGTCTCCAAATCCATAGCAGAAACTTTCTTTGCCTGAAAATGTGCTTTTTATCTTTATGGAAATATTCCAATCTGCTGCTTTCACTGAATTTTCTTCATGCCCCTTCTAAAGAGGGATCCCATCCAGTATGGGACCCAAAGTATTAGCTCATGGTGGTTACATCTAAACTGGGCCGTGGATGCTTTTGCCTGCAAGGGATTTAAAAAAAAATCCTGCTAGTTTGATCTTGACTGACTGTGGATGACCTGTTTAATTGACTTGCAATTCCTGGCTGAAGCTGGAGCTTGCTGAGACTGAAAATAGCTGATGGATTGCCAAACTTTCAGAAATAGCTGTAATGGGCCAATTCTGGGAGGGGAAAAAACTGTCAATAAATAATATTGTCAGTGCTTTGAGACCTGTTCCCACTAAGCCTTGATTACAGGTGGTGATAGTGGGGCAGAGAGAATAAAAGCTTAGCATGCAGTGTAAAATATAAAGAGTAATTCTTGGCCAGCAAACAACTCTCAGCAAAATGTGCAGTAGGTTTATCTGGAAACCCAACTGCACATTAATGATTGGCTTTTGTAGACTGCACCCTGCCTCTTCAGACATGTAATGTGCAGCCTTGGTAGACTGGTTTTTATACAGCAGTACATTGGACAGAAAAGGAAATCTAGTGGAAATTCAAGAGGTCTGGACTGTTGATGGTCTTGTTATTGAGAATCATTGGGGATTACAGCTGTTCAAGATCTGAATGGAAGTTGTCCATTGTCATTCATTGGTGAATAGTGGATGACGTGGGTCAGTCACTGAAGGATATTGATAACTCTTATAGCAAAAGAGAAGCTGAAATAATTGGATGGTGCTATAACTGAAAAGAAAGGAAATCAAGCCATCCATTGTTACACATAGACTCCTAAAACATCTTTTAGCTTCCTCATTTCTTCTTTGGCCAAAGGTTTAAATATATGCTCTGGGATGGGGCTTTAATATTTTGTAGACATACATTATTATCAATCCACACCCTGTTTTGTCTTTGATCCCAACATAAAAAGGACTATAGTAATTGGAACTACAAGCTTGAAAACAGCAGTGATTAAGTTTTTAATTTTTAGGTCACACTTTAATGGGTTTAAATGGTTGCCATCATGTTCAATATATGGGAGTATTTGGCAATGTTTTTAATGCTGAGGACTCAAGAACAGAAATGTTCTTCATAACATAATCATATTTTATTGAGTTTGAGGAATTAATTTTTTATGTTCAGAAAATGAAATGTGGATAACAGGCAAACCACAGAGGAGGATGGTAGCAAATGCATTTTGCAGAACAAAAGTCTCAGTGGACAGTGCCAAGACAAAGTTAGATTTATTTGGGGGTGGGGGTGGGATTATTTTGTAATTGGTGATATTGAAGGACAGATCCCTAAAGAGGAAGATCATACTTTACAAGGCTGGAAACCATTCTGTGGGAAAGACACTCTACAGTTAAGAATTTCAATTATTTAAAAATGGATGTATATTCTAATACAAAAGGGCACATGGTCTAGAGAGCCACTCTTACAGAGAGACACACAGAGAGAATGCTCACTAATGTAGATTAAAAATGGCAGACTGTCTGGGAGTTTGGAAATGTTGCAAGAGTGTATTAAAATGAAGTGAAAGTATGTTTCAGAGAGGGAAGCTTTTGTATCTAATTTGAAGTTGGCACATAGCTCTGTCAGACAAAATGCAAGTGTGCCAAATTGAGAGGCCATGCAAGACAAATGGCTCTGAGGAAGCTCCAGAGGTTACAAATAACTTCTATGTCTGAGCATTGGGGAGTGTGGAGGTCAATAGAAGGTCAGCAAGGCAAATGTTAAGTTACCAATGCAGTCTATATGGATAAATGAAAATAGCAGGCAGCTTCTTTTTGGAAACATATATGGAAAGAGATTTCTGGAGCAGAAGGCAAATCATGATGTTAGGAGAGAGAGAGCAATAAAACTCTTCATATTAGATTGTTTGTTGGATCCCAAGTCAGATTTTAATAAGCATGAGCCATTATCAGACTCTTCTGCGGAATGGGTTGCAGAGAGAAGAGGGAGGCCGTGTGTGTGTGTGTGTGTGTGTGTGTGTGTGTGTGTGTGTACACACACACACACACACACACACACACACACACACACACACACACACACACACACACACACGGCCTCCCTCTTCTCTCCGCAACCCTGGCGAAGTCGTGGTGGGTCCGGCGCAAGGGCCGTGGAGAGAAGAGGGCCTCCCTCTTCTCTCTGCAACCCTGGTGAAGTCGCAGCGGGTCTGGCACAGAGGCGTAGAGAGAAGTGGGCCTCCCACTTCTCTCTGCACCCCCAGTGACGTCACACTGGGGCTGGCGCTGGGGCTGTGGAGAGAAGAGGGCCTCCCTCTTTTCTCCACAACCCCGGTAAAGTCACGGCGGGTCCGGTGCCAGAGCCGTGGAGAGAAGAGGGCCTCCCCCTTCTCTCTGCAATTCCGGTGAAATCCCGGCAGGTCCAGTGCCAGGGCCATGGAGAGAAGAGAGCCTCCCTCTACTCTCCACAACCTGGCGTAGCCGGAGCAGGGCCAGCGCCAGAGCCATGGAGAGAAGAGGGACTCACTCGTCTCTCCGCAACCCTGGTGAAGTCACGGCAGGGCTAGCGCCGGGGCCATGGAGAGAAGAAGGCCTCTCTCTTCTCTCTGCAATCCTGGCAAAGTTGTGGTGGGGCCGGTGCAGGCCTCCATCGCGGGGCATGGTCGTGGCAGTGCCCCCCCCTCGCAAGTCATCACTAAGAATATTATCCTGCATTGCAGAGGAGGGAGTCAGATTGGATGAACAAGAGATGGCTTTAACTGTATGGCTCCAACATGACTACTGCTTGTAGGCTTTCTCAGTTTTTATGCCAAGTTTTACAAAAGTGAGCTCTTACTTTAAAAAAAGGGGGGAGGGTAATTAGGAGAAAGAAATGATGTGTTTTGGGATCAAGGAGACAGTGGAGGCTTAATTCATGAAGAGGCATAGGGCAAGATAGCCCGGACGGAGTTTATTAGGAATAACAGGACAAAGACATTCCAGAGAAATTGTACAGGAAGGATAGGAAGGGGCAAACAGGAGGTGGTGTAGCCTTGTATGTCAAAGAAGTGATAAAATCGTATGAATTGGAATATCTAGGTGATTTGGAGTCACTATTAGAAGCTCTGTGGGTAAGAGTACCAGGCCACAAGGATGGTCTAACAGTAGGCATATACTATCGGCCTCCGACCCAAACTCTTGAGGGAGACTGGCAGTTGGAGAATGTTGTAAAGGAGGCATCCAGGAAGGGAAGCCTGGTTATAATGGGGGACTTCAATTACCCTCACATAGACTGGGTGAACTGTTGTTCAGCACATGATAAAGAGATAAAGTTCCTAGATATGCTCAATGATTGTTCCCTGGGACAGATGGTTGAAGACCCAACTAGAGGTACAAGAATCCTTGACTTGATCCTGAGTAATACTCAGGATCTGGTGCAAGATGTTAATGTGACTGATCCAATAGGGAACAGTGACAACAACTCAATTATGTTTAACTTGATCATAGACCGCAAGTCACTGATAAAATCTAACACAGAGACCTTAAATTTTCAAAAAGGAAATTTCCCAAAGATGAGGAAACTAGTAAAAAAGAAACTGAAAGGGAAAATTGAGAGAGTCCAAACACTCCAAGAGGCATGGAGGCTGTTTACAAAAACAATAACAGAGGCTCAATTGGAATGCATACCCAAAAGGAAAAAGGGCACTGCCAGGTCCAAGAGGACTCCGATGTGGCTTACAGGAGCTGTTCGGGAAGTGATCAAGAGCAAGAAAAGCTCATTTAGAAGATGGAAGGCTTGTCCAAATGAGGACAGCAGGCAGAAACATAAATTCTGGCAGAACAAATGCAAGGCAACAATCAGGAAAGCAAAGCAAGACTTTGAGGAGCGTATAGCTAAAAATACTCAGAGAAATAACAAAGACTTCTTTAAGTACATTAGAAGTAAGAACCCAACTAGGAAGGCCATTGGACCATTAGATGACAATGGAAGGCAAGGGGTTATTAAAGAGGAAACAGAGATTGCAGAGAGACTCAATGAATTCTTTGCTTCAGTATTCACTGAAGAAGACAGAGACCACATGCCCAAAACAGAGCCTATCTTCGTAGGGAGGGAAACCGAAGAATTAAGCAAGATAGAAATAACCAGGGAGGAGGTCCTTGCATGTCTTGTTAAGCTAAACACTAACAAATCCCCAGGACCAGATGGCATCCATCCACGAGTTCTCAGGGAACTTAAAGATGAAATTGCTGATATCCTAGCCAAAATATATAATCTTTCCCTCAAATCAGGCTTTGTGCCTGATGACTGGAAGGTAGCGAATGTAACACCAATTTTCAAAAAAGGATCCAGGGGTGATCCAGGAAATTACCGGCCTGTCAGTTTGACATGTGTCCCAGGTAAAGTGATGGAAACCATCCTAAAAGATAGAATTAATAGGCACATAGAAGAGAAGGCGCTGCTAAAGGAGAGCCAACATGGCTTTTGCAAGGGCAAATCATGCCTCACTAATCTGTTGGAATTTTTTGAGAGTGTCAACAAGCATGTGGATAAGGGGGATCCAGTTGACATTGTTTATCTGGACTTTCAGAAGGCTTTTGACAAGGTCCCACACCAAAGGCTCTTGAATAAACTTACCAGTCATGGAATAAAGGGACAGGTCTTGTCCTGGATCAGCAACTGGCTAAGGGACAGGAAACAGAGGGTAGCACTAAATGGACACTTCTCCAAGTGGAGGGAAGTAAAGAGTGGGGTCCCCCAAGGTTCAGTACTGGGACCCCTGCTTTTCAACCTCTTCATAAATGATCTAGAGGTAGGAGTAAAAAGCAAGGTAGCCAAATTTGCTGACGACACTAAATTATACAGGGTAGTGAAAACTGTGAGAGATTGTGAAGAGCTCCAGAGGGATCTCTTGACACTGGGGGAGTGGGCAAAATAGTGGCAAATGAGCTTCAACATCAGTAAGTGCAGAGTGATGCATGTTGGAGCAAAGAACCCCAATTACATTTATAAACTGATGGGGTCTGAACTCTCTGCGACAAACCAGGAAAGGGACCTTGGTGTCCTGGTGGACTGCTCAATGAAGGTGTCAACCCAGTGTGCCTCAGCAGTGAAAAAAGCAAACTCAATGTTAGGGATCATTAGGAAGGGTATAGAAAATAAGTCAGCAAGTGTCATTTTGCCTCTTTATAAATCTATGGTGAGGCCCCATCTGGAATATTGTGTACAGTTCTGGTCGCCATACCTCCAGAAGGATATTATGGAGTTGGAGAAAGTACAGAGGAGGGCAACCAGAATGATTAGGGGACTGGAACACCTTCCTTACCATCTGAGGCTGCAACGGTTGGGCCTTTTCACTCTTGAACGACGGCGTCTAAGAGGTGACCTGATTGAAGTTTATAAAATCATGCACGGTGTGGACAAAGTAGATAAGGAAAAACTGTTTTCCCTATCGCACAACACTAGAACTAGGGGACACTCCATGAAACTTTTGGGTACTAGTTCTCAAACAAATAAGAGAAAGTACTTTTTCACCCAGAGGATTACTGGTCTATGGAACTCCCTGCCAGAAGATGTGGTGACAGCTGTCAGTCTTGACAGCTTTAAGAAAGGATTAGACAAGTTCATGGAGGACAAGGCTATCAATGGCTATAATTATGGCTACCTAAGGACAACCTCCGGGTTGGAGAGATAGGCAGGATATCTCTCAATGCCATTTCCAGGGAATCCTAAGCAGGTGAAGGCATCTGCTTGGGAATACCCTGAAGGAAATGGTGAGCCACTGTGTGAGACAGAATGCTGGACTGGATGGGCTGTGGCCTGTTCCAGCAAGGCTGTTCTTATGTTCTTATGTTCTTATGAGAAGAGTATGCAATATATCCTTATTGGTTACCTGCGATAGCATAAGGTTACATAATTGGCTAAATATCAGCATGCCTGCCTCGTGCTCACCTTGCTGATTGGTTAAACAGCTGCGTGTTGGTTAAGTGACTGCGTGCCATCCCTGGGTATAGTAGGGAGGGCTAGAAGGCCTTGAGTAATGGTCAGAGGCCCAAGCTGGGGGCCCACGCCTCTAAGTTACGGCATAAACAGATGAGGCAGGAGAACGATCACCCATGATTTATGACCATGGTTTGCCAATAGCCACAGCGATCGTGCTGTGAACACCCTCACATCTCCCCCCTTCTGTTTTTAAGAAGCTTATAAGCATAATAAATTTGGTCCTTGCGTGCACGAGGCATCAAGCGAAATCCTTGCAGGCAGGTGGCTAGCAATGAAGGTATGCATTGAATAAAGCAACAGGCAGTTATCAGAATGGCAAGAATAATTAACCCATACTGCAGAATGGTCCGTACCCAAGCTCCGTTGGGAAGCCAGGACCAAAGAGTGCTCCACCACGAAGGCAGAGGATTTTGCTTAATATCAGAAACAATTTTGGTTAGAGAATCCAATTGGTTTTGTACCTTATTAGAATTATCGGATAAGTTAAAGCAACACATATTACGCACAGACTCACAACCTTGATGATGTAACATCAGCAAATAATCGATCGCAGCGCGGTTATCTAAAATAGCGTTGCGAAGCTGAAATTGCTCCCTGTTCAGGAGGCTAATAGCTTGGGAAGTGTGATTAACGGCTTTTACAAATGCATAAGCAAGCTTTCCAAGCTGCCTTGCATTCCCGGCTGCCAGGCCAGGCACGCCAACAAGACTGATGGCCAAGGATGTGTACTCGGCCTGGGAAAGCACCTTAACAGTGCTATCGCAATCAGAGGGTAACTGCTCAGCGGCAGTACCCCGCGTGATGCGTTTGCGGGCGGGACGCTGACGGACCAGCGCAGTGCGGTTGGGCAAAGCAACAATCATACGACTAAGGCAACAAGTGGTTTTAGAGAGGTTAGCAGGAATATAGTTCCAAGTTCGTGACCCACAGGTCCAGAACCACCCAGAAGGCAACAGAATGTGCTGAAAGTTAAAATGAAGGTCCTCTGTTTCCCTCCCGGTGCAATTAAGACCGCAACCGGGCTGGAAACAGTGAGGCTTTGACTTATGTTGAGTACAGTTCACAACCCTGGCACATTGACTAGCATTACTAACAGCTACAATAGGAGTATAGAGAGACAGGGCATCAAGGGGCAGCCTTTTGGTTGCCTTTCCCCAAAGGGGGCTAAGAGCATATTTGTTTTTGACCTTGTCATTAAAGTCGGCCATATCGTAACCCAACACTGACCTACTGACGTTTTGAGGAGTGTAGCAAATGGGAATGAGACAGGTGCTTAACAGGTGATAGGAGTCAACGCTTTGCTTAAGGCAAAACCCAGTTTGATTAGAAATGCGGGCAAGCTCATACCACAGGTTATACTCAAAGCGTTGGGACAGCTCACCTTGGACAGCAAGCGCCCCTGGAAAGAGAAGCATGTAGCAACAAAGAATCATTATGGAATTAGCATTTAGACAAGCTATGATAGCAACAACAAAGTTCTCAGGAGTCTTTTCCACCCGGATTTCGTCCAGCACGGACTGGGCTTCATCCAACAATGCTTTCACCTGGCCCCAGGTTATCAGCAGGTTTTGCCCCCTTCGCCTTCCCCCTCGGTTCCATCTCCTCTCTGGGAGCTCGTGCAGGTGAAGGTTGAAGTTTGGAATGGGGTTGTTGAGACCCTGATGCCATGCCATGTTTCCGCGGTCGAACAAACCGGGCAGGGACCCAAAGAGGACCTTCTGGCATAGACACGGCAGCGTAGCCCCTTCCCCAGGTTATGAGGGGAACAGGCCCTTTCCACTCTGGGTCCGGCAGGCGTCTGTACTGGACCTGGGGGGCAGGCAGAACCTCAAGCTGGCGGTAGTGACGCTGAGCCCTGGATAAAAATTGAGAATTAAATTGAGACAAGGTAAGGTGGTTTAGAGTAAACAGTACACTAGCAAGCCACTCCTCCTTTTCTGGAAGTGAGAGGGGGACAGTCCCCCCTTTCTTTTTTTGGCGATCCAGTGCATCCTTCAGTGTTCTATTGGCCCGTTCGACCACGGCCTGTCCCTGAGAATTATAAGGGATGCCGAATGTGTGGACAATCTGCCAGCGAGTACAAAACTCTGCTAGGGCAGTATAACAATAGGCGGGGCCGTTATCGGTCTTCAAACGATCAGTTTTTCATCCATGTGATGATATATGATCAAATTAGGGTAAGCCTTTCTGTACGGCATGAGAGCTGCATTTACATAAAACTGACACATGGTGGGGCTATTGAGCATTCCCATTGGCAATACCTTCCAATGGTACCGGACTGTGGGCTGGGAGTTATTCAACACCGGGACCGTGAAAGCAAAATACTTCCGGTCCTTTTCCTGAAAAGGAATGGTATAAAAACAATCCTTGAGGTCAATGACAGCCATCTCATAATCATGGGGTATCAAATTTGGGTTCGGGGTTCCACACTGGAGCGAGCCCATCGGCTCGATTATCTTATTGATCTCCCGCAGGTCATGGAGCAACCGCCACTTCCCGGACTTCTTTTTGATGACAAATATCGGGGTATTGAACGGACTACTAGTCGGTTCAATGTGACCCGCGTCCAGTTGTTCCTGGACGAGCTGCTTAAGCGCAGTCAACTTCTCTTGCGGAAGTGGCCATTGTTCCACCCACACGGCTTGATCGGTCTTCCACGAGAGTGGAAGAGCACAATGTTGATGGCTATTCATGAGTTATGAGGGTGGTGCCAACTTGCACCAGCAAATCCCTCCCCCACAAGTTGAGATCAATTTGTAAAATACAGGGCTTGATGCGAGCGATCTCAGGCCCGCCAGGTTGGAGACTGACAGATAACCACTGAGCACTTTTCCGGGAGGCCTGGCTACCACCGATGCCCCAAACTGAGGGAGCGGTTTCGGTTGGCCACAAGGGATCCCAGTGCCCAGCGGCTATCACAGAAATATCCGCCCCCGTATCCAACAATCCCTCCAACAACTTACCGTTTACCCAATATTTACGGGTCGGCTTCTGTTGTCCTATCTGCTCTCGAAGGGCGGCAACCTGTGGATGATAGGTGTCTCCATCGGCCCCGGCACGGGTGGAACCAAACCCCCCTCTGCGAAGGGCGGGCTCCGCTCCCCCTGGGGTCTCATAAGAAACAATGATAAATTGTGCCCAGGAGTCCCCCTTGCGCAGTTGCAATGGGAGGTGACTCCAAAATTGTACACAAATGATGCCTGTGTAGTCTGCGTCTATCACGCCAGGAACTATCATGATGCCATGTTTGGCCGCTGATGAACGAGGCAGTACCAAACCAACGGTCCCTTTTGGCAAGGGGCCAGTAAGGTCGGCAGGCATCAGGATAAGCTCCCCAGGCAATGCAGTTGTCATGTCCTGTGTGTTAACGAGATCGAGACCAGCGCTGCCAGCAGTAGCAGCCTTGCGCTGATTGACCCGTGTCCCCTTTATTTTCCCGGGGCCCGGTATCTAGTTTCCCTGTGGTGAGGGGTTGACTCTGCACTGGCTAGCCCAATGGTAGCCTTTGCCACACCGGGGGCACTTCTTGCTGGGGCGCCTGACATCCTTCCCACCTCCCTTATGCGCTCCCCCTCCGGGGGCATGACAGTCTTTCTTGAAGTGGCCCGGTTTCTGAGAGTTGAAACAATTGCCAGTGGGCTTGTTTCCGGCACGAAGCGCTCCAGCCAGAAAGGCCATTGCATGTGTTTGAGTGCCCACCTCCATACAGGCTTGAATCATGTCAGCTAAACTATACTCAGGGCGGTGAATGACATTTTGCAAAATCTTCTTGCAATCGGCATTGGCCTGCTCAAAAGCCAGCCGTTTCAGGAGTTCTCCCTGGGCATCAGGGTTGTCTATCTGTCTTTGTATGGCTTCCTTCAATCTATCAATGAACTATGAGTAGGGTTCAGTGGGCTGCTGCCGTGTGGAAGTAAAGGAGTGTGTGGGTTTCCCAGTGACGGGGACCCTTTTAAAGACTCTCATGACGCACATAAAGGTGCGGTGGAAAGACTCCCGGGGGAGTTGCATCTGCTGTTGGAGGGTAGCAAATGCACCTGCTCCATAAATCTGCTCAGGGGTGTTTTGTGGCGTACCAGCCGCCACTGCAGCCGCTCGGAATTCACTATCCCAAACAACATACTGTGAAGCAGTCAAAATCATTTGAAACAAATCCTTCCAGTCTTGGGGCAGCATCGTGTACCCATTCCCAATTCCCTCAAGCAACCCTTGCACAAAATTTGATCGGACACCAGACTCTCTAACAGCTTTATTAAGTTCCCTAATTACTGTATATGACAGAGCTTGCCAATGGATACGTTCCTCTGGATTCCCATCCGCCCCCACCCCCATCTCAACCGTAATGGGAAAAGCAGAAGGACTCTCTCCTTGCCACTCTTCCGCCTCCTCCAGGGACAAAACCCCATCGCTCTTGGCTCGATGTATAGCAGAGCGAACATTTCCCATCACCCCGCCAGGGTAGGCAGGCGGCACCTGGAGAACCAGGCTCGGGATGGGCGGCACCAATGGTGCCGTAGGTGGTAAAATAGCGGGCAGCACTTTTGGATAAGGAGGTGGTGGGTCCTCGGGTGGATGAGTCAGAGGATTGGTCAGGGATGCCTCTGCTGGTACTAATTTCCTGACTGCCTCATTAATTCTTTGCCAAATCAATAAATGATGAACCGCTGCCCTCGGTTCTTCCAATAAAATTGTTCCAATTCTTTGCCAATCATCCCGTTTGAGTGATCCAATTTCTGGGTACAAAGGACATTGGTATTCGACTTCCTTAATGAAGTCTTCTAGACTATTAAGCGTGATGTTTGGACATCCGCTCTCCTTGATGATTTTCTGCAATTCCTTTGCATGGGTCTTTTGCCCTAAAGAAAGTCCCCCCCCCCCATACTCACAATCAGGAGCTCGAAAGCTGAGAGAGGTGCACCAGGGGGCTATTCCAGCCGGTGAGTCGGGGAGTTGGGATCCAGCAATTGCGTCGCGGGTCACCAGATGATGTGTTTTGGGATCAAGGAGACAGCGGAGGCTTAATTCATGAAGAGGCATAGGGCAAGATAGCCCGGACGGAGTTTATTAGGAATAACAGGACAAAGACATTCCAGAGAAGAGTATGCAATATATCCTTATTGGTTACCTGCAATAGCATAAGGTTACATAATTGGCTAAATATCAGCATGCCTGCCTCGTGCTCACCTTGCTGATTGGTTAAACAGCTGCGTGTTGGTTAAGTGACTGTGTGCCATCCCTGGGTATAGTAGGGAGGGCTAGAAGGCCTTGAGTAATGGTCAGAGGCCCAAGCTGGGGGCCCAGGCCTCTAAGTTACGGCATAAACAGATGAGGCAGGAGAACGATCACCCACGATTTATGACCATGGTTTGCCAATAGCCACAGCGATCGTGCTGTGAACACCCTCACAAAGAAACATGTTTCAAAATTAGGTATCAAACCAGTTTGAGCTTCTCCACCAGCTCCTACAGTCCAACCCAGCCAATTCAGAAAAGCTCCACAAACTCTTTGTTTTTGTCTTGGGTGAACATTCTGGGGACAGTCAAGGAAAGGAGGAGATAAAGACATTAGCTTTCAGGAAAGCCCTTTGATAGGTGTGAGGTTGTTATTCTCACAACACCAGCCACATCTGTTTTGTGATATTTAGGATGCATATGCTGCCAGACACTTGCCTGTAGGTCATTATTCAAAATGGTACAATAAAAATGTGTCTAGGCTGTTATAGAAGGACAGGGCTCTATCATTTTTCTAACCTTTGAGTAAGACCAAAGTTCCTTGGGTTACTATCCCAAATGTCCCGTCAAACTTAAGTCACATGAAACCCTTTTTTGTTTCATTTTGTTTTGCTTAGGGTTTATAAAGTGTTCATCTTTCAGAAAGGAATGAAATAAGCACACAGATATTAAGAAATGATTGTCACCTTTTGGATGGAATAAGCTAATGAACAGCCTTGTCTCTGGTGGAAAATTCTCTTCTGCAAAATGGGCAGAAACCAGGTAAAATTTAATCACCCCTGCCTGGTACAGTTTTTAATTCCAGCTGAAAGTGAACAAAACACTGCAGTAAGTCATCTTAATGCTCTAATATTTCATAGTACCTCGGCTTGGGGAATGCCTCTTCCTAGCTATTTAATGAGGAAGTGATCTTCTTAATCCAAACTCCAAGTTTTTAAAATGATTAAGATACCATTTTCCAGATGTAGTAAAATCGGTGTTAACTTTGTGGCATAATTAGTTCTTTTATTACTTGCTGACTCATGTCCTGAAATACATACTCTACAGCTGTGTATCTGTTGTGTGAGAGTGGGAAAGATGACATACATATATTTGGCAACCCCAGCAATTATTCAGAATGAGGTCAAACTAATAGTTCTATAGTTCTATAGAGATATTATTGTTGCACTCTTAAGCTAAATCATATGAAAGCTAATTGCACTATTCTGTGTGTTATATTAAGCCTTATGATACAGCATACTTATCAAAACAGAATTGTGTTCTTACCTGCTGTAAGGGCAGTACTTTAACTTTCTAGAACTGTTAGGAAGTGTGATATTATAGAACTGCATCTTCAACAGGCTTTCCAAGAAGAAACACATACACAAACAGCACACATTCCTTCAGGTGAGATCATAGGCATTTGACAGAAAGACTTTCAATTGGGGGCTGCCAAGTCTAATGGAGGAAACCTATACTTTTTGGTTCAGCTTCCTTCTGTGGAGCATTAAGGATTACTGGATTTTGCTAGGCTAGGCATGAACAGGTTTATGGCTTGCAAGGTCTAGTAGGATTCTACATTGACCTCAGGATGTACCTAACATAGCCAGATGCAGAATAGTGGCTTAGTGGGTAGAATCAATTATGTGCTCTATACCATGAGCGCTACAGTGATATAACGTGGATGGAGATGTACAGTCTTACATCTGAGTTACTATACACAAAGTACTTTGGCTGTTTAGAAGTAAAGTCTGTTTTGTTGTTCCCATTGTTAAAAATATGGTAAAATAAAACAAGGTTGATCTACTATAAGATCCCTGGTGGTACAGTGGTTAAACTGCTGTACTGCAGCCCAAAGTACTGATGTTGTGAGTTCAATCTTGATGGGGTTCAAGGTTGGCTTCAATCTCCCATCCTTTTAAGGTCAGTAAAATGAGTACTCAGCATGTTGGGGACAAAATGCTTATTACCTTGTGTTATGTATGCATGTACAATGTCTCTTTAAATGTATGAATGTAACCAGCCACAATCACAATGTATCTCAGCTGCTAAGGAACGCGAGCAAGCCGCCCATAGAGGGCAGCTGCGAGCGTTCAGTCTCACATGGTCCACATTCCCCAAATCACGAACAGCCGCGGGAGATTCCCCGCATGACAAAGGACTACAGAAAACAACTACAAGAAGAGAGGCGTGACCTGGGCGAGGCCACGCCGGTAGCAGCCAATGAGCTACCGTGCAACCAGATTCAAAATGTATTATGTACTGTATATAATGAGATGTACCTCCGCCATTACCACATGCTCATACTGACCATCAATGAATAAACCTGTGTTAGTCCTTCCTGCGACTCCTTCTTTGTCTCCTGTGCAAGACACTAAAGAAGGGCAGGACTCCGGATGACGTCACACCTACAGTAGCCAATAGGCTACCATGTAGCCAGATTCAAATGTATAGTGACTGTATAAAAAGAGTTGTATTGCCACCATTACCTTGTGTTCATACTGTACTCCATGCAATAAAGATGTGTTAAGCTAGTCTACAGCTGCTTCAAGCCTCGTGATTCCAGAACACCAAACCTTGTGAACCACCCAAATAATGCACTAAGAACTATGGGGGATATATATATATATATGTCCAATTGCTATAAAGCTTTCCTTACTTTAATGAGTGGACATATAAAGTTGGGTAACAATATAAATCTACTTACTTGTTTACTTGGTTGATCAGTACTTCACATGTCTAGTTTGATGTGGTGGATTGAATCATTGTCTCCCATTGCCATTGGGAGTTCCTACGGCTTACCATAGCATGGTCCAATGGTGCATGGGGACTGAGGCTTGTGTTTTCAATGCTTCTTTAGCCATTTTAAATTCGATGACACAGTTGGCTGGTCTCATGTCAAAGTTGGCCATGTTAAAGCAATGCACTTGCCAGGTTCATTGCCTGAATCCCCAACCCCATTTAGCTGACCTGTGGTTCCAGAATGAAGAACCATTCTGGACCACTAGCCAACACCTTTGTGGCATAGTTGAACCTGCCAGGGGAATACACCCCTGCCACCATAGTTGTCAGATGACAACAGCACATTGAGGTATGAGGTGGGATTTGCAGCAGAATATAAACATAAATATAATATTAAATAATATAATAATATTATTTATTAACTATTATAGACACATTATCAAAGACATGAATACATTAATAATTATTATAGACATGAACATATACTCAGGGCCAGCATCAGAAATTTCTGGGCCCGGTACGCAGGGGGCCCCCACACACACATTTTGGCCATGCCCCTGTGGTTTTCTGCACATGTGTGGTTTGTTTGCGCATGCACAGATCAGTGGTTTCCCAGCACCACCAAGCCCCCGTCATCTCCGGGCCCAGGACAGGAGTCCCCCCTGATGGCAGCCCTGCTTATTCTTAAGTGTGTGTATGTGAGGATTGATGATGGTGGGAATATTTGCCCTTCATTCACCTGCAGATTGTAGGCTGCTGCAAGCAATTTCCATTGATCCTTCTTTTATTTATTTCTCCCTTCTACTCTTTCTACATCATACCTACTTCTAGTTTCAGATCTGTTGCCTCTTTCTTTTGGAAATCTAACATTTTGAAGGGCAAAAGGGGAGGGGGAGATAAAGAAATTGCATGTATGCCAGACAGTAAAAACCCAGCAGGAGTTATACAGATCATTCCTTAGCAGAGTCAGTAAAACTTTACTGAGGTGTCTTCATCATTCAGATGCTGAAATAAAAACCTCTTCATTTTTGAAGAGGCTGATAAAACAGGGGTGAAGGATTAAAACAAAGCCAGTAGTTGGGGCAATTTGAACAATAAGCTGTAGGCATATGTAGTGATTATTTTTTCAATGTTTAAGAGGGTGGAACCCAGATGGTGTAGTCAATTATATTTGCACATATTCAAATAAAAGTGTCTGGTGGAAAAAAAAACTAGGAGAAGCTTGTATTTAAACCAGGGGTTCCCAACTTAAACCCCATGGGCTGGATCTGGCCCATGACACCATTTCATGTGGCCTCCCACCCCTCCAAAGGCATTCAAGAAACAAAATGGCTACCCTTTTGAAGCTGTTGGGATAAAAAGGCCACCTCCATTGTGCAAGTAGGGCAAAATGTTCAGCCATCCCTCAAAGCTGACTGAGAGAGTGTGACTTGGCCCCTGGCTTGAAAAGGTTGGGAACCCCTGATTTAAACAATCAAGCAAAAAACCAGAACACTTGTTGCTTAGAACTAAAGCTTAATAAGTATAGTCTCACAAGGTGTGGCATAATTTGGAATCCAGATCATTTGGATCTTGGGGGTGGAAGAGAAGTCCTAATGATACAACACAATTAATATATTCCTTTGAAACTTAAGAAAATATCCCACTGGCAAATGTTGATAAAAACATTTTGCTCACACGATGAGGATCTGAATGATCACTGCTGCTCCAAACCAAATCAAACCAATTTTTGCTATTGAGGTGTATTTCAAGATTGAACATAACTTCACTCAAAATATTCTCTTACCCACAGCTTGAAGGAATGCCTCTCGATCTTTGCTCCCCAAAGTGTCCTTAACCTGCCCTTAGGAAATACCATTAGCCCATGGCCCTTGCCAGCTTCTGAAAGGGGGAGGCCGAGTTGTTTGCTCAACTCGTGGTTGGCCAACAGGCATGACCACAATTCCCGTTTTGGGCGCCTCCTGGTAGAAGCTGATGCAAGTAAATCCTTATCGGGACCACCACACATTTCCCCATTCCTCAACCCCTTATCAGCCCCTGACCATCTGGGTTGCCCCATCTGACATGTACTCAATGTGCATCCTCCAATATGTTACAGATGTATGCAACACCCTATTTTGAACCTGTCTTCCTGTCAGTTTTGTGATGACCGTGCGACTGCACTAGGCATGTACGTGTTGAGGTTTCGTCAGGAATAAAAGGGCTGTCCACGATCTCTCAGTATCGCTTCATCCTGATGCCTTGACCTTGCGTGTGCATGTGTGATTCTCATCACTACAACAGCTGAACAAGCTCATACAAATATCTGTGTTAACACATATTGTGAGGACAAAAATGCTGATTTATTTCCAAGGGGCAGATTAAACTATAAAGATTAACTCCTATGTGTCACTGACTATGCAAGGTCAAAACTAGAATTCAGCTACCTGGTCTACTTCACTTGTACAGTACTTCATGTTTAATAAAATTTTACTTTAAACATATATTTGCATGAAATCCAGTACTGTTAGACAGGCATGGGAGACCAATGTTAAGATGGGGTGGAGAAAATTTATACTCCCCCCTTCTGCTCACAGTGCCAACACTGGAAAAAAATATTTAGTTGCTTTTGAGGTCTGAAGAGTCACAGACTTTAGGGAAGTGCAACAGCTGGTACACATACCCCTTCCATTACAATTTTTGAAGTAGTAACTGTGTTAATCTGTGCAAGCATATAAGAGAGTAAACAAAACAACAACAAAAATACAAAAAACATTGTGGTACCTTATAAACTAACACTTGCTAATCTGGCCAAACCAGCATTTCAGAATCACAGCTAACAAGAAATTTTGGAGACAGCACATATCGTTGCATCAGAAATCCAAATTTTGGGAGGTTTGTAGTGTGTGTGGCAAGTAATTAAAGAGATGGGAATACCAGAGCACATCATATGCCTCCTGAGAAATCTGTACATGAACCAAGAAGCAACAGTTAGGACAGAACATGGAATGACAGAGTGGTTTGGAATAGGAAAAGGAGTAAGACAAGGCTGCATTTTATCACCCTGCTTATTCAATCTATACACAGAGCACATAATGCGAAATGCAGGGATGGAGGAATCACAATATGGGATTAAAATTGCTGGGAGAAACATAAACAATCTGAGATATGCAGACGATACCACCCCAATGGCAGAAAGTGAGGAAGACCTAAAGAACCTCTTGATTGGGCTGAAGGAGGAGAGTGCAAAAGCTGGTTTGAGACTCAATATCAAGAACACCAAGGTAATGGCAACAGGCCCAATCAGTTCCTGGAAAATAGATGGGGAAGAAGTAGAAGCAGTGACAGATTTTACTTTCCTGGGATCAAAGATCACGGCAGATGGGGATTGCAGCCATGAAATAAAAAGGCGACTGATTCTTGGGAGACAAGCCATGAGAAACCTGGGGAACATAGTGAAAAGCAGAGACATCACATTGCAAACAAAAATTAGAATAGTCAAAGCAATGGTATTCCCAGTGGTAATGTACGGATGTGAGAGCTGGACAATTAGGAAAGCTGAACGCAGAAGAATAGATGCCTTTGAAATGTGGTGTTGGAGGAGAGTTTTGAGAGTACCCTGGACAGCGAGGAGAACAAATAGGTCAATCTTAGAAGAAATCAACACTGACTGCTCATTGGAAGGGCTAATAGTAAAGACGAAGCTAAAGTATTTTGGACATCAAATGAGAAGGGAGGATTCACTTGAGAAGGCCCTGATGTTGGGAAAGGTGGAGGGCAAAAGAAGAAGGGGGAGGCCAAAGATGAGATGGCTAGATGGTATTGTAGACACAACGGGCACAGAACTGGGAGTGCTGAGGGGGATGGTGGAGGACAGAGGTGCCTGGAGAACAATGGTCCATAGGGTCGCAAAGGGTCGGAACCGACTGTGTGACTGAACAACAACAACAACAACAAAGTCATCCAGACAAAACCATTCATGCATCTAAAAAATGGAAACATCTAAAAATGCATTTGAAAATATCTGGTCATATACTTTTGCCAATGGGAAAATATGTACAAAGATGTGCATATTGGGGCATAAATAAATGTATGCAGTATGAACGAATATGAATGGAAAATGCAGATGAATTTCCTTGCTGGCGAGGGGAACTAAATCTTTCAAACTGATCGGAACCAAGGATGAGATAGAAAACCAGGTGGAATTCAGAGCAATGCAACAAAATCAGGGGTGAAAATTTTCATATAATAAGTTCTGGGAATCAAAAACAACTTGTTGAAAATAATCGACATAGTTAAACTGCCATGACTTTCTCCCCTCATTATAACAGGACATGTGTTGCAAATGTATCCTTGCCTATTTGTAGCTAACTGACAGTAAAAAAAAAGTTTTGCTATGGGGCTAAGGCCCCTCAATTGCTCCACCTAGGATCAACTGTCTCATGAAGTAATCTTAATATGTATGCATACTTATTTTCCCTCTTGCAGTTCTCTTTCGATTGCAGAATAATATTTTCTTTTGGTTATTCCTTCTTACTTAGCAGAGCTTGAGGTAGAAAAACAACAGCACAGAAAAACATAGCGATCGGCTCAGGTTTAGCCCCTTTGATTTCTTTTCCACACAAACTAGAACTTGCATCATAAAAGCATTTAAAGTAAAAAAAAATTAGTATCATTACTTACAGTATCATCTATAGTTACATCAGGGGGAAAAGGGAATAAGGAGTCTCCAGCACATTGACAGAGCATCCATGCTTGTTGCTTGGTTAGGATTCAAAGGAAGAAGATCTCAATAAAACAATGAAAGAACAAACAAACAAACAGGAAGAGGAGACAAGGGCTTGCCTCAAATGCCAGAGGTGGAAACTGAACTTTACCAGTCAAGTTAGGGGCAAATAGCAATCACATTAGGCTGTAAAATCCTCTTGCTATTGATACCCAGTGTTAGCACATGCAAGATTGCTATTATCCTCCAACATGTCTACATTTCTTTTACTTCAACTGCTTCATAAGAAGTAGGAAATCTATGAAGATATGATATGCGCGAGTAGTATAGTTCCCGATCATGGTCCCCCTACCCTTAAAAGAGAATTACTGTATATTGCCTAAAAGACTCTATTGAAGAAATGCCATGGAATGTAAATGTTTAATAGAATGTTCTTAATTTCATACATTTTTTTTACTGTTTGATGAAAACAGTGGCCTGAAGCAATGTGCTGTAATTAATGCAAATATCCAGTTCCAACACATCATTTTACATTTTATATGCACACAGTAATATATTTTTTACCACTCAGTGCCTAAGGCACATTTGTCTTTACTTCACTTTTTCAGACAATGAGATTTGAGTCTCATGTACACATTATACCTGCCACATAGACAATGAACCACATGATGAAATCAGCTGTCAACTGTTCCATGCCATTGTTGTTGCTGTGGAGTAAGGCAGTCATACAAGTGAAAGTGAGGCTGTTATATGGTAAACATTCTGCTTTGGGATATGAGTTCTAGGTCAATACATCTCACATTGGGAAAGTTGCCATAGAAGTTTCCCTTCAGTTTTCAGCAATTAACAGCTACTTCTTTTGTGTCAGATGCAATCTATTGCTGTTTGTCTGGAGAATTGAAAGGAAGCATTTTCACTGCATAAAAATGCCAGAGACTATGAAAAAAGAATCTCATTGATTGCTTATATCACTAATTAGCAGGCATGCTAAGCCTCATATGCTAGGCCTGATATCAAATGCAATTATATAAAAATGCTTGTCTTGCAAATATGTGCCTATATGAAAGTAAGAATTAAGCAACCGTGTTTATCGACTCTGCTAGGGACAGCAAAGAGGAGAAGCCTATGACATTCAAGGGTAGTGTCAGAAAAAGAAACCACAATAAAAAGCAGAAGAGTGGTCATGTACAGGTGAAACTTGGAAAATTAGAATATTGTGCAAATGTTCATTGCAGGCGCACCCCCCCAATAACGGACACAGACAACATTGAAAGTGGATAACAGCAAAGGGCCACATTTATTGATTCAATGCCCTAGTCCGAATTATAAATTTGTATTGGTAAAACGACCAATCATAATTCCTAAGGCAAGCAGGCCGAAGTAACACTGGTAAGGTACCACCCCAAAATTGCCAACGGCAATTGGTTACAATGTATCAATTTGTATCAATTTGTTTGTTAACAACAAACAAATTGTTGACCGTAGTCAATAACTAACTCATGACCCCACCCTCTGACGCGTATCCGTGAAATCACAGGGGTGATGCATGCTGGTTAGCAATCGTCATCACCCCATCGCCTGGTTCGTCGTTGACCGGACAACGTTTAACTAATTTATTCCTGTCTAGTGTTGTCCAGTCAATTGCGAACCTGCCGGATACTTGTGGGTCATACTGTTTACCTTACCAGTGCTACCCGCCCATGTGACCAAAGTCAACAGTAGGAACGCAGAAAGACCCCTATATCAAACCATAGCAACAGTGTGGGATGGGCAAAAAAGCCAGGACCCGGAGTCAATATGGGTCCCAACCAAAAATTCCCACCCGGCCCCGAAGCGACCATAATATCACACTGTTAACTAGGGAGGGGGTGGAGGGGAAAAAACTTCTCCGCTCCGTCGCTGAGGCAAAATGGCAGCTCGGCTGCCTCGTGGCCACCCCTTTTATAAGGGAGCTGGCCACGCCCCTAACTACCCGGATTCTCTGTCCTGTGGGGGGGGGCCCGCAAAGGGCGCGGCGGCCATTTTGGCGCCGCGCTTGCATTGCAGGCGCACCCCCCCAATAACGGACACAGACAACATTGAAAGTGGATAACAGCATCGGGCCACATTTATTGATTCAATGCCCTAGTCCGAATTATAAATTTGTATTGGTAAAACGACCAATCATAATTCATAAGGCAAGCAGGCCGAAGTAACACTGGTAAGGTACCACCCCAAAATTGCCAACGGCAATTGGTTACAATGTATCAATTTGTATCAATTTGTTTGTTAACAACAAACAAATTGTTGACCGTAGTCAATAACTAACTCATGACCCCACCCTCTGACGCGTATCCGTGAAATCACAGGGGTGATGCATGCTGGTTAGCAATCGTCATCACCCCATCGCCTGGTTCGTCGTTGACCGGACAACGTTTAACTAATTTATTCCTGTCTAGTGTTGTCCAGTCAATTGCGAACCTGCCGGATACTTGTGGGTCATACTGTTTACCTTACCAGTGCTACCCGCCACACGGAGGGGCTTCACAGAAGACCTGACGCCCCCCCCAGACCGTCAGCTCGGTCAACAGGCCTGCTCGCCAGTCACCCAACAGGAGGTCCATACCTCCTCGCGACAGATGGACCCCATCCCCTGCATACAGGTCATAATTTTGTAGACTAATATCGGGGTGATGACTAACCCGTCCCCAAGCCCTGGTGGCAAGAAACCGCGCCACTGCCTTATTGACCGCGCGCCTAGCGCGGTCAAGAGCCAGGAGGTTAACGCCCCCTCTGTAAGAATGGCGCAGAACAATGTCCGACCAAACGAGGGTTGTGGCAGGCCAGACATAATGCAAGTAGGCGAGTTCCTCGCAAATCGCATGCTTGAGCGATAAGCCGGTGACCTGGCCCAAATCATTGCCCCCCAGGTGGATGATTAGAATGTCAGGCGGGTCAGCCCCCAGGCCAGAAAAAAGGAAAGGCCGCAGCTCCCGCCATAACATCCCAGGCTTAGCATGCCATGCGAGACTGGCGTGGTCACCCAGTCCCAGTCGGGGTCCCCACTCTGTCGCCGCAGCGTAACGCGCTGCCCTGTGCACATAGCTGTGGCCCACCAGCCATACTGTCACCGGTGTAATACGACACCCAGGGTCTGTAAGAAAATTGAGAAAAAAGGGAGGTAAGGTGACTGGATTGGTACTCATGGCGGGAGTGGGCGCACATAAAACTGAAAACATTGTGAGCCCCACCTCCCCATGCTGCGTATGTCAGCCCCAGAGTACCCAAAAGCAGCTGCTGTAGAGGCTGCACCAATGCGGAACGAATGTGTGCCATAACGGGCACCTGGTAGGCCCACCCTGGTGAGGGCTCTGGCTGTCACCTTCCAAAACTGAAATTTAGTAAGGGGAGACCCATCTTGGTGACAGAAAAACGGGCCGTGGTGCATGCCACGCAGTGCCAGGAATTCCTGTAGGGCACCAACCGGACAGATGTCTGCCAAAGAACACCGTAGCAGTCTTACTCCACTGCCTACGCCATGCTGATCTGTTTTAGAGGAGCGAATCCTCAACTGGGCCCAGTCTTTGGCAACATAGACATCTTCGAGTTCCAGTGCCCTACCACTTGCATCCGCCTTAGACAGCATCACGAGTTCGCTGACGCGGAGCGCTCCAAAAAATGCCACCGTTGTGGCTGCATGAAAAAGGGCTGCCTCATAATGATCAAAACAGAGGCCTGGCCAGCCCCGGGCCAACTGGGTAAGAACCCATGGGGAAATAGGGTGCCGGTCATCCGGGCAACGCCCGCGCTCGCGCACCCACCCCTCCAAAACGTGTCTCACACGGAAGTCAGAGGTGGTATCCACATGACCCCCTACTTTGGCCATAAAAGCCAACGCCGAGAGCTTGGATGCTATGGTGCGAGGTGCAAGGCCCTGTGCATGCAGGTGAACCATGAACCGCAGAACATGGTCCACCGGGATAGGCCAGGTCTCTGGCAAGTGAAGTTGAGTAGCAAAAGCCCTATACGAATTGAATGCTTGTTGATACGCCTTACGCGTGCGTGGCGCTAGTGACAGGCCAATCGCCCGGTTCACCTCTCCTTGCCAATAGTCCACATCTCGTCCGGGAGTGGCGAGGGAAATTCCTCCGCATCCGGGGCCAAGGCGCGGAACCGGGAGATCTGCAGGCGGGACAAAGCGTCAGCAATATCGTTATCAACCCCTGGGACATGCCTGGCCCTGAACAAGACGTTAAGGCGCAGGCAGCGCAGCACAAAATGGCGCACTAGATCCATAACCCTGGGCGATTTAGAAGTCTGTGCATTGACAATGTGTACAACGGCAGCATTGTCGCACCAGAAATGCACCACTGAATTAGCCCACTGTTCGCCCCATAGCATCAAAGCCCCCAGAATGGGAAAAAATTCCAGGTATGTGAGATCCCGCAGGCGACCTGTGCCTGCCCATGCCGGTGGCCACCCACCATAGGCCCACTTCCCATTGAAGTACATCCCATAACCCAGGGATCCTGAGGCATCAGACTGGATCTGGAAATTGGGGGATGCCAGGAGGTCAGACCTCCAAAATGAGACCCCGTTAAACTCCCTCAGGAATTGCAACCAGACGAACATGTCTGCCCTGATACCCCGGGTAAGCCTGACTCTGTGGTGGGGCCTGGATAACCCTGTCATGGCGTCGCATAAGCGCCGGGCAAAAGCCCTGCCCGGTGCGACCACCCTGCAAGCAAAATTAAGGTGCCCATGTAGCACCTGCAGTTCCCTCAGGGATGCCTTACGCTTGGCCAGCAATTCAGAGATAAGGGTCACTATCCTGGACACCTTATCACCCGGCAACCTAGAAGCCTGCACTACAGTGTCAATCTCAACCCCCAGGAATACTAACTTGGTCGATGGGCCCTCGGTCTTTTCGGGCGCTAAAGGGACACCAAGTTCCTGCATTAGCGTCTGAAATGTATTGAGGAGACGTGCGCACGTGTCCCAGCCCCGTTCACCCCCGAATAGAAAATCATCCAGGTAATGGGCTACAGACCGGGACCCTGACCTGCGGACGAAAGCCCACTCTAGGAAGGTACTAAAACGCTCGAAAGCCGAGCATGATATGGAGCAGCCAAAAGGCATGGCCTTATCAAAATAATATTCCCCTTTAAATTTAAAACCCAGCAATTCAAAGTCGCCCGGGTGCACCGGCAAGAGGCGAAAAGCTGACTTAATGTCGCACTTGGCCAGCAGGGCACCCGGGCCACACGAGCGCACCATGCGCAGCGCATGGTCAAACGATGTATACCTGACCGAACAAAGGTCATCAGGTATAGCATCGTTAACCGATCGGCCGGCTGGGTAGGACAAATGATGAATAAGGCGAAACTCACCTGGGGACTTTTTGGGAACCAAACCCAATGGCGAAACTTTAAGATTGGGAAACGGGGGTGCGGGGAAAGGTCCAGCGACCCTGCCCGCGTCTAATTCCTTTTTAATGCTGGCCGCAGCCACCTCCTCCCTTCCTCTGAGGGATAAAAGGTTGGGAGCATCCTGAGGGGACCTATCACCCATAAAAGGGATACGAAATCCCTGCTTAAAACCTTGAATGAGATACTCCCCGTCCTCCCCCTTCGGGTACGATGCGAGCCAGCGCTCCAGCATGTCCACCTTAATTGGGGAGGGGGCCTTTTAGAGAACTAGCTCCATCCGTGGCAGCCTTGCCAGCCCACTGTCCACCCCTCCCTCTGCCTCGCGCCCCCCCAGGCTTGGGACAAGCAGAGGCTGCGTGGGGACCAGAACATGTGGGACACTCATGCTTATACCTGCAGTTCTTTCGATTGCAGGAACCATTTGACGAGAAAGTCCAGCACAGCAGGCGGGCTGGAACCCCCTGCCCCGCCGGTTGGCGGGTAACCTGCGCTGGAGCCGCTCGCTGGACCGCATGTCCACAATGGTATCTATCCCCCGGGGCAGGGCGTGTGGGTGTCATATACAAGAGCCACAGTCTCTGGCACGGCTCATCCCATCTCATCTCGGGGTGGAGGGGAATCCTCATATGGAATTCCTCATCATATGCTAGCCATGAGGGGCCCGGGAAATCGACCATCGCCCTATATATGTTGTCCAAATATTGGACCATGGGAATAGCTAAATCCGGCCGCGCCCTCAAATATACCGCCATATATATTAAATAAGCGGGGAGCCAGTTGGCCCAGGTACGCGGCGGCTTACGGCGGCGTGCCTGCTCCTTGTCCTTCTCGTCCTGACCCTCCCTTTCCTCCTTGGTGGGCTCTCTGTTCAGGAGTGAGAAGATATCTACGTACTCCCCTCGCCATATCTTTTCTCTGGTAGCCTGTGCCAAGTGATCACCCAATGGCAAGGAATACCCTGCCGTTGGCAAAGCCGAAAAGGGGACAGCCGGCCTAGTAAAAGGGGCCTGAGCTAACCCTGCCACCCCCAGGACATTCCCAGCAGTGTAAGGACCGAGGCCCACCCCAGTGGGCATGGTGGCAGTCGTTGTCGCCGGGTGGGTCGCCAGCAGCGTGGCCCCCGCACCACCCGCGCGAGGCCAAGGCCACTGAAAGGCCCCCCCTATATTGGGAATGTGTGTAGATGTACTCGCTTGCACCGTATACTCACATGCTGCACCCCCGCGGGCCGCCCCCACCGGGGGTTCCGGCCCACTGGGGGCGTCGGAGCTCACGACCGATGTAGAGCTCATCACCGGGGCTTGACCCGCACCAGGTTGCTGGCTGGGGAGCTGCGAGGCAGTGGCCGGGGCCGCGCCACCCGCCTGCAGCAGCTCAACCCTCCCCGCCGGCTGTTGTCCTGCTGCCGACAGCGCCTCAAAAGGTACCCCGAAGGGGGCGCCTGCCTGACTGGCCCGGGCCAAAGACGCCTCCAGGGCCGCAATGCGGGCCAGTAAGGTGTCCACGTTGACCATGGGCAAAGGGCCGGCCGGCCCGCCTGATCCTGGCATGGGGACAGGTCCCTGCGCCCCAGGGCCCGTATATGGCCATTGGCCAGCGCCGAAGCCCGGTAGGGCTGGTGAAGAAAACTGCCAAGGCAGGGAGCCGGGCCACCCCCCAAGGCTAGAGGGCCCCGGGAGAGGCTGCGGCCCAAAAGAAATAGGCCCGACGGAGTGGGCAGGAGGAGGAGCGGTGTCCGCCGCTCGCGGGCCGCGGGCCGGAGCGCCTTCCGCGCCCGCACTCTGATCGGGCCAAGGGGGAATAGACCCCATTCCACCAGCCCCGGCCGGGGATGGCAAAGGTGGCTGCTGAGGAGGCGGCACCACGGTCCTCCGACCTGGGTTGCGCCTCCTAACAGCCCGAGCTGAACTCGAAGCTGCCTTCTTTTTCGAAGGCATCTCTCCTGAAGCAAAAAGGGAAGCCAGCCAGGCAGAATCGCCACCAAAAGGCTTCCCGGTAAGCTAACGAGCGACGGAGACGCAGGGAAAAAACTTCTCCGCTCCGTCGCTGAGGCAAAATGGCAGCTCGGCTGCCTCGTGGCCACCCCTTTTATAAGGGAGCTGGCCACGCCCCTAACTACCCGGATTCTCTGTCCTGTGGGGGGGGGGGCCCGCAAAGGGCGCGGCGGCCATTTTGGCGCCGCGCTTGCATTCAGTTCAGTAATGCAACTTAAAAGGTGAAACAAATATATGAGATAGACTCATTGCATGCAAAGTGAGATAATTCAAGCCTTACTTTTTTATAATATTGATGCTTATGGTTTACAGCTTATGAAAACCCCAACTCCCCCAATCATCACATAATCTCATGTATGCTGTATGCCATGATAATCACATTTATAACGAATTAAGGCATGACATTTCTCGCTTTGCACGTAGTGAGTCTATCTCATATATTTGTTTCAACTTTTAATTGAAATTAATGAACATTTGCATGACATTCTAATTTTCAGAGTTTCACCTGTATGTGGAGATTTAAAGTACAAAATGCATTGATTTGTAAATGCTTTTTGCCTTTGCCTTTGAGAGGCTTTATCTGCATCTTGCATTGCTCTGGGCCATACTTTGGTTGCAATCTCATAATAAAAACATAAAACCTGCTGGAGAAAAGCTGTGCTTATTTTCATATCAAACTTTAGGTTGCTGCCAGATATGAGACATTGTATCATTCCAATGCACATATACATGATGAGCACATATTAACTGTGTGGGAGCCAGTTACCTATGATGCAATCCTGTGTTGACACTGAATATGTCGAATTATGAAAGTCTTCTTTACCTAGAGGCCAAACTTCTTCTCTATTGTGATGAAAAAGCACCTATACACTCTTAACAACATATCTGATAGTCATAAAAGTTGTATAGGTAAAGGTCACCTTTGCTCAAAAGCCAGTCATATCTGACTCTAGGGTACAGTGCTCATCTTCATTTACAGCCAAAGAGCCAGTGCTGCCTGAGTCTGCAGATGTTTCCATGGTCATGTATAAGGGATGACTTGACACTGGAGCATGCCTGTCAAGTATCCCAGATTGGCCGGGAAATCCTGTGTTTTGGCATGTGTTCCTCCCCTTTCCCGGTGCTGTCCCGTATTTAGAACAGCGGAGAAAGGGGTTACTGTGCAGGCACATACGTGCAGAACCCATCTGCACATTCACAAACATGTTCTGCACAAAGGAGTTTTGCTGCACATGCGCACCCGGGCCGGAGCAGTTCCCATATTTTCCAGAGCGGCGCTTGATGGGTATGCACTGGAGTGCATGGAATACTGTTACCTTCCCATTAAAGTGGTACTTATTTATCTACTTGCAATTTCTTGCCTCCAAACTGTTAAGTTGGCAGGACCTGGGACAGAGGTGGGAGTTGTGCAACACTCGGGTATCGAACTGCTGGCCTGCTGACCTTCCAGTCATCAAGTTAAGTGTTTTAACCACTAATCCATTCCTCTTCAGACTTCTGGTATTGCTTCCTCTTTATAATGTTATTATATAGCAGGGGTTCTCAACCTTTTCAAGCTGTAGGCCAGACCACAGACCACACCCCCTCAGACAGCTCAGCAGGCTGGACTGGTGGTTCCCACCACCATAAATGCTGTCATAAAACACATCAGTGGCTGTCGTAAACATGACAGCCACAGGCACATTTACAGCGGTTTTAAATGTATTTACAACAGCTGTGGGCACATTTATGGCTGTTGTAAATGTGTCCGCATCAGATTCTGGTGGCAGTAGTGATGCGGGCTCCATGAAATGGTGCCGCAGGCCAGGTCTGGCCCACAGGCCGTAGGTTGAGAACCTTTGTTCTATAGTGTTCATTTTGAGCACATGCCATTAGTTTTCATACCCCAACATATACACAAGCCATTGCATTGGTGAGGAGCAACATTTTTCTGAGAGCCTTCAACTCAATTGTCCAATAAAGTAGCAATTAAAAAAACACACTTTTAAAAAACTGTACTAAAGCACCTCTATAACCTGAAACATATTAGATGTTTACTTAAAGAAGATTTCACAGTATAATTTTGATGTTTCTAAATCACTTTTTACTCAGACCTGCAAAGAAATTTACACAATAGTATACAATAATTAAAACAAAACTCTGCAAAAAGACTGCAAAACACTCATTGCAAATGGAGGAAAATATACCCTAAAAAGTGTTGGTGAATCTTTTAGAGACCAAGTGCCCAAACTCAACAGGCTGCCATCAGCACTGCAGAGAGATGGGGTGAACTCTGTGCGGGGGGGGGGGGGGGAGAGGAAGGAATTGCTCCCATTGGGCTGCTGGGCAGAGGGGCAGTCCAAACTCTGTGTTGGGGTGATAGTGTGTTGGGCTCACGGAGAGGGCTCTCAGTGCCTTCTCTGGCATATGTGCCATAGGCTTGCCACCACTGCCCTAAAACAATGGAAGTATCTCTACAAAAGAAAAATATTGAACAAGGAATCTGGCCTGTTCAGGCAAAACATGTCACATAGTTAGGGAAAATGAGAGGGAAGAGCAAGACAGCATTAGTTAGCCAAGTGCCACACCACCTACCCCATATCATCAGTGCCAACATAATAACATGTATGTAGGAATCAGGATTTGGAAAAGTTACTTTGGGGAGTACTTTTTGGGCCACATTGGCTGAGAGACTCTGGAAGTTGTCATCCAAAAAGAACAACTCTTCCACGGTCTGGAACAGACTTCTATGCAGTTGGAAACCCTGCGAAATTATATTTCTTGAGTACATGGAAGCCTCAAGCAGTGCTGGATTAAGCCAGTGTGGAGCCCGTAGCAAATCATGTCAAGGGGCCCTTGCTTAGATTTACAATTTTGGATAACTATAAAATAAACACCACTAGTAAAAACAAACTTTTCTTGATTTAATGTGGGTAAATTTAGAGATAACACTAGTCAAATCAATTTCTCTAAGTAAATCACATTCAATGCTCATTAAACTGAGGTTATTTAGATGATCTTGCCCCGTCGTGTTCCTTAACTCATTTTCTATTCACTTTAATTTTGAAAAAGAACATTCTCTGCTCTGCAGTTAGCAATCATTAAAGACAATTTCTACATTTGGGAAACACGACTCTAAGAAATTTTCCATTATATTTTTTAAAAAAATTGCAGTTCCAGAGCCACATGCTTTTTGTTGCCAGTACCCACAGCCACATCCGTTTTAAGTAGTTCGGCAAACTGCACAAGTTCATTGCCTAGGCTTTCTTCCAAATTGTCTGGGTAAGTACTAATGATATTTGAGGATTTTTTCAAAAGCTCTGTAAGAGATTTTAACTGCCAAAATACTCCAAATACACTAGTCACTTGATGGTATGCTTCCATGTGTTTAGCTAGGGCAGACAGTACATTATCAATTATGACAATAAACACCTCAATTTCAAATTTTTGTTTAGGCGTTAGATTTTCAACAACTTTATCATACGTAGTAAAGCTGCTGAAGTTGTCATACTTAGTATTACGCTTGCACTGTCTTGAAGTTTGTTGCTGATATTCTTCAGAGCCAGTCCAGATTTTGGATTTTGCCTCAATATCTGAAAATGTAGACCACATTGTTTGAACATACCCATGTAATAATTCATAAAGGGCATAGCCCTTATTAAGATCTTGATCAGGTGACTGCAACAAAAAGCTAGTCACCCATAAGCGTTCTAGCATTCCATTCCACAAAATAATCATAATTCCTGTTTCCAACCTATTCATCTTTGTCAGAGTCCGTGCAAGTCTGTGCGCCTGATTATGACACTCTGCCTTCTGGTTCAGGTTATTAGAGATCCCATCCAAAACATTTTTGATAGTGGTAAAACCACATAAAAGTCTATTCTTCGCATCAGCTCAGGCAGACTACCTGGTGTCTGACAGTCTTTTCAAAATTGGAAGTTTTGAACCTGTATCTTCTAGTGATTTCTTAAGAAGGCTCTATCGAGATGTAGAAGCAGAAGAAATGTATAGAAGCTTTCAATAAAATTGAATAAAACAGATGCTTCTGTACAACATTCTGCAGCACATTTGGCCAACAAATTCAATGAATGTGCAAAGCAGGGATATATACTGCATACTTATTTATCTCCTTAATTCAAGTTTGTAAGCCATGGTACTCCCCACTCATATTACTGGCATTATCATAGCTTTGACCAAGACAGTCTTTTGATATCAATATAATTTGCTTTTAAAAAATCAAGTAAACTTTGAGTGAGTTGTTCAGCTGTGTGACCTTCCATATCCAAGAATTTAAAAAATCTTTCTACTGGTCCAGATGGCAAGACATAGCGCACTATCAGAGTGAGTTGGTTCACATGCGAAATGTTTGGAGTAGAGTCTAATGATACTGAAGAGTACTTGCATTTCTTAAGTTTGAAAATAATATGATCCAGTATGCTTGATGTAATTAGATGGATAAATTATTTGCAAGTTTTTTTAAAGTAAATATAATGTATGCCCCTTTTCGTTATTTGCACAAGTATTTATATGCTGAGCTAGGAAAATATCAAATTTGGCTAATAACTCCAACAAACCTAAATAATTTCCATTATGAGGTGAACCAACAGTTTCATCACTACCCCGAAATACAAGATCTCATTCTGATAAAAAATTAATACCTCCAATAATTCGCTCTAGAAGTATCTGCCAGTACTTCAGGAAATATTACCCAAACACATGGCTCCCAGGTTAAAAAGCAGCCAAAACTAAAACAAATAAACACTTTGTGTTTCTGTAAATACCTCACCCCCTCCTCTGTGATCTTTGGGGCTTAGGCAAAAGAAACTTCATGAAATACTACCCAAACACTTGGATTGCAGTTTTCTCTGACTCCAACTCACTTTTGCCACAGCCTAGAAGTCGTCTCTCCCACCGCTTCCACCTACTGGCCGAATCACGCAATGATTAAGCAAGTTCAAAAGCGACACCTGTTAAAAGCCTTAATCTTCCACTGTCAGATTGGGAGGGATTTTCATTCTAACCAAGTTCAGGGGGCAGGGGCCCCCAGCGGCGCGTGGCCCATAGCATTTGCTACTCTTGCTATATTGTTAATCTGGCATTGGCCTCAAGGCATGTAAAGGGATGCATAGAGTACATAGGTAAAGGTTTCCCTTGCTCGAAAGCCAGTCGTATCCGACTCTAGGGTTCAGTGCTCATCTCTGTTTCAAAATCGAAGAACCAATGCTATCTGCTTCTGCATACGTTTCCGTGGTCATGTGGCAGGCATGACTAGACACCGGAGTGCACAGAACACTGTTACATAGAGTACATAGGGCCCCCTTTAATGTGCTCTACTGAATACACAATAATAATAATAATAATAATAATAATAATAATAATAATAATAATAATAATAATAATAATAATAATAATAATAATAATAATAATAATAATAATAATAAATTTAATTTATATCCCACACTTTCTCAGCCAAAGCCAACTCAAGGCGACCATTACAACATGTAAATACACAAGTATCAAGGGAACAGCTAGTTGATACATTTCTACTCTTCTGTTATACAGTTCATGAAGTCAGAATGAGTTCGAGTAGGACAATAGCAAAAGTTTTATTCTTGTCTTACACTGACTGGCTTTGCCATACAACATTCAGGATAACGTATGCTGTAAAGATCTCAGTTCCCGAAAGAGTCTGTAAAATCAAGATCTTACCATGTTGTGAAATCAGCAAATGAAGAGGACAGGTGCCACTTCATTTCTCTGTGAATAAACATTTTGGGGATTATTTTGATAGTTCCTAGCAAAGCCAGTTTGTCTTCCAGTTGTAGCACAGCAATACACTAAACAAGTGAAGCAGGAAGTTGCAATTTGTATATAAAAAGAAAGAAATCCTCAAATTCTTCAACAAGCATAAATGGGAGCTTTTAAAAATGGTTTCAATATGTAATCTTTTCAAAGAGTGACAGTTTGATACATGCAAACATTTCAGATATAATTTTACTATTGGGAAAATACTGCTGTTTAGTGTCAAACATTGAACATGCTACATTTATTACTCCTAGATTGTAATTAAAGAAACAGTGATAAAAAATAGTATTCTGAATTTGCTCCCATTCCCCAAACACATTGGAGTCATTTGTTGATACCATATGTTCCTACAAATCTGTCTGTTTGCATTAAGTATTTATCACAGTTTCAAGCAATTAGAGGCTGTTAATCCCCATTTGCTTCACTTATTTTACAAATACATTGCTATCTCAAAATACTTGTACCCCATCAAAGAAGCAGCTCTAAAAAAAAGTCAGTCATCACTCCTTATTTATCAGACCCTTCCATGTATTCAATAAACTACCCGAATTAATGCTAATAAAAACCACTGCTTTTAGGAGAGCTTTTCATCTAGCATCCTTAGCTCCTTCTGTGCCTCCCTCCAACAGGCTTATTTACTGCTATCATCCTCAAGGCATTTTCCCTCTGATCCACAATGTTCTTCCTGCCTCAAGCAGCACCATCCACTATTGTTTTTCCTATTCCTTTATTACAAAAAGCACAATAGCAACATTGCTTCTTTTGGTCTCCATGGCTATTTATGCTTGCCTCCTCTTGGTCTTATCCTCCATACTAGCATTTTGGCCATTCTGGGTGCTTTGCTAACCAGCAGAGTTTAGGTACCTGTAACTTTAAAATTTCTTCATTGGCCTCTGAATGTTTACTTTAGATCTAAATCAGTAGTTAATCGTTTTGTTACATTTTGATTTAAGATGTTTCCTTCTATAAGCACTGGGCACTCTAATGCATCTCCCATGTCCCAGAACCACTGCCCTCCATAAATTAATCCTACCTAGCTTGTATTTCTGCTGATGGGTCCTAGTAATCTTTCTGTGGAAAATCAATCAATTGCATTGCACATGGTAGTGCACATATTGCCCATAGGATATGCAAATGCAAACATTAATAAGGTGTAGGAATCGGGGCCGCTGGGGGCCGGAGGTCCTGGAGGAGACTGATCAAGAAACGATATGAGGCAATATGGAGCGTGATCAGATCAGCAGTTTATTGAGGGAAAACTTCAACATATATAGGAGAAAAAGCGCAACGGTGGCAAAACCGTCATCTGACAGAAAATCACATCACCTGTTTACTCGGGTTAATTGGGAATCTCTCTGGGGGAAGTTAATTAACTTGGGCAAATACTGACAGGGGAAAACACCATTGTTTAGGGATTAGGCTGGGGTAAACATGGCCTCTATTTGCGCCTGAGATAAGGCTGAGCTCGGAGATGAGTGATTACCTTAATGGGTAACGGGGTTAGATATTCGCTCTCTCAGCAGAACCGCTGGTCAGGTCAAGGAATTGGGTGAATCAAACCCTATCATTAATCCACCCCCCTTAATTTCTCTGCCCGCAGAGCCCACGGCTCAAGGAGCGTTCTCCCGAAGTGGCCTCTGCGCAGGCCGTTCCATGCCATTGGGGCATGGGGAAACCGCATCTCCCCTTTTCGTTTTACTTAAGGACCTGACCGGTGACTTTGCGCAAGAGAGGCATCAGCTGCTGAGCGGGGATGACGCTTCGGGGTTCCTTCTTGGGGTGGCACTTCGATGTCAGTGAGGGAATACATTGTGCCAAGCAGCAGACTGCTATGCCTAGTATAATCACCCCCACAACCACCTTGAGTACCGTCTGGAGCCACCCCCACGGAATCCACGACCACATCCAATTCCATAATGAACTCCACCAAGTTCCCCATGCAGGGCCTTCCCTTATGCCCTCGACTATGGTGTGGAGGGCCGTGAGCTGACTCTGCACCTTGCGGGAGTTGTCAGTAAGGTTGAAGCAACACATACCATGGAAAGATTCGCAACCCAAATGATGAAGCAATAAGAGATAGTCTATGGCCGGTCTATTGTCAAGTATGGCATGGCGAAGCTCTGCCTGCTCCTGGTTGAGCAGCGCTATCGCCGAGGAGGTATGGTTGATGGCCTTAGCTAATCCGCAAGCCAACCGACTAATCCTCCGGGCGTTGCCGACGGCTAAGCCTGGCATGCCAATTATGCTGACTGCCAACGAGACGTATTCGGCTGGACTCATTACTCTAAAGCTGCTCTCACATGAGCTGTCTAACTGGGTGGTGCGAGTGTGCCGTATGGGTGCTGAAACATTTGTAACATCTGTGCTTGGGGTAACCATATCCTTAGTGGGGAGTAACAGTGTCAGATGACTAATGCAACAAGTAGCATCTGATACATTTGCAGGAATGTAGTTCCATGTGTACTGATTACATGTAAAGAACCAACCGGATGGTAACGTAACATGAGCATACATTGAACCAAGCTTCACTGGGTTATTGCAAGTCCAATTGCCACTGCCGACGTAGAGGCAGCGGCGCCGGGTTCGACCGACTGCGGAGCAGCCGGTCATTCGAGCACAAGTAGAGTTCGGGCTGACCGCCACTCGAGGAATGTGGAGAGTGGCTGCATCAGCCGGCAAGGTCATGGTGAGCCGCATTTCCCAACGGGCGTATTCTGTAGAAGCCGCTGGGTTGTATGGGCTGAAAATCCGTTTCACAAGCCAGTCCCCATCCCTGGGGTATGCGCCTGGAGAGTGGCACACGGGGATGAGGCAGGTGCTCAGGATTGAGGCAGAACCAATGTCCTGTCTCAGGCAAAAATCGGACTGGTTGACGAGGCCCGCCAACCTTTCCCAAATGTTGTACTGCATTCTGGCAGAGAGGTCTCCACCGGGCACCAAATCGTTGGCCTTTAACAAGGTAGCCTGAAACCTCCCCCCGCAAGTAGGGAGAGGATCAGGATGATGAGGACTGCCATGGTGTTGGCGTGAATTCGGGCGAAGATTGCAGCCGTGAGGTTCTCCGGTGTCGGTTCCTTCTCCTCGCATTGGAGGGTGTCCTCGGCCTCACTGGAAAGGACCTTGACCATCCCCCAGGTGATCTTCGGCGCTGTCTGCGGCCGTCTCCTCCGACGGGTTTTCTCGGTCAGAGTGAGGTCCTCCATCTCCGGGATCGGACTCGGGTCGGTCTGGGTCCACGCCATGTGGTTCCAAGTGAGGTTTGACACACCGAGCTGGAATCCAAACGACACCTGTAGGAGACATAACTGCAGCATACCCTCTTCCCCAGGTTACGAGTGGCGCCGGGCCCCTCCAAGAAGGGTCCGGTGGCACCCGGTATCGGACCATCGGTCGCGGGAGAGCTTCCGAATGGCGGAAGTGCTTCTCCTGCGGCGTACAATCCGAAAAAACATTAAGGTGATTGTATGTGAACAATACCTTATTCAGACAATGCTGTGCCTGAGCCTGTGACTTGGGGAGGGCCAGTGGCTCCCCCCTTTCTGTTTGTTTGTCAATATAGGACTTGAGTGTCCGATTGACCTGTTCCACAATCGCTTGCCCCTGCGGATTGTAAGGAACGCCAAAAGTATGCTTAATATCCCAGGTGGCCATGAAGGCGGCCAGCTGCCTGGAGCTGTAGGCTGGGCCGTTATCGGTTTTCACGTGCCGAGGTTTGCCCATGGCCGCAATGCAGGAAAGGAGGTGCTGCTCCACGTGGGAGGCAGTCTCCCCCTTCTGCGCCGTTGCCCACACGAATTGAGAAAAGGTATCAATGCAAACGTGCATGTACTGCCATCTGCCAAACTGCGGAACATGCGTGACATCCATCTGCCACACCTGGTTAGCCTCTGTCCCTCGTGGGTTGACCCCCCACGAGGGCCCCCCCCGGTGCCCCTGCACAATGCTGGCAAGAGCGAACTATGCCTTGGGCTTGAGAAAGTGGCAGATTGAACTGTCTGGCCAGCGCTTTGGCATTTTGGTGAAAAAAGGCATGACTCTGAATTGGCGTAGTAAAAACACCTAACACTGAGCATTGCTGAATTTCCTTTGCTGCCGCATCTGCTCTGCTATTGCCCGCGGAAATCGGACCCGGTAGGTCTTGGTGACTTCGGATGTGGGCAATATAGAGTGGCTCCGTGCGGTTTCGCAAATGAAATTGAGCACTGAGAAACAGACTAAGCAAATTCTTGTCTATCGCGGGAGTGATGTATGCTCCCAGTAGACTGTGAAGCAAGTTCCTAACATACTGACTGTCTGTAATGATGTTTAAACGTTCTTTGGCGAAGGTGCGCAAGGCAAGGTTCACCGCTGCCAACTCTGCCCGCTGCGCGGACTTCTGTGGAAGAGTTAACAGCGTGCGCCAAGCTTGGCCCTCCTGCCAGGTCAAGACACCATATGTGCGACCACCATCAGTAAAGACTGTCCTGGCTCCCTGAAGCAGAACCAGCGAGAGCAATTCGAACAAGCTGACTGTCTGCGTTTGAAGTGAGACAAGTCTGGGGTCCTTTGGCAAGTGGTATGCCAAGCGTCCGGTGAATCCTTCCAAAGCGATTGGAAGCGAGTCACCGAGCTGCATCAATTGCAGAATCTGTTCCTTGGTGAACGGGACTACAATTTTGGCTAAGTCGTGCCCTGAGATGTCCCTAGCTCTCAGCCTTCCGCGGTAGACCACCGCGGAAACCAACTCTTGGGGAGGAACGATGTTTCGGGAAGAGGTGTTCGGCAAGTACACCCATTCCACGATACTCGCTCCTTTCTCGGAGTCTACTCCGAGCGCTCCGGTGAACATGGATCCTGCCCGTACGATGTACAAATTCAGGATCGGAGCATATGGCCCTGGGGTGATCCTATCTACCCACCTCTGGCTGAGAACTTGGTTCACCTTCTCGAGAGCCAAGCGCGCTTCTCGAGAAATTTGTATCCGGTCTGCCGGCTGCTTACCTAATGTTAGCAGCGAGAAGAGCGGTTTCAAAAGATCCGTATCCAATCGGAAATACGGTCTGGCCCAATTAATATTCCCTAGAACTTGCTGTAATTCTACCAGGGTGACTGAGTCCTGTAAATTGATCTGAGGCAAAACTGGTGCTGCGAAAGAGCGGAGAAGCCGATGACCCAAGTATGAGAAGGGCTCGGTTCTCTGCACTTTCTCTGGGGCAATGAGCAAACCTTTGTCCCCCAGGCTGGCCTGGAGGTCAGAAAACATTTCGCTGCCGAGTTGTGGCACCGCGACCAAGATGTCGTCCATGAAATGGCAAACTAACGCTTTTGGGTAAAGGTTTCGAAACTTTGCCAGTGCGTTGTGAACATAAATTTGGCACAGGGTGGGCGAATTGAACATGCCCTGTGGCAAAAATTTTCATGCGTAACGCTGCGTAGGCTCACTGTGGTTCACAACCGGCACCGTAAAGGCAAACCTTTCCCGGTCCCAGTGGTCTAAGGGAATTGTGTAAAAACAATCCTTGAGATCTACAACTAGGATCTCCCACCCCTCGGGAATCATATTAGGATTTGGGATGCCGCATTGAAGCAGACCCATTGGCTGTATGCATTTATTGATCTCCCTGAGATCGTGGAGGAGTCGCCACTTCCCCGACTTCTTTTTGATGACAAAAATTGGCGAATTCCAGGGACTTGTGGACTGTTCTATATGTCCTGTGTCTAGCTGTTCTCTAACCAGCTGCTTAAGGGCGACTAATTTCTCCCCCACTACCGGCCATTGTTCTACCCAGACCGGCGTATCGGTGAGCCACTTAAGTGGCAACGCCATTACCCGAAGGTAAGCGTAGCACCGTACTGCTGTAAAATGTCTCGCCCCCAAAGGTTGATGTGCACGTCAAGAATGTGCGGCCGAATTACCGCCGTGCCGTCAGCCTTTGGAACCGTGACTGTCACCCACTCCTGGCTCCTAAACGCTTCCTGAATGCCGCCTACCCCCCACACATCGGAGACCGGCTCAATGGCCCACTCCCTTGGCCACTGGCTTCTGCTTATCACGCTCACATCCGCTCCGGTATCGAGTAACCCTGAGAACGGTCTTTTGTTCAAAAATACCTCGATAACGGGGCACTGTTTCCACTCAATGTTGGTCTCCACTGTCGCTAAGACCTGGTATCCTTGTACTGCCTCACTGGCGCTCGAGCGGTCCTCTGACCGGGACTCTGAGCTGTCACTGAGCCTTCCCTGGCTATCTGCTGGCGAGTGACAAGGAACCATGACCAGTTGCGCTAAGGTGTCTCCTTTGTGAATTGTTTGGGGCAGGTGCGTCCACAACTGAACTTGGAGAATGCCCAAAAAATTGGAGTCAAAGACTCCTGGAATTACAAGAATTCCGCGTGCTCCTGCTACACTGTGGGGCAAAACTAAACCTATAAAGCCCTTGGGCAGTGGACCCATGTACTGGGAGTCCACCAGATAGACTGTGCCTGGCAGGTCGCATGTAACCTCTGCCTGACAAGTCAAATCTAGCCCTGTACTACCCTTGGGGCTGGCCTGGGCCCTCGCAGTGCCTGGGATGTGACCTGAATCTAGTCTAGCTCTGGCGAGCTCTGAATTTGGGAAGTCTCTGTTTGGACCGGGGCCAGAGACGTGCCCGCGTGCCGGTTTCCCGAACTCGGACAGTTTCTGGCCCAATGGTAGCCTTTCTTGCACTTCGGACACAGGGTGTTCGGAGCCTTGGAACGGCGGGAATGTTGTCCGCCTCCCTTGGATTGGCACTCCCTAGCGAAGTGACCGACCTTGCCACAATTGTGGCATGCTCCTTGGTTCTTTCCTTTGGGTCTTCTACCCCCTTGCACCGCTGCCGCTAGCAAACCCATCTTGTAGGATTCTGTGCCAACGTCGGCGCAAGCTCTAATCATGTCCGAGAGTGTCAAGTCGGGACGATTGCCCAGTGACTGCAAGATTTTACGGCAGTCCAAATTGGCATTGTCCTTGGCTAACTTGATCATGAGCTCTTGCTGGGCTTCCTCATTATCGATCTGCCTACTAATCGCCTCCTCCAGGCGATTGATGAAGTCCATGTAGGGCTCTTGGGCTCCCTGCTTCACTGCGGTATAATTCTTAGCCGCTTTGCCAGTCGCAGGGACCTTGAAAAAAGCCCTAAAGGCAGCCTCTGCCGACATCTGGAGAGTGGCGAGTGGCAAGTTGATCTGCACATCGACGGATTCGAAGGTGCCTGAACAATACAACTGGTCAGGAATTACTGCGCCTCCCATCCTGGCAGCCCTAGTTTGAGCTTCAAGGCGAAACTCACTGTCCCAAATGAGGTACTGGCTAGGGTTGAGCATCATCCGCATGACGGCTTTCCAGTCATGGGGAATGAACATGGTGTTCTCGCACACTTGCTGAAGCGTGCCCCTAGTAAATCGGCTTTGGAGCCCTGTCTCTGAAATGGCCTTCCGTATAGCCATGAGCAGCTTATACGGGACTGGTGAATGAACTATCTTCTGGGCCCCTGTGAGGGCATCCATTTCTAAGCGAATTGGACAAATCTGACTAAGCTCAGCTAGTTCTTCCGCTGGCAATTCCCCCTTCCTGATCTCTTCTTCCACTGTGCGCTGAAGGGCACTCTTGGCAACCTGGGAACCTGGGGCTGTCAGAGAAGTGCCTGCGCTCCCCATTCCTTGCATTCCGTCGGTGACGTCTGCAGCTGTCACCGAGGGAAGGTTCCCTACGCTACTCTGCCTAAACTGCAATGACGGATAGAGCGCCGTAGGCACCGATGGCTCGGCTGGCGTGACTGGCAGATGTGGGGGTTCTTTGGCCTCTACCCGGACTGGTTCTATCTCCGCTAAGAGCTTTCTACATTTGTCCCAAGTGTGAATTACGCCTCCTGGAGCTTTCGGGGGTTGCTGAATGCAGTCTCCTATCTGATCCCAAAGCTTAAGGGTTAACGTACCTACTTCTGGGTAAAGCAGGCAGTGTTCCCTTAGGTACGCCAAAAGTCTCGGTAGCTCTCTGCTGTGAAACTTTAACTGAAATATCCTGGCCAGGAGTCTGAACTCTTCCTCACGAGTTCTTTGGCTAGTGGACGGACGCTGTCGCTGAGGACAGGTCCCCATATTACCTGCGAAGGGTCCTCCGAAGTTTCCTCCTCAGGACGAGTCGACGCGTCTTGGGCAAGTAATAGGTTCTGGCGACGATTCTTTGGGTAGAGCTTGGAGCGTGGTCCCCTACCACGGGCCCTCGGTGGCCTCTGCGCTGTCAGGGCTTCACAGCAGACCCTGCGGAACGCGTTTTTCCGTAACCTGCAAGCCGCCGTGAAAGTCGGGAGCAAACTGTAGGAAGCCTCTCGGTAATGCCTCGCTGCTTAGGCCGTTCTCCCGACCGGCTGGTTTATCGGCCGGGCTGCCGCGCTGTCCTCCGGGATGAGTGGCCGCGGTTCAAGCGCAGAACCGGACCGTATGATCGCTTACTCTGAGGTAGACCGCTCGGGGGTCGCTTACTCACGAGTAGATCATGTCGGGGTCACCAGATGTAGGAATTGGGGCCGCTGGGGGCCGGAGGTCCCAGAGGAGACTGATCAAGAAACGATACGAGGCAATATGGAGCATGATCAGATCAGCAGTTTATTGAGGGAAAACTTCAACATATATAGGAGAAAAAGTGCAACGATGGCAAAACCGTCATCTGACAGAAAATCACGTCACCTGTTTACTCGGGTTAATTGGGAATCTCTCTGGGGGAAGTTAATTAACTTGGGCAAATACTGACAGGGGAAAACACCATTGTTTAGGGATTAGGCTGGGGTAAACATGGCCTCTATTTGCGCCTGAGATAAGGCTGAGCTCGGAGATGAGTGATTACCTTAATGGGTAACGGGGTTAGATATTCGCTCTCTCAGCAGAACCGCTGGTCAGGTTAAGGAATTGGGTGAATCAAACCCTATCATTAATCCACCCCCTTAATTTCTCTGCCCGCAGAGCCCACGGCTCAAGGAGCGTTCTCCCGAAGTGGCCTCTGCGCAGGCCGTTCCATGCCATTGGGGCATGGGGAAACCGCAATAAGGAAAGCTTTAGCTACTCTTTGTATAAAGAATGATAGATTACTTACAAAACAGACAAGCGAAACAAACATTTCTATATTTCTGTTTGTCTACCCATGCCCTGCCATGTCTTCCTATGGCAATAAATGTTAGTAGGTCTCCTGTATCTTAACAAGGTTTTTAAATGGAAATTTTGTAGTATTTCTGAAAGTTAAAGGAAGAAGAAAATCCCTAACAGAGTGGAAGAATGGTTCCCACACTTGTATTTGCTTGAACTAGAATTCCGTTACAGCTATGTACTATTACATTTACAGCATAGTCAAGATTTATTAAGACTGTTCTATGGAGAACTATTGTAAAGAATTTATGTTCTGTAAAATTGCTAGAAAGGTTGTGTGAGATGCAAAAGTTTAATTTGAAATATCATGTTATGGTGTAGTGCTGCAAAAGTACAACGTTTGCTTTAACAAATAGCTTGAGGATATTGGTCTCTAAATGTGTGGTTTATTAACTTCAGTAAAACAATTTTATATTTAATTTTCAGAGATCTCGTACTTACTCATGTTCACCCATGTATTACTTGGTGCCTGTTAATATGAACATAAGGCTGAAGGATAAAAATGGCATTATTTCCAGAAATTATTTCCAATTCAGAAGCTTACAGTGGAAGTGATTGTTTACCTGGCTTTCAGCTCAACTTCCCATTTCTATGGCATTTCATTCTTTCTTTAAACAGCTGCAACGAGTGAGAATGGCTGCAGCTTGCCACAAAGAGAAGCCAAGAAAACTGCAAGGGCACCAAAGAGATAGGAGGAAAGGAGATATTTTTTTTCTGAAATCCTCTTGATTCCGTTCCCATTCTAGAAAAACATACTGGAGACAAGCAAGTATTGATTCACGCTTCTTTGTTCTTTCATCACACATGTTCACTCCTAGATGACTCAAATGGAGGTTTGAGACATTCTGTGTTGTGTCTGCACTGATGTCAAGTGACGTCAGCTCTGTTTGAGGTAATAATAATAATAATAATAATAATAATAATAATAATAATAATAATAATAATAATAATAATAATAATAATAATAATAATAATAATAATAATAATAATAATAATAATAATAATAATAATCCACCCTGCTCGGATCTGCTTGCATAATTTGCCAATACATCAGTCCTAAACGCTTGGGAAATGTTCGACTAGTGATTTTGATACAAAATGCAGTATTGTTATCTTGTTGGCTGTGTGTTTGAGGATAATAATAATAATAATAATAATAATAATAATAATAATAATAATAATAATAATAATAATAATAATAATAATAATAATAATAATAATAATAATAATAATAATAATAATAATAATAATAATTTGTGTCAGAAATTATTATGGGTTGAAAGGATTTTTGCGGAAGAAACTCTGCTCAGGGAACACCCAAGTGAGGCTCCTTTCATGTCCCCAAGAGCTAGGACAGGTGCTCAATCCGTTATGCAGTACCCGGGTCTCGGATGCAAGTTGCAGCCGACACAATGACGAGGTCAATTTCAATCAATGGAACATATAGAGGACTTGACTCAATAGTCTTCTAGGTACCACAACCTTTTTGTTTTGTTTACTCTCTAATAAATCACCAGTAATTCAATGAGCCTGCTAATGTGACTTACTATGTTCAGCAACAAAAATTTAGCCAAAGAATATTTAGTTTTTTCTATATAATTTTTAGGGACTTCTGTGGCTTAATGGTTAAGATGTTGAACCTGATGACTGGAAGGTCAGCAGGTTGGCTGGTCAAGACCCAAGTGCTGTAAAATAAAGTGAGCTGCCTTCTCTGTCCCAGCTCCTGCTAACCTAGCAGTTCGAAAGCAAGAAATTGCAAGTAGATAAATAGGTACCACTTTGGTGGGAAGGTAACAGCATTCCTTGTGCTCCAGTGTCTAGTCATGTCTGCCACATGACCATGGAAGCATCTGTAGATGCAGACAGTGCAGTTTCTTTGGCTGTAAACGGAGATGAGTACCATACCCTAGACTAGACTATAGTTGAATACGACTGGCTTTCGAACAAGGGCAACCTTTACCTTAATTTAAGATTTAAAAATAAAGCAAAACAGCAACAGCAACAGCAACAACAACAACCCACACCTCAAATAGTAGTAGCAGAGAGATATAAGCCACTGGCTGTAACTTAGAGGTAGGATGAAAGCACTATTTTGTCCACATCCAGCATGATTTCTACCTGTAGGATTATCTTCATTCCATTATTAAACACTAGAGTAGATTTTGTGAAGACACACCCACAATACAAAGAGAAAGTTGGATATGTTTTAGAACATGTCTAACTTAATTCCCTCAAACTGCAAACCCTTGAAAAGTAAAAGAAGACCTTTGCTTAGATCATCACTGCTAACACATCCACCCTGCCAATAGGAATACAACAAGGTGTGGATTCCCCATGCCCTGTGGGCATGGAACGGCCCTGGCAGAGGCCACTTCAGTTGAGAAAACTCCTGGCCCGTGGGCTCTGCGAGCACAGAAATTAAGGGGGGTGGATTAATGATAGGGTTTGATTCACCCACTTCTGACCTGACCTACGGCTCTGCCGAGTAAGCAGATCGCTAACTTCTGTTACCCATTAGGCAATCACTCATCTCCGAGTAAAGGGTAATCCCTGGTGCAAATAGTGGCCATATTTACCCTGGTCTTAGCCCTAGACAATGGTGTTTTCCCCTGTCAGTGTTTGCCCAAGTTAATTAACTTCCCCAAGAAGGATTCCCCATTAACCCGAGTAAATGGGTGATGTGATTTTCTGTCAGATGACGGTTTTTTCCTGCCTTGCCTTCTGATCTATAAATGATGATGTCTTTTCCTCAATAAACCACTGATCTGATCTTGCTCCATACTGCCTCGTATCGTTTCTTGATCAGTCTCCTCCGGGACCTAACGGCCGTCCTAACGGCCCCGATTCCTACAACAAGGCTTTGGACAGGTGGGAGGTTCTTTCTTGCAGCATTCCCTCCTCTTGTCACCCTCTTTACAATCTTAATGGACATAATATGGTAACATTATATAATAAGCTCAGGTCCAAACAAGACCTGAGATGAAAGATTTGTCATCAGATTTCTTACTTTCATTTTGTTCCCTATGTGTAGCTCCAGAGGCACATTTTGGATTAGGCCAGTGGTGCTTTGATACTACAGTAAAACCCCGACTTACAAAAGCCTCGAGTTACATAATGATTTTGTGCTAAAACCATGTCCCGATTTACACGATTTCCTATGGGTTTGCTTCGAGTTACATTTATTTATTTATTTATTTATTTGAACCTATATCCTGCTTCTTGCCCTAGGGCAACTCAGGGTGGTGCACAGTCACATAAAAATATTTTTAAAACCCCAATAAAACAGCAATAAAGGACTCTTTAAAAACCATCCTATATCTAAAAAGACCCTCCCCTCCCCACACTCAGTAAGAGGGACATATAACTCTAACAGAGCCGACGAATGGGAGTCAACACCCCGTCGGCCCCCCAGACTTGCCCTGCCAGCCAGGTTTTCAACACTTTCCTAAAAGGCAGCAATTCTGACTGTAGCCTTAATTCTGCCAGCAGGAGGTTCCACAGGGTTGGGGTGGACACTGAGAAGGCCCTCCTCCTTGTGCTTTTGCCTATGAGTTTGCTTCATGTTACGTAAAAAAAAATTTTTCCTATTGGTTTGCTTCGAGTTACATAAAAAAATCGATTTAAGCAAAAGCCTACAGAATGGACTTTTTTATCGTAAGTAGAGGTTTTACTGTATTATGTTGCAGCTATACACTATTTCCCTCTCCATGGTGAATAGTAGCATTGAGATATTCCATCCAGCATGACAAAGGAAAAGGGTTGGACTCTACCCCTGTTGTGTAATGGCACAAGTAACCTTTCCACTGCAGAAGCATTTACAACATTTTCTGAAAATGTAAGAGGATTCCATCACAAATCTTCTGTTATCTCTAGTTTGCTTCCAATGATGAAATGTATCCAATGTCAGAAATGCAGATGTGTCTTTGATATGAAATGTAGGGATTTTCCAAACTATTCTTTGGGCAAGTACAGCACATTCCTCAGTCTACTATGAGTGTAATCAGATATCGCTTGAAAAAAGGAAGACATAAAGCAGTTTTGTACTGCTCCTTCAACATGTGGTGTTTAAATAAAGGTAGCATCAGATTTTACATTTACTTCTATTTTAAACTATCTTTGTGCAGACTTTGAATTAACAGATCTCATAACAGTAGGTTTATACAGTGGAACCCGGAATAATGACAAAACCTGGTTCCCCAAATTGCATCGTTATTCGGATTTCGTCATTGTTTGGGTGAAATTTTTTGTCATCCATTTTGGGGGCTCCGCCACCCCTGCCACCTCCAGGAGCTGATCAGGGCTTTTTCAAAGTCCCCTCCCCCCCACCTGGACGCTATTGCAAGCCAAAAACTGCAGCCGATAAAGGAGTTTTCCCCATTGTATTGCCTTCCGGCAGTCTGGGCAGGTGGAGAGGGGGTTGGAAAAAGCCCTGATTGGCTCCCTCTAGCATCAAAAAGGCACCCCAGGTGCCTCTGCCCACTCCCACCCCAAAAAGGATGACGTGGTCTCCTACCTGTTCACACGTTGTGGAGGAAAAAATATCTCCCTGCCCAGACAAATAGCTAATAAAAGTTGTGGCAGCCATTTTCATTTCTGGTTGTTTGGACTTCAATTCCCAGAAAGCCAAAGCTTCTTGTAAAAATGCATGCGGTAGCCATTTTCTTGTTTTGATTCTAATTAGAACTTCAGTAATTGCTGGAATGTCAGCATTTCTTTTGGATTTGCCTGGGGATGGGGTGAGTGAAGTAGGGAATTGTTGAACCACTGCTATTCCATTCTCTCTATTTTTTTTTGCATTTAATCTGATTTTGCATTTAATTTGTATATTGAATTTATGACTTCTGTTATGCTCTATTTTTGAATATTGTATTCTTATGATTGTATTTTGTTGCTTGTAGCCGCTTTGAGTCGCCCATTGGGCTGAGAAAAGTGGGATATAAATTAAAATATTCTTATTCTTATTCTTATTCTTATTCTTATTCTTATTCTTATTCTTATTCTTATTCTTATTCTTATTCTTATTCTTATTCTTATTCTTATTCTTATTCTTATTCTTATTCTTATTCTTATTCTTATTCTTATTCTTATTCTTATTCTTATTCTTATTCTTATTCGAAACACAATATATATTGCAAACATTGTACCATATGTTTTAACGTCTTTAAGCTTATCATGATAGGATGTACTCCTCCCTGAAGCTAGTAGACGCGTAAAAAACTCTTGGTATGTATTATGTTTAGATAACTTGGTTTAAGGCTCACAGCCAAAGTATAATGTGTTGTCAGAGTGTATGACTTTGTTTTCATTTTATTGTCTACAGAAAAATACTTAAGATTATATTCTGGTGGAGAAAAATTCTTTTGAAAATCAGGCAATACCGGAACAGTTTTGATGATACATATGTTATTTCTTCACTCCTTTGCATTCTTGCAGTAAAAGATACTTCTGCCTCAAACGGGTTCTTTCTCTCATTTGCATCTGCACTGTTTGGCCCTATTTTTGTGTTTATCAGAAATACATCCACGGCTGTAGTGAACGTGTTTACAACATCTGTAAATGACAGGGGGGACCACCAGTCTGGCCCCCTCAACTGTCTGAGGAAGTGTGACCCAGCCCTTCACTTGAAAAGGTTGAGAACCCTTGACTTACATAGTCAAAACAGCACAACCATTTTACAAGAGGGAAATATCAGCAGGCTTGGGAGAATTCCAGTATTGGATGGATGGATGGATGGAAGGAAAGAAGGAAGGGAGAGAGAGAGTGAGAGAAGAGAAGAGTATGATGCAAAGATGTTGCTGACTTATGAGAAGTTAGTGTTGGGGGATGGGCTGGTGTATATTGCTGTGTTTCTGCAATCACTTTACCTTTCTCTGGTTTTAGATATAATGCCTGAAATAGAGATTAAAAAATGGTGTCATTCATCAAGCAACATGCATCTTATCAACATGCATCTATGTAAGAAGAGATATAAGTCTTATGGTTCCTCCAAATGTATTTTTATGTGATACAAGTTGTCTTGGCCATTAAAGCAAGTGAGGAACTTTGTCCACATGAAAAGGGCAGTGCAGAACCTCAAACTGCATAGTATGCAGCTTTATATAGTGAATAGTATGAAATCCATTTTTATCTGAAAAGAAACGAGAGAAGGAAAGAAAAATGCCACAAATGTGTCTATGCATCAATTTCATTGTGCCTAAATGCATCTTGCTGCCAGGTAATAATTATTAATTAATCTTTTATAGCAGTGTCTGTCTCATTGCTGCCTATCAGATGAAAGAAGTAAAATGACATTTTGTTTTCCCTAATGACTTCTTTCCTATAACTGAGAGATGGCAGCAGAACATTACTCTGTGTATCTGTCGTGCCTTTAAATGGATTTTCATATCTTTATGTTTTCCAAAGTCAAAAAGCAGCAATTTTCTTTGGATTCTTGTTTGTTCTTTTGATTGTTACAGCTTCTTCTTTATTGCAAATTGCTCATTTTTAAAAGGCTGTAATCAGTGAATGTAAAAATAAAAAAAACCATTTTGAACTATATTTCTTCTTTGGGGAAATATGTGTATAGTGGTACCTCGCATAATGAACGCATCGTATAGCGAAAGATTCGCACAACGAAGCGTTCATTATGCAATGGTGATACCCCGCATAATGATTTTTTTCATTATGCAGGTTTTTTGGTAACTGGGGTATACCTGCTTAATGGGAACCCTGGTTAACAAACATATTTTCCCCTGTTATGCAGGGTATCTCCCATAGGGAACCGCATAACAAAAAAAACACAAAAAACATAGCGAAGAGGTCAGTGGAATGAAGTTTATTCGTTATGTGGTGTTCTACTGTATGTGCTTTCCTGCAAACTAAAAAACATAAGAAAATGGCCTGCTTTCTCCCCAACTAATAATATTAAGAGCGTCACTTTGAAATATAGTTCCTGATTGCAAATAGGGAGAAAAATAAAACTTTGCAATTTGCACCTACCTGAATGTCAGCATATGCTAATTATTAGAGGAAACAGGGACTAATAAGGCACTTGTTGTGATTTTGGGTCTCTTATGAGGTAGTTATGAAAGCTGGCAGTCCTCACAAATCAGTCACTGGCTCCATTATAAGTTGAGAGGAAGAGGTTTATGTCCCATTTGGGAGTATCTTTTTTTGGGGGAAAAGTAAACCTTAGCAATTCCCATTTTTTACAAACATTTTGATAGATGATGGTGGCTGTAGAACAACTGAGTATCTGTCCATTATGCATGAACACTGCTCTGGGGAGAAATGGGAAAACAGCAGGGCATTGGAATATAGCATGATGTCACCATTTAGAAGACCTCAGACAAACCATGTTAAATGGGGATGTCAGTCTTTGTGAGTGAAATGTTACATACAGGAACATGGGCTAAGCAAATATTTAAACGCTGAGCACAATAAATTTCAAACAAAGTGGTTTTTATATACTGCCCAACTGGGTAATCAAGAATCAATCCCCTGATTTGGCTGTTTCGTGGGGTGGAGGTCTATGATAATAGATGTGTTGACACATAGTTCAGGACAAAAAAGGAGAGGGAGAGAGAGAGGAAAGGAAAAGAGAGAAGAGAAAATTTCAAGATATATGGACGTTTATTACATTGAGCAGAATGGAAATGCTTTTTAAAATTATGCTTTCTTGTGTCTGTTCACATGAAATTTACCTCAGAGATGAAAATGCACCATGTATGTTAGCAGGAATTGTTGGGATGAGGGGGAAGGATTTCATTTCTATTCATTTTGAATCAGAAATATGCAGAATTTACATATTTTAAAGTTCAAAATGGTATGTACTTGACAGGTTTTTGTTATTTAAAAAAAAAGACTGTGGTAAGAACTGGAAATAATAAATTCATCAATCCATGATGAATATGCAAACCATAAATGTTTGGGTTGGAATTTTAAATTATTCCAGTATCTTAAAACTTAAGTAGAGTTGCCACTAATCTCTTTCCCCCCTCTTTTTCTGGAAAAAAATAATAAGTTATTTTTAACAGCTGGATGGCAGTCTGATGCTACAGAGTTTTATTTATTTATTTATTTATTAGATTTGTATCACTGCCCCATTTGCCGGGATGACTCTGGGTGGCTTACAACACAAATTACAAACCCAACATAAAATCACCCAGGTTAAAATTACTAAAACCTGAAAAAGTCCTCTACCTCCTATTAGAAGTAGGGTAAGGAAGCTAAAAAAAATCCCACCCCGGATAGCCCCCCAATTGTAGGGGGAGGTGTGCTGCCACACTGGAAGCACCCCACACCTGGTGAGCTAGCCATGTTTTTAGTCCTTTTCTAAAAGGCAATAGCTCTGTCTGGAGGTGCAACTTGATTGGTAAGAGGTTCCACAAGGCCAGAGTAGATACGGAGAAGGCTCTCCTTTCTAGTACCAGAGAGACGAGCCTCTCTGACAGATGGAAACCTTAGGGAGACCCCCCAATCTGCTCTGGTGGGATGGGCCAATGTCCTTGTGGTGATGCAGTCTCTTAAGTACCCTGGTCCACTACCATGTAGGGCTTTAAAGGTCAATACCAGCACCTTGAATTGCACCCAGAGGCACACTGGCAGCCAATGCAGCTCCCACAGTAGCGAAGAGGCATGGGCATAATGCCCACAACCCATCATTACTCGGGCAGCCACATTCTGCACAAGTTGCAGCCTCCCAATGGTCATCAAAGGCAGCCCCATGTAGAGCGCATTACAATACTATAGTCTGGAGGTGACCAGGGTGTGTGTGACCATGAGCAGGGAGTCCCGGTCCAGGAGTGGACATAACTAGTGGATTACGTGAAGTTGTGCAAAAGCCCTCCTGGCCATGACTGCAACCTGCTTATTGAGCAGTAGTCATGATTCCAGGAGGACCCCCAAGTTACGAACCGGGTCTGTCTGAGGCAAGGAAGCCCCATCAAGAACCAAAGATGGTAACTCACGAGACAACACGAGATAATACAGTACAGCTCTTTGGCTGTAAATGGAGATGAGTTCTAATCCCTAGAGTCAGACATGACTGGCTTTCATGCAAGGGAGACTTGTCCCAGCTCCTGCCAATGTAGCAGTTTGAAAGCAAGAAATTGTAAGTAGATAAATAGGTACCACTTTTTGGGAAAGGTAACAGCATTCTATGAACTCTGTCTGAATCATATATGAGATATTGGTAAGATTTCATCACAACTCTAATTGCCAAATGCCTGTGATTGCAGGCGCACCCCCCCAATAACGGACACAGACAACATTGAAAGTGGATAACAGCATCGGGCCACATTTATTGATTCAATGCCCTAGTCCGAATTATAAATTTGTATTGGTAAAACGACCAATCATAATTCATAAGGCAAGCAGGCCGAAGTAACACTGGTAAGGTACCACCCCAAAATTGCCAACGGCAATTGGTTACAATGTATCAATTTGTATCAATTTGTTTGTTGACAACAAACAAATTGTTGACCGTAGTCAATAACTAACTCATGACCCCACCCTCTGACGCGTATCCGTGAAATCACAGGGGTGATGCATGCTGGTTAGCAATCGTCATCACCCCGTCGCCTGGTTCGTCGTTGACCGGACAACATTTAACTAATTTATTCCTGTCTAGTGTTGTCCAGTCAATTGCGAACCTGCCGGATACCTGTGGGTCATACTGTTTACCTTACCAGTGCTACCCGCCAATGTGACCAAAGTCAACGTTAGGAACATAGAAAGACCCCTATATCAAACCATAGCAACAGTGTGGGATGGGCAAAAAAGCCAGGACCCGGAAGCCAATATGGGTCCCAGCCAAAAATTCCCACCCGGCCCCGAAGCGACCAAAATATCACACTGTTAACTAGGGAGGGGGTGGAGGGGAAAAAACTTCTCCGCTCCGTCGCTGAGGTAAAATGGCAGCTCGGCTGCCTCGTGGCCACCCCTTTTATCAGGGAGCTGGCCACGCCCCTAACTACCCGGATTCTCTGTCCTGTGGGGGGGGCCCCGCAAAGGGCGCGGCGGCCATTTTGGCGCCGCGCTTGCATTGCAGGCGCACCCCCCAATAACGGACACAGACAACATTGAAAGTGGATAACAGCATCGGGCCACATTTATTGATTCAATGCCCTAGTCCGAATTATAAATTTGTATTGGTAAAACGACCAATCATAATTCATAAGGCAAGCAGGCCGAAGTAACACTGGTAAGGTACCACCCCAAAATTGCCAACGGCAATTGGTTACAATGTATCAATTTGTATCAATTTGTTTGTTGACAACAAACAAATTGTTGACCGTAGTCAATAACTAACTCATGACCCCACCCTCTGACGCGTATCCGTGAAATCACAGGGGTGATGCATGCTGGTTAGCAATCGTCATCACCCCGTCGCCTGGTTCGTCGTTGACCGGACAACGTTTAACTAATTTATTCCTGTCTAGTGTTGTCCAGTCAATTGCGAACCTGCCGGATACCTGTGGGTCATACTGTTTACCTTACCAGTGCTACCCGCCACACGGAGGGGCTTCAAAGAAGACCTGACGCCCCCACCCAGACCGTCAGCTCGGTCGACAGGCCTGCTCGCCAATCACCCAACAGGAGGTCCATACCTCCTCGCGACAGGTGGACCCCATCCCTTGCATACAAGTCATAATTTTGTAGGCTAATATCGGGGTGATGACTGACCCGTCCCCAAGCCCCGTTGGCAAGAAACCGCGCCACCACCCTGTTGACCGTGCGCCCAGCGCGGTCAAGGGCCAGGAGGTGAACGCCCCCTCTATAAGAAAGGCGCGGGATAATGTCCAACCAAACCAGGGTTGTGGCAGGCCAGACATAATGCAAGTAGGCGAGGTCCCCGCAATTCGCATGCTTGAGCGATAAGCCGGTGACCTGGCCCAAATCAGTGCCCCCCAGGTGGATGATGAGAATGTCAGGCGGGTCAGCCCTCAGGCCAGAAAAAAGGAAAGGCCGCAGCTCCCGCCATAACATCCCTGGCTTACCATGCCATGTGAGACTGGCGTGTTCACCCAGTCCCAGTCGGGGTCCCCACTCTGTCGCCGCAGCGTAATGCGCTGCCCTGTGCACATAGCTGTGGCCCACCAGCCATACTGTCACCGGTGTAATACAACACCCAGGGTCTGTAAGAAAATTGAGAAAAATTGAGAAAAAGACGGTAAGGTGACTGGATTGGTACTCATGGCGGGAGTGGGCGCACATAAAACTGAAAACATTGCGAGCCCCACCTCCCCATGCTGCGTATGTCAGCCCCAGAGTACCCAAAAGCAGCTGCTGTAGCGGCTGCACCAATACGGAATGAATGTGTGCCTAAACGGGCACCTGGTAGGCCCACCCTGGTGAGGGCTCTGGCTGTCACCTTCCAAAACTGAAATTTAGTAAGGGGAGACCCATCTTGGTGACAGAAAAACGGGCCGTGGTGCCTGCCACGCAGTGCCAGGAATTCCTGTAGGGCACCAACCGGACAGATGTCTGCCAAAGAACACCGTAGCAGTCTTACACCACTGCCTACGCCATGCTGATCTGTCTTAGAGGAGCGTATCCTCAACTGGGCCCAGTCTTTGGCAACATAGACATCCTCGAGTTCCAGTGCCCTACACCTGCATCCGCCTTATACAGCATCTCAAGCTCGCTGTCGCGGAGCGCTCCAAAAAGGCCACCGTTGTAGCCGCATGAAGTGGGCTGCCTCATTTCCAAAACAGAGGCCAGGCCAGCCCCGGGCCAATTGGGTAAAAAACCCTGGGAAAATCTTGCATCCGCCTTACTCAGCATCTCAAGCTCGCCGATGCGGAGGGCTCCAAAAAGGCCACCGTTGTAGCCGCATAAAGTGGGCTGCCTCATTTATCAAAACTGAGGCCAGGCCAGCCCCTGGCCAATTGGATAAAAACCCTGGGAAACTCTTGCATCCGCCTTACTCAGCATCTCAAGCTCGCCGACGCGGAGGGCTCCAAAAAGGCCACCGTTGTAGCCGCATGAAGTGGGCTGCCTCATCTATCAAAACAGAGGCCAGGCCAGCCCCGGGCCAACTGGGTCATAAACCCCCTGGGTAAATGGGGTGGCGGTCGCCCAGGAAACGCCCGGGCACGCGCACCCACCCCTCCCAACATGTCTCACCCGGAAGTCATTGGTGCTGTCCACACGACCTCCCACTTTGGCCCTAAAAGCCAACCCGACAGCTGAGATGCTATGGTGCGTGGTGCAAGGCCCTGGGGATACAGGTAAATCGTGAACCGCAGAACATGGGCTACTGGAAAAGGCCAGGTTCCTGGCAGTCAGAATCGGGTACATAATACTCTAAGGAACTAAATGTGTGGTGGTACGCCTTACTCATTCATGGCGCTAGTGACAGGCCAATCGCCCGGTTCACCTCTCCTTGCCAACGGTCCATCTCTCATCCGGGAGTGGCGAGGGAAATTCCTCCGCATCCGGGGGCCGAGGCACGGAACCGGGAGATCTGCAGGCAGGACAAAGCAGCAGCAATATCATTAACAACCCTTGGGACATGCCTGGCCCTGAAGGGAACGTTGAGGCACAGGTTGCATAACACAAACCAACTAACTAGCTCCATAACCCCGGGCGATTTGGAATTCTGTGCAGTGACGATGCGGAAAAAAGCCGCGTTGCCATGCCAAAGTTGCACAACCAAGTTGGCCCACCCCTTGCCCCATAGCATCAAAGCACCCAGGATAGGGAAACATTCCAGATACGTGAGACCCTGCAGGCGACCCTTGCCTACCCAGGATGGTGGCCACCCACCATAGGCCCACTTCGAATTGAAGTACATCCCAGAAACCCAGGAATCCTGAGGCATCGGACTGCATCTAAAAGCAAGGGGGAGCCAGGAAATCAGACCCCAAAATGACACCCCGTTGAACTGCCTCTGGATCTATGGCCAGACAAGCCCGTCTGCCCCGATACCCCGGGTAAATCTGAGCCTGTGGTGGGGCCTGGATAATCCCGCCATAGCGTCGCACCAGCGCAGAGCAAATGCCCTGCCCAGTGCAAAGACCCTGCCAGCGAAACTGGGGTGACCATGTAGCACCAGAAGTTCCCTCAGTGATGCCATGCACTCTGCCAGCTAGACCGCGACAAGGGCCACTAGCCTTGACACCTTATCCCGCTGCAACCTAGAATCCTGTGCTATCGTGTTGCTCTCCACCCCAGGAATACTAGCTGTGGAGATGGGCCCTCGGTCTTTTCGGGCGCTAAAGGGACACCAAGTTCCTCCATTAGCGTCTGAAATGTGTTGAGGAGACGTGTGTACGTGTCCCAGCCCCGTTCAGCCCCGAATAAAACCATCCAGGGAATGGGCTACAGACCGGGACCCTGACCTGCGGACAAAAGCGCAATCTAGTAAAATGGTGAAACGCTCGAATACCGAGCCCCAATGGGATAGTCAAAAGGCATGGCATCATTGAAATAATATGCTCCCCGGGACGGGGGTGCAGGGACAGTGCCACGACCCTGCCCTCATAGACCATTTTGTCAAAGCTGGCAGCGGCCACCTCCTCCCTCCCCTTAAGGGATAAAAGATTGGGGGCATCCTGAGGGGACCCGTTACCCATGAAAAGGATCCGGAACCCCTGCCTAAAACCCTGAAGGAGATAACCCGCATCCTCTCCCTTCAGATACCATGTGAGCCAACGCCCCAACATGTCCACCTCAAATGGGGAGGGAGCCCTTAGGTGAACTAGATCCATCTGCGGCAGTCTTGCAAGCCCCCTGTCTGCCCCCCCCCCTCTGCCCCGCATCCTTCTATGCCTGGGACAGGCAGAGGCCGCATGGGGGCCAACACAGGTGGGACATCCCTGTCTGTATATACAAGTCCTCCCATTAGAGGAGCCATTGGACAAGAAAGTCCAGCACGGCAGGCGGGCTGGAACCCCCCGCCCCGCCCCATGGCAGGTGACCTATGCTGGGGCCGCCCGCTGAACCGCATGCCCACAATGGTATATCTCCCCGGGCACAGGGCGCTTGGGCGTAAAGTACCAAAGCCGCAGGCTCTGGCCTGGCTCATCCCGCCTAATCCCCAGGGTGTGGGGGAATCCGCCTAGGCATTCCTTGTCACAAGCCAACCACGCTGGGCCCGGAAAGTAAACCATCGCCCGGTAGATGTTGTCCAACTACAGGACCATCGGAATTGCCAGATCCGGCCGGGCCCTAAGGTACACCGCCATGCATATGATGCAGGCCGGCGACCATTTGGCCCACATACTTGGTGGCTTGCGAAAACGCGCCTGCCACTTCCTTTTCATTCCGCCCCTCCATCTCTCCTTGGTGGGCACCTTGTTTAGGAGTGAGAAAATATCCACATACTCCCCCCGCCAAATTTACTCCCTGGCGGCCTGTGCCAAGTGGTCACTAGCAGTAAGAATAGGAGCTTAGACCAACCCGGCCACCCCAAACATGCCCCTCAGGGTAGGGAACACCCCCCACCACGGGGCCCCGGGGATGTGTGTGGATGTACTCGCTTACACCGTATACTCACATGCTGCACCCCCGCAGGCCGCCCCCACCGGGGGTTCCGGCCCACTGGGGGCGTCGGAGCTCACGACCGACATAGAGCTCATCACCGGGGCTTGACCCGCACCTGGCTGCTGGCTGGGGAGCTGCGAGGCAGTGGCCGAAACCGCGCCATGCGCCTGCAGCAGCTCAACCCTCCCTGTCGGCTGTTGTCCTCCTGCCGACAGCGCCTCGAAAGGAACCCCAAAAGGGGGGGGGGGCCCGCCTGACTGGCCCGAGCGAACGACGCTTCAAGGGCCACAAGGCGAGCCAGTAAGGCTTCCACGGTGACCTGGGGCCAAGGGCCGGCCGGCCCGCACGGTCCAGACGCTGGTACAGGTCCCTGTACCCCAGGACCCGAATATGGCCATTGGCCAATACCGAAGCCCGGCAGGGTCGGTGGAGAAACCTGCCAAGGCAGGGGGCCGCACCACCCCCCAAGGCTAGAGGGCCCCGGGGGAGGCGGCGACCCAAGAGCAGCAGGCCCAACCTGGTGGGCAGATGCAGGAGCGGTGTCCACCGCTCGCGGGCCGCGGGCCGGATCCCCTACCGCGCCCGCACTCTGTTCGCCCGCTCTGGGCCAAGGGGCAATAGACCCCATTCCGCCGATCCCGGCAGGGGCAAAGGCAGCTGCTGAGGAGGCGGCACCGCGGTCCTCCGACCCGGGTTGCGCCTCCTGACAGCGCGAGCCGCACTCGAAGCTGCCTTCTCCTTCGAAGGCATCTCAACCGGAGTAAAGGGAAGCCAAAACGGAAAAAAAAATCGCCGCCAAAGGCTTCCTGGTAAGTTAAAGAGCGACGGAGACACAGGGGAAAAAACTTCTCCGCTCCGTCGCTGAGGTAAAATGGCAGCTCGGCTGCCTCGTGGCCACCCCTTTTATCAGGGAGCTGGCCACGCCCCTAACTACCCGGATTCTCTGTCCTGTGGGGGGGGCCCGCAAAGGGCGCGGCGGCCATTTTGGCGCTGCGCTTGCATTCTCTACTGCAATTCTGGCTGAAATCCAATATTAAATCACAACAAGAGTAGGCCCATTTGAATCAATGGGAAATGGCCCACCAGTTCTCCAATGATCAATAGTAAATATAAAAGTTTCTCTTGCTTGAAAGCCAGTCATGTCCGACTCTAGAGATTAGAGCTCATTTCCATTTACAGCCAAAGAGCCAGCACTGTCTACATTGGCAGACAATTCCATGGTCATGTGATAGACATGACTAGACATCAGAGTTAATAGAATGCTGTTACCTTTCCCACTGAAGTAGTACCTATTTAGCTACTTGCAATTTCTTGCTTTCAAACTGCTACGTTGGCAGGAGCTGGGACAGACACATTAATCAATAATCTACTTTAATTGCAATTTACAACCAAATTTCAACTAATTTGGCATTTTCGACATCAAGGTTAAGCATACATTTGCCAAGGCCCTGGTATCAGTGTGTGAACAACTGAACCAACAAAGTCTGTTATATCTTTAGGCTTTGAGCAGTTTGAAACTAGAGATTTTTGTTCACTGCTTCAAAGTCTTTGGTGCTCCTGTACATGTGAATGCTATATTGTGACTGTGTAGTTTATTTTCTAAAAACTCATGTACCTGTTTTTCTCAGCAAAAGATATCCTTGCCCTATTCTAGAAAGTAAGAGAAAGTAGTTGTCATCACTTTTATAAATCAAAACCTTGCTAAAAATTAAATGAAAAGGAAAAAGAAATGTTGAAACTCATGCTGTTACCACAGGTGCAGTCACATCTTGTTGTTTCCATTGTGCAATCTGATTGTCGTTCTTGTTCTGATTTTAAATGATGTGCTTTAAAAACAATGAGGGGGGAAAAAGGGGGGGGGGGGGACCCGGAAAGCTACAATCCATTCCCTTTGGAACATATTTATGTTATAGTTAAAGCAGTACAGCTGGACAGCAATATCCTTAATTTCCTGTAAAAAGTAGCAGTGGTAGTCTATTTTGCAAAAGTATTTGGAGGGTGGAGATGAAATGGAGAAAGTTGATTCCTTCCTGTTTCCCTGTGTGCTGTTATGTTTATTAGGTCTCGTCTTTCACGTTACAGTAAAGGACAATCTCCAGGGATACTTAGTTTGTGTCAGCAAATCTAAAGCTACCTAACCTGTTTCCTGTTTGAGAAAGAAATAGAATGCACTCATAAAAATGTGTTCCCAGTTAGGACTGGACACACTGTATAAAATCCAATCCAGTAATGGTTTTATTAGAACTGCAGGTAAAACTAAATACTTTCCTCTTGCAAGTAGTAATAGTGATTTCTTCCATGTGCTGTTTTAGCCCAGTATTGAATAAGAACCAAATGGTCACTAGTTAAACATACATACTAGTGATGTGTTGGTATCTGGCCAGGTTATCCTGACCATACTGCCAACGACTCAACGTCAAGTGTCAGGCAGCGGTTAACTAAACTGACAACCTTAAGGACTAATCGCCTTGGGTGCTGAAGTCCACAGGGATGGGTGATGGTCCCCAAGTGGATTAAACCCCACTTGAATCCATCTTGATGGAGGGCAGCAGCTTCATCAATACTGGCCTGGAGCTGATGAGGACTTTGTGTGCCAAAAGGCTCCGGACCAGAAAATGATTCACAGAAATGGATCAGTGGTACAGAAATGGATCAGTGGTACAGGTGTCATGTTGTGATGTGGAAGGCAGATATCTGAAAGGCTACTGAAAGGCTACTGAAGAATATTCTCAGGACAGTCTTCATGGCTAATTACCATGATGATCGCCAATATTCGGATTAGGAAATGGTAGAACAAGAAGAAGTTGGGAAGTATACAGTCTTCAGGGAAATGTATAAAAATACCTGGTGCTATTTGGGCATTCCTGGAGTGATAGCAGGACTAGAAAGGAGGCCAGAGGCACTCACAGGGCAAAGTGACAGCTCCCATGAATCCCTTGTGTTCAATCCAACATTGGTGGTATTCAAAATGTTAACATTAAAAAAATGTGAAGAGATTTTGAACAGAGAGAAAGAGAAATCAAAGAAGATGCTGAGCAGGCACCAGTTGAGAAGGAGAAAATGCTCTCAGCCAATGAGTCTTCCTTTCCTTTCTGTCCCAGGATCATTAAAGCCTAAAAGATCTGTGGCTTCAGTCATCAATATACTACTGCCTGGGCTCCTGCAGCCACACCTTTGGCAGAAGGAGACTAATGCTAATGTATTCTTAAAGTCAGATCCCATAAGGAGGAGGAAATGCAGGCTCCTTGCACTGCCCTCTCAAGAAGGAACAGTTGCTTCACTGGGAAGATCAGAATTTCCCCCTGACAGCTGAAAGTTTGGTGGAAAGAGGGGGGGGGGGGGCAGAAAACAAAGCAGGCAGTTCCGTAGAGTGCTCTGATTGAAAGTCTTCCTTTCCTGCCTCTACCTCAGGATCCACCCTCACCCCCTCAAAAAACAACCCTCAGAGCCTGGTGCAGTTGCACCACATGCTATCACCTGGTGTGCCTGTTTGTGTTTCCACTTTTACAGCATTTTGTTTCTTGATCGGTCCAGAGAAGGAAAAAAAATACTAGATATGAATAGAGTCAGAATGTGTCCAAAAATATACAGGTTGGTCATGCATCAATCTGGGTGCTCTTATTCGGGCACAGAAAGTGGTGGGATTCAATTTTTTACTACCTACTCTGTGGGCATGGTATGGTGGGTGTGGAAAGGGGAAAGTCCTGCATTCAACCCAAATTAAGACTACTTTATTTCAAAACTTGGATGGGCAGGGCCAGCCAGAATTTCTTCTACCGGTTCTGGCAAACTGGTGTGAACCTGCTGTATTCCACCATTGGGCATAGACCAGATGATGGCTGGGGCGTATCCCTTTTGTCTACATATATAATTTGGAATTCTACCCATCCCTTTTTGATCCTGAGACCAAACTTGTGAAACAGACCAGACTGAAATAATGTTCCTGGCGAAGCCTATGAGTTTCATGGTAATGTGGGATTTGAAACCAGGTCTTCTGAAACATTATGCATCATTGGATTCACACATTAGAAATGTTAGATCTTGTGTGAAGTATCAAGAACATGACTGAATCTGAGCTGGAGTGATATTTTGTTCTCTCTCATGTCCTGCATTTGGCAAATTTAAGGAAAGAGTATTATATGGAAGCACAGGACAATTGCTCTCGTAATGCTAAGATGCCACCTATGTAAGAGAACCGATCTAGTTCAGTCACCATAGGTCCAAAATTGTGGGGGTACCTTGCAAAAATTCCCAAGTTAATGAAACGTTGGGATATTGTTTATGGGTACCCAGTGTAGCTACACTCAATTTATCCAACACAATTTCCTTGTGGAACCTTGGGGGGGGGGGGGGCAAAAACTGCAACAATTTAGCACTCTTCTCAGTTTTTCGATTTTATCTTCTAAACCAAGTTTGTAGAGCATTAAAATTCCTTCAATTATCATTGGTCAAACTTATTTTTTTACCCCATAGGTACCGAGATACAGGGCTTTGAAAAAGTGCTAAATTTCTCAAATTTGTAAAAAAAAAGAAAAGAAACTGCTAAAAAGGCTGGTTTTTGCTATGTATCTTCCATCTTGCAACATATTTAATGGAATTTTGGATTCTGCTTCAATTTCCAAACATTCAACTACATCCCCCCTCCCCCCTCTTCCCCCTCCCACTACCCCCTCCTCTGTAGGATGTTCATACTTACAGTGTACATCTAAGATTCAAAGAGCATGAAAACTGAGTTTATCTTTCAGTTTGGAAATTTTGACCCCCACCCCACCCCCATAACGACGTGGCTTTATCCTGAGTGACCTTTATAATATGTTCTTTAGCTTAATAAAGACTAAAAAACACAGGTATTTCTTATGAAATTCTTAGTAGTTATGTACAGAAAAATGTAATAAAAATGGGAAGCAATATGTATGTACATAAAGTAAAACAGGAAACATTGAGAAGCAATTCTTGCAAAGGGTGGAGCACTACAGTCCTGTTTTCTTGCAGCTGCAACCTGCAGTGCTGCACCCTTTCTTGCATTTACAGGAGATTATATCCAAGATGTTGTCAGGGGCTGTGTTTCAAGTGGCTCTGATGGGAACAACACCTTCCCTTGTCAGTGACCACCCCCAAACTGATGGTATGATGTCATCATTACCTAGCCAGATCTGGACTTGGAGGTACGTGCGAAAAATATGGTGGGTCTTTGGTAGGAGGGAGTCTGGCCAACTGGAATGTGGGTTTGGCCACCAAATGGTAAACAGTTGGTACCGGAGGTTGTCCAACATGTCGCAACCACTGACTGCGTGAAGAAACAGGATGTCTTTTGGGTCGATCTTGCATGAAGCTTTTTTTAGCAGTTTTTTACAAATTTGAGAAATTTTTTCAAACCCCTGTATCTTGGTATCTATGGGGTTAAAAATAAGTTTGACCAATGATAATTGAAGGAAATTTAATGTTCTACAACTTTCTAATTACATGTAGTACACAAAAAACACTTGGTTTAGAAGATATAATCGAAAAACTTAGAAGAGTGCTAACATTTTGCAGTCCCCCTCAAAGGTTCCACAACATTTTGTTGGATAAATGGAGTGTAGCTCCATTGGGCACCCATACACAACATCCCAGAGTTTCATTAACTTGGGAATTTTTGCAAGGCCTAAAGTACATCTCAACTGGGCTATCACCTTCTCTAGGGCCTACCAGATCTCTGAAATTGGTCATCAGTCCTTCTTTGTAGAGTGCAACCACTTTAAAAGGGTAGCAAAGATAGCCTTCATTTATCTGAAGAACTGTAAATTCTAAATTCTAAATCAGATTTAAAGATAAAGAAAGATAAGAAGGGAAACCAAGAACCCTAAAACTGCTTGCCAACAGCTAGTCAACAGCTGAAAGTAGATAGAGCAAGTGTACAATTTACAGTCTTCTCCATAATAATAGCATGTATTTCTGTAAATTAGTTCTAAAACTTTTGCATTTTTGCATATCAATTAGCCTATATAGATTTTATGCAGATGATTCATTGCTTCTTATGCTTTCTTTCTGGCAATATTTTTTCTTATTTGGCAATGTCTAAGAGGTCACAGTTGATATCACAAGATTACTGCAACCATGATCTTGATCGTTCCATCTGTACAGCAGATAGAAAGATGTGAATTTCACAACCCGACAGCTGGGAAATTGATTTCCCTTCCATGCAGCTTTCCTTCCGCCATGTTAATAAGCACCTTTCACCACATTGTGTGGTATATATGACAGTATGGCTAGCTGGAACATGGTGGGGAATAATATTTTGGTGATGCTATCCTTGTGAAATCTGCTGTGCTAATCAAAATTGGCATTGAACTTCATTTACATGTCACTATCTCTGTAATTTAATTAAAAGTTCATTATGTTAAATGCATTAGGCATTCAGAGATCTTCTTGTTGTTTGATGGCCATGGTTTTGTTAATAAGACTGGTATTAAAGGTTATCAATGGATGTTTTTTGAAACAAGTGGTTAACTTGAATATGGCTTTTCCACCTTGGTCTTTTAGTAGGCCATTCCATGAAAGGAAAGCATCCCTCAAGATGTGGATCACTTAAATATATGCAGTTTTATTTTGACTGATTTTTTCAGGCGTGCTTACTTGTGGCAATAAGGAGCAAACATAGGCTTTTAAAGTATGTACGTAAGCTATACGTTGTCTCCTAGAATTCAGTGAAATTAACAGTAAATGTAAGGATTTAACACAATTTCATTGCAGATTTATGGTTTCTGACCTATTTTGCCTGTGCAATGTAGATGCCGTACTGGTTCCCTACACTCCATGACAACAGTTCAGAAAGTAGGAACTATAGGAGATTTCCTGTTTAAAATAGTAAATCCTGTCAGTCTCAGTGCAGGTAATGAATAATCAGGTTTTCTTCTTCTTCCATGTCTAAGCCAAAATGAAGGCACCTTTTGGTGAGATCATTCTGCAGTTCCTTTCACCAGACCTAGTGTGAGAAAGATTAGCTGGCCACACAAGGTGACCATTACCAGTGTACACCCAATTGTGGTTCAAAAATACCAAAATCTTCAAGGATGCTCTTTCTCTGTACCCCAAGTACCAGGTAATGAAGCACTTGGAAATACGAGGGTGTAATCCAGATTTGCAGGTTGGCATTTGGAGGGCAGCTCTTATAAGAAATCTCTGTATATTAAGAGCCTGATGAAAATCTATCACAGAAGTCTTACAAATGGATTAGTAAAATAATCTGATTTTGCAAGAGATCAATAGATTTCCCTAACTGTCTTGCTGTGTTTTGGAAGTACTGGATTGAAATCCATCACAAGCAGTATGTGTTGTGAGATTCATAACTTTGACGGATAAAGTTTTCAATCAGAAAGACAGTTGTTCTCTTGAAGTGCAAATCAACAACATATGGTGGATATCTATAGTCAAACAGATGTTTGTTTTTTAGCTCATGGAATGTTTCATTTTTTTTTCATTTTCTTCAGTGTTACAAATGTGTCCAAATCTAAAAGCCAAGGAGTATTTGATTTATTTATCTCGAGAGGCAAGGTTTCCAGTTGAGGTACATGTAGACATATAAAGTTGGTTTAAATGATATGGAAGATATACATGAAAGAAGCAGCTGCATTTTAATGATATTCCTAGATCTGCATTTAACACTTCCCCCTTCAGAGGGTAATCACCACTGCCAAGAGATAAGAATGTGTCACCCTGCCAAGAAAGGTCATAATTTTGTAAGATTCCCTTTGAAATTAACATAGACATTTCTTGTAAACAGAGCCCTCCCCCCAAAAAAACAAAAAAAAACACCTTAACTTTTGCTGTAAGGACAATTTAGTAGCAATTGTAAATGTCCATCCAGATATTTTTGCTTTAATTTTTTTAAAAAGTGTTTAAATGTTTTATTTAAACTTAAATATAATAAAAATCAATGTACACAAAATTGACACTTAATAATGAAGTATTTGTTGGGACCTTGAAAATATCTATTCTTTTATTAACATTTGTGTGATCGCCTGTCAAACCATCTACAAATGTTTACCTCAGAAGGGCTCTGAATATGTAACCTAAATTTTTGTTCAAGCAGTTTTTTTCATAACTCCACATAATTTTTTTGGAATTATTAATATTGTTTATCTATTTGATGGAAAGAATGAGGAGGGGTAGTGTTCTTTTGTGTAACAGAAGCATTGGAGAAAATAATCTTTGGTTTGGAGCTAAAATATTTATAATTATGTATAAATATCAATTAAACTGAGTTCATGAGCCTGCAGTGCCCTTCTATGGGATATAATTAATATATCATATAATACAATTATACATCGCTGATTACCATCACTGTGCTATTCTATATCATATAATACAATATAAATAATTGGCTTCCAATTTCACTGTGGTGGCTCAGCAATTCTGTAACCACTTGCTTTGGCATAAGTCATAAGAAAACTAATTGAAACTGACTTCTGAGTAGATGTGTGTAAATTATCTGTAAATTATGCTGGCCAAAAATAAAGGTAGATTTTCCAACACAGTGAGATTGGAAGCCAATTACACATACTGTATATAATTGGCTAAATGTTTTATAATGCACATATAATGGCACAGAAGGAGTGTCTGAGGCAATTAAGTATATATAAGTATATATATATTCCCAGGCTAAAGCCTGAATACAGTTTACGTGTGCCATGCAAATTATTCTTTTCTGTGTTGAAGTTGATATACTGTATAATATATCACATACTTAAGTGTCTCAGACACACCTTCCATCCCAGGCTGGAAAATATCAAATATAAAAAATATGTGTGGTGTTGGCAGCTGCCACTAGCAAAAGGGTAGGTGGTCTTTTTTCAGGTGTTCCAGCTTGCTTTATTCCACCTGCAGATTTGTAATTTTAGCTGACATAAAACTTTCTTTCCATGCTATGCAGATGGTTCTGCCTTGTCATCAGAATTGCTGGCTGGGCAACTCATATTTGCATTTCACTATTCCCCTCCTCACCATACGGTATAATCTTGAGGACCTGCTTATATTACTATCTTCATCTCTTTTCATTAAATTGTCAAGTGCTTTTAGTCAAGTCCAAATTTACTAGGTGCAATTATTTCCAATATGAATTGAATTGTCTTGTGCCTGCTTACCATGTATATGTTAAAGATGAGGAGCCTGTCAGAGGACAAAAGTGGTCACCTTAATTCAGTGCTATAAACAACTTTGAATACACAATAATTCAAAGCCAGACCTAGCAACTCACTGTGTCAGGATGAGTGGATCTGTCATGTTTTGCTTTGTTTTCCTTTTACCCCAGGTTCTTTGCCCCCATCAGATTATTAACAACAGCAACATGCAATCAAATCTATCTTGACCTATGGCAACCTTTTCCAGGGTTTTCTAGGCAAAAATTACACAGAAGTGGTTTGCCATTCCCTTCTTCTGGTGGAACTGAGGGACTGTGAGTCTTGCCTGTTACTATATAGACTGGCTTTTCTCTCAGAAGTACAGTGCGGAATTGAACTCCCAACTTCTGCCTCTGCAGCCAGATGCGTATATCACTGAGCTATTCTAATAAAAATAATAAACAGTTTTCAATTTTAGAAAATTATTTTTTGTCAGGGAAAGAACCAAATACAAATCTTATTGCTCTCTAATGCTCACTTATCTTTAAAGTCTATCTTAATTCTGTTGTTATGGTGGACCGAAGAATGATTCCACCAGTAACACATATTACACAATAACTAAAGTTAGTTTGAAGAATAATATCATCAGGGATTTGACCAACTATACATGGAGAGCTCAACCATCCATGATGCATATGCCAGTTTTGTCTTTGCAGTGGAGAAAGTAAAACACTCCCAAAACAAAAGTCGATGAGGACGTATAATTGGCTTTAATGCAATATAGTCTGCGTGTGAAAATACACTGTTGGGATATCGTAAGCTGAAGAAAACGAACGATAGTATGATCACTTGGAGCACATGTAACTCTTATTTCTTTGAGCATCTCTAGCAAAGTAGGCTGCTCCAGATTTGAGTGCACCCACACACGCAAAACAAATTGACATTGCTGCTAATGAAGCCATGTGTATAGTGACAGGATGCCTCAAACCTACAGCAGTTGAGAAAATATACCCTCTTGTTGGTATCGCTCCATCTAAGATAAGGAGAGGAGCAGCAGCAGATGCCGAGGGAACTAAGCAAGAAAGTGACCGTCAGCATCCTCTGAATGGATATGTGCTTCAATTCCACTGACTGAGATCCAGATAGAGCTTTATGGCAAGAACAAACACTCTTGAGGGTACACAAGAGCAACATAAAAATAGAAGACGGAGGAAGGAGCTTACTGAATAAGGAATATCATTAAAGGAGGATATGGCTGAGGAACTTGGCCTCCCCTATGTCTTTTGGAGGACCCTAAAGGTTGGACTGCATACATGTAGTTTCTCAGTTAAACATTCCATAACCATTTTCCTTCTCATTTCAATGCATGTCCTTCACTTTTTCTTCCAGTTCAGGCACTAACGTCCTGATCCTGCTGGAAAAGGGATTCTGTGGGGTTGTAGTAAAAATTATCCCAAATATTTTTTTCCATCTCTGAGGGTCCAAAATATCATCACGTAAATATGAAATTATTCATTTCCATGCCACAGATTTACCTGGCTTGCTTTTCCTTGTGCAATTTTTAAATAGCTGAACATGGAACACTCAGTCTCTGCCAATAGTATTATTGTTCAAGGATTACATGTCAAGTGTCCTAGACATGTTCACATTCCATTGAATCTGTGAAAAAATAATGGAGACAAGAAGGCTGCTAGTTTCAGTTACACTTAAGTGCACAGGTAGCAGTCCCTTTAAAATGGGAAAATACATTTGTAAGCCAAGATATTTTTACAACACTATAAACACCTGCACATTATTTGCCTAGGTCAAGTATCATGTGTTCATTGCTTGCAAGCTTACCTGAATTAAGGGCCAACAACTTTATTAAAATCAGAGCATGGAGAGTAATCACAGTCTTCACCAAGCTCAGATTTCTTCTGAATAAGTGTGGGGACCAGCAACTACAGTATTTGCTAGTGCTACTTTCCCAAAATACAGCAGTTGTGTATAAAGAGTAGGGTGGAATTTTCAATACACACATTTTTGTTCAACCACTCATTTCCCAATAAATGTGGAATATCTGCAGGTTGGGGTGGTGGTGGTGGGATTTCTGCACAGAATAAAAAGCATCACTAGTATAATTGGGGTACACAGAAAAAGCCTCCTAGAAGATTGTGGTATTTTTGAACCACAATTGGATGTATCCTGATAACAACAATCTTGTGTTGCCAGCTAATCGTTTTCACAGTATGTCAGGCAAAAGAAACTTCAAAATGAACTCACCCAAAGATGCCTTCATTTTTGCATTTTCACGTCTGGCCTAGACATGGAAGAAGAACTAGTATAATTTAATAGAGCAGTCTTTTATTACTGTGTCACAAGGGATATTTTAATCCAAGGTTTCTGAACCTTGGGCCCTCAGATGTTCTTGGACTTTAAAAGCCTTGATCAGCAGGCGTACTAACATGGGCTTCTGTTAAATTGAAGTCAAAAAACATATGGGGACCAAGGTTGAGAAATATTTAATCTATCATTATGTCACTTTTTATATAAGATGATATATGTATTATTATCCCTATATAATTTACTAGCACATCTCCAAGAAAAGGGTAAGCTCAAGATATTTTGTTGCCTGAGGCAAAGCAGCAAATGCACATATTCAAGCCTTCACACAATGCTTTTGGGCTGTCTAGTTATTGTTATGGGCTGTCTAGTTATTCTTTGACAGTGAAAATTAAACAATAAATGGAATAGCTCAATATTTGCTAGTTTTGCATTGTAGCTCTTTCTAGGGCAGTAGGCTTGTGATGCAGTTGTCCATCCACATTACAAACTAAAGGAGAGCCTTTTTGGCAGAGGTAAGTTTTTACTTCAACAAGAATCTAAGTTAGCTCAGGACAAGGCCAGTGGAAGGCATACATTTTTAATACTAGCAACAACCAAGCAACAGAAACACCTCATCTGTCAGGTAAAGTTAGCACATCACACTGTACTGTGTGTCTCTATTGATGCGGGCACAAATCAGGAAAAATTACAGTTTTGTCTCTGCCTTCTTTCCTGCTCATCTCTCACCTTATTAAATTTCTCCTCTGTGTACTGTACACTTCTGCTAATCATCTTTCCTGTCCACTTCAGCACCAGAAGTTAGAAATAACACATTGATGTAAGGTGCTAATGTTCAAATTGTCACTTTTATGTTAAACAGAAGGAGAAACCAATTCATGCATCTACAGGGTAATATTTCAAAAATAATGATTTTAACACTAATTTTTCAAGCATTCTTTTCTAAAGACTAGACATTTAGTCTTTAGAAAACATTTCCTTCTGTTTAATGTAAAAGCTATAAATCTGATATTAATTAACAAATTCAATTATCACATTGTGTGTGTTGCGAGCCCATGGAATGATAATAATTAAGGTTATGCAAACCTCAAACTTCAGTAGTGTATCATGATGCTTCTTTTGCAGTCTTTTTTGTTTTAAGATAATAACATAGATCAAGAGTTTAGCTGGTCTCCCAATTCACAGATCAAGCTGCTGGATTCATATTCTGTATGCAAAGGCTCTATCATACACAAATAACAGTAGAACTGTGGAATTTTTGGCTAGAATGGGGAAATTTCACATTCATATAATTTGTATCTTTGCATTAAGTAGTGAGAAGACTCCTGAAGTGGATTTGGTCCATGAAAACACACAGTTAAATACAGGAGTTAGTCTTTAAGGTGCCACAACTTTTTTTGTCTTTTTTGTTATTTTTCTGTTTTATTTACTCTCAGATATGCTAATTCCCTTACTTTCACACATTTTAATATACATTAAAAAGAGAGACAGACACACAGAGAAGGTGTATTTGTAAATATCCCAACTTTCACCTTCAACTGGAACTTGGAATAAAATGGTTTACATATCATAATTATGATGTGGCAAAATAGATATGTTCACAGAATAATCTAGAATTACAGACTGAAATTCCTAAATTCTTATTTTGAAGAATAAAAACCTTTTGTAGTCAACCACTCTCCCACCCTTTCTTTTTTCCGTCTCTGTGTTACTAATTTTAATTCAACATGTGGTTTAATATGAAAAGAGTTCAGAGATGTTTGTTGCTTCCCTAGTGGCTTGTAACAACATGGTAAGGAAATCTGGGTTAAGTGCTATGCAGCTTTTCATAGGATAAAGAGTAAAGTACTAAAACTGTACTTTTTTAAAAATGGAACACATGGTCTAAACATTGGAAGTTCCAACTCTCAAATGAGCAAGTACAGTAATCCTATTTGCTGCCATGAATAAAGTGCCTGGTACTTTCCTCTGGCATATGGTGAAGGATCCAGCCAACTTCCAAAGCCAGCAGTTCTTTCTAAAGTAAGGGTGGGTTGGAGGAGAAAGAAAGCAGTGAGTGAATGAAGCAACAGGTCAGCATGTATCTAAACTCCTCAAATACACAGTCTAATACAAAGTAATTTAGCTACAGTTAAATCTCACTTAAATAAGTGTCAAACAACAACAACAACCCATCATTAACTGCCTAAGTACAATCAGTTTCGGTGGGACACGTATACACTATTTTTTATGCTGCCAACTCAGCTATATATAATTTGAAACAATTTATTTGCTCTTATTTAAATTTCAAATAGAAATATTTATTGTTCTTATTTCATTTTTTAAAAATTACCTGTTTTTCTGCATAATCAGATATTTGCTCCATTTATAGGCTGTTCCAAATAACATTTATATCACCCAAAAATGGCAATATATTTTCTTTCCTACCATGTTCTAGAAAAAAAAGTCAGCAGTGAGTTTTTCTTGATTTCTACATTTTCTTATAGTCTCATCCTTGTCTCTACAGATAGATATAAATAACTATGGATTAGTAAAGGTGAAGATCACCCTTGTTTGAAAGCCAGACATATCTGACTCTAGGGTTCAGTGCTCATCTCTGTTTCATAGCTGAAGAGCCACCACTGTCTGTGTTTGCAGATGTTTCTGTGGTCATATGGCAGGCATGATTAGACACAGCAGTACACGGAACGCTGTTTACCTTCCCACCAAAGTGGTCCCTATTTATCTACTTGCAATTTCTTGCTTTCGAACTGCTAGGTTGGCAGGAGTTGGGGCAGAGATGAGAGCTCACTCCATTATGCAGCACCCAGGTCTCGAACTCCTACCTTCCAGTCTTCAAGTTCAGCATTTTAACCACATGAGCCACTGCACTCCAACTGTGGATTAGCTACATGTTAAACAGGCATGGAAAAGTATGTCCTAAATTTACTCCCTGGTCATGAGTAGAGGATTTTCACAGAAAACCTAGCTCATTTTCTGTAGTTTTGCGAGTTGTCAACTGGTTGCTTATTGGTTCATTGAGCATCAGGAATGGAAGAAAAGCCTTGCCAGACCTGAATGAGAGTCAATCTGCTACTACATCTTATTTCCAAGACAGTGAACAGTCAGATGCTTCACATCAAGATTCCTCATTCTGGTCCTTCCAATTTCCAGCAGTCTGCACCAGGGTGGTCAATACTTAAGCATGCCAAAACATCTGGAGGGACTCAAGCAGATTAAGACTGCTTTAAATAATAGCTCAAAAATATTTCTGTATACTTTCTCTGTCCACCCCATGTAATGCATCACAGTCTTGTTTATAGGAGGGTTGGTTTCCCACCTCCCCATACATACATTAAAACTAGCACTGGACATCTTTTTCTGAATATCTGTTTATCACCCAAGTACCAACTTCCTCTGTTGGGAGGAAAATTCTGTCAGACATGTCACTTCCAAAAAATTCTTGGCTTGCATGGCAAATAACTTTCTCCTACCAAACATGGCAGAAGAAGGAAGAGGATTATCAGTCCTTGATTTGATTTTAACCAAGAGAGATGATTTGGTGGATTAAGTGGCAGCAAGTGGAGCTCTGGTGTACAGTGACTATTTGAATTCTTGAATTCAAAGGAAGTAATCGTGTAGCGTAGCTGCATAAGTATGCTGGATTTTAAGAAAGCTAATTTTAATAAACACAGGGCATTGATAAACAAGGTTCCAAGGCAAGATATCCTAATGAGAAAGAAATTCCAAATGGGTGTGAGTTTCTTAGAGAGAAAATTTAAAGACATAACTACAAACAATTCAAATGCGAGGAAAAAAGGTGAAAGATAGCAAAAAAAAAAAAAGACCAATGAATGAGGATTCAGCAACAGCAGCAACAGCAACAGCAACAGCAACTCAAAGATAATTTGAAAACACATATTGTATGTGTAAGGAAGGCCATGCTACAAAGGAAGACTATAGACAAGCACAGTAGCAAATAATATGGCTACTTGTACAGAAAGTACAGTACAGAAAGTACAGAAAGTAAAGTACAGAAAGAGTACAGAAAGTAGCAAAGGATGGTGTTTGGAAGACAAAAGCTAAGAATGAGCTTTTAGCAAGAGATACTAAAAGCATTCTTCAGGTTTGCACAGCAGGACACAAAGAAAAGAAATAGTATTCAGCTATTCAGTAGGGATGGGGAAATGGCGCTAGATCATACCTGTCAAGTTTTGGATTTGAAAATAAGGGAAATTTTGGCCACACCCCTCTGTCGGTGTGGCCAAATCTGTGGGTGTGGCCAAATATAGCCATGTGACTTGCTGAGCTCTAATCATGCCTGCCACATGGCCATGAAAATGTCTGCAAACACAGACAGCACTGGCTCTTTGGCTGTAAATGGAGATGAGCACTGCACCCTAGAGTTGGATACGACTGGCAGATTTTACTTTCTTAGGATCAAAGATCGCTGCAGATGGTGATTGCAGCCATGAAATAAAAAGGCGACTGATGCTTGGGAAACAAGCTATGAGAAACCTGGGGAACATAGTTAAAAGTAGAGACATCACCTTGCAAACAAAAAATTGCATAATCAAAGCAATGGTATTCCCAGTGGTAATGTATGGGTTTGAGAGCTGGACCATTAGGAAAGCTGAGCGCAGAAAAATAGATGCATTTGAAATGTGGTGTTAGAAATAGGTCAATCCTAGAAGAAATCAACCATGACTGCTCATTAAAGGTCAAATAGTAAAGATGATGCTAAAGTACTTTGGACATCAAATGAGAAGAGAGGATTCACTTGAGAAGGCCTTGATGCTGGGAAAGGTGGACAAAAGAAGGGGGTGGCCAAAAATAAGATGGCTAGATGGTATTGTAGATGCAATGGGCACAAAGCTGTGTGGGCCAAAGAACCCTTTCCCCATCTTCTTGGGGGACTTTTGTTTTGTTTTATTTCTTGTTTACTCATATTTAATTATTATTATTTTCCTGGGAAGCAAAGTGCAGAATAGTAAACCAGCCCCCTAGGGTTACCAACTGCTTGTAAGCAGCTTGGCTTTAACAAACTAGCCCTGCACATGGCTAGACACACACAAACCCCCATTAAGGTGGAGGAGCAAGGGATTAATTCCCCGAAATTAACCAATTTATTTGTTCCTCACTGCAACCAATTGAAGCACCAACACCTGAGAATGTCGGATAGGGAATTAGTAAAGTAAAAATCAACCCCTCTCTGTAGTTTCCAAGCCTCCCAGCAGCAGAGGAGTTAATCTCCCTCCAGATGGTTTGTTAGAAGGTGGGGTGCCCTCTCTCTCTCACACACACACATATAGTGATCAAGCAATATCCCCCCTCCCAAGTTAACTCTAGAACAGAAATGAAAGATTCCAGAATGGAGGCAGGGCAGAAACAGCTCAATAAACCATGAGAGTGTGAGAGAAGTCTCTACCCCAGAACAAGAGCTGATTTGCCCCTGCATATATGAAATATCGCTCACCTAGAATAGACCCCAGTCTCATGGTGGCTCCGACCAGCAGCAGCCAAAACCAAGCCTCCATGACCATGTGGCAGGGAAATGAAAGAGAAACTACAGAGCCCCCACCACCTTCTCTCTCCCCTTCCACAAGGCAGCGAAAAGCCACACAGCGGCCTCTGGTGGCAGGAAATACATACAGCAGCTGCGCCTGTGAGGGCTCTAGTCAGGATTTTTTATTTTTAAAAAAGAGATATTAAAGGGAAATTAATAAAACGGGAGGCGGGCAGGAAGAGGGGTAAAAATAAGGGGTTTTCCTGGGGGAAATGGGATACTTGACAGGTATGCGCTAGATGCCTGAGCAAAGGCAGAAGTGTTCAATTCTTACCTTAGCTACGCGCCCCAACCAAAAAAGAAAAAGAAAAAAAATAGTCTATGACCCTACAGACAAATATGAAGTACAAGTGAAGGGGACAGGATTGCAGCTTGAAATTGATAAAGAAATAGTCAAGGAAGGAGGAGGAGGAGGAACAAATAAAACTACTGCTAATTTTTGAATCTATGGAATTTGCATTTACCCACAATGAAATGTGGAAGGAAATTACCAGTTTTCAAATTAGGCTGGTATGTTGGTTTTAAGATGAGGGATAGGCCTATTAATTAGCCATCAAGTCTCTTCATTTTTAGATAAACAGTTAAGAAGTATTTGTCTTCAGTAGCATTTTGGTCTTTGGTAGTTTCTGTGTTATACATACTTTTGCAGTTTGTGTTATGCTGTCAATATGTTTTAATGATGCTGTTATTAATGGGGATGTTGATGTAATAATATATCATTTTATTACAACTTTGCTCTAAAAATAAGATAATTAAGCACTACACAAAACAGTAAAACATTGAAGAAAAATGGCAATTTAAGAAGCTAAATTTAAAAGATATGTCTTCATGTGCCTCCTAAAGACAGTGAGAAGAGGAATCATCAAATCTCCAAGGTGATTTCATGCCATCATCTGAAAGCAATATTGGAGAAAGCATTTCCCTACTGGCAGTCAAAGGGATGCCCATAGATTGGGGTGGCCAACCTTTTTGTGCCATGGGCCAGACCACACACCCTGGTCAGTTGAGTGGACTGGAACATGTCCCTGGAAGTGGGTGCATTTATGGTTGTCAAAAATGCACCCACTTCCATGTTTACAACAGTCATGCATGCATTTGCAAATGTGCGGGCACGCACCCAACCCATGAATGCATGAACACATCCGCTTCCACTTCTGAGGGCTGCAGAGAAGGCAATGCAAGCGCGGCGCCAAAATGGCCGCCATGCTCTTTGCGCCCCCCCCACCGGCTTGGACATCCGGGTAGTTAGGGGGCGTGGCCAGCACCCTTTAAAAGGGGTGGCCACGAGGCAGCCGCGCTGCCATTTTGCGAAGCGACGGAGAGGAGAAGTTTTTCCCCAATCGCTCCGTCGCTCTCCCCTTTAGCTGGGAAGCCTTTTTTGGGCAGCGGTTTCTTCTTCGCTTCTTTCTTCGGCTTCCCAACGATTTGCGGCAATGCCTTCCAAAAAGAAGGCAATGGCGAACGCGGTTCGCACTTCCAGGAGGCGCCAGCCGGGTCGGAGGACCGCGACTGCGCCCCCACAGCAGGCCCCCTTTCCGGGGGTGCCCACCGGGACCGGCGGGATGGGGTCGATTGCTCCCTGGCCTGAGGCTGGCCAGCCTCAGACCGGCCCTGCAGGGGATCCGGCCCCTGGCCCGCAATTAGCGGCCAGCGGCCTGGGCCTGGCACATAGCCAGGCTGGGCCTTCGGGCCTTGGCATGCAGCTTCCACCGGTGGGCTTTAACCAAGGGGGTTGGCTGGGTTCCCTTCCCTGGCAGGGCATGCCCCCGGCCCCTCCGGGGCCGGTGGTTGGGGCATGGCCATATGCGGGCCCCGGGGTCCAGAGACCTGGCCCGGCGCCAGTGACCGGTGGGCCGGCCGGCCCTTTGCCCCCCATCAGCATTGGGGGCTATGTAAACGTTGATGTCCTACTGGCCCGCGTAGCGGCCCTCGAGGCATCTTTAGGGGTAGTTAATCCATCTGGGGCACCTTTTGGTTTACAGGTCAACTCAACGCCTGCCGGTCCTCGGCAGGCGGCCGAAAGGGTTGAGCTGCCTGAGGCAAGTAGGTCGGCGCCAGCCGCGGCAGATGCCGCCAGCAGGTAGTGGTCAGGCCCCATCTACGAGCTCGGTTGCGGTCGCGAGCTCCGATGCCCGCAGTGGGCCGGAACCCCCAGTGGAGGCGGCCCATGGGGGTGCAACTTGTGAGTATACGGTCCAAGCTAGTGCACCCACACCACAACCCACAACGGGGGGAGGTTTGCAGTGGCCGTGGCCTCGCCTGGCTGGGACAGCGAGTCAGACGCCGCCGGCCCATCAGGGAACGGCTCCAACACTCCAAGGCCCCTCTTGGGGCGGGGTACCCTGTCCTCCAGGGAACTTACTGGGGGTGGCGGGGCTGGTCCAGGCTCCTTTCATGGTGCCCAGCACTGTCAATGTTCTGGTGTCGGCCTTGCCGACAGCAGGTTATTCATTGCCCCTCGGGGATCACCTGGCCCAGGCCACCAAGGAAAAGATCTGGCGGGGGGAGTATGTGGACATTTTCTCCCTCTTGAATAGAGAACCCACCAAAGAGGAGAGGGAGGGGCAGGACGAGAAGGACAAGGAGCAGTCTCGTCGACGTAAGCCGCCACTCACGTGGGCCAACTGGTTACCCGCGTACCTTATATACATGGCGGTGTACCTCAGGGCCCGGCCCGACCTGGCAATTCCGATGGTCCAGTATATGGACAACATATACCGGGCGATGGTTGATTTCCCTGGCCCGTCGTGGTTGGCTTACGACGAGGAATTCCGTATGAGAGTGCCCCTACACCCGGAAATGAGGTGGGATGAGCCCTGCCAGAAGCTATGGCTTCTGTACATGACCCCCACGTGCCCGGTGCCAGGGGAGAGGTACCATTGTGGACATGCGGTCCAGCGAGCTGCTCCAGCCCAGGCACCCCGCCAGGTGGCGGGGCAGGGGGTTCCAGCCCCCCTGCTGTGTTGGAGCTTCTCGGCCAATGGTGTGTGCAACAGGAAGCAGTGCCGATACAGGCACGAGTGTCCCTCTTGTGCTGGCCCCCATGCCGCCTCCGCGTGTCCTAGGGCAGGCGGACTGTGGGGCAGAGGTAGAGGTGGACAGGGAGCGGGCAGAACTGCCGTGGAGGGAGCTGGTCAAGCAAAAGGCCCCCTCCCCAATTAATGTGGACATGTTGGAGCGTTGGCTCACGATGTACCCAAGGAGGGCAGACGCAGCTTACCTGCTTGAGGGTTTCCAGCAGGGGTTTCACATTCCTTTCACAGGGGTCAGGTCCCCTCAAGATGCACCCAACCTGTTATCACTCAGGGGAATGGAGGAGGTGGCTGCCATGAGCATTGCTAAGGAAGTTGCTGCTGGCAGGGTCGCTGGCCCTTTCCCTGTCCCACCATTTCCCAATCTCAAGGTTTCCCTGTTGGGGTTAGTGCCCAAGAAGTCACCGGGGGAGTTCCGTTTGATACACCACTTGTCTTACCCGGCCGGCCGTTCGGTCAATGATGCTATCCCTGACGACCTTTGTTCGGTCAGGTATACATCTTTTGACCAGGCCCTGCGCATGGTGCGCTCATGTGGCCCGGGTGCACTACTGGCTAAGTGCGACATTAAGTCAGCGTTCCGTCTCCTGCCAGTGCACCCGGGCGACTTTGAGCTGCTGGGTTTCAAGTTCCGGGGTGAATTTTATTTCGATAAAGCCATGCCTTTTGGCTGCTCCATTTCATGCTCAGCATTTGAGCGCTTTAGCACCTTCCTGCAATGGGCCTTTGTTTGCAGGTCAGGGTCCCGGTCTGTAGCCCACTACCTCAACGATTTCTTATTCGGGGGTGAACGGGGCTGGGACATGTGCACGCGTCTCCTAAATACATTTCAGATGCTAATGAAGGAACTCGGTGTCCCTTTAGTGCCCGAAAAGACCGAGGGCCCTTCCACCAAGCTCACATTCCTGGGGGTTGAGATTGACACGGTTGTGCAAGCATCCAGGTTACCTGTTGATAAGGTTTCCCAGATCGTTGCACTCATTTTGGACTTGCTGGCAAAACGCAAGGTGTCCCTTCGGGAGCTCCAGGTGTTACATGGTCACCTCAATTTCGCTTGCAGGGTCGTCGCACCTGGCAGAGCATTTGCTCGACGCTTGTGTGATGCCATGACTGGCTTGGCCAGGCCCCACCACAGGGTCTGACTGAACAAGGGCATGAGGGCTGATATGCTCATCTGGCTTCAGTTCCTGAGGGAATTCAACGGGGTGTCCTTTTGGAGGTCCGACCTTTTGGTTTCCCCTCGTTTTCAGGTTCAGTCGGATGCATCAGGGTCCCTGGGTTATGGGATTTACTTCGAAGGGAAGTGGGCCTATGGCAGATGGCCGCCAGCCTGGTGGGGCACGGATTGCTTGCGCGATCTCACGTATCTGGAATTTTTCCCCATTCTGGGAGCTTTGATGCTATGGGGCGAGGAGTGGGCCAATTCGGTCGTCCATTTCTGGTGTGACAATGCGGCAGTTGTCCACATTGTCAACTCACAGACGTCAAAATCTCCCAGGGTTATGGAACTGGTTCGCCAGTTTGTGTTGCGCAGCCTACGCCTCAATGTGCTTTTTAGGTCCAGACATGTTCCAGGTATTAATAACGATATTGCTGATGCTTTGTCCCGCCTGCAGATCCCCCGGTTCCGAGCCTTGGCCCCGGACGCAGAGGAATTTCCCTCGCCGCTCCCGGACGAGATATGGACGCTTGGCAAGGAGAGGTGAACCGGGCGATCAGCATGTCGCTCACCCCCCACACACGTAAGGCGTATAACCATGCATTCAGTTCATTCAGGGCCTTTTGTGCCCAATCACGGCTGCCTGAAAGTTGGCCCATCCCAGTGGCTCACGTCCTCCAATTTATGGTTTACTTACATGCCCAGGGCTTAGCCCCCCGCACCATAGCATCCAGGCTGTCAGCGCTGGCATTCATGGCCAAGGTGGGTGGTTTTGCTGACAGCACAAATGATTTTCGCATACGACATGTTTTGGAAGGGTGGTCGCGGGAACATGGGCGCAGCCCGGACGACCGCCACCCTATTTCTCCAGGGGTACTTACCCACCTTGCACGGGGTTGGCATGACCTGTGTTTCGACAGGTATGAGGTAACCCTGTTTCACGCGGCTACTACGGTGGCCTTTTTTGGGGCGCTCCGCATCAGTGAGCTGGTGCTACTGTCTAAGGCGGATGCGAGTCGTAGGGCACTGGAACTCAAAGATGTCTATGTTTCCAATGATTGGGCTCAGCTGAGGATACGCTCCTCTAAGGTTGATCAGCACGGTGTAGGCAGTGGTGTAAGACTGCTACGATGTTCCATGGCAGACATCTGTCCGGTTGGTGCCCTATAGGAGTTCCTTTCACTACGTGGTATGCACCCTGGCCCATTTTTCTGTCACCAAGATGGGTCTCCCCTTACTAAATTTCAATTTTGGAAGGTGACCGGTAAGGCACTATCCAGTGTGGGCCTCCCTGGGGCTCGTTATGGCACCCATTCATTTAGGATAGGGGCGGCTTCCACCGCAGCGGCGTTTGGGTACTCTGGGGCTGAAATATGCAACATGGGACAGTGGGGATCACGATGTTTTCAGTTGTATGTTCGCCCTCTTCAACAGTGAGTACCAGTTAAGTCACTGCCCTGTTTCCTTTTTTCCTTGACAGACCCTGGGTGTCGTCTTACACCAGTGACAGTATGGCTGGTGGGCCACAGCTATGTGCACAGGGCAGCGCAGTTTGCTGCGGCGACAGAGTGGGGACCCCGACTGGGACTGGGTGCATCCGCAAGTCTCAGGTGGTACGGTAAGCGCGGAATGTTATGGCGGGAACTGTTGCCATTCCTTTTCTCCATCAGGGATGCTGACCCGCCTGATGTCCTGAATATACACCTCGGGGGTAATGATTTGGGACAGGTCACGGGCCTATCGCTGAAGCATGCGATTTGCGGTGACCTGGCCTACTTGCATTATGTGTGGCCTGCCACAACCCTACTTTGGTCGGACATGATACCGCGGCATGCTTACAGGGGAGGGTTTAACCTCCAGGCCCTTGATCGGGCTCGGCGCTCGGTGAACAGGGCTATTGCCCGGTTCTTTATGGACAAGGGTTGGGGGCGCGTCATACGACACCCCACCATCAGTCTCCAAAATTATGAGCTTTACACAGGGGATGGGGTCCATCTGTCGCCGGGAGGTATGGACCTCTTGTTGGGAGATTGGCGAGCAGGCCTGTTGACTGAGCTGACGGTCTGGGGGGGGGGCGGTGAGCCTTTATTGAAGCCTCCCTGTGTGGCGGGTAGCACTGGTAAGGTAAACATTTATGACCCACAGGTATCCGGCAGGTTCGCAATTGACTGGACAACACTAGACAGGCACAAGTTGGTTAACGTTGTCCGGTCAACGATGAACCAGGCAATGGGGTGATGGCACGAGCTGGGCAGCATGCATCACCCCGTTATTTTACGGATACGCGTCAGAGGGTGGGGTCACTAGTTAGATTAATGACTACGGTCAACAATTTGTTTGTTGTCAATAAACAAATGGATACAAATGGATACATTGTAACCAATTGCCGTTGGCAATTTTGGGTGGAACCTTACCAGTGTTACTTCGGCCTGCTTGCCTTAAGTATTATAATTGGTTGAATACCAATAGAAATTTATAATTCGGACTAGGGCATGAATCAATAAATGTGGCCCAATGCCGTTATCCACTTTTACCAGTGTCTGAGTCCTTTATTGGGGGGTGCGCCTGCAATGGGCCTGATGGAATGTCGTTGTGGGCCATAGGTTGGAAACCCCTACCATAGATAATGGTGGCTTCTAAGGTACATATTTATAACAAGTCAGGATGTCTGGGGAAATTCTTGTTGTTGTTCAGTTGACTGTCAAGTCTGACCCTTCATCGCCCCATGGCTATGATACAGGACAAAAATGGTAGGGGCATAACAGAAGCAGAAGAACTCTCTTCCCAGTAGAACTACGCCTCCAGGCCCAGTTGCTACCATTTAGGAAATAATTGAAGATGTGGCGGGCAAAATGGGTGTGAGGGCCGGGATTGTCAACAACTTCCCCTTTTTGGCTTGTCTGAGGCTCCACCCCCCCCCCCCCCCTCCTGTAATTTTTTTTTTAATGTTAAGGCTTTGGATATTTTATTTTTGTTTTTAGATAGTAAATGGCACGGGGGGGATTTGCTATGTTTTTAAAGGGTTTTTAAACATTTTATATTGGTTTTAACTTGTGTAGGGCAGTATATAAATCTATTAAATTAAATTAATTGGAAAAGATTGCAAGAATACACAGAAGAACTATACAAGATGGAACTAAAGGAAACCAACCCTAAATAAAGGTGAAACTCGGAAATTTAGAATATTGTGCAAACATTCATTCAGTCCAGTAATGCAACTTAAAAGGTGAAACAATTATATGAGATAGACTCATTACATGTAAAGCGAGATAGTTCAAGCCTTACTTTTATTGATGCTTATGGCTTACAGTTTATGAAAACCCCACCCCCAATCTCATGTACCCCATAATCATCACATAATATCATGTATGCTGTATGCATGTAGTGAGTCTGTCTCATATGTTTGTTTCACCTTTTAAGTGAAATGAATGAACATTTGCACGATATTCTAATTTTCTGAGTTTTACCTGTACTTCTTGAAATGACAGATATACATTAGAAGCTGAAGTTCAAATCCTTTGGCCATCAAATGAAAATAGAGGACTCAGTAGAGAAAGCCCTGATGCTAGGAAAGATCAAAGGCAAAGGAGAAGGGACAGCGGAGGATGAGATAGTTAGACATCATCTTTTATGCAGTGGGCATCGAACTAGCCAGACTCCAGAAAATGGTGGTGACAGAAAAGCCTGGTGTGATATGATCCTTGGGGTCGCAAAGGGTCAGAGTCAACTGTGCGACTGAACAATGAGTAATGACAAGGAAGGAGCTGAAGTGTAAAAGTTGATCATACAAATGGTAAATGAATGAATGAATGAATAAATAAATACAAAACTTCATGTATTATACATCCATACCAAACAAAGGGACCAGGGACGAACACTGGAATTAACTAAAGCCACATTTTATTCAATTGTCTGACTCCTGAAAATCTGCAGTGGCATTTTGCCTCAGTACAGAATTTGCTTAAGGCAGGGCTAGTTCAAAGCCTGCCCCTCTAAACCAGGAGTGCTCAAACATTTTGTGCCATGTTCCTGACCATGCCTCTGGAACAGCTGAGCAGGACTGACCATGCCCTCCAGAAGTAGGCATGTTTGTGCATGCACAAACATGCCCACACTGCATCTAAACGTGGATGCAGACGCGTTTGCGTTTGCCTGTCGTCCGGCTCCATTCCCAGGCAGTTCCCTGGCAAGAGAGGGAGCCAAACCCTGTCCCGTTCCCTCCTGAGTAACTCTCTCTCTCTCCCCCCCTGCCTTCCTCCCATCCTGTGGAATGTGGGGCAGAACACAGAATAAAAGTAGATCAAACTATAAATATTTCTTTAAAAATCAAGATTCAAGAGTAATATTACTACCATTCTTGACGATGTTGACAGTGGCTGTTCTATTCTGACTCTTCCCTAAATTGGTGTAAATGGTGTTCTTCAATGCAAAGCTCACCCTAGTTGCTTTGTTATGGTAGAAGAAACTCTCCAATCCCAGTCTAAAAACTTTCACAAAATATACAATAAGGGTATTAATTCAAACGGCTACTGCAGTTAGGTGTAACATTTTTTTGACTGGTGAGTGGAAATTAATCTTGGTATGACAAATCTGCCCTCTCATTTCTAAATGTAATAGCTGCAGAGAGAAAAAGACAGTATTGATTCTAATGAATCAAACTGATGCACACCAGAACAATGAAATATGTCCTCATTTTATAAATAGCATCTGTTTAGGAGAACATGGCCTCCTTTTCGTAGTTGGGTACCTAGCTGACAGGCTTGCTGTTTTGTTCAATGGTTTTATACTATAGTGCCTACAGAGCAATTTAAAGGAGTTGAATCAAAATCTTCTATCTCCTTGGCCTGTGACAGCTCCTCTAGTAAAACTTAGTATTAGAAGAGATAGCAGAGTTACAGGGCAGTTCTGAGCATTAGCTTAGAGAGCTCCACTGTTGGAAATTTAAGATATCTGGTATCCAACTCAGGGCTTCCCAACCTTTTCAAGCCAGGGGCCGGTATATGTTCTCTGTCAGCTTTGAAGGCCAGACAGCCATTTTGCCCTGCCTGCATGATGGGGGTGGCCATTTTGTCCCAACAGCTCCAAATGGGTGTTTATTTTGTTTCTCGAATGCAATCGTGCTGGGGGGCAGATCCTGGCCATGGGCCTTAGGGTGGGAACCCCCTGATCTAACTGCTCAGTTCATGCCAGGCTGGGCACAGAGTAGAAGTGAACGGCATGCAGCAATTTCACTTTCTCTTTCCCCTGTCAGGATTTCCAACTAGTGCTGGAACAAATATCCTGGTGTTTCAGGTTAATTTCTTGAGGCTGTGGCAGTTCTAAAGTCTTTGAATTCACAACTTTTCTTCTTTACATCTGCTGCCACACCTCGCAATCATCTCACCCCTCTGATGTCAGAGTTCTATCATTGGTGGGGAACCAGTTATGTAGGTGTCTGCGAGGAGTGGAAGAGCAGCATGAAAGTCCAAAATATTCAAGAACAGATTCTCTCCCCAAAGGGTGACCTCTTCCTGCCCTCAGAGGAGAAGATCTGATAAATCCTATGGCCCCTTGGGACATTTGCAGGATTGTAGACTTAATTAGAAGGGAGCACCAGAGGATGAGGTGGCTAGGTGGCATTGTTGATTAAATGGGTGTAGATCTGTGGGCTGAGGAGGAGGGTAGAGGACAGAGAAGCCTGGCGTATATTGGTCCATGGGGTCACAAAGGATTCGACTCAACTGTGTGACTGAACAACAAATTAGATTAGGCTATACTAGATGCTGTTCAGCTTTCAAGATGCACCCAGGATTTCATTTGAGAAGGCAAGAAAATCCAGTCTAGAAATCGACCCCTCTCCTTCCTCACAAAAAAGTTCAAGCATATTGATGGGTCCTTCTTGTACTTTAATTTCCACCACAAGTAAACATTACAACATAATGCCTTCCGCTACATCACTTATCACAACATGCATTGGTAGTTTCGAGGAACTGAATGAAGTCTTGACTTTATTAATGTCAATATTTACAAGCAGTAGAAATACAGCATACATTTAGCCACAATTACAGCATACATTTAGCCATAATTATGCCATTTTATTTAATCCAGTTGACCTATACAGGGGGAAAGGAAGTCTTGTTATGCATAATGGGTTAGTCCTAGAGAAGTTGAACTCTCCTCCTGCCTTGAAGAAATCAAAGAGTAGAACTCATTTACATTTATGCACATGTGGACAAGACTGTATTCTACAGGTTTTTATTTAGCACAAATGACATCAAACTGGAAACCAGAAAGGAACATACAGTAGAACCTCATTTAACAAATGGCTTGGTTAACATAAAAATTGCATAACAAAAGGAAATCCATAGGAAATAGTGGTTCAGTTTATGGAATTTTATTCAGAATGGATTAATTCAACCCATTTTGGTTTTAAATGCATTCCTATGGGAAATTGCATTCAATGCATTCCTATGGGAAATTAAGTTAAAGTAATTTCACTGTAAGAAACATCCCAGAGAATGCATTAGTTAGGTTAACTGAGGTTCTACTGTACTTAAAAAATCAAGTGAAGGAAGATTGTTTTTGTAGTTAGCACACAAACTCAAAACTTTGCACAGGTGGGAGGTAAAAGATGCTTGTTTTTGCCAAACTACATACTGCAAATGGCACATTTTAAAAATTCAGCTACTGAGTTCAGTTTGACATCCTTTTCAGATCAGCTTGGCATTTCCCTTACATTGATGTTCTGGGAGACCACCCAACTTTCTCCCTTTTACAGGTAGTTATTATGGCTGACTGCAAGTGTTTCATGGATCAGATAAGGAAGTGTGAGAAGCCAGGTTAGGCCTGAGAGCTAGAAGATTTTTATATTTTAATTTTAATATAATTTAATTGTTAGATTTATATACCGCCCACTTGGCCGAGGTCTACTCAGGGTGGTTAACAATTCCAGATAAAAACAGGTTAAAATTACTTAAAACTATCCATCCCCTAAAAAAGGAGTGCAGGGACCGAAGGGACCATGGGGAAGGCATTCTCTTCTATATCAGCCACCCAATGGAGGTTACCCTTCCACTTGCACCCCACACTTGGCCCACCAGCCAGGTTTTAAGTTCTTTTCTGAAAGGCAGCAATTCAGTCCGGAGACATAATTCTGTCGGCAGGAGGTTCCAAAGGGCCGGAGCCGACACGGAGAAGGCTCTCCTCCTTGTGCCAGAGAGGTGAACAATTGCAGTCTCTTAGGTATCATGGACATTCAAACTCATCTTGCAAGGATTGCCCTGAAAAACTGAGTAATTTATCAACAAGAAAGATTTTTTTACTTATGGAATACAATTATATGTCAAATTTCCTCCATCTAGATCAAGGTGATGTACATGGCTCTTTTCCCCCCCTTTATATTCATGAGAGGGTAGGTCAGAAACATGTGATAGAAACATGTGAGGTCAGTCAGGCTGAGTCTCATCCATGGCATCACCAATGAAGTTATTGGCTCACCACTACATCTCATTGATCTTCAAGTAGTTTTCTTTATTATGAAATAAACTGTCTTTACTTGTTGAGTCTGATGAGAAGTGCAGTTCAACAAGTAATATATACTGTACTTCCATCCAAGACTAGTGCAAAAGCCTATGTCTCAATTCCTTTTGTTCTGAGAGAATTTTGTCCTGCTAGTGTTAGACCTCAATATCACATCAATTTTTATATAGATTTTGGTTAGTCTTGTACAAAATATTTTTGGGGCTATCGTTTATTTCCCATTGTAACCAATGCTACTGAAAAGCAACATGGCTTTTTTCTGCTCAATGACATACATCTTAAACGTTTATATTGGAATATAAATGTACTAGAATAAACCAATATTTCTATTACAGGCACAGTTTTTTATTGGAAAAGGATGGTAACAGGAATAAATAGTGTCTTATACTGAAGTCAAACTTTGTGACGTCAAGGTTTTAAATGTCTGCATCCACATATGCCCTCAAAATTAAGTGGCTGTCATTGTAAATGGTCCCTGGAAATCTCCAAAGTTTACTAGAAGCTAAATAAAAGTATATCCTAAGTAGTGTTTGGCTCAAGGGATTGGTAAACCTTAACTTTTACTGCAGATGTTTTCTCCAGCTTCCCCCTCTCCTCTCAAAGCTTCCATTGCCAATAACATGTGGCCAGGAATCTCATTAAAGTTCTAATGAGATTTCCATCAGATATGGTTTTTATTCTGTGCAGATGTATTTGTGCTGCTAAAAAAATCTGTTAAGGTAAGAACTTTTGTATCTGAAATGCTAACATAGATGATAATGCTGGAAAACAGACATTGTGCCCTTCCAAGTGACAGCCATCCAGTAAAATTCTTTCCTTGAATTCTAATTCTGGAAATTTATGAAGGGACAGAAAAAGGAATTGTGCCATACAAACTAACAAATTTCTTGTAAAATGAAGTGCCATGCTTCATTAGTCTGTATAGTGTATATTCTAGATTTTAGGTATATATGCAGCATACATAGGATGTGTGAATATAGATAGAGAGGTCATGGAGGAGATTAAGTGTCAGGATCTATACCTCTAAAGAGGGGCATTAACTGTTGGACTCCGGCATACATGCCCGCACCTGACTATCGTATCCCGCACAGAGCTGCCTGCACTCACCTTAACCCGGACCGCAGAGCACCGCAAGGTTCCCGAAGTTGGCAGTGGGGCAACAGCCCCACAAATGTGAACAAAGGGAAACAACTTCAATTCCCAATGTCCTCTGTGCTGCGCCGCACCTCAGCCAATCAGGCTGACAGGTGCAAGCAAAAAGAATGTTGGGAAACATGGCACACCCAATTGAAATCGAGCTGCAGAAAAAAAGCCGCTGCACGAACACAAACAAAACAAAGAAAACTCCAAGTTCCAGCATCCTACATGCACTGAGCACTTCAGCCAATCAGGCTGAAGGGCGCGAGTGTGCAGAATGCTGAAAAAGCCAGCATGCAAAAAAATGAAATGAAAAAACTCTGGCCTCCCGCAATGGGAGTGCAAGTCTGCCACAGGCAGACACAGCGCCTCATGGCCTCGCAAAAAACAAAAAACAAAACATAAAAAAACAATGGCGAGACCATCGCTGGCCTTCTTTCCCAGAGCAACGGGAAGAAGAGGGACACCCTCTCCTCCTCACTACCCCGCCGAAGACACAGCGATACCACCACTGGCCTAAAGGTAAGTTGAGCCAGGGTGGAAAAAAATCAGCAGCAGGCAGCAGTTCCTCAGGGGAAGCACACTCCCTGGCGAATGGCTGGCTGCTGCCTTTGTACTATCTACACCACTGTTTCGAGAACTAGCATGAAACAGTGGTGGACATAATACAAAAGCAGCAGCCAGCAATCCGCAAGGAAGAGCACCACCCCTTACGGATCGCTCCCTGCCAATCTCCGGTTAAGTAAGCCAGGAGAAAAAGGAGACAGAGAAGAGAGAACCATCGTGAGGCAGATAGCTCTTCTCTGCCTCTTTTTCACCCGACCTACCTAACGAACCTTACTGTGGGAAGAGCGAACTGACTGCTGGCTCTTCCTTTTCCCCATCGCTGCATTGAAACCAAATTTTGAATCAGCAATGGAGAAAAGAGGAACCAATAGACAGGCTGTTCTTCACACACACAAAAAACACAACAAGAAAACCAAAGAGTTAAGCAAAACGCCAATCACAAATATTAATGAAGCACAAATAAATAAACAAATTATTTTTAAAAAACCATTAAACAACAAAAAAGCAACAAAAACAGCAAAAGACACCCAAAATACCAAAGTCTAATGAAAAAACGATGAAAGCACACTAGAAACACCTATCTAAAACACAAAAATACCTAAATCAACAAACAAAAATAACACAGAATAAACAAAAAATATGGAAGAAATAAAAAAACCCAGAAATAATTAAAGCAATTAAACACATCTAAAATAATAAAAAAAACAAAAAACCCATCAAGAAACACTTTTGGGGGTTTAAGTAGAAACTCTCTATTTAAACTCCCCGACCCAACACCACAAAATCAAAACAAAAAAATAAAAATAAAAAACAATCAAGAGAACTCACCAAGCACGTCCTCCCTTCATGCGTTCCAGAACTAAAGTGAAGACAGAGAAAGGAAATCTTAGTAATATAAATAACAGCCCCACCTAGAGGCCGGAAGAGAAAAAAAAAGTAAAAAAAAGTAATATAACACTGTTACTAACAGCCCCACCTACAGGCCGGAAGAGTAAAAACAAGTCAAAAAATGCAATACATCACTCTTACTAACAGCCCCACCTAGAGGCCAGAAGAGTAAAAACAAGTAAAAAATAAGAAATACATCAAAATGGCAAATAAATCAAATAAAATAGATCAAAAAAAGTCACAAACCACAAATGCAAAACACCCCCACCCAACCCACCCAACCCACCTTTAACCAAAAAAACCCACAAATAAAAACTGCCCGGCTGGCCGGGCACAAATATGCTAGTTATGTTATAAAACCTACCAAACTGGTGTAAGCAAATGTAAGAATCAGTTATCTTGATTTAAACCTCTTGTGATGGATTGGAATTTTCCAAGGAAGTGCAAATCACTAGTATGATGTAAAGAGTACGTGGCAAAAAAAATTGATCCCCATTATTTTTGACAGTTCATTGGGTAGGTAGACAATCCCTCTGGTAGATTTTCTGGAGCAGTAGCACCAATGAGAAATGCTGAGCACTGCTGATTTTCTGCCCCTCATGTCAATTTCTTGTGCATGATCAGTTTTTAGTCACAAGCAGTACAGGATTGTCAGGTATATAGATTCACAACCCTAATCATTCTATAAAATAACTTTGCTGCACATTGGAGCTTGAGAGGAGCTTGAGGCTGTCATGTGGTGGGTGAACCACATCTTCTTGCAACCTGAAGAAAAATCAAACTGGGGTGGGGTTGGGGGGAAATAAACTTAAATATTGTGAGTTTGGATTTGCTGTAGTGGAGACAGCCTTTTGGGGGGGCGGGGGGGGGAATGAAAAATAAAATTGAGAAAATGCAGTCCATCAAAATCAATTAATAGTAAGAAACTTTTATTTATACCTGAAGTACAATTCTAAATGATTCATTGGGTATTTAGGTTTGCACTACTATATCCCAGATATGCAGAACCTGTTTCCCTTCAGATTGACAATGTAAAGAATGCTCACAAATTTTCTTATACTCAATGAAAAAAAGTGGCTAGACATACTGAGGTGCTCTGTGAGAATCTCCCTCCTCTTGTTCCTGCATGTGGGTGAAAAGAACAGCATCTTTTCCCCATCATCATCAGTATTAGGATTATATTTTGGAAATTTCAGCTGGTTCAAAATGCTTCAGCCAGCCTGTTGACCGGGGCTGATTACATGGAGAATCTAATTCCTCTGTTACAATAGCTTCACTGGCTGCTGGTCTGTTTCTGCCTTGAAGAGATTAAAGAGCTGATTGTGATCTATACAAGCCAATACAGCAAAGCTATCTGAAGAACCACATTTCATTGCTTGAGCATTCCCAGCTTTTAAGTCATTCAAGAGAGACTCTTGTCTCAGTTCTATGGCCATCATAAGCACACCTGGTATGAATGTAAGAGAAGGCCTTCTCTACAGATGCTCCGAAGTTATGGAATGCCATCCTCCAGGAGGCTAAGTTGGCTTCTTCCCTCTTGGAAAGTAGATTGGGAATTTGAATTGGATGACTGGTATAAAGAGAATATAGCTATAAATGATAAATTAACATGTGAGCTAAAGGTAAAAAAGGGATTAGTAAAAAAACAACAACCTGACTTTAGAGAAATGTGGAGAGGATTTTTAGACTAGTAAATAAAAGAAAGAAATAGTGAAATCTTGTACAACTTACACCACGTAAAGTTAATGTGTCAGTTTAGTTCTGAGCAGAGAATTGCACCCTGTGAGTTTCAATTGTGAACTAGAGTTCTTCAGCCTTTAATGACATAAGTTAAAGCAGCAGGATATTAATGTTGCAAACAGAACTGTATAAGGAAAAAGAAAGCATATAAGGGGAGCTGGACTTTGCTCATTGACAGTTGCCACTTCTAATATGGGTAAAAATCTCAGTGGCACTTTCCAATCACAATGCTTATGGGAAGACATATACTTTTGCTCCATACACTAGTGCTATTATGTAAAGGTATATTGTTGCTAACATAATAACATGAGCATAAAATTTTATTGTAATCAAAGAACTGCATACAAAGATCCGACAGTCTCTTCTTCTTAGAGGGTATCCCACTCATGTCATTGACCATGCTTATCACAAAGTTACCAATAGATCCAGACAGTTGATGTTTTTACGCAAATCGAAAAATCCACATAATAACAATATTTTCTGGTCAATTGATTACACTCCCCTTGCATTACAAATAAAGAAAACTATACATCGCCATTGGCACATCTTAGATTCCATTTCTGCCTGTAAAGACAAACCCACCATAGGATTTAGGAAAACTAGAACTATTGCCGGTATCCTATCTAAAACAGATTGTCTGTCTTCGGTTCCTCGTCTCTCGGCTTTTCCTACTGAACATAATAACATGAGCATAAAATTTTATTGTAATCAAAGAACTGCATACAAAGAAATAATACAATGGAGGCATATATTGCACCATATACAATATGCACAGTGGGGCAGGGCGGGGGTGGGGAGAGTTATTGAAAGGTCAAGTTAGAGTCTGGTTGCATTTGAGTTAACTGTACCTTTGTCTTTCCTTCCTTCACCTTCTAGGACCTCATATTGATGAAAGAGGGAAACATGGAAATGTCACATTTTTTTATGTTTTCTTCTTTCATGTAACCTTTCATTCATCCAACAGTGTCACAAGGACTGCTGTCAACAGCCAATCAGAACATCCAGGAGGGAGGAGCAGGATTTTGAGTGTGTAAAAAAACAACAACAACAGATTAGTTGAAGCCCAGTAATAAGGCTCTTTTGTAACCCAAAACGTTTTGGGTTGCAGGCTGGTCACGTGGTTGAGCAGACTGGTCACATGGTTCCTCCCACTGAAAGTGGAAGTAAAAAAATGTCCATGCATGCACAAAACACTGTCATACATGAGCTTTATGGCAGCATTTTGCACATGTACAGGCAAATTTAACTTCTGCTTCTAGGAGTGGTGTGGGTGGTGTGGGCTGAATTACTAGGCAGTGCAGGCCAGATCCAGCCCACAGGGGGTAGTTTGGGCACTGCTGCTTTTGACTGTAACTAAGGTTGGTAACTCTAAGTAAAAGTGTATATTGTGGTGGGTTTTGAGGACTGTTTTAATTAGCTGTTGTTAGTTGCACTGTGGTCTGCTTTTGTATTAGATTGATTCTGCACTTTTGGAGTATTTATCTATTTATTTACAATAGATTTATATACCACCCCAATCAATAGACTCTGGGCGGTGTACACAGTCCAGCGATCACATCGCTGGCCGCTCAGCAACAATTAAAAACAATTTTAAAAACAGTTAAAAGCCTTTCCAACATAATAATGCAGCCCCCCCCCCAACTGTGCCTTATCGATCTCTTAAAACAGGTATAAAAACAGCATGACATTAAAAACAATATAATCATCAAAACATTAAAAATCATTAAAAACCAATTACAAGAGGGGGGAAACTCAGACAAGCAAAAAAAGGGGATTTTTGTTGACAATCCCAGCCCCTCAGACCCGCTTCGCTAACCACGTTTTCAGTTCTCTCCAAAATGGTAGCAACTGGGCCTGGAGGCGTTATTCTACCAGGAAGAGGTTCTATAGTATGGGGAAAACAACCAAGAAGGCCCTATTCCTTGTCCTGGAGAGGCACGCCTCCCCAACAGATGGTATATGGAGGGTACCTTCTCGGTTTACTCTTGTGGGATGGGTCAATGTCCTATGGACAATGTGGTCCCTGATGTATCCTGGTCCACTACCATGAAGGGCTTTAAATGTGATAACCAGCACCTTGAATTGCACCCAGAGACATATAGACAGCCAGTGCAGCTCCCACAGCAGTGGTGAGGCACGGGTGAAATGACCACACCCCACCACCACATGGGCTGCTGCATTCTGGATCAACTGCAGTCTCTGGATGGTCATTAGGGGCAGCCCCATGTAGAGCGCATTACAATAGTCCAAATGGGAGGTCACTAGGGCATGGGTGACCGTGAGCAGAGCCTCCTGGTCCAGGAGTGGGCACAATTGATTAATAACACGCACTTGTCCAAAGGCCCTCCTGGCCATGGACTTAACCTGCTCCTGGAGCAGAAACCATGATTCCAGGAGGATCCCCAGGTTGCACACCAGGTCAGATTGGGGCAACGATGCCCCAATCATTTTTATGGGTTCTTTATGATTTTTTTAGATTTGAGTTGAAAAACACAAAACATGAAATGGCCTTAAAGAAGTGGTCCCTTTCATGTAAATTTAAAGAGCCAGTGCATGACAAACAAAAAAAATGAAAGGTATCTTCCTCAAAGAACTCAGAGTGAAACAAATATAATGATTTGTGCTGTGCACATTCCTAGTTGCTTTCTTCTTAATTTAAATTTTGTGATTCTCAGTAGACTTGAGTTGAAAGCAAATGAACTAAAATTCTCACTTCACTGTTTTTTGGTATTCCTAAATCAAATCAAATGTCCTGTTCTGAACTCAACCTACAACTAGAAGCACTCCTCCAGTTTAGGAAAACTAGGAGGCATATGTAGGTAATCAGTTTTGGATGTAGCCCCAAATTTTGTAATTTGTAAGAGAGGCTGAGTCATGCCCATGCTTCTAATAGTATCATAAATACTTTACTATGCTTTTCAATTCAGAGAGACTCATGTTTTCTTATTCATGCTGTAAGCAGACTCAGAACTCTCTGAAAATTTTGACATCTATATTACATCAGTTGGCAACACCAAGTTGCTTAAGTTCTGTTTATACTGTTCATTGTGTGCCCAACCAACTTTGATTTTCTCTCTCCCTAAAATGGTCCTTAGAATTTCATCTTTAGGTAGGGGCAGGATGGAGGAGAGCTAATTTTCTGCTCTGGTCACAAGCCAATCTCCTGTCTAGGAATGTGAGACAACAACAGCAAGTTGTTTGGAGGGGTTTTGACATGAGTTTGCACCACACTTAATGTGGAGAAATTGTAATACAAAAATGAGGAATTTACATATACATTAGAATTGGATTTCTGCATTTCCAGTTTAAGACAGTAATTTGTTCTGTCTTTTAACTCTGCATCCAGTAAGGATGTATTACATGTCTTCAGTGTGCAAAAACAGCTTGCAAAGCTGGTCAGTGTTGCAAAACGTTTTCAGAAATTCCCTCTACCCATTTTTCTGAATTAAAACTCCTTTCTTCTCAGATTAAGTTCTTCCTATCTGTGAAATATAAATATTATTGGTTTCTAATTAAATTGTAAACTTTAAATTTGCATGAATTGGACATGGTTTGGAGATAGGAAAAACACACTTCTCCTTTCCTCTGTGGATTTGGTTTTCTTCTTTGTAAGAATGAAGTTATGCTAATAAAGTGATAGTCTAATAGTTAATTCATGGCATTCATTTCCTTGAGATCTGCTAAAAAAGCTAGGAGACCGAGTTGCTATTAAAAGTAAAGGCTTGCCTTGCCTATGCTATTTCAAATAACGATTTGAACCTCTGAGATCACATAACTCTAAAATAAATATAACCAAAAGGCACATAACATATAAATTTAACTAACCTACCCTGTAACAAAATATTATGATGCCAAGTCACATTCTTAATTTCCTATGGCAGTCTACTGAAATTGTCTTCATCAGAATGTACAAACTAACACAGATGGCAAACTTCTCTTGCTTCTATCAGAGCTAACCTATTTGTGATGGTCCTTTCCCTCCATTAATTTCTGGCTTTAAACTTTACAATTGTAATTCCATTTAATTAGCTAGCTGAGTTCATTACAACCCAAGAGTTTCTGGAAATGTAGAAAACAGTTAAGACGTAATAGACTCTGAGAGTTCTTCTCCCACTCATTGGCTCTGAGGCATCACAAAAGGAATCAGAAATTGCGTAGAAATTAAGTACAGCATGAGAAAAGAAGCACTGGATCAGATGGGATGCTTCTCTAGCACAGCATTCTGTTCATTATTGGCAAGCAATAATGTATGGGAAGTCCACCTGTCGATCATATGAGCAGCTCCCCACCACTAATCTTCCCAGAAACAGATATCATCACCTGTTGCTTCCCAGCAGAAGCCAGTATTGTGCAAGGGAACTTGCTCTGCTTTTTATTCAAAAATATGACTATCCTTTGTCTTTCAGAACAAGTCCTCATTGTGGACCTCACCCAGGTGAGAATTCCTTTAGAATGCTGTACACAGTGTCAGACTCAGTATTCAGATTTAGCTGAAAAATCTGTCTAGTACATTTGCATCCTGTAAGACAGGCTGTTGTCAAATATGAAGCCGCAAACTTAATCTCTTTGTAGAATAGCTGTTGCAGTTAGAGATGCAAGTCTAAGATTGTAAAAATAAAAATAAAAATGGTGGTGGTGGTAGTGGTTGTAGAGATTCAGGTGGGCTAACTTTTCTGATCCGCTGACTAGTTCTCTAACATAAGAAACAAAGAGTATTACATAAGCAGACAAAATAATAGTTGGTCTTTGTTGAGGGTCTGTCTTTCGTTAAACTCAGATTTCCAGGAAAATAGGAGCTTGGTGGCTATACAAGGTGCGGTACACAGAAAGATCCTCCTCGAAGATTGTGGTATTTTTGAACCACAATCGGGCATACAATGGTAACAGCAACCTTGCATCGCCAGCTAATCTTTTTCATACTAGGTCAGGAATAAAGGAACTGAAGAATGAATTCACCAAAAGGTGTCTTCATTTTGGCAGTTTCACGTCTGGCCTAGACACAGAAGAAGAATGAGCAAATTCAGTATAATTTCTTGTGTTGTCCAATGCAAATGAGTTACTCCTGTTAACAGACAGCTCCTAATTCAGACCTCATTGAATTGAATACACGAGGGGTTTATATTAATTCTTCCCATTTTTGGAACAATATTCAAACTTCTACTTCTCTTGAACCTCCTAAAGAACATTCAAGAAATACAAGACAGTGCTATTTCATGTTTCTTGTGTTCTCTGTCTTACATCTTTCCTTTTTGAGTTCAAAACATTTAGTAATAATTTTACTAGTTTCATGGGTAGTTTAAAATCTCAATCCACTAATGGCTATTCTGAATTCTGCAATATGACACCATGTTGAATCTCACACAATCTTTTCTAGATATAACACATTCTTGCAAGAGTTCCATTATTTCAACATTTATTCGGCATTTCATATACCCAGCATGTTAGCAGGTGAAACACACAGATGTAAAACCATTTTGGTTCTTCTTTTAATCAGCTGGATGACTGGGGGACTAGTAAGACACAAAGTTGAGGGGGAATATTTAGTTAAGCAGATTATATATATATATATCTCACTCTATACATCTATGCTAGTGAAAAGTACTGAAACATCTGAGTTATGGATCAGTAAGAAATTTATTTCACAACTCATAAATTTCTCATTCAAGATGGGGAAAAAGCGTTGAGAGTTACAAAATTCAAAGATAGGAGAGGCTGAAACAGACCTCTTTTACTACCTAGACTTTGAGTGCTTTGCTTTTGGAATTCTGACTTTGAATCTCTGTATATTCAATGTTGAAGACTCTGAATTAAGTAGCCACCTCTCTCACACATACACATACACTCTATTTTTAAAGGTGTCTCTAATATTTAACAACTATTTTGCAGTCACTGCCATGCTAGATGTACCTGTACCTAATCCATGTCATCAGGGCAGATGAATGAGGAGTTTGTTTCATATCAATTTCTATAGTAATTTATAATTTTTTGCAGAAACTGTCTTTTTGGAGAAGATAAAAAAAATGGGTTTTAAAAAATATAATGCAATAAAGATGAAACTGACAGGCTATCCTATCCATTAACTAAGTTGATCACATCCTTGGTTTATTCTCAAGATAAGAATGGATATGAGATCACAATTGACAAAATTATATCTTAGACCTAACCGTCCAATTTAGGAGCCTGTCCTGCTCATGTTATCTTGCCTATTATTCTGAAGTGTCAGCTTTAAATTGTGTTGGTATTCATTTATTCATGCTGCTCCATAGAAACTGTAAATTGACATTAAACGATTTCATTTACCACTAACTTGGTGCTGTTATGCAGCCTATCAAGAAAATCTGCCACAAGCACTGCATTCAAACTTTTGTAAATGCCCCAATAGTTTCAACCATAGAATAACATACCATCTTCCCTTGATAAGCTTGATTCCAAGAACCAGCTCATCTTAACTTCACTCAAGCTAAGCGGGTGCAAATAGACTGCCATAATGTGTAGCTTTATTGGTGTTAGGGCAGGTCTGGACTTCCAGCTGACATCAAGTAGCAAAGCGATGAGATGCTGCTAGTCACAGGAAATGGAAGGCTTATTGGAGGAAAGAAAAAAGCAGAACAGAATAATGGTTTCTGTCCTGTCATATTATTGGCAGAGTAAGTAAATGGCGACTAGTCTTTCTCAGTTCTCACAACACATCAGCTTCACTTCAGCTACCATAAGCTTCAACATACTACAGCATCACCTTACCTCACATCTTGTCCTATTGTATCATATATCACTTCTCTATATGAGCACTTTTTGCCTCTACATCTCTGGCTTTCCTCCTGTTCCTTTTAAACCTTATAAAAGAATCATGGAGGATTGGGTCTAACACAGTGTGTCCACTTTATGCTGTTAGGCTTTCTTATGGACAGTTTTTGCAGAAGCTGTGGTGCTGCTTGCTTTAATGGCATAATCAGAGGTCACAACCTAAATACATTGTAACATTGTGCTTGGCTTCTCAGGCTTTCTTCAAGTTTTGCTTTATTATGGGAGGTGCTGATATAAATGTTAACGCTGAAGAAAACTGCTCCAAGGAGATCACAAGTTAAACCTTAACCTTCATCTTATCAAATTCTTTGCTCATTTTTGGTCTTTCAGTTCTCTCCTTTCTCTAGCACTACGGCAGATATTTTATTTTGCCTCTGCCCTCTCTCTCTCTCTCTCTCTCTCATTTCTTAGTTTTATATTTGAACTATTGCTGTTGGATATTTGAAATAAGATACTGTATAATGGAAGAACCACAATGGTATAAAATCACCAGTCCAATGACAAACAATAAATTACTAACCTTATGTTCTAATGTTACTAATACTATATTTATTCCACTACGATAAGTCAGTTCTTTTGAGACCTTCATATAAACACACATTTTCTTGAAATAGGCTAGGATGAAAAGTCATGTGGTTTTTGTACAAAATCCACAGGCAATAGTAGGTGATATTTACTGGGTGTCCCAAAAGTTGCTATACATAGGGAAAATAAGAAATTGTAGGTAATTATTGTAGGGGTGACCCAGCCTGTGTCCCCAAAGCATCCCTAGCTTACCCCAAGAATTGCCCTTAGCCCATAGCCCCCACCAACCTTTGACAAGAGGAGGCCAGGTCGCGTGGGCTGCGTGACCTGGTGGCCGGTGCCCAAAAGCATGACCACAGCATGAACTCCTCCTGGATTAGGTTGATAAGTGTACGTCCCTTATCGGATCCACAAAGACTGCTTCCCTAGTCATAAACTCCTTATCTTCCCTACCAGACCATCTTCATTACCCTATCCCACAAACCCATGTTTGCCCCTGTTTCCTGGTTGCCCTCTGATATGTAAGTCTGCTAATCTATAACTAAAGTACATGAAACCCATTGTTCCCCCCATTTCCTCTAGCCTGTGATGGTCATGTGGTAGCTCTAGGATTGCATGATCCAAGGTATTTCTGGCAGTCAATAGAAAGAGGTCACTCAGCACTCCTGGGTGTTGCCTCGCCTTGTACCCTGACCCGTGTGCTCATGTGATTTCATCCCCATGAGTGGCCCCGATCCCTACAAAATATATCTTAATGTACAAAATATTCATCCCAAATTTTTACAAATTATTTACAAAATATTCTCTACCTCAGAGTTTCTCACCTTTTTGGTTTTTGGACTTCATTTCCCAGAAGCCTAAGTCAATTCCCCAAAGCACTGGTCAACCAATGTACTGACTTAGGCTTCTGGGAACTGAAGTCCCCCTGTGTGGCATGGGCCCCATGTTGGGAACCACTGCTCTACAAAATGGCCACATCTTCCTATATACAAACACAAAATCTCCCCCACTCGTGGCAAAGACGTTCCAATATATGTGTTTTTCCTATTTATGGCAACCTTTGAGACACTCTGTGTATTAACCACAGGAAGGAAGGAAGGAAGGAAGGAATAGCTCTCTACGTGTACAGATATTTGTTAAGATGGGCACCATGGTGTTGCATATGGTGCAGAAAAATATATGAAAGCTGTAACATTCATGCAAACACAACCTAGGAATCCTGCCTAGGTTTCAGATTTCATTCCTGATGGCCATTGGCTGAAGGAGCTCCTCTCAATTCACCAAAAATAGAGAAGTGTCAAGTACACAGCACTCTCCTCCCTCATTGCCTTACATTGAAACGGGATGTTCTTTTTTGCTTGGAATGGGCTAACACAGAAGTGTGTTAACCTCCACCCCTCCATCAGAGAATTAAGGACTAAATTAATTGACCCTATTTCACCCAAATTAGCTAGTGATAGGAGGAAGGTTTTGTCCTCAGCCAAGCCAGAAATCACCAGAAGTTTAACTGATAGACATAATTGCATCAAGGGGCTATCTTCCTTTTCTGTCTTATTATATGAGTCCCTATGAAAAGTCTCTCAAATGCTGGAGTAGATCCTGGTCCCCAAAGCTGTGGCAGTGGTTTTAAGATATACCTTACAGCCCTCTCTCTGCAGGGTGAGCCATAAGGCAAATGCTACTGGCATTCAGTCACCAGCAACACAGAATAGGGGCAATAGCCATAAAAACAAAAATAATTTCCCCCAAGTAAAAAAAAATACATAAATGATATTAATCAAACTGATAGAAATTTTGCATTGCAGGAAACCACATATTTGTTGTAAAATAAGAATATACAATCCCAAAAGCCATCTTATGGTCATGTTGTATTATTTAATAAATTTAAAACCAGACATATGTATAAATGTTTACTTTGCTCCAATTAGGGCAGTCTGTCCTACACAAAATCTGCACAGTAGTAAGACAAGAAATGAATGGGTATTTTGATAGTATTTCTAAAAGCATCACAGTGTGAAACTGGGATTCCCAACCTTTTCGCACTGTGGGCCAGATGCAGACCACACACCCCGGACAGCTGAGTGGGCAGTTCACGTGGTTCTTCCTGCTGTAAACACTGCTGTAAAACATGTCCACGGCTATCATAAATGCATTTACAACAGCTACAGGTGCATTTACGACAGCATTTATGGTGGGTGTGGGTGCATTTACGCATGTGTGGATACATTTTATGGCTGTTGTAAATGCATCCACTCGGTAGCAGTGAGGGTGGTGATGGGCCACATGAAATGGTGCCATGGGCTTGGGCAGGGCCATGGACCATAAGGTTGGCCACCCCAATCTATAAAGTGCAGAAACAATAGAGCTGAAGTAAGCAAAGCACTCTATACATAGTGGACCTCCTGTCATCTCGCATTTTGAGTAAGTTCAAAATTCCCACAAATCCTCCTGTATGTGACACCAAAAGCATCAGGGTGTTTCTTTAATTATGCTCCAGCATGTGCTATAAGTGATATTACATAAAAGAGATCATATAATTCAGATGCATGTATTGCCTGTAATATTTACTATCTTCAACATTAAAGCTTAGTTTTGCTACCTTTAATTAATACTGGGATAAATATGAGATGGACTGAGTCAACAAAGGAAGCTACAGCCATCAACTTCCAAGAGTTGAGCAGGACTATTAATGACAGGATCTGTCAGATGTCATTAATTCATAGTAAATAGGAACTGACTTGATGGCACTTAGCAATAGTAGCAACCAAATGATTTTTAAAAACCAATGAGAAATTTATAGTGAAAGGGGAAAGATCTCAACCAATAAATCTAACTGGCTGGCATTTCAGAAGCATATAGTTGCAGTAGCCTTCACATTTTCCTGTGATTCCCCCTTCTTTTTAACTCCAGACCATGTTGCCTTATTTAATCAATCTAGAGCCAAATCTATGTGTCACATATTCATTTTATTTGGCTAGAAGGGGAAAACCCTGGAAGAAGGCTATCAGAAATGTTGTTAACATGGTGGCAAATAATGAAGGTCACTAGAATCTTTCATCAGAAAAGAAAGAAAACTTAGACAAGTCATCTGTTCCCTCTTTGATATAGACCCGTGGTTCCCAAAGTGGGGTACATATCTCACAGGAGAGCAATTTGGTTTTTAAGGGAGGCGATTCAAGAATGAGTTATTAACAGTGAATGGCCTTTTAGGGTTCCTCCACATGAATAGGAGTTCACTTTTTTAATAATAAGAATTATATGCCATGGGTGGGGCATCAGGATTTTAAAGATGCTTAGATGGGGAATGGCTAAAAAAAGGTTGGGAACCACTGATAGTTGTAGCTGATAAATATATCTAGAGACATTCATAGGATTCTGGGAGTTGTCATCCCAAAACAAATGTTTTGCATTTTCTTTTGATAGGATACTTTCACATATTCCCACCTGTGTCATCTTCTGGCTCACTTTCAAGTGTCTAGCAATGGTATAATTCTATGTCATTTTGCTATTTCTGATAGAATTCCTAAGAAGCCAGTTTCTCCTAGGTCAGTTTTTCCTCTTTAATTTCACCCCCCACCCCTCTATGAGGTAATTTAACACCACATTGTAAGAAAAATAAGAAAGCTATCTAGTTGTCAACATCTTCATTTGGTTAAAGTCACTTATAGCCTTTCTACAGTGATTGTCTCTTCCCTGAATTTCATTATTTTCTGGTAATTTAATTGAATGTTAAAAAGGTATTCTTACCTGACTAATTTTACACAAATTATTGTATAAATGCTCCATGTGCTGAGATAGTGAGCAGTTTATGCTGGGTTTAACAGCATCTGCTCCATACAGAGAAGGAAATAAAGCATCATTAAAAGCATTGGCTTTCTTTAGGTGAAATTGTAGTATGAACAGCCACTGCTATTACGTGTAACATCTTGCAAAGTCTCTGGGTAGTACTAAGCAGTAATAATATTACATAGTTCATTACTTTAATGGTTACATTAATAAAGCATATTTAAAGGAAATGGCTTTTCCATGCATGGCCATGGTATTATGGTAATAGAGTAGACCATACTACCAGTGACTGAACACCGATCATTAGGCAGCGGTTTACTAATCTGACAACCCTGAGGACTAGTGGCCTTGGGTGGTAAAGTCCACAGGGAAGGGTGTTGGCCCTCAAGTGACTTAAATTTTACCTAAGTCCATCTTAATTGAGGCCAGAAGCTTCATCAATACTAGCCGGGGGCTGAGGAGGACTTTGTGTGCCAAAAGGTCTCAGGAGCAGAAAGTGATGCATGGAACTGGATCAGTGGTATGGGTGTAACATTGCGAGGTGGGAGGCAAATGGAAGACCCAGGACAGTCTTCATGGCTGTTCACTATGAGAATAGTCAATATTCAGAATCGAATATGGTACTTGAAGAAGAATGCACAGCCATGCCCAATCTGGAATCCAAGATAAGGTGATGTATTATTAATAATAATTTCATGGGTTGAATGGATTTTTGCAGAAGATACTCCACTCAGGGAATGTCCAAATGAGGCCCCTTTCATGTTCCAAAGAGTCGGGACAGAGATGGGCGCTCAATCCATAATGCAGTACCTGGGTCTCAAACTGCCCAATTACCAGGGCTGATGTATTAAATGCATGGAAAGGACAGTCAGAAAAAAACTTACATAAATTGGCATGTTTTTACATGCAGAAAAAAGTCTTCTTTTGTCTTAATCAGAAGCTATCCTACAACAGCCCTCCATGAGTCGCTTTTGTGTACTTATTCCCAGAGAAGAAGGTAGATTTCTTGATAGCAAAGTTGCTTGTACTGTATCATGGTTGTGCTATCCCTGTTATATTTGTTCAACCCTCTGGCTGAGGTCCATCATATTTAGCAGTATTGTGACAGATCAAACAGAATGATGCAACATTCTTTTGAATAATAATATAACAGACCTGTAGAAAAACAAAGGGATGGATCGGGGGAATTGCACTTTTACCTATACATTTTAAAATCTTTTATAGACTATACTAGCAGAAGACCCGGCACTGCCTGGGGGTACCCTTCCCGGGACAAGGAGAGACTCGGGCCTGCCCCCCACCCCCGCAGCTGCCTTACCTTTTTGTCTGCTGTCATTGTGGCCACTTTTTCAGCCCGGCCGTGAGGCGCCATCTCAGCCTGACTCTGGCTGCCACTGCCACCAGCCCCCCTACTGACTACAGTCAGTGGGTAGCCATCACAGCCCAGCCCCTCCATCCTCCTATGGGTTGTGTCAGGCGGAAGGCAGGTTCTATTTGGGCGGGTGGGCAGAGGACCCATGGGGGGGCAAAGGCCTGTGGAAGGTGGCAGTCCGGTCCCATCCTCTGCCTACCCCTGGCTGTGGGTTCTCCCTTCCCCCGAGACATGCCTCAGGAGTGCAGAGGAGCCATGCCACGGTGGCCGCCCACCGACAGTCGTCGCTGGGGCAGGGGTGGCCATAATGGCTGTAATTGCCACCGTCCATACTGGCGGCTAGGCCCTGCGCCACCTGGAATGGCGGGCAGACTTTGGCGCATGTGTGGAATTTCATGCATGCGCCACAGCCTGGAATGCCAGGCAGGTTTAGGTGCATGCATGAATTCTCACACATGTGCAGTCACCTCCCCTGGTTGTTTCTGGTGGCTGGGGGTGGGGAATTGCAGCCCCTTTCTTGGAGCAAGGACCCCAAGGCCGGCTGCCAGTTACCCATGCCAGCCACCCCAGATGTTGAGGGTAGGCATGCATGCAGTTTCCAGCACAATTGGTGCCGAGGTTTTGCTTTTTATGAGGGAGCCCTGTGATGTCATGGAGCCCCAGATCTGGTCAGATGGGAATTGGTTGAGCTGTGGCGATGACATCACAATCCCCCTGATTGGCTTTTTCCCCATGCTTTTTCTCCTGTCGGTGGGTGCATCCCCTTTGCGGATTGATTTAGGGGGCGTACGCCAACCCATGGGGCTTGACACCCCGCAGTGACCGTCTCTTCAGCCCAAGGTACTACGTATGTACCAAGTTTCAGCACGATCAGTGCAGGGGTGTGGATTTGTATAAGCAACTGTATGTACTGTATGTACCAGACCTTGATTTTAGTTATATAGATAAAGTGTTCTTGTGTTTCATCAGATAGGTTTTCTGTCTGGAAATCACACCTTTTAGTAATGCATAGAATTAAAAAAAATCAAAGTGACAATGAAGGGAGAAGTTGTATGCATTCTTAGTTTGTTTTAAGAACAGACCAAATGAGACTAATGCACTTACATTAGACACACTTAAGTCCCCCTCATTTAAGATCTACTCTATGTATCATTACATATTCTTGGGGCTGGTGATCATCTCTGTTTTCAACCAAAAAGCCAGATCTGTCTGCATTTTCAGACATTTCTTTGGTTATGTGGCAGACATGACTAGACACCAGAGTGCATGGAACACTATTTACCTTCCCATCAAACGGATATCTATTTATCTATTTGCAATTTCTTGCTTAAAGAATGGATAAGCAGTAATTATTAAAAATAGACATTTAGACTCATCACACTTTCTTGTCCTTTTCCTCATTTTTTAAAAAACCCTCTTTTTAGTCTGTGTATTTCCAAATTATTTAAAATATCTTACAGTTCAGGGATAAAGAAAAAAATGTCACACTAGAAAGTTTCTAAGCAGTTCTTTCAAACCAGAACTCATTTATGAACAGTCCTTTAGATGACCAAGTTTGGCCTTGTGGTGTCAACAAACTGAAATAATCTCTTATGTCCGATCATTTAAAAACTTTTTTCTAGTTTTATAATAGCTACAGTCAATAAGCAAAATCCTATGGTTCATGTACAGTTTGGCTAATTTTCAGCACTGGCTGAAGAGCCAGAAGTTGGGATTTCAATTCTCCACTAGGCATCACAAAAGAGCCAAACTCTGAGACCTTCTCTAAGATACACAATCATGGTGCAGCCCCTGGAAGAAGGGAATAGTAAACTTCTATTGAATACTCTTCATCTACAAAACCTTGAAAAGAGTAACCACAAATCAGAATGGATTTAAAGGTACACAGTTATTACAATAGTTTTATAATATTAATGCATAAAAGTTGGAATTAATTAAAATGGGCAAGTGTAGATTGCATGGCCAGACTCTTTAAAATAAATTGAAGAATAATATTAATTTTCAAATAACATATATGGCATAAATTTATGATAAAAATACTTGAACTGTTCAGGAAAGGGTGAAGGACACTTCTAACAGAAACTGTCTTAACATTATCTCAGAAATAAATATAGACAATGTACTAATCAATGTAGCAAAGTACAGTTCCTGGAAATTAAAAACAAGTTAAAAGAAAAGCCCTCAATCTGGCTAACTCCAAGCCATCCCAATGAAACCACAGCAACACCCTTTTGAATAGATATTTACAGGATTGCAGCATTAGGTTACAATCCTATGCAAGCTCATCTAGGATAAATCTGCCATGAAGACAGTGAATTTGTTTCTGGAAACACAAAAATATGTATGCAAACCAATATAATGCACTTAAACATAAGTCAGATCTCCACCATTGCTAATCCCAAAACTGGATGAGAAAGGCGGAGGGTTGACTGCCAGGTTAGCGCCCTGGTCCCATAAAACATAATTGCTACAGAAGCAATGAGGAGTCTCATTGTCATAGCAATAGCAAATTGCACTTAGATACTACCCCTTAGTGCTTAATCACTGGGAGGTTTACAAGTATTTAGCATTTGCCCCAACATGATAACCTTGGAAGGATAGAAGACTGAATCAAATATGATACCATCAGGATTGAACTCACAACATTTTGGCAGTTTTGTATGGGACTAATGTTACAATCCTCTGCATGATTACTCACAAATAAGTCCATGTTCATCTATAGAACTTGTTTCTAAACAGATGACCATAGAGTTGTGTTGTAGCAATTACTTACTGTAGTTGACCATGTCCAATGAAGAAATAATCTTTCTTGCTCTGACTTCTGGCTGCCACCCAAGTGCACACGTGTGGCTAATTCTTTGCCTATATCCTCAATAAACTATTGTAACAGGTATTCTTATATTTGTAAGTTGGGGTGCCCAAACTATGACCTGTGTGTCAGATTCGGCCCCTGATACAATTCATCCAGCTTGTGCCACCCTCGTCGCTCCTCGCCCTCATCCAGGAGCGATGTGGGCAGTGTGGGCTGGATGAAGTGGTGTTGGTGGTTTAAGCAGAGAAAATGGCAGCCTAAAATCTATCTCATCCCATTGCAAAACATATCTGTTGCAAAACAGATTGCAAGGCATGTTTTACTTCCACTTGCAGTGGGAGGAACCACATGATCAGCCCACTGAACCATGTGACTGTCCCATGGCCCAAAAAGTTTGGGCACCCCTGTTGTAAGTGGTTCATTTGAACTTCTTCATCCACTGAAGAGTTTTTGGTGATGGAGATTATAGGGCATATTGAGTTTAAATAAAATAATGGCAGTATTTTTTTCCTGAGTAAATCGTCCTTAAGATTAATTTTCTGGGTAGTCTCTCCATAGAGCCACACAAATAACCATGTTTGTTTCCTCAAACCACAAGCTGAAGGCCTGAAGGCAGATTGTTTTCACATGCACAAACTCACTTTAATCACAGAGCCATCACATAAATCCCATTTGTTTATTGAAAGCATGTAGCTTAACAATATGCAAAACTCCACTAAGAATTTCACTAGTCCTGCACAAAATCCTTTGGTTCCACACATAATTCCTCAGATGTTTTGAATAAGGTTATCCTTGAAATTCACTTCAGGTTTTAAGTCATGAGAAAGATCACCTTAACATACACTCCTATAATCTCCCTGACACATTCCAGAAGTCATAGGATAGCATAGAAGCTGAGAACAAAGGGGAAGGTTTAAGTGGAGAGCCACCCTCTTTTTGATTTCCCTGAAAGACCCCATGTGTTTCAGTTAAATGTGGTTTGAATTTTGTATTATCTATCTGGCTGTGGAGATAACTCTCTAGAAAGGTAGTTATTTCCCTTCTATCATCAGGAAAATATTCAACAGTGATTCTTCAGTTCATAGAAGATTAGTCTGAGAGGTACGCTATCCCATGTCATAAAAGCTCAAGCATATCAATGACGTTACATAGTTTACCATTTGGTGCAAGAAAAAGGATGGCTTGCATATATCTATTTATTATAGTAATTAATGATTAGTTACATTATGTTTAGTACTTTTTTGTCAACTGGCATTGAGGTATTGTAATTAATAACAGTTATGGTTGTAATAAAGGAGGTGCTTCTTTAGCATTTATAAAGTTGGGTTTTACTTTCCAGGTACAGAAGCTCTCAGGTGCTTCTTCATTAGTTATCTACTATACCTGCTCAGAGACCTCACAGGAAGAGGAAGTATTTTTAGGCTCTGGGTCCTCATAGTTATAATTAATTTTAGGAGTCAGTCCTACTGGTATACAGAGTGGCCCATAAGTCCCTACCCCGCCCGTAATATCTTATGTATCCATATATCTTATGTATCCAGTGTATCTGTGTGCTGTCCCTCATTGCAGGCGCACCCCCCCAAAAAAGGACTCAGACACCGGTATAAGTGGATAACGGCATTGGGCCACATTTATTGATTCATGCCCTAGTCCGAATTATAAATTTCAATTAGTACTCAGCCAATTATAATTCTTAAGGCAAGCAGGCCGCAGTAACACTGGTAAGGTTCCTCCCAAAATTGCCAACGACAATTGGTTACAATGTATCCATTTGTATCAATTTGTTTGTTTACAACAAACAAATTGTTGACCGTAGTCAATAAACTAACTACTGACCCCACCCTCTGACGCGTATCCGTAAAATAACGGGGTGATGCATGCTGAATAGCTCGTGCCATCACCCCATTGCCTGGTTCGTCGTTGACCGGACAACGTTAACCAACTTGTGCCTATCTAGTGTTGGCCAGTCAATTGCGAACCTGCCGGATACCTGTGGGTCATAAATCTTTACCTTACCAGTGCTACCCGCCCATGTGACCAAAGTCAATAGCAGACGAGAACCCCTATATCAAACCATAGCAACAGTGTGGGATGGGCAAAAAAGCCAGAACCCAAGAGCCAATTGTAGGTTCCAGCCAAAAATTCCCACCCGGCCCCGAAGCGACCAAAATATCACACTGTTCACTAGGGAGGGGGTGGAGGGAAAAACTTCTCCTCTCCGTCGCTTTCGGAAAATGGCAGCTCGGCTGCCTCGTGGCCACCCCTTTTAAAGAGGGATGGCCACGCCCCCTAACTACCCGGATGTCTGAGTCCAGGTGGGGGGTGCGCAAAGAGCATGGTGGCCATTTTGGCGCTACGCTTTCATTGCAGGCGCACCCCCCAAAAAAGGACTCAGACACCGGTATAAGTGGATACGGCATTGGGCCACATTTATTGATTCGTGCCCTAGTCCGAATTATAAATTTCAATTGGTACTCAGCCAATTATAATTCTTAAGGCAAGCAGGCCGCAGTAACACTGGTAAGGTTCCTCCCAAAATTGCCAATGGCAATTGGCTACAATGTATCCATTTGTATCAATTTGTTTGTTTACAACAAACAAATTGTTGACCGTAGTCAATAAACTAACTACTGACCCCACCCTCTGACGCGTATCCGTAAAATAACGGGGTGATGCATGCTGAATAGCTCGTGCCATCACCCCATTGCCTGGTTCGTCGTTGACCGGACAACGTTAACCAACTTGTGCCTATCTAGTGTTGGCCAGTCAATTGCGAACCTGCCGGATACCTGTTGGTCATAAATCTTTACCTTACCAGTGCTACCCGCCACACGGGGAGGCATCCGCCTCCCCCAAGACCATCAGCTCGGTCGCCAGGCCTGCTTGCATCACACCAAGAACGAGGTACATACCTCTAGCCGACAGATCGACCCCTTCTCCCGCTTACCAGCAAACTTTTTGTCTAATCCTATCAGAACAGTCCGAACTAGGGAGATCCGCATCTCCCCTAAATTGGTGTCTCGGCACGATGTTAGACCATAGCGACCGTATGTAAGCCATACGTGATGTAAAAAGCCAGGTCACAGCCCCCAGACGGTTTAGTAACAGCAGTGATCCGTATCATATCGCTGCCGCCGGGGTGCCTGTAAAACATAGGGCGGTCGAGCATCCCTGGCAGACAGCAGGAATGGCCTCAGTTCACGCCCCCATGTGCCGCGCATACCATACCATAGCCTTCGTGCGGATGCACACAGCCCGGCTGGGGTCCACTCTCTGTCGCTGCAGCCTATACTGCTGCCCAGTGTACATAGCTGCGGCCCACCAGCCCCCCACCACCGGTGTGTTGAGACTCATAGGATCTGTAAAAAGGAGAAAAAAGGTGAGGGCATAAACAGGTACTCACACAATAAGGGGACGTACATATCCACCTCGTGGTACCCCAAACTTAGCCACGATCAGCGCGACGCCTACCTTAAGTAAATGGTGCCAAAACGGGCCCCACACCGCGAAACGCGGCACCGGTCACCCTCAGGGACTGTACTATGGTAAGGGTAGACCCATCCCGGTGGCAGAAAACAGGCTGGGGCGCGCAGCAGGCACTGTCGAAAATTATGTAGGGCACCAACCGGACAGATGTCTCGAAAACTTTGTAGCAGTATACACCACTGCCTACCGTGCTGAAACACCCGTGGGGACCGTATCCCCACTCGAGCCCACTCATGTGTGACAGAGGCATCTTCGAGTTCCAGTGCCCTACGAGACACCCCCGCCTTACACAGTTGGCACCCTCTCACTGATGCGGAGCGCTCCAAAAGGCTACTGTGGTAGCTAAGAGCCACCTCCCACCTATCTGTAAATAAGTAATGCCACCTCGTGCAAGGTGTGTCAAAATTCTGGGAAAAGGAGTGACGCGTGTAGGGGCAGCAGGCATGTTCCCGTGTCCACCCTACCCTGATACGACACATGAACTCATAGTGATACGCCTTACGCGTGCGAGGTGCCAATGACATGTCCGGTTCCCTTCAGCTCGCCTAACGCCCAGCTATCGGCCAAACGTGGCAAATGGAATTCCTCTGCTTCGGGAGTAAAGCATGGAAACGGGCGATCCGCTGGTGGGGAAAAGCAGCAGTAAGGTCATTATTCATACCTAGAACATGTCTGGCCTGGAACAGCACATTTAGGCGTAGGCTTCACAAAAGAATAGACAAACTAATGTCAGAACCCGGGGGATTTGCATTTCTGAGTGTTGACAATGTGCACCACTGCCGCATTGTCACGCCGAAATTGGACCACTGAGGAGGCCCACTCATTGCACCATAGCCTCAGTGCTCTCTAAAACGGGAGAAACCATGATTACGGTGATTGCGGGGACAACCCGTGCACCCACCCTCAGAGTAAACCCCATAAGTCAGAGAGCCTGCGGTATCTGACCGTACTAGATATCTAGGGCAGTCCACTAGGTCTGATCTCCCATAAGAGACCCCCCGGAACCCAGGAGTAATTTGAGCCAGAGCAAACAAATTAAGGGGGGCAATGAATTAACTACAATTCCCAAGGGCATACTCTATGTTTGGCAATCCATGCCAAAATCGCCATGGACATCCAAGCCACCGTATCAATGGTTAACCTGGATGCCCGCGCGACAGCATCGAGGCGTAAATGTGATGTCAGAATATGGGACCTCGGTCTATTCAGGCGCCAAGGGGACACCCAGTTCCCACCTGAGTGTCTGAATCGTGATGAGGAGACGCGTCCACGTGTCCAAGCCCCGTTTAACCCCAGACCCAAAGTCGTCGAGGTAATGGGCTGGAGACCGAGGCCCCAACCTGTGAGCGGATGCCCACTGAATGAAAGTCCCACATCGGTCGGGCGCTGAACCTGAATTAACGTGGTCAGAAAGGGGGGGTTGGCTGTATCTAATTAAAATTCCCCTCAAAACCCAGTAACCCGATAGGTCTAAATCATGAGGTGCACTGGCAAAAAGCTGGAAGCCGAGTGCATATCACACTGTTCCAAAACAGCACCAGAATTGCGTGAGCGTGCCACCCATAGTAGCCGAGGTAACTATAGGTACTTGACAGAACAAGGTCATCAGGAAGGGCATCCCTGAACTGAGCACCCACAAAGTGAGCCGAATGGAGTATTATAGTACATTCACCCTTCTTCTAGCTCGGTATGAGCGTCAAGGGGATACATTCGACTGAGGAAAGGCGGTTCCCAGAAGGGCCCCCGTTACTCTCATAGCCCCCAACTTCCTAACTGTGGACGGTGGAGCCCCCTCACCGTTACCCTGGAAGGGAACCAGATTAGTAGCATCCTGGGGCCCCCAACACCCCCGAATGGATACAAAGGCCCCATTGAAAACCCTCCAGCAGGTTTCCCGCCCCATCCCTTCTTGGATGAACTGAGTGACATCCCTCCAGGCTAACTAGAATTGGGGCGGGGGGGGGGTTAAGGAAAGGTTAGTTGGTTCAGACGGAGCCCTGATCTCCCCTGTGCACCCCCACCTCTGCCCCGTAACCCACCAAACCGCGGGCACGCAGAGGTGGCGTGAGGCCAGTGCAAAAAGGGGGGCACTAAGTCGGTAACGACCGTGGTGCGTAGTATGCACCTCGTCAGCTGAGCAGGCTGAATACAGTAGGCGGGTCGGACCCCCCCGCCCACCCAGTTTGCGTGGAGCCAGTGTCTGAACAGCCCGCTGCTCAGCATGACCCCCATGGAACCCATCACCATGCACCAGTCCCGTGGGACTGATGTACACGAGCACCCTTGCTGACAGGACTCATCCCACCTCCCGTCGGGATATATATAGCCACCCTCGTCCACATTCCTCACCATGAGCCAACTGTCCTGGGCCCATCTGCTCGACATCAGGATGGCCCAAACAGGTCCAATCCTGCGGCATACCACAATACGTACAAGGTATGCTGACAACCAGTTGGCCCCAAGGTGCGCGGTGGCTAACGACTATGGGAGATCTATTTGTCTCAGTCATCCTGTCCTTCTCTCTCCTCCCAGTGGGCTCGCAGTTCAATAGGGAGAATATCCACATGTCCCCCTCCAGCCCTTGCCCCTCATGGCCTGCATCCCATAATCAACCGGGGCCAGTAATAGCCATCCAGCGGCGAAGCCCGTGACGGGACGTTCTGTATGAAGGGGCCCATGCAGCAGCATCCAGACAGCCCCCGCAATGCTCAACACTGTTCCGGGGGCGGACACCCCAGTGCGTGGTGGCTTACTACGGGGAACCACCCAATGTCACTGTCCTCCTGTCCATACCTCTTATCCCTATTTGGGTCTCAGTTCCTAGGGAGAATATATCCACGTACTCTCCCCCCACCGAATCTTTTCCTACCTGATCTGGGGCAGATGATCACTGGGGGGGGCATGAAAAAACAGTCGTCGGCAATGCCATTGCCGGTACATGATGTACACCGGGCATACACAGCGTGACCTGGACAGCCCCTGTGACGCCACGTACCACCCCGGGAGCGTAAGCCCCCACCCTCAACGTCGTGCCAGAATGCAACCAAGGGGCACTGGGATAGGATGGCGAGTGATGCCCCCCAGCCTCAAATTGGCGAGGCAAAGAGCACTGACCCCCAGCTGGAAATGGACTGTGATGTGTGTGCATTCAACTTGAACCTAATACTCACAAGTTGCACCCCCGTGAGCCGCCCCCACTGGGGGTTCCGGCCCACGGTGGGCGTCGGAGCTTGCGACCGAAATCGAGCTCTGGGGCGACTTCCAACGCACTCCAGCCACAGTTCCAGACAAACGGGGAGCTGCGAGACAGCAGCGGGCACAGGCCGGACTGTCACGAGAAGCTCGACCCAGCTGGCCGCCTGTTGCATAGTGGCAGCGGTCGAAGTAGCCGGCAGACACAAAGGGGCTCCATAGTTAGGGAAGGGGCCCCCACCAACTGGTTAGCTAAGGATGCCCCCAGCTCAGCCAAACGTGCTAACCAGGCATCCCCTTCCACGAAAAAACCCCTAGTAGGTGGGCCAGGTGGGCCGGATGGCCCACTAGGGATTGGGCCAGAGGCCCTAATTTGAGAGCCTGGGCCAGAATAGGGCCATGCCCAAAAATCCCAGCCCCTGATGTGTAAAACGGGCTGCGAGCCAGCACCAGGCCCTCCCCCCAATCGTTCCGGCCCATGGCCGGCAGCCATGGGCCAAGGGCCGAATCCTCTGAAGGGCCGGCCCGGGGCTGAAAACGGGAGCTAATTCTGTCCTGCAGTACGCAGGAATTGAAACACTGACCTTCCACTCCCCAGCCAGCGTCTGAGGCATTTTACACTCCGTGTCTTAGCCACTTGAGCCACCGCGGTCCCCCTACGAGCCAGATAGAAAGATCCCTGTATAGGGATCACGCAGCCCGGTTACCGGGATGCAGCCACGGAGGCAAATTCCTCCCTGTTTGGCTGCAGCCTGGGGAAAAAGGGAGGAGCAATATATCCGTTCCCACTCTCCTTCTAATTTCAACTCCCCCAGGGGATTCGAACCAACAACCTCCTGCTTACAAGGCAAAACTGCAACCTCTAAGCCATGGCAGCTCTGCTGTCAGAGGAAGCCTCAAACAGAGGCTAACAGAGGAGGAAGCGACGGAGCAAATTCCTCCGCCCCTTCGCTTCTAAAAGCCGGCTAGCAAAATCAAGCCTCTTGAAAGAGGCGAAAAGGAGAGGGGGCGACGGAGAAAAACTTCTCCTCTCCGTCGCTTTCGGAAAATGGCAGCTCGGCTGCCTCGTGGCCACCCCTTTTAAAGAGGGATGGCCACACACCCCTAACTACCCGGATGTCTGAGTCCGGGTGGGGGGGCCCCGCAAAGAGCGCGGCGGCCATTTTGGTGCCGCGCTTTCATTCTCACTGCATAATATTATGTGACACCATATTCTGTGTGACATTTCTCTCAACATAGCAGGGGTTATTGTTCCAAATGCTGCGGTAACAGCTCTCTTTAACATTGTTCAGACACAAAGAAAGTAGGGCTCTGCTGGGGGGGGAGGGAGGCAGCACTCCCATTGGACTGCTGGGCAGAGGGGCAGAGCAAACTCTGTGCTGGGAGAAGGGAGGAAGCACATCCAATTTTTTTACTACCACAATGTGGGCGTGGTATGGTGGGCGTGGTATGATGGGCATGCCCTGTGTTGCACCCGAATTACGGGTAGGACTACTTTGTTTCAAAACTTGGGTGGGCGGGGCCAGCCAGAATTTCTGCTACCGTTTCTGGTGAACTGGTGCGAACCTGCTGATGCCCACCACTGAAGCACTCCCATTGGACTGCTGGGCAGAGGGGATGGGTGAATCCTGGGGAGAAGGAACACATGCCAACAGTGAGGACAAGTAGGGACTCCTGGGCTGGTTAGGGACTTATGGGCCACCTTATAGGTGGAGCCAAGATGAGCATCTTCCAGTTAGCAATTGCTTTCACAAGTTGGACTCTAAGGAACATAAATGGCATTTAAAGCAGTATTGGTTTGAGAGCCTGCATATGGTGCCTTGATAATGTTTTACTTGAATACTGCTACCAACAATAAAAATGCTAATATTTCTGCTCTCATGCAGAATTGACTTCTTCAATTCCCGTCCCACCCCACCCAAAACAACCCCAACAACTTCGAGGTTTATGAATGCAGGATATTATGCATCTGTATCCATAATTAAAAATACCAGGAAATGGGCCCATATTTCTGCTTAATATTGTGCCTGTGTTGCCAAGAGATAGAAAAGATGCCATATGTTACATAGCAAAGGGCAGCCTGAATCTTGTCAACACTAATGGCAGCAGTCATGGTAGTCTACAGGATACCATCTTGTCTTGACCAAGACACCAAGCACAGAAAAATCCCAGAACCTTCCTTGTTCTTTCATCAGTTAATGCTTTTTAACCAAAATGCAAAGCAATTATCTGGGTTGTCATCAGGTGTCATTTCAAGTCATTGCTGCTTTTTTGCCAGTAAAAGTGTGTTATCTGCATACATTATTGATGTTTCTTTTACCAACTTTCATTCTTCCTTCATTGGAACCTAATGTAACTTTCCATGTGATATTTTCTGAGTAGAGACTGGACAGAGAGACAAAATAATGCCTTTCCCTGACCCTTTTGCCTATGGGAAACTGCTTTATTATTCCATATAATAATCAGAAATAATCAGGAATCAGAAAACCAAGAACTTTCAAGAATTCTGACATACTGTATGTTCAGACATTCAAGAGAATACCAGATGTAGTAATTTCTCCTTTTAGGAAACTCTAAAGATAGGTAAGCAAGCACATTCATTTGTGAGCCCGACTCCTAGGCTGTCATGGTGGATATACAGTGTACAGCTAATATTCACATTAGGCTTACAGGAGAAAATCAGATTTTTCACAGTACTTCTCTCTATCTCCTCACTCACCCATCTACCCTAGTTCTCTTTTCCTCCCCAAAATAAGATGTTCTTTTTCTCCTCCCTTTTAGCCAGGTTTCTTTACCTTTCTTCATGCATAAGAGATAATTTCATTTTTGAGGGCATTTTCTTTCCCTTTGCTCTTTTTCTGCACTAACCTCCAATGATCCTCCCTTTTCTTGGTTTCCCCTTCCTCCAAACCCCATGATTTTTCAACCTTTCCTTTTACTCCTTGTAGTCCTTTTTTTTTTTACATGCTGCAGTTCTATTAATCTCTCTGTGTGTCTCTTAATTGTCTGAACAGTTTTCAGGCCCTTGAGAGAGAAGCACAATGTAGGAGTTGTCTAATGAATTGGTGGCTGATGTTGATTTGGTTGTTTGTACCATGCTTGGGATGTGACCTTAATTGTGTGCCAGATTGCTTAGCAGAAACTTGTGAACCTAAGTGATAGAACAATTAAAAGAGTTTGCTTTTTCCTATGACAGTGTCGTCCTGGATTTCTGTGTATCCAGGATATAAAGGTTATTTAAAACATGATTCATGGTGGGCTTGCCTTTGAGGGATAAACAGAGGGTAGTTTGCAGTGGCTTAGTGGTTAAGACACTGAACTTGACAACTGGAAGGTCAGCAGGTCAGCAGTTCATGACCCGAGTGTTGCATGACAGAGTGAGCTTCCATCTCTGTCCCAGCTCTTGCCAACCTAGCAGTTCGAAAGCAAGAAATTGCAATTAGATAAATAGGTTCCACTTTGGTGGGAAGGTAAACAGCGTTCTGTGCACTCTAGTGCTTAGACATGCCTGCCACGTATCCACAGAGACATCTGCAGACACAGACAGCTTTGGCTCTTTGGCTTTAAACAGAGATGAGCACTGGACCCTAGAGTCAGATACAACTGGCTTTCAAGCAAGGGCAACCTTTACCTTTACCTAATTTGCAGATGGGAAGTGCAGTCATACTGATTTATCATAAATCCATAAATCTCAGTGTACTTTCTTTTGAGCCAACCTGTGTGATATTAGGACAAGATAGTGAATAACGAAGAAGGGCTGATTCAGGCTTAGAGTATGTAAAGAAAGAAATAACTCTTTCTTCTAATTAAAATACATTTAAAAATCAAATTAAGATAGATTTCCTTATTGATATTCTGTATATGTGTTCCAGTATTCTAAAGAAAACACAGCAAATGTTTGACTCTTACTACGTTACAGGAAGCAGCTACTAGCAATAGAAATGCCTTCTGTGAACATGATGTTGACATTTCTCATAAATGCCTTTAACAAAATCTAATGATTTTTTTCTTTCTGCAAAAATGAATTAAACATAGTGTTACTCCAGGACACATAACAAATAGCATACCCCTCACCCTGCCTCTCCTGAAAAATAATACGCTAGACAATGTACAAATGGCTGCTATTTGTAAACTCTATGTAACTATTACTGTACATTCACAGGGGAGGACAAATTTTGGGGTTAAAGAAAGTAAACTTCTGTAGAAAGTTTTCTAAATTCATATTGCTATGAATGATCAGTAGTAGATCACATATTGTATCTACACATTTATTTCCCTTGTGTTGAGGTCAAACTGTTTTCTGCCCAGTACATTATCCAAGGAGGTAAAGAGTTATAGGTCATGAACCACAGGAGGTCTGCTTTATATAATCAGACTATGTTAATACTAGATCTTAATGACCACTAGAAAATATGGTGCTGATGACATGTCCACCCTGAAAGGAAAGAAGATAGGTGTTAGATATCTTGAAAACAAATGTTGAAATTTCAAAGGAAATCAGTCTAAGATACCCAGTCTGGAAAACAAATATTAAGACTAGATACATTTTCTAGTGTGGAGCCAGAGATTGGGAGACCAGACAATATCAATTTTGCTTGGTCTGAGAGGCTCTAAAATCCCTATGTTGCTAAATAAAATCTTCAGTCTGGAAGGACATCTGTGGGCAACAGAGATGCCTTTGGTAGAGCAAGGGAATTTTAGATGAGAGAGGCTGAGCTACAGGGAAGTTCTGTGAAATAACATTGCCATTGGCTGGGTTGAATATGGTGTGAACTCTAAGCAGTTTGCCCAAGGCTACACAACCTGCCTTTTCTTCCAGGAAGCATTATGGGTGAAGTCAACTGCCCTATTTTCAGAGTCATCCAGACAGCTATGTAATTATTAACAATTTAGTCTGTGTCATTAAATAGTATTTCATCACCATCACAGGTCTAAAACAAACAAGGCATCCCTGAGATTATAAAATACAATTGGCAGTGGTTGTGAGTCAGAGCTGGGAACTCTGAGATGCAGTGGAATAGAGGGTTGGGGTCCCTAAATGTAAGGCCAACATGTTCAAATGGGGAATTCTGGTAGACAACAACATGTGGTGGTGAACGTGGAGAGATTCAGAATCCAGCTCATCTACTGGTCTGCCGATTACTGCCAGAAACATGCACCATTGAGGACTTAAGTTTGGCCAATGACAAAGCCAAGAAAGTGGTTTCATTTTGGTAGTCGAGGGTTTGATCGGGACATGAAAGAAGATGAAGTGGCATGGAGTTCCATAGATTTGAATAAAAATTATTTGTTAGGCAAAAATGACAACAGTAAGGTTCTTCCTACAAAGAATGTATAAAGCTAAATGTGCAAACCCTGTGGAGGGTTATGGATTAGGAGAAGCCACATTGTTGTTCTACAGAAGGGGTGGCCAAAAAATAGCCCATGGGCCAGATCTGGCCCATGCAACATTTCATGTGGCCCGTCACCATACTCGCCACTACCAGAAGTGGAAGTGGGTGCATTTACAACAGCTGCAAAATGTGCATGCATAAACATGCCCCCACCTGCCATAAACACTGCCATAAATACACCCGCGGCTGTTGTAAATGAATTTACAATAGCCGTGGATGTGTTTTACAGCAGCAGGGAGTAACCACCTGATCAGCGTGCTCAGCTGTCTAGTGGGCATGGTCAGGCCCATGACATGAAAAGTTTGGGAACCTCTGTTCTACAGCCTTCTTCTGTTTTTTGCAGTCTTCCTCTTCTTTACTGACTTCTGCAGTGGCATTCTTTCTCTCTTCCATATATTGAAAATCATTTGAAAAACCAGCTCTGTCTAACTTTCATTAATTTACCCATCCACAGCATCACACTACTTTGTCAAATGAATTGAGCAGAAAAAATCAATAAGGTACAGTGGTTCTTTCATAAATAATTTCTAATAGCTTTCACTGATCTTCACCAGGGAATTTGCTCAACATAGACTCATATTACCTCTCTTTAAAATTTCTCTTTTGTTTTTGCACATTCCTTGTTCCTACAATCACCCAGTCTTCTTTAACAATTTCTTTCTTGCCCTTGCTGTTTTTCAAGTTATTCACATTTAATTCAACCTTTCTGTAACCCCCTCTCATGTATTCTAAACTAATTTCTTTTAAAATGCATGTGCTTCCACAGTTGACTGCTAAGAGCATTTGTGTTTTTTTTAAAAAAAATCCTTTTAATTTTCAGATTAGCTTAAACCCAGTCCTCTGCATTACAGGCAACCTGTAGGGTGATGTAAGGGGCACCTTGTGGCCTTTTGCTTTGACCATAACCTGCCCCTGTTTTACATGTTTGTTCAAAAGCAAGATTCACCAAAGTTCAATGGGGTGTTCTCCCAGTCAGAAAATTAGACATAACATAGTCTGCAATTGACATGGGCCAAAATATATTCAGGATGTACACACTTCAATTATTGTGATAAGCAATGGAAAGAATGCTCACTAAATCCCTCATTTTCAAATTACAGTATTTAGATTGTCTTGATGCAATAAGACACTTCAATAAGTCATTTTAAAACCATACACAATCCTTCTCCTGCAGCCAAGAGTAACACAAAGAGCTTTGATGGGAAGAGGAAGATGCAATTGCACTCTACGTCCAACCTTCCAATTGCAAGTTTTGTACATGGAGCAGGCAATTTTGTAGGAGGAAAAATAGTGAGTTGTGCACAACAGTAGGCGTTTTTGCACAAAATGTTGTTCTCCCTGCTGGGAGAATGCTAGCAAAACCTCCAGGAACTTTCTCACACAACACACCTTTCAAACAACAAGGAAGAATATCACGATTTCTTGCTTTCACTTAAAAGGGCAAGATATGTGGGGATTTATACCTCTGCTGATGATAAAGCTGGAATCAGCTGACTGCTTTCCTCCCCTTTTTGTCAAAATGAAGTACCATTCCATAGACAGTGCTGCCTTGTGTGTATGTTGGGGGTGGTGGTGATTTTTCCAACAGGAATGGTATTATTGAAAGATTAACATTGTCAATCAGAGCGACAGCCTGCTGGACCATCAATGGAGGCTTCATCACCATCAGTAGTGGTGGAGCAGTTGCTTAAAGAACACACACCAAAAAGGCACTTCTGTCTGTCTAGAGCAGAAGTTATCAACCATTTTAAGCCGGGGTCTGGGTTATGCTCCCTCAGACAGCTTCAGGGACCAGATGGCCATTTTGCCCTTTTTCCACCACATGGCACTTCCTGGTGTGGTGGAGGTGATGGTGGGCCACATGAAATGGTTGAGAATCCCTGGCCTAGAGTTTGGCTGTAACTCATTACAAATGATCCGTTGCTTGTGATGGATTACTTCTCTTGGTGACAAGGATATAATTATGGTATTTTACATTTGTAACTTAATGGTGGACAACTTCACCCTTTTTGTAATTCAATCATGCTAAGAGATAAAGGAGGACTATCCTGGCTTGTGTTGTTTCTTGAGCTATTTCTTGCTCTGTTATGTCAATCATGGGAGTGGTTTGGATGAAAATGTGTTTTGAATAAGGATGTGAACTCTCCATACATAAATGTGTAAATAGGAACCATAACATGGTAATTTCTGCATTTTTGAGGTGGAATAAATATGCCAGAAGAATTCATAGCATGAAACAGAGCCCTCTCCCACAAACACTTCATGATAAATACAGCATTCACATGTCACAATTAGAAGTGATGAAAGGGAAATTTAAACAAATGAAAACTCTCAGGGCACATCTTGATTAGCAAAAAGTACTACATTTGCATTGGTTTTGCTGTGTTTGAAATCTATTCAAAGCATATCTGTCAAGTATCATGTATTGGCCGGGAAAACCCCTTATTTTACCCTCTTCCCTGCCGTCATCCTATATTAATTACACTGCAATGCCCTATTGCTGCCAAAGGATAAGCATAGCTGTCAAGTATCATGTATTTGCTGGGAAATTTCCCTTATTTCCAAATCCAAAACTTGACAGGTATGATTCAAAGACCAAAGAATATTGAACACACAGTAGCAGCATGTATGAACCTGTTAAAATGCAGGTTATTTTATACTATCAATCAGGGCTCATTTATTTTGCACCGATTCCCGAACTTCAGTATTCTTTTGTGTGCATGCTTATTTCGATACACATTGTTTCCTCAGAAATGGGCACCCCCAAGCCTTACAGATGTAATGCTATGAAAGTTTAGCAGTTTGTTTGCTGTCATGCCAAAGAACTTTTGCAGCATTATAACACTTGAACATAATATAAGAAAACTAGCAGGGATGCCCGGCTTTGCCTGGGTGGTCCCAACCCAGCTAGCTGAGTGCCAGTGTTGCCTGGGAAACCCACTGGCCAGGGGTGGGCCTGTGATGTGATCTCGGCGATGACATCACAATCCCCCCTGGTTGGCCTAGCATTGGGGCAAACACAAACCCTCCTGTTGAATATACCTCCCTTTGCAGATCAATTTAGGGGGGAAACCCCCTCCCATGGGCTTCGGGACCCTGACAGTGACCTGCTCACATGCAAAAGGTATGTGTGTGCTGAATCTCATGGGGTTTGGTCAAGGGGTGCAGCAGCCCATTTTGGACACTGAACCCACACCTTTGTTTTATAGCTATAGAAAATTGGTACTAGTTGCCAGACATGAAGCAGCATTGATGGTGGCTGAGGCATAACTATAAATGGCTTTGCAGCAGAGCCAGATGTAGAGGCTACTGCAGCAGCAGTAGATTCCTCCCCTTCAGACTAAAGGCCAGATGCCTAACAGCTGACTGGTGGTTCGATCCTGATGGGTTCAATCCTGATTGGACTCAATTTAATTTAATTTAAATTATATACTGTCAAGTATCATGTATTAAATTATATACTTATATACTGCCCACTCAGGTGAACTCGACTCAGGGCAGTTTATATGGTGGACAATAAATACAATATACAGTACAGCAATGCAATATAAAATGAATACAGCAATATAACATTCAACAACATACAATCAATATTAAAAGTCAAAATACAATGCAAGATTCAACGTACAAAATTTGGTATACAAATTCACAAACAGTACCACATCACAATACTATACTATACTGCTGCAGCCTCTCTACCCCCAAACACAAGTATGTCCATGAGGAGGGGGTATACTTTAAGCTTTGATCCAGGGTGGGGCCCACGATGCTGATGGTAAAATTGTCCTGGTGCCCATTTCCCATTGCCGCTGCAGCGTCACCGCCCCAACCGCAAAAGTCCAAGGGCCCCTACCCCCGGAAGTAATGGCCACAACAATAAAGATCTGCAAAGGTCCTTGAAGCCACCATCCAAACCTCAACAACAGCCTCTAATCCCCCTCGACCAGACTGACCGAGGGGCAGGCGGTATTCCGTGGAGTGGCCAGGTAGTGAGAGTCTTTTTGTAGCCACTGGCCAGCCCCGGCAGCTGGCTCCAATCCCCCTCAAGAATGACTTAACCTTCCATTCTTCCAAGGGCAGTAAAATGAGTACTCAACATGTTTGGGGGGAAATGCTAATTACCTTGGGAATTTCCCAGAGAGTGCTCTATGGGGCAGTATGTACTGGTAAGTGTAATTGCTATTGCTTACATTATTTGCATCATTCAATTTTTCTTCAGCAAAGTAACTAAAAGTAACTATTTAGTTACTTCTGATAGATTTATGGGTGTTCATTTGTACAGTGCTCTTGCCACTACATGCAGTACATTTTCAGTGTGTACCATTTCATTCTTTTATCATTTCTTCCCCTTCTCTTATTTTAATAAGCTTATACATAAAAGGAGGGTAAAATTTGCTCTATTTTCAGGGCTTTGTAGTGAGTTGCATATGTTTTTTCTTTGCTGAATCTAACTTTCTGAATTGCTACACTGGTGCTGTGGAGTTTTGTTGTTTTAGGATGACCTATTTAGCTCCCATTTTCGTTTTATGCCTTTTCCCCAAAGCATTGCACAAACAGATTAAAAGATTTCTAGGTGCACAGATATCATATGAAGCATTTACTAGTTTGTTTCATGACCCCCATATGTACAAAAGCCTCAGTACACTTGTTGCAGCTATTGATGATGAAAGCCACTCTAAGCACTGACAGCTGAAAACACCCATTCCAGCTTTCCTCTTTCCTGATATTCTCAGCAAAAGGAGAATTGTTACTATGACTCACTCGGTTTCCCAGCAATTAATTCTCCATACTTTTCAGTTTCTGGAGAGGAGTAGGAAACTGAAGGAAGACTGACATCTGGCTTGGAGTTTTTCCTCGATAATTGCAATCCTGCCCCACTTAAAAACTGCTTTATAAATTAAAACTGTACAGGGAATATTTTAAGGTAATCTACCACTTCTTTTTTAAAAATTACTGCCCACATTTGGTTTAAGAATCATTCCTATGCATTTAAATTGAATCTCCATACATTCACTTAAAATTCAAAACTGGTGATGGATGGTTGGTCTAAGTTTCTGTTATGTAAATTACTTTTAACCTTTTCTGTGCATCAGAGAAGGTAAGAACTGACATGCTATTTTATTGTACATATTATTTAACACAGACAGATGCATCTATCTAGAAGAATATTTTACAGACAGATAACAAAGCAAGAAAATATAAAAAATTAAAATGTCACCCAGCGCTGCAATGGAATTTTTATTTCTTGCTCAAAATATTATAGTTCATATAACATGAAAATAACTTCCTGTAGACATATTCTGGTCGTGCAACACTTGTTTTCATATCTTCTCATAGCTGAATAAAAACCCAATGGAATCTATGAATAAATGTATAGATTGTTGACTAAGATGATATACACTCCACAGTCCATTCACCTTTGAAAAGTGAGTCTGGCAGAGCAGGTTAAATAGGATGAGAAATGTAGTATGCTTATCGGTTTGAGTTCTTAAATGAATAGGTTTCCTTTAGATTAATATACTTTTATCTATGTGAGCCTTCCAACAGACAGTTTTACTTCAGAAGGAATATTCATAAATGTAGTAGACCTGGAAAAATATTTTAGGGACATGTAGATGTACTGAAAATACAAACCTGAATTGTTAAGAAGCCAAATAAAAATAGACAGCCTGTGTAGACTTTCAGCTTCTGGGCAACATGGCTACATTGCTGTTATCTTGAACCATTCAGAATTTCCACATCAGATGAAGGGAAAGGCTATAATCTGCCTAACCTGTTCTATAGTAGTGATGGCGAACCTTGGCACTCCAGATATTTTTGAACTTCAATTCCCAGAAGCCCTGATCAGCAGGAGTGCTGACTTGGGCTTCTGGGAATTGAAGTCCAAGAACACCTGGAGTGCCAAGGTTCACTATCACTGTTCTATAGTCTCCATTGGTCTAGAGTCCATGGATTTTGGAGGGTTTGGCCCATTCACCACCTCATTTTTCTTACAAATGATAACCTCCCTTTTATTTGTAACACTCTCTGGTTCTATGGGGCTATCTAGCTAAAATGAGTACTGCAAACACAGATTTCATTAAATGTTTTCTCTTTATATACTTACATAACAAACAACAGTTATAATAAAAATGGTATGTCAAGTTCTTTTCTCCAGCATCAGAGTCAGAAATACCTGAAAAATTTGGGAGGAAATCAAGCATCTCTTTGAAACCAATCACAGGTCCCCAGCCAGCAGAATGAGAGTTGGGTGTCATCCACATATTGAAGACACCAATCTCCAAATCTCCAGATGACCCGTCTCAGCAACTTCATATAGCTATTAAATAACATCAACCCCAGTCACACCCAATATTGAAATTCCATGGGGCTGAATTGTACTTCCCAATTTGGATATTCTGGGTTCACCTGTGAAGAAAGGACTGGAATCACTGCAATATGCCTTTAATTCCATAACCTGACAGCCTCTACAAGAGGACATTGTGGTGGACAGTACCATAAACCACAGAGAGATCCAGGAGTACCTGAAAGAATGAATCCTCCTGTCCACTTCCCAGAATGCAAGCGCGGCGCCAAAATGGCCGCCGCGCCCTTTGCGGGCCCCCCCCCCACAGGACAGAGAATCTGGGTAGTTAGGGGCGTGGCCACCGCCTTGATAAAAGGGGTGGCCACGAGGCAGCCGTGCTGCCATTTTGCCTCAGCGACGGAGCGGAGAAGTTTTTCCCCTGCGTCTCCGTCGCTCGTTGGTGCTACCGGGAAGCCTTTTAGTTCCTTTACTAGCTAGCTTCCCTTTCTGTTGCGGTGAGATGCCTTCCAAAAAGAAGGCTGCTGCGAATGCAGCTCGGGTGGTTCGGAGGCGTAATCCGGGTCGGAGGACCGCGGTGCCGCCTACCCAGCAGCCACCTTTGCCATCCCCGGCCGGGGCTAGTGGCATGGGGGCTATCGCCCCTTGGCCCGAACAAAGTGCGGGCGCGGAGGGAGCTCCGGCCCGCGGCCCGCGAGCGGTGGGCACCGCTCATCCTCCTGCTCAATCGGTTGGGCCTATTCCTGTCGGGCCGCAGCCTCTCCCGGGGCCCTCTAGCCTTGGGGGGTGGCCCGGCTCCCTGCCTTGGCAGGTTAATCCACCAGCCCTCCCGGGCTTTGGCGGTAGTCAATGGCAATATACGGCCCCTGGGGTGCAGGGACCTGTCCCCATGCAAGGATCAGGTGGGCCGGCCGGCTCTTTACCCATGGTTAATGTGGACTCCTTACTGGCCCGTATTGCGGCCCTCGAGGCGTCTTTGGCCCGGGCCAGTCAGGCAGGTGCCCCTTTTGGGGTACCTTCTGAGGCGCTAACGGCAGCAGGACAACAGCCGGCGGGGAGGGTTGAGCTGCTACAGGCGGGTGGCGCGGCTACGGCCACTGCCTCGCAGCTCCCCAGCCAGCATCCTGGTGCGGGTCAAACCCCGGTGATGAGCTCTACATCGGTCGTGAGCTCCGACGCCCCCAGTGGGCCAGAACCCCCGGTGGGGGCGGCCCGCGGGGGTGCAGCATGTGAGTATACGGTGCAAACGAGTACATCTACACATATTCCCAATATAGGGGGGGCCTTTCAGTGGCCTTGGCCTCGCTCGGGCGGTGCGGGGACTACCCCTCTGGTGCCCCACCCGGCGACAACGACTGCCACCATGCCCACGGGGGTGGGCCTAGGCTCTTACACTGCTGGTAATGTCTTGGGGGTGGCAGGGTTAGCTCAGGCTCCCTTTACCAGGCCTGTTGTTCCCTTTTCGGCTTTGCCGACGGCAGGGTATTCCTTGCCACTGGGTGATCACTTGGCACAGGCTACCAGAGAAAAGATTTGGAGGGGGGAGTATGTAGATATCTTCTCACTCCTGAACAGAGAGCCCACCAAGGAAGAAAGGGAGGGTCAGGATGAGAAGGACAAGGAGCAGGCACGCCGCCGTAAGCCGCCGCGTACCTGGGCTAACTGGCTCCCCGCTTATTTGATATATATGGCGGTATATTTGAGGGCGCGGCCGGATCTAGCTATTCCCATGGTCCAATATTTGGACAACATATATAGGGCGATGGTAGATTTCCCGGGCCCCTCATGGCTAGCATATGATGAGGAATTCCGTATGAGGATTCCCCTCCATCCCGAGATGAGATGGGATGAGCCCTGCCAGAGACTGTGGCTCTTGTATATGACACCCACACGACCTGCCCCGGGGGATAGATACCATTGTGGACATGCGGTCCAGCGAGCAGCTCCAGCGCAGGTTACCCGCCAACCGGCGGGGCAGGGGGTTCCAGCCCGCCTGCTGTGCTGGACTTTCTCGTCCAATGGTTCCTGCAATCGGAAGAACTGCAGGTATAAGCATGAGTGTCCCACGTGTTCTGGTCCCCACGCAGCCTCGGCTTGTCCCAAGCCTGGGGGGGCGCGAGGCAGAGGGAGGGGTGGACAGTGGGCTGGCAAGGCTGCCACGGAGGGAACTAGTTCTCCAAAAGGCCCCCTCCCCAATTAAGGTGGACATGCTGGAGCGCTGGCTCGCATCGTACCCAAAGGGGGAGGACAGAGAGTATCTCATTCAAGGTTTTAAGCAGGGATTTCGTATCCCTTTTATGGGTGTTAGATCACCTCAGGATGCTCCCAACCTGTTATCCCTCAGAGGAAGGGAGGAGGTGGCTGCGGCCAGCATTAAAAAGGAATTAGACGCAGGCAGGGTCGCTGGACCTTTTCCTGCACCCCCCTTTTCCCAACCTTAAGGTTTCACCATTGGGTTTGGTTCCCAAAAAGTCCCTAGGTGAGTTTCGCCTTATTCATCATTTGTCCTACCCAGCCGGCAGATCGGTCAACGATGCTATACCTGATGACCTTTGTTCGGTCAGGTATACATCGTTCGACCATGCGCTGCGCATGGTGCGCTCGTGTGGCCCGGGTGCCTTGCTGGCCAAGTGCGACATTAAGTCAGCTTTTCGCCTCTTGCCAGTGCACCCGGGTGACTTTGAATTGCTGGGTTTTAAATTTAAAGGGGAATATTATTTTGATAAGGCCATGCCTTTTGGCTGCTCCATATCATGCTCGGCCTTCGAGCGTTTTAGTACTTTCCTAGAGTGGGCTTTTGTCCGCAGGTCAGGGTCCCGGTCTGTAGCCCATTACCTGGATGACTTTTTATTCGGGGGTGAACGGGGCTGGGACACGTGTGCACGTCTCCTCAATACATTTCAGACGCTAATGCAGGAACTTGGTGTCCCTTTAGCGCCCGAAAAGACCGAGGGCCCATCGACCAAGTTAGTATTCCTGGGGGTTGAGATTGACACAGTAGAGCAGGCTTCTAGGTTGCCGGGTGATAAGGTGTCCAGGATAGTGACCCTTATCTCGGAATTGCTGGCCAAGCGTAAGGCATCCCTGAGGGAACTCCAGGTGCTACATGGGCACCTTAATTTTGCCTGCAGGGTGGTCGCACCGGGCAGGGCTTTTGCCCGGCGCTTATGCGACGCCATGGCAGGGTTATCCAGGCCCCACCACAGAGTTAGGCTCACCCGGGGTATCAGGGCAGACATGTTCGTCTGGTTGCAATTCCTGAGGGAGTTTAACGGGGTCTCATTTTGGAGGTCGGACCTCCTGGCATCCCCCAATTTCCAGATCCAGTCCGATGCCTCAGGATCCCTGGGTTATGGGATGTACTTCAATGGGAAGTGGGCCTATGGTGGGTGGCCACCGGCATGGGCAGGCACAGGTCGCCTGCGGGATCTCACATACCTGGAATTTTTTCCCATTCTGGGGGCTTTGATGCTATGGGGCGAACAGTGGGCTAATTCGGTAGTGCATTTTTGGTGCGACAATGCTGCCGTGGTACACATTGTCAATGCACAGACTTCTAAATCGCCCAGGGTTATGGATCTAGTGCGCCATTTTGTGCTGCGCTGCCTGCGCCTCAATGTCTTGTTCAGGGCCAGGCATGTCCCAGGGGTTAATAATGATATTGCTGATGCTTTGTCCCGCCTGCAGATCTCCCGGTTCCGCGCCTTGGCCCCGGATGCGGAGGAATTTCCCTCGCCACTTCCGGACGAGATGTGGACTATTGGCAAGGAGAGGTGAACCGGGCGATTGGCCTTTCACTAGCGCCACGCACGCGTAAGGCGTATCAACAAGCACTCAGTTCATATAGGGCTTTTGCCACTCAATTTCACTTGCCAGAGACCTGGCCTATTCCGGTGGACCATGTTCTGCGGTTCATGGTCCACCTCCATACACAGGGCCTTGCACCTCGCACCATAGCATCCAAGCTCTCGGCGTTGGCTTTTATGGCCAAAGTAGGGGGTCATGTGGATACCACCTCTGACTTCCGTGTGAGACACGTTTTGGAGGGGTGGGTGCGTGAGCGCGGGCGTTGCCCGGACGACCGGCACCCTATTTCCCCAGGGGTTCTTACCCAGTTGGCCCGGGGCTGGCCAGGCCTCTGTTTTGATCATTATGAGGCAGCCCTTTTTCATGCAGCCACAACGGTGGCATTTTTTGGAGCGCTCCGCGTCAGCGAACTCGTGATGCTGTCTAAGGCGGATGCAAGTGGTAGGGCACTGGAACTCGGAGATGTTTACGTTGCCAAAGACTGGGCCCAGTTGAGGATTCGCTCCTCAAAAACAGATCAGCACGGCGTAGGCAGTGGAGTAAGACTGCTACGGTGTTCTTTGGCAGACATCTGTCCGGTTGGTGCCCTACAGGAGTACCTGGCACTGCGTGGCATGCACCACGGCCCGTTTTTCTGTCACCAAGATGGGTCTCCCCTTACTAAATTTCAGTTTTGGAAGGTGACAGCCATAGCCCTCGCCAGGGTGGGTTTTTCAGGTGCCCGTTATGGCACACATTCGTTCCGTATTGGTGCAGCCTCTACAGCAGCTGCTTTTGGGTACTCGGGGGCTGACATACGCAGCATGGGGAGGTGGGGCTCACAGTGTTTTCAGTTTTATGTGCGCCCACTCCCGCCATGAGCACCAATTCAGTCACCTTACCTTCCTTTTTTCTCAATTTTGTTACAGACCCTGGGTGTCGTATTACACCGGTGACAGTATGGCTGGTGGGCCACAGCTATGTGCACAGGGCAGCGCGTTACGCTGCGGCGACAGAGTGGGGACCCCGACTGGGACTGGGTGACCACGCCAGTCTCGCATGGCATGGTAAGCCTGGGATGTTATGGCAGGAGCTGAGGCCTTTCCTTTTTTCTGGCCTGGGGGCTGACCCGCCTGACATTCTAATTATCCACCTGGGGGGCAATGATTTGGGCCAGGTCACCGGCTTATCGCTCAAGCATGCGATTTGCGAGGAACTCGCCTACTTGCACTATGTCTGGCCTGCCACAACCCTTGTTTGGTCTGACATTGTTCCGCGCCACTCTTACAGAGGGGGCGTTAACCTCCTTGCGCTTGACCGCGCGAGGCGTGCGGTCAACAAGGCGGTGGCGCGGTTTCTTACCACCAGGGCTTGGGGACGGGTTAGTCATCACCCCGATATTAGTCTGCAAAATTATGACCTGTATGCAGGGGATGGGGTCCATCTGTCGCGAGGAGGTATGGACCTCCTGTTGGGTGACTGGCGAGCAGGCCTGTTGACCGAGCTGACGGTCTGGGGGGGGGCGTCAGGTCTTCTGTGAAGCCCCTCCGTGTGGCGGGTAGCACTGGTAAGGTAAACAGTATGACCCACAAGTATCCGGCAGGTTCGCAATTGACTGGACAACACTAGACAGGAATAAATTAGTTAAACGTTGTCCGGTCAACGACGAACCAGGCGATGGGGTGATGGTGATTGCTAACCAGCATGCATCACCCCTGTGATTTCACGGATACGCGTCAGAGGGTGGGGTCATGAGTTAGTTATTGACTACGGTCAACAATTTGTTTGTTGTTGACAAACAAATTGATACAAATTGATACATTGTAACCAATTGCCGTTGGCAATTTTGGGGTGGTACCTTACCAGTGTTACTTCGGCCTGCTTGCCTTAGGAATTATGATTGGTCGTTTTACCAATACAAATTTATAATTCGGACTAGGGCATTGAATCAATAAATGTGGCCCTTTGCTGTTATCCACTTTCAATGTTGTCTGTGTCCGTTATTGGGGGGGTGCGCCTGCAATGCAAGCGCGGCGCCAAAATGGCCACCGCGCCCTTTGCGGGCCCCCCCCACAGGACAGAGAATCTGGGTAGTTAGGGGCGTGGCCACCGCCTTGATAAAAGGGGTGGCCACGAGGCAGCCGTGCTGCCATTTTGCCTCAGCGACGGAGCGGAGAAGTTTTTCCCCTCCACCCCCTCCCTAGTTAACAGTGTGATTATGGTCGCTTCGGGGCCGGGTGGGAATTTTTGGTTGGGACCCATATTGGCTTCGGGTCCTGGCTTTTTTGCCCACCCCACACTGTGGCTATGGTTTGATATAGGGGTCTTTCGCCATTACTACTGTTGACTTTGGTCACATGGGCGGGTAGCACTGGTAAGGTAAACAGTATGACCCACAAGTATCCGGCAGGTTCGCAATTGACTGGACAACACTAGACAGGAATAAATTAGTTAAACGTTGTCCGGTCAACGACGAACCAGGCGATGGGGTGATGGTGATTGCTAACCAGCATGCATCACCCCTGTGATTTCACGGATACGCGTCAGAGGGTGGGGTCATGAGTTAGTTATTGACTACGGTCAACAATTTGTTTGTTGTTGACAAACAAATTGATACAAATTGATACATTGTAACCAATTGCCGTTGGCAATTTTGGGGTGGTACCTTACCAGTGTTACTTCGGCCTGCTTGCCTTAGGAATTATGATTGGTCGTTTTACCAATACAAATTTATAATTCGGACTAGGGCATTGAATCAATAAATGTGGCCCTTTGCTGTTATCCACTTTCAATGTTGTCTGTGTCCGTTATTGGGGGGGTGCGCCTGCAAAGGGTTGTCATACAGAACAATCAATGCAGTTTTGGTGCCATAATGATGTCAGAACCCTGATTGGAATGGAACTAAATAATTGGTTTCATCAAAGAACACCTGCAGCTGGTCAGCCAACATCCTCTCAATGAGTTTGGCCATAAAAGGAAGTTTGGCTACAGGCCTCTAGTTGCCAAGGTTATCTGTAACCACATTTCCCTTCTTTAGAAGTAGGGGAATAGTTGTTTCTGTCAAGCTGGGGAGCAAAGATGAATTAATGATTTTATAAATGATCAAATAGATCAAATTGATGTTATCGTCAACCATTCAGAAATTTTGCCACAGATGACAGTGCACAAACTCCTAGCCTGTCTCATTGGTTGGACATCTGGAAGACCTATGTTACCTGCCCCAGCTGTAGAAGAGGTATACCATGGTAAGAGAATGTCTTCTCTAAAATGTTTGGAGAGCCAATACAGAGAAGATAAAAGGCTTCATTGGAACAGCAAATGTACTTGGAGTAAGTAGGTATTATTTAACTGGGAAACAAAACTCCACAGAGTCTTTCAGTGGACTTCATTGCCTCAGCAGAATTCCCCCCGCCCCCCCCCCCCCAAAAAAAAAAGCAAGCTAAAACTGCCAGAAAGATATATCCTGTTTTTCATAGCTGTTAATTCCTACCTCTCTGTTCCCTGACTGATATTTCTTAATAGGATATATACTTGCCAGACAAACTAAATAAATTACAGAAATCAAAATCCAGAGGAGAAAAGGCTGAGGCAAACAAGAGAATCAAGTAAATTTACAACTCTTACACAAGACAGTTGACATTGTAAAAAGGCCTATGAGAAATAGAAGGTCGTAATAAGTCCTTTACTTGGGGTCGCACACACTGCCCAAATTTAGCGCTTCCCCATTCCCTCTGTTTCTTTGTGGCCCAGGCTGAGGTGTTCTGCTGTCCTTGCATTTTAGCTGGCATGGACCTTGAGTCCAATTAAGCTGGTATTGGGAAAATGGCTTATCCGCTCCTAAGCGGAATGGTGGTAGCAGTTAATGTGGCAAAGCCGCAGTCTTGTTTATATATGCCAACTCCCAAACAACCACACAAACAGACAGAGAGGGCACAGCCCTGGGGGAAATGATACTGCATAAAAAGTAACTTCTACCTTCAAAGGTGGAATGTCCAGCCTATGAACTTTCCCAGACCTCAGAAAATGAAAGCAAACCTCCCTTCTGGGATTCTTGGTAGCAATCCCTCATCTTAAAATGTCCCCTTTGTGAGCTGCACCCCTCTCAAGGTTATGGTGGCATGAATGTACAGCCTTATTCCTGGCTTTGCTAACCTGTTATCAGTGTTCTGATGAAACTCCCCTTCTTCAGCAAAGACGCATCTCTGAAGCTGTCTTTTTGAAGCTTATTTGAAGTAAAATATTCATCCATAATATGCAGGATAAACATTGGGAAGAACTAATCTATTTCTATTCTAACTTAGAAAATAATAAAAGAGAAATTGGCTAAACTCATTAGCTTGTAAGGTGCGCACTTAATAGCCCTCATTTGAGATGTAGATTTTTCATGGCCTCGATTGAGAGTGACAAGGACTCTCGCCCATTTAGAAAAAGGCTTCTTCTGAGGCTAAAACCTTTTGGCCTTATATACCTTTTTTGCCTGCTCCTCACACCTTCATTTAGAATGTGAAAGATGTAAGATGTTTGATTGTTTTGGCTATCATCTTGTTGATTTCAAATTCTTAGGTGTTTGTTTATCACAATGTACCCACCCATTCCCGGGATTCCCCTTTGATTGGCATCCCTATTCTTAATCATGTGCTAATCTGTGGAGTGTGCTGGTATGTTAATGACACAAATACTTTCTCTTTCTGAGAGTTAGCCTTTCTCAACCTTTAAGAGAATCTTAAACTACAGTGTAAGGTAAAGGTTTCCCTTGCTCGAAAGCCAGTCGTATCCGACTCTAGGGTTCAGTGCTCATCTCTGTTTCAAAGCCAAAGATTCAGCAGTGTCCGCTTCTACAGACATTTCCGTGGTCATGTGGCAGGCATGACTAGACACCAGAGCACACGGAACACTGTTACCTTCCCACTGAAGTGGTCCCTATTTATCTGCTGTACTTGCAATTTCTTGCTTTCGAACTGCTAGGTTGGCAGGAGCTGGGACATAGTTGTTTTCCTTCTGTAACCACAATAGGCCACAATAGGCAGAGTTATTCAGAACCACAATAGGCAGAGTTATTCAGAACTCAGTCAAGTACCTGTACCATGGAAGTGGGGATCTCATTCATAAAATTTGTAAGGGACCACTAGCCCACTTACTTATTTTTACCATTTTTTTAAAAAAAGAGATGGCAAAGCTAGATCGAAGCTGATATAGTTGAATATATACTGATAGAAACCCAGATTTTTCTAGGTTAAGGAATATATGGAGAAATGTGTGCATTTTTAAATCTGTGATCATCTTCTTGGTCCCTTCCATTGGGAAGGGCATGATGTAGTTCTGTTTTAACAAGGAAAACAATGTAATTGATTTTAGCATTGCTCAGCACTGTGCCGTGACACTTGACAGGATGCTCACTTTTAAGCAGCACTGCCTAAATGCCAAAGCTAAAGTTAGTACAAGGAACAACATCATCAGGAAACTCACAAACTATAAATGGGGAACTCAACCATTCACACTGCATACATCAGCTTTTGCTCTGAGCATCTCCATGGCAGAGTATGCTACTCCAATATGGAGCACATCCACACATGCAAAACAAGTTGACATGACTTTTAATGAAGCAATGTGTACAGTATAGTGACAGGATGACTCAAACTTACCCCAGTTGAGAAAATAGATCCTCTTGTTGGTATCGCTCCACCTAAGATAGAGAGAGAAGTAGCAGCGGAGGCAGCGAGAACTAAGCAAGAAAATGACCCTTGATTTCTTCTGAATCAATATATACCTCAAGTCTACTGGCTCAAATGCAGGAAGAGCTTTAAGAACAAACATTCCTGATCAGGGATCCTCAATCTATGGCCCGTAGGCTGGATCCAACTCACAGCCCCAATCATCTGGCCTGCACCCTAACTCCAGCTGCTGCTGCCGCCTCAATCCTTGTCCCCTCTGCTTGGCTTAGTGTGTCCCTGCTTGTGCTCCGTAGCAGTGTGGATGATGTAAGGCTTTTGTAGGAGCCACTCTGGCCAAGCACATATTTTCCAGGTGCTGCTTTGGCCAAGCATGGGTAAGAAGGAAAGGCTGGACCCCTCCTTCACCCATGTCATGCAGCTCCTCCAGGATGGTAAGTAGGGAAGCGGTGTGAGGTGGAGTGGTGGATGGTTTGGGGTGGTCCCACCCTGAGCTCCCACCACTCCCCCCATTGCCGGCATGAGACCACCAGTCTGGCCCCTCAACAGTCTGAGAGGGCATGAACCAGCCCCCAGCTTTAAAAGGTTGAGGACCCCTGTTCTTGACAGTACACAAGACCAAAACCAAATTAGAAAATGGAGAAAGGAACTCAACAGACAAGGAATAATATTAAAGGAGGATATGGCTGAAGAACTTAACCTCCCCTTGGAGGATCCTGAATAGTCTGAGGGTTGAAGTCCCTAAATGCAAGACTAACATGCCCATGTGGGGGCTGTTGGCAGTCAACAACACACTGTGTAAATGTGAAGATATACAGAACCCGGCTCATTTACTGGTCTGCTGATTTCTGCCAGAAATATGTACCATTGAGGACTTAAGTTTGGCCAATGACAAAGCCAAGAAAGTGGCTTCATTTTGACAGTCCAAAGTTTGATCTGGACATGAAAGAAGAAAGAAAAACATAGTTTTAACAATTTGAATGGCTGTTTGGCTTCAATGAGATATAATTTATTTACAGCACTCTCTGGCTATAAACAGAGTTGAGCACTGCTCCCTAGAGTCCGATACGAATGACTTTCAAGCAAGGGAGACCTTTGCCTTTACTCTTTTACACCTAAATAAAATGCTCAAATTACACTTACCTATAGAATGACCCTGATTTTAAGAACAATATCTACATGCATATCACATGTTCTTGGTAGCATGGTTGCTGATATAGAAATTGTCTGGGAAGTCCACATTCTTCTTCTTTCATGTCCTGATCAGACCCTGGACTACCAAAATGAAGCCAATTTCTTCACTTTGTCATTGCCCAAATGCAAGTCCTCATCAGTGCAGCAAATGGCAGACCAGCAAATTGGCCAGACTTTGTCTCTCTCCACATTCACACCATGTGTTGTTGTCCACATTGGAGATGTTGCTAACTCCATGAGAATTGTCACTAGAGGTTGCAGCATAGCTAGGAACCATGTTCTTCTGCTTATTTGGTGTTCCAGAGAATTGGTTATGGCTTCAAATACAATGATTTTGCCTTCCTATCTGTTGGAGGCAAAGCAAGGTCTTTTGGGTGCTATTCCTCCTTGTAGTTTTTGTTGTTAAAAATAAATGGTATTCATTGTCTGTGTAAGTGCTAAGCTTTTGCAAAGAATGAAAGCCATAATGAATTTTTAAATTACTTTTTATACTTTATATAATTAAATTGTAAACAACCACATTTGACCAAAAATGAATCTGGAAGAACAAACAATAAGATTTTCTTCCTTTGATACTGCCACTTAACTTTGATAGTTCTGCCATGTAAGGAGACTGAAAGCCAAGATCAAATCATGTAGGTCTCCTTTGTGTTTATGATGCTAAGCTGCACTAGCTAGAAAATGTATTTTCATTTGTGTCGTCTGTACACACCAGAGCCCAGCTGCCAGCTCTTAAATAACAATCAGTCATGTCACAATTGTTCTTTCCTGTATTGTGTTTGTTTCTAGTGGACAAAAAAAGCAGATGTTCTTGTGAGATATTCAAGCTGCTTGAAATATTAAAAATTAAAAAAAACAAGAGACAGGGAGAAAAAAGCACAGGAAATAGAGAAATGAAAAACAAGAGGTAAATGGCCATCGGATGCAACCCAGGAAACCACCTTCTCCCCAGATTACTTCTACTTGAGATCTGCCATCAACATATTTCCTGTTCTGTAATTGAAACAAGCATAAGTATGTATGACAGACGACATCTAGTAGGACAGCCCCCTCATGGGAAGTATTTCAAACCAACTTTCACTCATAGCAACCTGATGGTGATTAAAAAACAAAACAAGAAGCTGCTGATTATATCAGACTCTTGGTCCACCTAACTCACTGGTATTAATTTTGATTGGCTGCAGCTTACCAAGTATTCCAGGCAAGAATCTTTTTGTTTGTTTGTTTGAAAAAAGTGCTATGATGGAAAAATTCCCCATTTTGGGTGGTTTACAATATTATAATATGATGATGCAATTTGTTGGCTCCATGGAAGTGGTGGGTCATTCTTTTGACTTTGTTTGGTCGGCAGCACTGAGAGGTGATTTGGGGGGTATGTGAGGTTTCTACCAATCCCATTGTCATAGTGAGATTGATTTCTGCTTCAATTTAAGGTGGAGATGGCATCCTGCCTTCATGGGGAGCAAGGACCTATTGTACAATCTAATGGATCCAGTTGGTTTCCAGAAGATCTTGGTGTTTTTTTAAAAAAAACAACACACATTTGCTGATAATACTGTCAAGACTCTAGTGGAAAATTGGTATTCAGAAGTCCCCAGGGTCATAAATGATTGCTCTTAAACACTTTATCCAGGTCAGGGCTTGTCCTTCCCTATGGTCCTTGCCATGGTTTGAGAGCTCTAGAAGGAGGCTTGAGAGCAAAAGGAGAAAAGTTCCCATGAATGATATCTTGGCCACTGTTAAGAAATGTACCATGAACTATGTCAATTCTTTATTGCAAGTTCAATCAGCACAGAGAGCTGTTTAGAATTGCTAGAAAGCTCATGGGTCAGAATTGTCCAGGCAGACTCTATCCAAGTATCAACAATTGTAATGCATTGGTACTGCATTTTAAAAATTAGATCAACATCATCTGTAGGGACTTGGATTCCAGAGTTAAATCAATAGATCAGATGGAGATGTACAGGGCACTGTCTAGTCCATGTTTATTAGCTCAGTTTCAACTTTAATATCCCATAAAGTCTCCAGGATGTTCTCTGGTTGCAGAGCTACAACTTCTTTACTAGATCCTTGCTCTTCATGGCTCTTGAAAGCTGCCAGGGAGGGCTTGACAGGTTAGGTTAGGTTAGGTAAATTGTCAACAATTGTGAAATTGTCTTTAAAATTTGGAGGCAGTTATTCGATGCATCCTGATGCAGCCCAATTTGCCCACCAATGATTTTAACAACTGTTGTCCAGTTGCCAACTTATCATTTCTATACAAGCTAGTGGAGAGGGTCGCAGCAGACCAGTTGAGATAATCCCAGGAGAGGACTATTTGCCTTGATCTATAACAGTCCAGATTCGGAAGAAAAACAGCAACAGCAGAGAAAGCATGGAGACATCAGCCCTGTCTCATCAGCTGCCTCCCCCCCTCTTTTGGTTTTCCCACACAAACTAGCATTTGGTATGATAAAAGTACTCTAGAAGCATTTAAAGTAGAAAAATATATCTTTATAGTTACAATTTGTAGTTAAAGTCACAAATTTTAAAAGTGGTGGAATGGAGTCTCTGCATGCTTGCTGTTTGGAAGATGGTCATAGGATAAAGAGGGACTATTAACAAAATAATGGAAGGAAAATCAAATAGGAGGAGTGGTGGGGCTTACATCAAATGCCAGAGGTGGGGAAATAACTTTACCAATCAGGTTTGTGGCAAAGGATAAACACATTAGGCTGTCAAGCCCCCTCCCACTGAAATCTAGTGTTAGTCCATGCAAGGTTGCAATTATCTGAACAGTCTGACCTTACTTGGCTTTTGAAATTAGGCAAAACGTGTTGTGTTCAGGGTTTATGTTCCAATATCACTAGATACACATCTTTCTCCTTGAAGCAAATAAACAACAGAGGAAAATTAAAATTAAAATATTATGTTCAAGATACTTCTCCTCAGGGCTGGCTTAACTTATTTTGTCCCTGGAACTTGCATTTGAAAAAAAATCTTTAAAAACCCTTAAATAGTTGTTAATAAATTAAATACTACAAAGTAATTTTTTAAAAAAAATCTCAATTTAGAAACAATTTTGTCTTGTGGCTTGCAATATATCAAATAATACTTTCTATAGCTATGGGCAGAAAAGAATTTCATCAGGGTTAATGGTCTTGTGGGAAGTAACATTCTCACACCACCTGAAGCTCATTGTGAGACAATTTCCCCAGAGAATTTTCATCTACACAAGTATTTAGATGTGCAAATTTAAAAATTCAATTAGACTAACTAACAATGAATAATTGGAAAAGAAAAGCCACAGAATTGAGAAACATTGCGTAATGTAAGTAAAAATGTGAAGATAATGATGTGCTTTAGAAAAATTTGCATTCAAAAAGCCCTCTTGCATTTGACTGTGGAAAAAATGCAGTGGGTTGCAATCAGCTACAAAAAGAAAATGCATATGGGAGTTGAGAGAGAGAAAAGAAAATCAAAATAATGAGATAGATAAGAATGCTCACTTATGAATATCTACAATTTAAGACAGAGGTCCATGGCTGAGGAAAAAAGAAGTGGCAAGCGTAAATCAGCTTGGTAAAGCTTATTTGGAGCAATGCTCATTTTTTAAAAAAATATATTATTTCCCATATACTCTTCTTTAAATGTTAATGATCAACCACTTTCTGCTGTCAGGCATTTTATTCTTATTATTGATTCCCCTTTTCAGTCTCAGATGTAGACATGTTTCACTCGACCTATACCACTTATGCTCTTTGCAGGTTCAATTGCTGCTATTTTGGGCTTGTTTGCTGAACTGTCATATGACCTCCCTCCCTGCAAACAAATCTAATCACTTGTTACTAATAAAACTCATGGATTAAAAAAGGATTCATTGCTTTGTGTAGCATAATAGCTCCATTACTGTTTATTGAAAATACTTTGATGAGAAACCACCCACCCTGCTCCAAAATGAGATAACATGGCGGGGTAATATCCTTTAATCCCTCCAGCTTTTATACAATATCACCATTGCTGATGGTCAGTAAAGGTAATGTCAGCTACAAGAAGGCATACTCTGAACAATAAAAACATTTCCTGTCATTTGATAGTAAGGTAAAGGTCTTCCTTGATCGAAAGCCAGTCCTATCTGACGGCTCATCTCCACTTAAAATCAAAGAGCCAGCACTGTCTGCATCTGCAGACATTTCTGTGGTCATGTTACAGACATGAATAGACACCAGAGCACATGGAAGTGGTACCTATTTGTCTATTTGCAATTTCTGGCGTTCGACCTGCTAGGTTGGCAGGAACTGGGAGAGAGACATGCACTCACTCTGTTGTGTGGCACTCAGGTCTTGAACTGCTGATCTGCTGACCTTCCAGTCATCAAGTTCAGTGTCTTAACCACTAAGCCACCACAGTCCTTTTATTTGATGTTAAAGAATAAAAAAAATGGTTGTTAGCCTCTAAAGGAGTGGCTCGCAACCATTTTTTTGACCATGTCTTACCTAAGCATCTTTAAAATCGTGATCCATGAAATATAATTCTTATTATTCAAAAAGTGAACTCCTATTCACGCGGAGGAAGCTCAAAAGGCCATTAACTTTGTCCAACTCCTTCTCGAACTGCCCCTCCCACCGGATAAAAATCAAATTTACCCCCTGTGCAATGTGCTCCCACGTAAGGAACCAAGGTTATAAAGGAAGGGCTGTGTGACAACCTGGAGCCATTGTTTACTAAATCTGTATTTAATGCAGATCAAATTACACTAAATGTTAGTGAAGAATCACACATATTTTGTGGGGCTGGAGGGGAAGACATAAACAAAAAGTGGTCAAAAAAGTGAAGCTACATGGAACTGAGAGTATGATAAATTATGTCATAATACAACTGAAAGCAACAACTCTTTTGCATTGAGATTTTTTACATGATGGAACATCAGACCTCTCATACCATTCTACTGGATGCATTATAAAGGACTCACAAGTGGTCTTGTTATAGTATCCTTAGTGACAAATGCCACGAAGATCCTTGGCTCTGCATTTTTCATGATCTTTTTGCCCACTGAATTAATGTGTGTGCTTTACCCTGTCTAAGATGACGATTTCAATAAGGGGGAGGACACTTTCCTCACATACCAACTACATTGGAATGTAAGCATGTTAGCCTCGGGGATTGTAAGAAATGAATCCTAAAATGTGATGGGCATGTCATCATTCTTTCCATTTATCATCACATAGAATCTCCGGTTCGGAAGGAAGCTCCCAATGACCCTAGAAAGCTTACTATCTCTTGTAAGATTATTTATTTTAAGGAGCAGTATCCTATGACTGACAGTATTGTACATTGTAGTTATATCAATGAAAGCCACGCCCATAATTAGCTTTCTTTAAAACCATCCTCAATGTGCTGTTCATAGTTTAAATTTTTTTTTTGAAAAGTAGACAGCAGTTAGTCTTTAAAGTGCTACAATATTTTTTGTTTTATTTTGTTTACTCTCTGATATGTTCAATGTGCTGTGCAAGATTAAGAATTTGACCACAGTATGACCATCCGGCCTGAAGTCTGCTTGCTCCTTCTTTATATTTCCATCAATAAATTCAGAAATATGATTGAAGATCATTCAATTCAGTGCCTTACAAAGTTGGCAAAGAAGTGACACTGTTTGGTAGATTTGTTGGGTTATCTGGGTCTTCTCTGGGTTTTAATAAAGCAACAACCCTAGCCTGTATCCACAATTTAGGAATTTTTAAACTTGTCTATGCAGTTGTTCATTAATTGCAGAAGCCATTCCAAAGTGTGAGGACTAAACTGCATTATCTGCTCTGTTTTTATGTCATTTACAGCTGCTGCTTTATTTTGGTTTCAGGCTGTTATAGCTTCCTCCAAATCATATGCCATAAAAGGGGCATTAAGCAATCCTCCTTCTTGTTCCTCTGTTCAGTTGGCTTGCTCCTTCATCTTTTTGCCTTGCATTTTCCCATTCTTCACCAACTGACTAGCTTCTTAGTCTGGTATTACCTCATTATAGTTTTGCTGTGGTTGGGTTAAATCTCTACCTAAAAGAGTTTCCAAGTTCTTCTACTGTTTGGCTTCATATCCAGGTTCTTGACCCATCAACTCACAACAGGAAATTTCACCCACATATACCGTTCTCTGCAGCAAATCCCAGTCAAGCAATAAACAATATCCATTGGAGCCTAATATCAAACAAAATTCACTCTTAAACTCAAGTCAGTACTTCACTCACCATTCTGGTAACCTGGCTACACAAAAAGCACAAGCAGCAGGTGAGTGAGGATTCGGGCCTCACACACAATTGGCAGCTGAGTACAAAATGACTGGGGGTGGGGGGAATATATTTTGGAAAAGTGCTCTGTTCTAGCAATGTAGTTTAACCAAACATGTGAGGGAAAGGTGTGTGCTAACCTCACCTAGCAATATATATGCTTGCTTGTCTCATCTTCACCATCAAGACATTACCAAGTTATTACCATTATCTCATGGAAAGGCTAAGGTATTCTGTGGATCTCACAACAAGAGAAAAGAACTCAAGTGAGAAGGATCTTTTTGTACAAAACAGGAAAAATACTGAAAATAACACTTCAATGCCACTAACTTCTGGGTGCTAATATAGATGATGGAAAGTTGTCAAGGCTAATGCACTAGTGAATGGACTCTGAAGCAATGGGAGAATGTGTAGTTCTGTTTTAATAATCAGCCACAGTTCTTTCCTTGAAATCAGTCCCTATGAGCTTTACCTCTCAAAGGGAAAGGACACTAATTTTGAACAGGTTACAGAAATAATAGAGACTTTACAGAGGAAAAACAACACCCATTGTCTTGTTCTGTCTTGTGGGTGAAAAATCTTGCAGTGCTAGAATAAAGAACTGGGAAACTGCTATTTTTACATCCTTAGCCTACAGTTCCTCTATCCACCTTCTATTTCTCTTCTCATACAAAATGTGACATTCTAAAGATAAGCATCTTTTCTATGTGTGAAGCCTCTTACTTACTGTTCTGAATTATACAAAGACTCCGTCCATTTAGCGGGTTTGCCTCTTCCAAAAATTGCCTTCCACATGTGGAGAATGATGAAAACATGCACGAAAATGGTTTGTGTTTCTATTGAAACTTGATAATACCTACATAGGGGTGAGGTCTGTTTGGTGTCAAAAGACAACTACAGCTGTTCTACTGTTAGCAATTCATAGACAACTGCAGGTGTTTTCTTCAGAGCACATATTTAAAAGCAGCTGCAGGTGATACATTTCTAGTTATATCAGGCCACTAGAAAAAAAATCATACCATCAGCAAGCTTCCATGAATTTTTGATCACTTCTTCAGGCTGTACAACAATTGTGGAAAGTGCACAAAATTAATATAGATAAAAGCCCCAACATTCATGGCAGATGTTTGTGCCTGGCATGCTTCTTAAAGAAACGTTAGTGATCTGATAAAGATACCACCTGCATTTGTATTACGTAAAGACCATGTGGTTCTGTTCATTATTTCTGTCATCTCAGGTACCTTCCACTGTTCTGCATAGTGTGTATACTATTTAGTGTTAAGTTGTATGTTTATAATAGTGACTCTAATATAGTTTCAAGGTAAGCATAATGTTTCCATGAATCTCTCCTGTTATTTCTAAACTGACCATTGCAACCTGTCATATTTGCATTTCTTTGACCTTACTCTTTTGCTAGAGTCTGGCCGGACAGCACGCTATGGCAGGGGTGTTCAAACTATGGCCCATGGGCTGGATCTGGCCCACAGGCCATAGTGACTGGCCTCCTGAACCACATGACTGGCCCACGGCACAAAAAGTTTGGGCACCCCTGCGCTATGGTAATGGAGCAGACCATACAGCTAGCAACTCAAAGCCAAGTGTTGGGTGGAGGTAAACAATTTGACTCCCTAAAGGGGCCAATGGCTATGGGCAGATGAGCCCCTTTAGGTGGGGTAATGGTCACTGGAAACCATCATTTAGGGCCCAACGGCAAAATGAGCAGAGGAGGAACCACTTCACTATTTTGATTCCCAATGGTCATGGAGGTGGAAGAGGCCATGCCAGATGGACTAGCTGTGAATGCGCACCTTGTTAATATCCTCAAGGTTGTGGCAGTCCATTGCAGTCCCGGTGTTAAATCCTGCATATTTCATTCATATGTGCTGCAGGAGATGGCTCTGTGATCACAGTGTGTGAGTCACTTCATTGCAAGCTGGGATCTACCTTAAACAAATTCGCACCAATGGCATTTTTCCTGTTTGTCATTCTTCTTTCAAAGTCCAATGGCAATGGGATAAGGATGGTGGAGGTAGATTTTGGGTGAAAATGAAGCCTCTAGTTTGGACCTACACATTGGCAGCAGCAGTAAAATGATTTCCAGGAAAAATTATACAACGATTATTTTGCTGATTAATAATAATTTCATGTCAGAAATTGTTCTGGGTTGACAGGATTTTTACAAGAGAAACTCCACTCAGGGGATGCCTAAATGAGGCTCCTTTCATGTCCCCCAAAAGCTGGGACAGAGACAGGAGCTCAATCTGTCATGCAGTACCCGGGTCTCGAACTGCCGACTTGCTGGCCTTCCAGCTAACAAGGTGAACTTCTTAACCACTGAGCCACCATAGCCCCACTTTTGCTGATTGAGGCAATAAGTATAGCTGCTGGGGTTTGAAGAACAAGACATTGAGCTGCTTACCCTCCTGCTATGCCCACCACTAATCTCCCACCTTCTCCCTGCCTGTCCTCCCCAAATCTCAATAATGTCTGCCTTTCCTCACCTTCTGCAGCTCCCATTCTTCCTGGCTTCCGCACTTGTTAGCCTGTCTTTGTGGAGAGAGGCCTATTCATCCTTGGTTGTGTATCCATAGAGTACCGGCTGTATGTGTTGGAGTGTGCCACTCCAGGAATTAGTACCTGACAGTGCAACATATTTTGTGCTTCTTCATCTTGGCAGATCTCTCTTTCTTTCTGTGTGTGCATGTGCCTGTGCACATGTAGGAGCATGCTCCTTACCTGAGTAGAGGATATTGAATAATTCAGTTTCAGCAACAAACTTTCTCTTGCATTTTCCTCCTGAGGGGTTTTCCACCTGAGTGGCCAAAATAGCCTAAGGTGCTATTACACTATTAAATTAAAATAGCCTAAGGCACATGCCCCACAGGGGGGAAATTTGATTTTTAAAGGGAGCAATTAAAGAATGAGTTATTAAAGTTAATGGCCTTTTAGGCTTCCTCCATGTGAATAGGAATTCACTTTTTGAATAATAATGTCATGGGAGTGGGGGTCATCAGGATTTTAGAGATGCTTAGGTGGGGCTTGGTCAAAAAAAAAAAGATTGGGAACCCCTGCACTGGAGACTTAAAGAGATGTCATTTGTTCCTATGTCTCAGGTAACCCAACACTTTTGACTAGTCTTAGTTCTTAACCTCCCACTTTTAAGTTGCAATAGACAGAGATGAAGCATATTAAAAAAAACAGTTAAATGATGGGACAAGTGACTGAACACATGCAGCAAATTGCTCAAACACATGCACACAACCAACTAATATTTGCAGTATAATTTCCTTTCTTTGTTTCTGTTCATCACACCCAATTGACAGAGCATTTTCTGGCTCAATGAATCTATTATTGGCAAAAATAATGGAGGGGCTTAAGTGATATTGAGTGTGTAAAGAGCACCCTGGTGATTGAATCCACCATGAAAGAATGATTTAATATATTAATAGAGTAGGAAGTGAAGCTGAACAAAATTTAAAATGACAGTGCTCCTTTTATTTTATTTTTTTCATTTTCCTTCTTTTTTGTCATAAATATAACTCACAGCACTTATATTTGGAGCACTTAGTTCATGAGGTAAACTTTTCCATGTGTCGTTTCATCAATGTGTGCCAGTTCCATGATTTCTTAATGATGAGCCAAAAATATGTCTGAACGTATTTTCTAAATAATGTGGGATTTAGAGTCTGGATTACATGTTGTAAAACTACTTTCATGCTTTCATACTATGTACTGTTTTTCATCCATAGAATTAACAGGATGGTCCATTAAAGAGCTGATATAAACAAGCTTCCTTTCCATGTTATATAAGGTGCTTCTCTTTTGGAAAAGCCATACATTTTAGAGAAGACATTCTTGTTCATATTAAAAACAAAGCAGCTCTTTGTAAGAAGCTTTTACTGTAAGTACTATTTTTTTCCCTCAAGAAGAATTATTTTCATCTCAAAATTTGCTTGTATATTGCCTGCTAATTAAGAAACAAGATATAGCAATAGGTATTATTAGACGTTTCTGAGTGGTTGGTTTCCTTGGAAATATGTGGAGGGATAGGTGGATATGTAACAACTTTTTTGCTTCATTGCCTGATTCATTCAGGTAATTCATTAACTTCCCCTGCTAGATTTATGTACAGGCTGTGACAGCTTAGTGTACATACAAGCCCCTCAGATTATGATGAGCCTCTTAAAACAATATATGTAAAAAATAATGAGTGAAGCTGTGTGGAATTTCTTAAATGAAATTTACAGCGATTCAGCATGTCCGAATCTGTCTGTGCTTGCCTTTTTGTTGCATTAATTACTTGAAAAATGCAATACTATTAGTAACAGCCTATACTTCTGCCTTCTCCTGAGCATTGGGTTCATCCCCTAGGTTCCCACACACATATGTATGGACATCTGCAAAGAAATGAAAACCTATCTGTGAGCATGTGCTTCAGGTCAGGCATTGGCTGGGCCACTGGGACAGGGGGATTCATCCTGCTGCAACCTCACCTCTGGTGCCCTGGGGCACAAATAATAATTTTATTATTATTTTATTTGCCCAGCACCCTGCACTTTAGATTAAGCCATTGCTCCAAGCTCCCTCCTTCAGCTTGGAGCAATGGTTTATTCTAAAGTGTCGCATGCTGGGCGGAGCAAGTGAGTGGCGGTGACCACGTGGTTTCCAGGGGAGCCTTCTCCCCTGTTCCTTGGTTGCTGCCTCTCACCTCTGTCCAGCACCCTCCAATGGTGCTCAGCACACCCCTGCTTCAGGTAAGCTTCCATGTAACCAAGGATTGTCTTTGGCAGAGCATGGAGAATATGGTTGTTGTTTTTTTAGTATGGTTCTTGCTCTCTAGGAAATAAACCAGTCTGACTTCTCATGAGTTAAGTACATTTCATCAGACACAAGATCTGTTAAGATGATTTCCAAATGAAAGCATCTAGAACATGCTCCCTTCAAGTCCTCTTGCAACTTGATCCTGCTCACTTGCCTTCTCAGTTTTTAGCAAAATTGCGACAAGGAAAAAAATTGCAAGAAGAACTCAAGTATGGGCTATTAAATGGAGAAGTCAACCCCCCTCCCCAACAAGAACCAACTAATCTGAAATGCAGAATTTGTCCACAGTCATATCAAACACCAACTGTTTGATTTTTCAAGCAGTGACAAAATGAGAGAGGAAGGTAATTTACCAAGATTGCTAGGCAGTCCCAAACCACCCAAATGGATCTGAGAAGGAGTGCCAGGAAACACCTGCTGACCGATTATGCCAACCAGCAAGCTGACTGAGCAATGAGAAAAAAACAGCAGCATGAATGGGGATAGGGTGAGCTATTGAGGTCACCCCAGCTCTCTACTTTTTCTTTGATTTGTTCCCATGCGGGCTGAAAACAGTGACACAGGTGAGTGGAGATGTACAAATATACTTTGCAGACAACCACAATAACATGTACTATGGAGGCTTTACGAGGGAGTAGCCATGGCATATATCCAGGATAGAACCCATGACTTTCTACTAAACCCATATTCTAAGGTGCCTCTGTTCCACCTCCTCCCAAAAATTCATAAATATCAGACTCCTGATGGCTTAACACCTGGGAAACCTAATGTAGTCTCTATTGGTTCTTTGTTAGAACCCATTTCCCAATATTTGAACTATTTCATCAATCCATTCTCACAAAAAACAACTTCATTTATACAAAATACTACTGATTTCATCTCCCAGGTCGAGGTCATCCTCACGGACTCAATATGGAAATAGACTATACATGTTTTGTGTAATTTTCTCTGTTTGCTATGCAGCTGTTGTTTGTCTGAAATGCTTTATATATGAACTCGTTTAGTTACACCAGTGGTTCCCAAAGTGGGCCCTACACCCGACAGGGGACTTCAATTCCCAGAAGCCTAAGTCAGTATATTGGCTGATCAGTGCTTTGAGGAATTGACTTGGGCTTCTGGGAAATGGAGTCCAAGAACCAAAGTTTGGGAAACACTGAGTTACATCCTTGATGTCTGTTGACAATGAAAGAAATTACTCATGAGGTCTGGGATGCATTTAAATACTGAAATAAGAATAATAAAATAAATTATTGATATATGTAATTCGATACCTAAGAATAACTGTGGATGATACAGGTAACTTTTTTACTGTATTTCCAATTTTTTCTGTGGTCTGGTTATTATGAATCTGAGGTCGATTTATTGTAAATAGTGTAAATAGTGTAAATAGTACTATGTATATGTGTATCTTTGATTGTTAGTGATTAGATTTTTGTTTCTGTATAGATCCCTGATGAAAGGCTTTACCTTGAAAATTCCACTTATTGAAAGGAATTTGGATCTGTTATGTTGGATTATACTTACCTTTATGAAATGGAATGACACCTTTTGATTTTTGGATTAAACGAACCTTTATTAGCAATTGCCAGCTTCAAGCGGTTTCTCTCTTTCTGCATTGACACTCACCGTTTAGCCCCCCTCATCTTCTTGCCTCCTCAGTGCGGACATGATTTCTGCGAGCGGCACTACATCCACGTCCCTTGGGAGAACGAGGTGGGTTGCCAGCTCAAGTGTCTCAGAAATGCACTGAGCGAGGAAGCAGGAGCACTTCTGTTCTTCTTCAGTGATCTTCTGCGAGACCATTGCATGGCTGTTGTGTAGACATGCAGTTCAGCTGCTCGACATTAGCGCAGCTGATGGAGCTCACGTGGCTCCAATTCACCCAATGAGTAACTAACGCAGGAAACCTTCCCGCCACAGGTGAAACAATGTCAGTGATGCATTACGTCAGAAGGACGTCACCTGGACTGTAACCAATAGGCGCTTTCGGGGCAAATTCAAATGTACTGTGTGCCATATATAAGGAGGCAAGGCTCTACCATTGCCTCATGTACAGATTGACCATGTTACAATAAAGTACTGTTTAGCCCACCTGCCGGCTCGTGTGCAATCAAATTGGCGATGAAGGTGGGATAATGGTGTCCCACAGGGTCACCCTACCTCCGTTCGATACCTCCCAGCCGGAGTCATGGGATTTCTACAAGGAGCAGTTCCTATCCATGATGGATGCAAAGATCATGGGCGAAGCACAATGGCGAGCCTGCCTACTGGCCCAGTGTGGGTTGCCAACCCTGGAGTTGGCAAGGAACCTCCTGATGCTGAGGGTACTCAAGATGGTACCACTGGCCGAAATCCTGCAGGCACATTTTCACCCAAAGGTATCTGTGTTCCCAGCAAGATTGGCATTCAGCCGGTGAGAACAATGGCCTGGAGAAACTGAGGCGGAGTACGTAGCTGCGCTGATGCTGGCGGCTGTTCCATGTCGGTGGGGAGCCTTCCTGGCCAAGGCCTTGCGAGACTGCCTCCTACTCAGCCTGCAGGATGAAGAGGCTCAGCGGAAGTTGTTAGCCCAAGATGAGGACATCACGTTCAAGCAGATCTTGTGGGCTGCACAAGCTGGTGAGGCGGTAAAAGACGGGGTACGGGCATGCAGGACAAGGTCCACAGCCCTGGGAATCTCAGCGTCCATGGTGCAAGCCCACCGCTGTTCGTCACCACATGCACGAGAGTCAAGAGCTGCGGTGGCTGCCGCGACATCCTCTTCAGGCTCCGGTGAGAGCAAGAGCGAACCAGAGGTCCAAAAAGTGAGAAAAAGGCCATCAGAAAGGAGAGACACCACCAAAGCAAGCCGGAGCTGCAAGGGGTGTGGAGGCTCACACGACCAGAAGAAATGCCCATTCAAAAAGGCAGAGTGCTACAACTGCGGATGGCTGGGACACATAGCGAAGGTGTGCAGGCAACACAGAAGTCGAAACCCTGACCAGACCAGCTGCTATGGTCGGAAGGACGAGGCCATCGGAAAGGTGCATGCAGGGGGACACCGTGGTGAGACGTGTGTCGGACTGATGCACCCTTTTTTTGTGAAGGTACTGTTGAAGGGGGTTCAGGTAAAGATGGAGGTGGATTCTGGGACTGCCTATTCCATAGTTTCACAGACAGAGTTCCTGCAAATACCCCCTAGGGACCGCCCCAAACTGAGACCCCTCAGGATGAACTTGCGGGACATTTAAGGTAACTACATTCCAACCCTGGGGGTGAGAGATTTCACCATACGTTTCAAAAACTTCACAAGGAAGCTGCCCCTAGTGGTTCTTAAGGGGGGGTCCAGTAGTCTTCTGGGGACTCAGTGGTTCAAACTGCTGGGCATTGCACTGACTGGCATCAATGCCGTCCGGGCTGACCCTATTCAGGATGTGTGCAACGCACATCCTGCTGTTTTTGAAAAAGGACTTGGAAAGTACAGGGGGCCTCCAGTGGACTTTGATATAGACCCTTCCATTCACCCCGTACGGCTCAAGCCACGAAGAGTCCTTTTTGCACTAAAGGACAAAAATGAAGCTGAACTGGACAAACTGGTGGGTCAGGGGATTCTGGTTCTGGTGGACTCCGCAGAGTGGGAGACACTGATTGTGACTGCCATGAAATCTAACGGGGAGGTTAGAATTTGTCCTGATTACAAGTGTACTAATAATAAGGCCATTCGCCCCAACGCCTACCCGGTGCCGGTAGTTAGCCATTTGCTGGCCAAGTTACACAGGGGTAAATGCTTTGCGAAGTTGGACTTAGCACAGGCTTATCAACGGTTGCACCTGTGGCAGCAGCTGCCCAGACGATAGTTACGCACAAGGGTGTGTTTAAGGTGACACGCCTCCAGTTCGGCATGAACTCAGCTCCCGGGATATTTCAGGCACTTGTAGAACGCCTCTTAAAGGTCTCCCCGGGGTCCTGCCATATTTTGACGACATGTTGATAACAGCTGGAGATGAGTCAGAGCTAGCCCAGAGGTTAGATGGGGTACTATCCATTTTTGAGAGGGCTGGGCTACGCCTGAGAAGGGACAAATGTGTGTTCTATGCAAATGAGGTTGAGTTTCTGAGGTTTTGAATCACCCCCAATGGGGTAAAACCATCAAAATCCAAGGTTGTGGCAGTACAAAACGCCCCCAGACCAGCCGCTAAACCAGAGCTGCAGTCTTTCTTAGGGCTCCTGAACTTCTACCACTCCTTCCTCCCATGGAAGGCATCCGTGGCAGAGCCGCTTCACTGCCTGCTGAAGGAGGATGCAGTCTGGCGGTGGGGAGGAGGATCAGGAGCGAGCGTGCAATGAGTTAAAGTGGCTCCTCTCTTCCGAGGCGATATTAACTCATTTCGACCCCAGGAAGCCCGTAGTACTTGTGTGTGATGCCTCTCCAGTGGGGGTGGAGGCTGTCCTCTGCCACATGCTCGAGAATGGGAGTGAGGCACCAATTGTGTTCTACTCAAGATCCCTCTCGAAAGTTGTTATGTATGCATGTACAATGTTACTTTAAATATATGAATGTAACCAGTCCACAATCACAATGTATCTCAGCTGTTAAGGAACGCGAGCAAGCCGCCCATAGAGGGCAGCTGCGAGCGTTCAGTCTCACATGGTCCACATTGCCCAAATCACGAACAGCCGCGGGAATTTCCCCACATGATCAGGAGCTACAGAAAACAACTGCAGAAGAGAAAACAACTGCAGAAGAGAGGCGTGACCTGGGCGAGGCCACGCCGGTAGCAGCCTATAAGCTACCGTGCAACAAGATTCAAATGTATTGTGTTATGGTATATAATGAGATGTATCTCCCCCATTACCTCATGTTCGTGCTGAGCATCAATGAATAAACCTGTGATAGTCCTTCCTGCGACTCCTTCTTTGTCTTCCGTGCAAGACACTAAATTGGCGACGAAGGTGGGATCGATGGCGAATCCCAAGGTCAAGCCGTACCAGTTCGATGTCAGCGAGCCCGAACAATGGGAGCTCTACGAGTGCCAGTTTCGGCACACCATGGAGGCTGCAGGCGTCGACGCCGCCGCGAAGATGCGCTCCCACTTCCTGTCTCAGGTGGGGCCGGCCACGCTGCGGATCCTGATGACCCTGGTGGCCCCCCGAAAGGTGGACGAGGTGCCCATCGACCGTATCCTGGAGAGGCTGCGTGAGCACTTCCAGCCGCCCGTCTCGATCTTCCCAGCCCGGGTCGCGTTCCACAGGCGAGACCAGCGACCGGGCGAATCCGTGTCTGCCTACGCGGCGGCCCTCAGGCTTGCAGCGGTGCATTGCCAGTGGGACGACCTGGACCAGGCCCTCCGTGACCGCATGCTGTGCGGCACGAGGGACGAGGAGCTTCAGAGGAGGCTCATGACCCGCGACCATCGCCTCACGTTCAACGAGGTACTGCGGGAGGCGCAAGCAGCCGAGGAGGCCAGGAGCAGCATCCGGCTATTCAAGTCTCAAGGGGCCACGTCCGAGAGGGCCAAGTCACCAGTGCAGGCAGCCCGGCGGACACCAGCGAAGACGGCCTGGCGGGCCCCCAAGCCGCCTGCCGCCGCACCAACGTCGTCCGAGGAGTCCTCCACGACAGCGGATCCCTACTCCAGCGAGGACGACGATGTCCAGAGGATCAAGAAGCGAGGTGAGAAGCGGCAGACCCGAGAACGGCAGGACCGCCGCTGCAACGGTTGTGGGGCGGCCCACGACCGCACGAGGTGTCCGTTCCAGAAGGCCGAGTGCCACAACTGCGGCCGAAAGGGACACATCGCATGAGTATGCAGGCGCAGGCGAGTCGAGGACAAGGGCAGTTCCAGCCATTCCCAGACGCACCAACGAAAGGTGGCCGGCACCAGGAAGGTCTCAGCCGGCCACAGCGAGGAAGGCGTGAACCGCGTGGGCCTGGAGCACCGGCGGTTCTTCATAGAGGTACTGTTGCAGGGGGTCCCAGTGAGGATGGAGATAGACTCGGGGTCTTCTTATTCCATCCTGTCCCTAAAAGAGTTTATGCGCATTCCCCCAGAGAAATGGCCCAAACTGCGGGCAATGAGATCCAATCTACGGGACGTGCAGGGAAATGGGATCCCAGTGTTGGGGGTGGGGAACTTCAAGGTGAAGTTCAAGAACTACTCCGAGAAACTGCCCCTAGTGGTCCTAAAAGGGGGGAGGTGCTGCCTTTTGGGAACGCAGTGGTTTGCTCCCCTGGGGATCGAACTGTCCGGCATTAACGCCATCGAGACTGACCCAATGCGGGACGTGTGCGACGCACACCCGGACATTTTCAAGAAGGGGCTCGGGAAATACAAGGGGCCCCCGGTTTCCTTTGAGCTGGACCCAGAAATCCGGCCCATCCGCCTCAAGCCAAGGAGAGTGCCCTTCGCCCTCAAGGACAAGATTGAGGCGGAACTGGACAAATTGGTGGGGCAGGGGATTTTGGTTCCAGTTGACTCGGCGGAGTGGGAAACGCCGATCGTTACAGCCCTCAAGTCAAATTGGGAGGTCAGAATTTGTGCGGACTATAAATGTACGATAAATAAGGCCATTAGGCCAAATGCATACCCGGTGCCCGTGGTCAGCCATTTCCTGGCCACGCTACATGGGGGGAGGTTTTTCGCCAAGTTAGATCTGGCCCAGGCGTATCAGCAGCTCTCTGTAACCCCGGCTGCTGCCGCCGCGCAAACGATCGTAACGCACAAGGGGGCGTTTAAGGTAACGCGCCTTCAATTTGGCGTGAATTCGGCCCCCGGAATTTTCCAGTCCCTCGTGGAACGCCTTTTAAAGGGGCTTCCAGGCGTCCTCCCATACTTCGACGACGTGTTGATAACAGCGGGGAGCGAATTAGAGTTAGCCAAGAGGCTAGATGGGGTTCTCTCAGTGTTCGAGAGGGCAGGACTTCGATTGAGGAGGGACAAGTGCGTATTCTTCGCGAGGGAGGTAGAGTTTCTAGGGTTTAAGGTAACCCCGGATGGAATCAAACCCTCCGAGTCCAAGGTAGCGGCCGTGAGAGACGCCCCTCGCCCCACCGCGAAACCGGAGCTGCAGTCATTCCTAGGGCTCCTAAATTTCTATCACTCCTTCCTGCCTCGGAAGGCATCGGTTGCGGAGCCACTGCACATGCTACTTAAGAAGGATGCGGTTTGGCGGTGGGGGGACAAGCAGGAGAGGGCATTCAAAGAGCTTAAGTCACTCCTGTCTTCGGATGCGGTCCTGACCCATTTTGATCCGAAAAAACCAGTGGTGCTAGTCTGTGATGCGTCCCCGGTGGGGGTGGGGGCAGTCCTATGCCACGTGTTGGAGAGCGGGAGGGAAGCCCCGGTGGCATACTACTCAAGGTCCCTCTCGAAAGCCGAGCGCAATTATGCGCAAACAGATAGGGAGGCCCTAGCAATAGTCACGGGAACCAAGAAGTTCCACGATTTTTTATACGGCCGCGAGTTTACGGTAGTGACGGATCACAAGCCGCTGCTGGGGATCTTCACTACCGGCAAACCAACCCCACAAATTCTATCCCCCAGGATGCTGCGTTGGGCCATTTTTCTCAACGCCTACCAATATGAGCTGGTCTATCGCCCAGGGAAGGAGATCTCCCATGCGGACGCCCTGTCCCGATCCCCCCTCCCTAGTTTAGGGGACCCCACGTGTGAGGTAGAGCAGGAACACCAAGTCCTGCTGATTGAGTCTCTCGACTCACCCCCAATTGTGCCGGCCGACCTCGCCAAGGCCACAGTGGCCGACAAGATCCTGGCCCAAGTTAGTTTCTGGGTTAGAAAAGGGTGGCCCACCTCTCCCCCCGAGGAACATTTCAAGCCGTTTTTCAGGCGCAGAGTAGAGCTTTCTCTGGAAAGGGGCTGCTTACTCTGGGGCCAGCGGGTGGTTATCTCAGAGAAGCTGAGGGCCAAGGTGCTGAGGCTACTGCACACCAGCCACCCTGGGATCGTGCGCTCCAAGGCTTGGCCAGGAGTTTCTTTTGGTGGCCCCAGATAGACGGGGAAATAGAACGCCTAGTGGGCACGTGCGAGAGCTGCCAGAGCTCTCGGCCCAAGGAGTCCCGGTTACCCCATAGGGAATGGGATACGGCCTGCGGGCCATGGTCCCGGATCCATGTCGACTTCGCCGGCCCTTTCCGCGGGTCCATGTTTCTCCTGGTAGTCGACTCCTACTCCAAGTGGTTGGAGGTAATCCCCATGAACAGCACGTCCTCTGCCGCAACCATTAAACAGTTGTGAAAGCTGTTTGCCTGCTTCGGCCTGCCAGACGTCCTTGTGAGCGATAACGCGAGTACCTTCACGTCGGCAGAGTTCAAGACGTTTATGGAGAGGAACGCCGTCAGGCACATAACCGCTGCCCCGTTTCACCCCGCCACAAACGGTCAGGTAGAGCGCCAAGTGCACACTACGAAAGACGCACTGCGGTGCATGGGTCCCGGTGAGTTGAACCTGCATCTGTGCCAGTTCCTCATCTGCTACAGGACAACCCCTTTAGCGTCAGGTTTTTCCCCAGCCGAACTCCTCATGAGGAGGCGTCCAGTAACACTGTTTGACCGGATGGATCCGTCCAGGGTGGAGGATAAAGGGAGAAACATAAGCATAGGGGGAGAGAGCTCCAAAAGTTTTGCGGTAGGGGACCCGGTTCACTGCAGAAACTACGCGGCCTCGGGGCCAGCGTGGGTGCCAGGGACAATCGTTGAGCAAATGGGGCCGGTATCCTACAGGGTCGAAACTAGTTCAGGTCTACTCTGGAGAAGGCACGCTGACCAACTCCGAAGGTGAGTCACCGGCGAGGGGGAATCAGCGTTAGGGTCCTCCCCTACCCGCATTACTCAAGGGGGAGACACAGAGGAGGATACTTTCAAAGAGAGGGATCAGTTTGATGATGATTATGAGTTGCAGTACCAGGGGGGTGTAGCGGAGTGGTCCCCCACCCGTCCTAGCGAGAAGAGGGGTTTCAGTTCAGCCCCTGGTACTTCCAGTCCCCCTAGCCCTTTTGTTTTGGAGTATACAATAGCTCCTGCTCCCCGGAGACCAACACCCCCAAGACAGGCAACAGGGGTGAGTCCGCCCACCACAGTCTCTAGAACGCCCGAACAGGCAGCGGGGGGTGGCGAGGCCACAAGGGCCTTTTCGTCGGTCCCGAGATTCGTACTGGGGGGGTCCCCAAACTCCTCAAACGGCAGGCAGGGATTCACTTCCCAACTATTCATTCCATTCCCGTCCCCCAATGCAAGGTTACCACAGACGCCACACCGAGCCGCTAATGAGTCCCCCCTTTCCATTGCAGGGCAGGACTCCGCGGAACCAGGAGCTTCCGACTCCCCTGTGTTAAGTCAAGCGGCCGCACGCCCCAGGCGCACATGCGGCAAGCCACAATGGTTGAGGGACTTCATCCCGTCCTAGGGGGGAGGGATGTTATGTATGCATGTACAATGTTACTTTAAATATATGGATGTAACCAGTCCACAATCACAATGTATCTCAGCTGTTAAGGAACGTGAGCAAGCCCCCCATAGAGGGCAGCTGCGAGCGTTCAGTCTCACATGGTCCACATTGCCCAAATCACGAACAGCCGCGGGAATTTCCCCACATGATCAGGAGCTACAGAAAATAACTGCAGAAGAGAAAACAACTGCAGAAGAGAGGCATGACCTGGGCGAGGCCACGCCGGTAGCAGCCAATAAGCTACCGTGCAACAAGATTCAAATGTATTGTGTTATGGTATATAATGAGATGTATCTCCCCCATTACCTCATGTTCGTGCTGAGCATCAATGAATAAACCTGTGTTAGTCCTTCCTGCGACTCCTTCTTTGTCTTCCGTGCAAGACACTAAAAAAGTGGAGTGCAACTATGCCCAGATGAACAGGGAAGCCCTCGCAATCATTGCAGGGACAAATAAGTTCCATGACTTCTTGTATGGGAGGGAGTTCACTATTGTCACAGACCACAAGCCCCTCCTGGGAATTTTTGTCATGGCCAAGCCCACTCCCCAGATCCTGTCCCCACGAATGCTATGGTGGGTGATTTTTTAAAATGCATACCAGTTCATGCTGGTGCACCGCCCAAGGAAAGACATTGCTCATGCGGATGCACTTTCCAGGTCCCCCCCTTCCAGAGTTGGGAGAACCCAAGTGCAAGATCAAGCAAGTTCACCATGTGCTGCTCATTGAATCTCTCGATTCCCCCCCCCCCAATTGTGCCTGCAGATATCGCCAAGGTAACCGCCAAGGACAAGGTTCTGTCCCAGGCGTTGGCATGGGTAAAGAAGGGCTGGCCCGCAAGATCCCCATCCGAGGAACTTGCATCATTTTTTAGGAAACGTTTCGAGCTTTCGCTCAAGAGAGGATGCCTCCTCTGGGAGCCGAGGGTGGTAATTCCTGTGGTTTTTCAAGCCAAGGTGCTCTGTTTGCTCCACACGAGCCACCCGGGGATCATGAAATTGAAAGCTCTGGCAAGGAGTTATTTCTGGTGGCCCAACATAGATAAGGACATAGAGCAGTTAGTGAGTGTGTGTGAGAGTTGCCAACACTCACGGCCCGAGGAGCACAGATTATCCCCCAGGGAGTGGGACACAGCCTGCGGACCATGGTCCACATGGTCTTTGCAGGGCCGTTCCAGGGCACAATGTTCTTGCTAGTGGTTGATGCGTTCTCGAAATGGCTGGAGGTCATTCCAGTGTGAAACATGTCCTCCGCAGCCACAGTCAAACACCTGAGGAGGGTTTTCATGTGTTTTGGCCTGCCTAATGTGTTCATTTCATATAACGCGACTACATTCATGTCTGCTGAATTCCAGGCATTCCTCGAACGGAATGCGATCAGGCATGTGACCTCCACTCTGTTTCACCCTGCCACAAACGGCCAAGTAGAGTGCCTGGTCCACACTACAAAGGAGGCGCTACAGAGGATGGGTCCGGGGATCTGGAGGTACAGCTCTGCAAATTCCTCCTGTGCTATAGGGTTACTCCGCTAGCGTTGGGGCAATCCCCCGCGGAGATTCTGATGCGAAGAAGACCCACAACCTAGCAGTTTGAAAGCAAGAAATTGCAAGTAGATAAACAGGGACCACTTCAGTGGGAAGGTAACAGCATTCCATGTGCTCCGGTGTCTAGTCATGCCTGCCTCATGACCACAGAAACATCTGCAGAAGCAGTCAGTGCTGGCTCTTCGGCTTTGAAACAGAGATGAGCACTGAACTCTAGAGTCAGATATGACTGGCTTTTGAGCAAGGGAAACCTGCCATTGCTCTTAAAGCCATTCGTATTCAACTCTTGGGTTCAGTGGTCATCTCTGCTTATAGCCAAAGAGCCAGCACTGTCTGCATTTCTGTGGACATGTGGCAGGTATGCCTAGACACCAGAGTGCATGGAACACTGTTTACCTCATCAGCAAAGTGGTACCTATTTCTCTACTTGCAATTTCTTACTTTGGAACTACTAGGTTGGCAGGAACTGTGACAGAGACCGGAGCTCACTCATTTGTGCAGCACTCTGCTCTAGAACTCCTGACCTGCTGACCTTCCAGTCATCAAGTACAGCATATTAGCCAATAAGCCACCAGAGTCCAAAATAGTCTAATTTAGACTTTTAAATAGTTTAATTTACTGAGCTATAAAAAGAAGTTTAGTACAGACTGACTTACTCAAAGGGATACCATTTTAGATCTGACATTTGGGAGAAAATGTAACCCACAGCTGGGAAGTAACTAGCTGTAAATGACTAATTCTTTGTAATTAATTAGCTTCTTTAAAGGCAGAAATAAGTTACAATTATACTTGCAACTTAACTCAGTCCCAAGAGGGTTAGAACATGTGTCTGTGTTTTCATAGATAAGAGCACACTATCTCATTCCATTCTGTCTAAGTATGCATTGCTTAGCACAATTAGATACCTGTTCACCTTCTAGTGATACATTTTGGGAGTGAGTCTTCCTACAAAGCTCAAGGCTGCTATAGCTGGTCCTTTTTTTGTCTTCTATACTTCTTATTTTCCCAGTGTTTTAGACAACCTAACTGGACAAATAGTTCTGGAAAAGCTGAAAATTGCAAATTTTTGCCTTTCTTTGCTTCCTGCCAGACTCATTCTGAAAGCACCTGGCCAAATACTCTTTGTTTTACATAATTGCCTTTTTAAAGAAAAAAGAAAAGAAAAAGAAAATGTTCCAAAGTTGGAAGATCACCTTACATTACTATAAGTACACTGAAATCCCAGATTTGTATAGTGTATATAAATTAATTGAGTTTGAATTATATTTTACTTTACTTACTTGGTTGACCCGTGTTTCACATATCACTTTGACGTGGCGATTGAAGCATCGTCTCTCACTGTTTTGAGATTTTAGCAGCCTCTCACCATTGGGAGGTCCTACCGCTATCATAGCAGTGTCTGATGGTGTGCGGGAGACTGAGGCCTGTGTTTTTGATGCTCCTTTAACCATTTTAAATATGACAGCATAGCTGGCTGAGCTCATGTTGAAGTTGGCCATATTAGAACAATGCACTGGCCAAGTGCATTGCCCAAGTACTTGACCCCATTTAGCTGACCTATAGTTCCAAAATGGAAAACTCCCCATTCTGGACCACTAGCTGACACCTTTGTGGCATAGTTGAACCTACTGGGGAATGCTCACCCACCACTATAGCTGTCGGATTGCCAGGGTCACCGCTGCACCACGTTGAGATGTGAGGTGGAATTTGCAGTTCGTTTAATCCAAGCCACCATTCATTCAAGAACTGCAAACATGCCACATTCAATTTGCAATTTGACTAGTCTCAAATTTGGATGCAATTCCTAATGGGAGAAACCAGCTGCATCTGTTTATATTCGCAAAATGCAAAATGAATGTGTGTCTGCCTTTCAATCAGGGGTTCTCAACCTATGGTCTAGGGGCTGGATGCAGCCCACAACACCATTTTATGTGGCCCCACCACCACCTCTGTCACACCCGAAAGTGTGGCAGGTAGGGTAAAATGGCCATCTGGCCTCTGATGCTGTCTGAGGGAGCGTGACCTGGCCCTCAGCTTGAAAACGTTGAGACCCTCTGCTTTAGATGTATGCACATGTCTAAACAAATAATTAAACAAATAAACAAGGTTTTCTTTTCTTAGTATAAATAAATCGATGTATTCACCATAGCATAGTAGGAATGTGTCCAGTTCTTTCAAAGCCCTTATGTGATTGGTTCCATTTAACTCTGAATATGGTCTAAACTTCATCTCTGCAATGTAGGTCATTCAGGAGCTGAACTAAGAGACATGAGACAAAATCCTATAATTAATTCAAATATGAAGGCACCTTTTTGGTGAGTTCATTCTGCAGTTCCTTTCAACTGACCTAGTGTGAGAAAGATTAGATGGCACAAGGTGGCCATTGCCTGGGGTACACCCAATTGTGGTTTAAAAAACCCCCACATAATCTTCAATGAGGTTCTTTCTGTTTACCCCAGTAGATTTACTGAATAAATGAGACATGTTAAGTCAACACATACATTCTGAGACTGTACTCGATTTGGGACTAACAATAAGATTTTGCCCTCCAGCTAAGAAGTGGCTTACTTTAAAAGATGGAGTAGGGCTACAAAAGTAAATAGGAACACCCCTAAGTGGGAAGTTCAGACACCCCATATTGATCCTGAAAGCCCAGAAGATTAGGACACCACATTAACACGGTCATGGTTTTCCACTCAGGCTTGGCATCCCAACTGAAAGCTGTCACTAATACTTGGCAGTGGCACAATGAGCACACATGCCCATTAATTGTAAATGTTCAGTACCTTTCTTCCACATTCCCATTGTCTTAATAAAATATATGTACTTTCCAGGAAGTTCTACTCATAGGAAAAAAGCACTGAGGGGGCTTTTAATAGAAGTTTTCAGACTCCAGTGCCATGACAACCAACTATCTCAGCCTCTATTCAGGCATCATGATTTGGGTCTTTAGAAGATATTACAAGAGACCTCCTTGCTAACAATGAAAGTCACAGCTTCTCCTTCTGATTCTATAACTTCCTAGCACACTCTGATAGGTGACACTCTGAAATACGTCTCCAAAATGCATTTGTGTAACTTTGTTGGAGAATTATGATCCAATGGCTGTTGAAATATATGATTTCTAGTTGCATGGCTGAAGAGATAATTGTTTAGAAAGAAGTAATCACACAAAAATACAACAATAATAGGCTTTCTATTTTTAAAAGATGCTTTCTAATCAGTTTTTCCCCTCCCAGGTACTTTATAAATCTGGTTTCCTGCCACTGGCTGCCAGGTGGGTCAGCCAATGTACAGTTTGGTTCAATCTTATATATAAACAAAGGTGTGGGTGCAGTGCCCAGGAAACAGATGCTGGGCAGTGTGAACTACAACCCCCAAGATGCCGTGAACCCAGAAAACGAATGCTGGGGTTACGCATGTCAGCACGCATGCCCAAGGCTCATTGCAGCGAGGAGGTAGAACAAGCCAAAGGACCAGTGGGCAGTGGAAACCGGCTGCCGGGGCGGTGCATATTAGCATGCACCGCAACAGAAAGGCAACAGTCATGGCAGAAGAACAGGCCTCAGGGCACATAGGCAGAGGAGGGAGACCCCTCGGTGTGGCCATGCCATGGAAGGGCCAGGCTGGCCAGGCCGTGGCCAGCCGAGGGTATGGAGGAAGCCCATCCAGGGGGAGCAACGGGTGAGGTCCCGGGCCCTGCCCAGGAGTCCAATGTGGGAGTGTGGTTGTTGGAGGAGACAGACAGCATGGCACAGGTAAGGGGAATGGGGGCAGGAGACTGAGGGGGGATGGACCCTGAGTAAAGCCAGGTAGCCAACTAGCAAAAAACTAAAAGAGACAAACTTTGGCTTAACAAGAGCAAAATAAAAAGGAGTAACTTTTCTATTTTTGGTCTTAGATAAAGGTTGCCCTTGCTTGAAAGCCAATCATATCTGACTCTAGGGTTCAGTGCTCAGCTCTGTTTATAGCCAAAGAGCCAGCACTGTCTGCATCTGCAGACATTTCCATAGACATGTGGCAGGCATGCCTCAACATCGGAGTGCACAAAACTCTGTTCACCTTCCCAACAAAGTGGTCCCTATTTCTCCACTTGCAATTTCTTGCTTTTGAACTGCTATATTGGCAGGAGCTGGAACAGAGACAGGAGCTCATTCCACCATGTAGTACCTGGAAATCGAACTTCGACCTTCCAGCTAGCGAGTTCAGCATCTTAACCACTTGAGACACTACGGTTCCTTTCTGGCCTTAACATCTTATCTTTCTAATTATTTGCCTTGAAAGTTTCCCCATCTTGTTCTAAGGAAGGAAGGAAGGAATTATGTAAGGCTCTAGTGTTGCATTATTTAATTCTGTGCATTATATATAAAGCAGGTGAAAGCTGAAAAGTAACTTATTTCAGTACTGAAAATGGAAACAGATTGACCTGTCTGTATACAGATTTTGTTGTATAAACAGTTGCAAATAGAAACTACTCCAGAGAGCTCACCAAGAAACAGATCATTATTTATTACACAAAGCTTATGAGAAAGTGAATATATAAATGACACCTGCATGGCATCCTATTGATTTACTTCTAGTAAACCTGTTTACTGTTGGCCATCATTTATTTTTTATATCTAAGACTGCAATTATCCTTCAACTTTTTAACAACTGATGTGCTGGAGATATTACTATTGACTTTGGTAGGATGTGGGGGAATTTTGGTTTTGGCATATTATAAAATGTGCCTCCTTAAAAAGAGAGAAAAGTGGGATAAGAAGGAAGTTTCTTCTTACATCAGTGAGAATGTAAAACTTTTAGTTAGTCAAATTATTTTGTTTTTTAATGGCACATGACATGCAGAGTTATAGTGGCAGGCTTTAATGCAACTTGTAGTCCTTGAACCTTAGGTTCTTGATCTGCAACTTCCATTAGCCCTGGCCAGCACTAGATGGGTGCTGAAGTCCAAAAACATGCAAAGCTGTCCTCTCTGATTTAAAATTTGCAGGTTGGTTTCTTCTTCTTTCATGTCCCAATCAAACCATGGACTACCAAAATGAAGCCACTTTCTTGGCTTAGTTATTGGCCAAACGTAAGTGCTCATCGGTGCATGTTTCTGGCAGTAATCGGCAGACAAGTAAATTAGCTGGATTCTGTATCTCTCCACATTCACACCGCATATTGTTGACTGCTAGCAACCCCCCTCTTGAGCATGTTGATTTTACATTTAGGGACTCTGACTCTTAGCCTATTCAGGGTCCTCCAAGTGAAGTAGCGGAGGTTGAATTCCTCAGTTATATCCACCTTTAATTATCTTGCTTGCCCAGTGCACTCTTTCCACCATATTTTACTTTGGTTTTGCTCTTGTGTACCCTCAAGAAAGTTTGTTCTTGCCATAAAGATCTTCCTGGATCTGAGCCAGCAGACTTGAAGCTTATATCCATTCAGAGGCTGTTGAGGGTCATTCTCTTGCTTAGTTCTCTTTGCATCCACTGATACTTCTCTCCTGATCTTAGGTGGAGTGATACCCACAAGAGGGTATATTTACTGAACTGGTGTAGGTTTGATATGTAGATGTGGAGAGCCAATGTGGCATAGCAGGCAATGTGTTGGACTAGGACTTAGCAAAACTGGGTTCAAGGCTCCATTTAGGTATGGAAACTCAGTGGAGGGTAGTGATAGTAAACCAACCTTTGAACTTTTCACATACCTTGAACCTGAGGATCTCTGAAGTTAAAAATTACTTACTTGCAGATAAGAATAGGTAATGTACAGGAAACATGATATATCAGATAAGCAAGCTGAAGATGTTATGAGAAATTATAAGATACAATAATATTCTGGAAAAATAATGTTATTGATTATGATAACATAAAGAAGGTTGTAGAAAAACTGAAAGACAGCTGAGTAATGCATTAGCTGTGCAGGAATAATAGCTAAATCAGGTTAAGGTGAATATTTATAAATAGCCAGAAGAATAAAAGGGGGACTATGTGAGATATACTTGAGGATATAAAAGCTGAGAAATGTTTCTTGGATAGAAAAATTAGATAGCTTCTTTATTTGAAGACAGAAGACAGATCTAGTTTTTAAGACTTGAGGGTGTGACCATATGGAGAAATAGATTGCATTCTGGATCACTTATGAATCAGTCCTGTGTAATCTTTTTCCCAGAGACCATATGAGAATTATGCTCCAGCTTGAACCTGATACATGCCCAAGCTGGACCTTTTTGGTTCAGCTGCAAGACTGTTACTTTTGGGGGTTAGACTGGAATAATTCCTTGGAAGGTTTGATTTGGGAAGGTTAATCCCAGCAAAACAACCGTTTTCAGCAAGACTGGGCATATGTTTTTCTGCCATCTGATCACAACCTGTTATATTTCTGGATCATTTTTAGAATCCTAGAAACATGCCCAGAAAACTAATAAATTTCTGAAAATTCATAATGACATTTTGTATGAGAAGTCTAATTTTATGATTATACAGCTTTTAAATTGGAAATGATCAACACCCACTAAAAGAGTAATTAGAATAGATGTGGTAAGATTTTTATGTGGATATTTTGAATGGTTTTTTTCTGTAAAATATATATCTCATGAAATGTAATGTATACTTAATTTTTGATAGAATTTCTATTATCTGAAACATTGTGACTGCACCTATAGCAATTCTCTGATTGTACTATCATTAGGTGAGGTGTTACCGCCTGATAAATCCAAACAGTCCTATTTAATATTAGTTAAATTTCAAAATAAACTGAAGTTCTCTTTTGTGGATTAAGCAGAAAATAAAAATAAACAACTTTCAGGGAAATAAGGGTAACTAGAATAGTGATAATTGCAATTAAGTTGACACCAGAAAGAACTGGATGGGTAAAATGAGTATTTTCATGATTAACAATTTTTTGAAGTAAATTTTGCAACTATTTCCTACCAAAAACTTAAGCAGTTCTCCAAAGTGAAGTGGGAACAAAAAGTCCTATTCAGAAAAGACATGCTTTTCTACATTTCAGGTTTTTTAAAACATTTTATTTCAGTAGGATACATACTAGAAAATCTCCCATATAACATTAAAATCATTTACTTTCAACAGTCTTTTTTTATTTTAATCCCACACATTAATTCATCATTTATAATTAAATTCCAAACTGCTTTATACTCATCATCAAGTTGAAACTTATTTAACTTTCCAATTTTTTGCAACAATTAACCTAGCTGCTTTTATAAAATTTGCAATTAACTCTTTTGCCATTGATCATTCCAGATACTAGAGAAAAGTGAATTTTTTGGACATGCTTCTAATTTTATGCCTAAAATTTCATTCATTTCTTCAAAAACTAATTTCCAAAATTTCTGAATCTCATCATATGGCCACCATAAATGAAAATAGGTACCAATTTTCTGATTACATCTCTTACATAGTACAGAACATTTAGCATTATAACAATTCAATTTCACAGGTATTAAATATCTCCATACACAGTAGTTTTATAACAGTTCTCTTCAACTCTGACAGAAATGCTTTTAAAAAATCCTTTTATTCCATAATCTTTCACTCTTCAGTACTTAGTTATGCATACTGTCAAGTTTTGGATTTGAAATAAGGGAAATTTTGGGCTACACCCCCTCCCCACCAGATCATGCCCCCTTCTCCCCACAATCCAGACACACCCAAGAGCCTAGAAGAGGAGGAGCCACCAGAGCCAGGGACGAGGGGAGTTGGGCTCCCCTGGGGGGAGGAGGAAGCACCCCCTAGACATTCCCGTTAGCACCACTGCTGCCCCTCATGGGGAACAATGCAGCAAACCAGCCCCCACAGGCAAGTCTCAGCTGCAGTGGAAGAGATAAATACTGTAATTTTAAGTCCCTCTCCCCACTCGCTCCCATATCATTTCATAATATGGTGATTTTCCATGGAACTGTTTTTTACACTTATATCGGTTAATTGTATACTGTCTTAGCCTTGTGTACCTCAATTTCAATTTTTAAAAATCTGTGTTTAAGACAGGACCACAGAAATATCCTCTTTATGTTGTATGCAAATATACTTGAAGCCGATTAGCTCATTGTCTCTTCCCTTTTATACCCTCTTTCCCAGGAGAGAGAAATAATTAATGATAAGAGCATACTATCATGTAGATTTTTGGGCAGAATAGTTGCTTATAAAGAAACATCTACAGTGTGTGGTAAGCTTCTATTAATAACCATTTGAAGTGTCATGGTAGGTGCAAAGTGTACAAAACCTATGGACAAAGACTGATGTGCCTGATTAGAAATCACACTAAGTTCACGGGGGATTTGTTCCTAAGAAAGCAAATACAAGACTATGGTCTGAATTATTTCCTAATTCCCAAATGGAATTATACCTGTGTAAAACAAAGGATGGAAGAAAGGAACAAATAAAGATCTTCGGTGTTATGGAGGAAGTATCTTAGTAATAAGGAGAGGCACAACTCATAAATAACTCATGAAATTATTACAGCCACTACGTGGAGTGACTTAAAGTAGATTCACTGTGACTGTAACATAAAACAGCCTAAAGACAGAAATGTCAGCATATTTGCCTTGCACAATACTTTTGAAGTTAGAGTTTTAAAGTATAAATTAGGAATTAAGTTGCAATTAACATATATCAGAAAATGCCAATATTCAAATTGGAAGAAATACCCTCTGATGTTAGCCAGATTGGTTTACATAGATGTACACTCGAAATTAACTTGATATTAAATGTTCAGAAGTGTAAACTGTCCCCATTTAAAAGATGAGCTGAAACTGTATCATGAATTATCAGTGTGTCATGAATGATCAGAGGAAAAGCTAAATATAACCAGTTTATCCAGATTAGGAATTATTCTGTATATAAAATCAGATACAAGTGGAACCCCGTACAATGAAAAAATTCCATTCCACAGGGTTCTTCATTGTATGATTTCCCCCCATTGTACAGTGTTCCATTGGCTGTGCATGCGCGTGATGTGCCTGGGGATGGTGGAGTGGCTGTGGCAAACCTTTCCCATGCCACCCCAAAAGTCCCTTAGCTAATGGCCGGTTGGTTCATTGAGGGGCTGGGAAGAGCCCCCAACTCCTCAACAAGCCAGCCAGCTGGATCAACAAACGGCTTTGGACCCAGGCTGCCACATCCCAATGGGGCTTTTGGAAGGGGGAGGTGACCCGCTCACCTACCTCCTCCAAAAGCAACCTGGGGATCTGATGCTCCGATCAAGTCACTTTTGGAGGAGGTAGCTAAGTTGGTCACATGCCTCCTCTGAAAGAAAACTGGTTGGGGCAGCCAATCCCTGGCTTGCTTTTGGAGGAGGTAGCTGAGCGGGTCAGCTGCCTGCTCTGAAAGCAACCCGGTCGGGCCATCTGATCACTGACTTGCTTTTGGAGGAGGTAGGTGAGCGGGTCAGCTGCCTCCTCTGAAAGCAATCCAGGGATCAGATTTCCCAACCCGGGGCTTTCGGAGGAGGTAGCCGACTCACTGACCTACCTCCTCCGAAAGCAACCCGGTTTGGGCATGCAAAATCTGGCTGGAATTTCTGCCAACTGTGTTGCTTATAAGTGCAGTAAAAAAAGACACCCATATTATGTGAGCAGCACATTAAAAAGCTTTCCCCTTATTGTGTTTTTGTCTGCGTGCCTCCCCCCCCCCCCCGCCTGCCCCTGAAAATGCTATAGGCTCGTTTCCACAGTAATGTCTTGGAATCTTCAATAGCAAACATACAGTATTTCTGTCTTTCTGTGCAATGTCATTTTGCAGGCTCATCCAGGTCTAGGATACAACTGAGTGGAGAGAAAAATGCTGGTACAACTGAATATGCCAGAAACTTGTGGGGAGGAAAAAGATTGTTTGGATTTATTTTCAGCTGGGCCAGCTATTTATGCACTTCACAGCAGCTTTCCAAATTGGAAGGAGGGATGAATGAACATGGTATAAATCTTTGCAAACCTAAGTAAGCAGAAAATAATTACAGTGTTAAAATATCTGCAGATGTGAGGCTTTGGGTATCCATTGTTACTGACCCTGTGGATGGCTGTATTTCAGAGAAATGTATAGTTATGTTGTCTTGGAGACAAAATCAAGTTTCAGAATTTCTTCCTGTGGACTATTTATCTGGAAGCGCCAGCTGTCACTGAAAATGGGGATACTAACTTTGCCATTCCTGGCTGAGAATTCCCCTTGCGCATCCACCAAGGATAACTTTGCTTAGAAGCAAGTCCTATTACAGGAATAGGCCAATATCTCTAGGACCATGTTTTCACTCTCAGCTCCTGGGCCTTCCACACTATCCAAACATTAGAAAAGTTTTAAAAATTTCCAATAGTTTTTTTTTTAAATTTCATTAAGTAGTCTAAGGGGAACAATTAATTAATTTATATTCCCACTCTGGGAACATAATAATAAAAATCTTTACAATTAAAATATATATAGACATATTGAATACAATTATAAATATCAAGAAAGCAAAAATAACACCCACACAATTAAAAAAATGCCAGAAACAAAAAACCTATTGGTGATGAAATATATCCTTAAAAGCCTGTTTAAAAAGGAACAATTTTATTTATTTTTTAAATATAAGCAGACATTGAAACTGTTCAATTGGAAGAGAATTCCACAAAGTTGGGGCCACCACTGAGAGGCTCTTCTCTGAGACATGGGCTTTCTTGCTAATCTCGGGATCGGCACCTGGAGCTGCACCATCTAGAAGGAACGAGTGCTGCAGGCTCATTTTCTGAGGGGAAGATGTTCCGACAGGTAGGAATAGGTCCCAAACCGTTTAGGGCCTTAAACGTTAGAACTGACAGCTTGTACCTGATATGGAAAGGAACAGGTAGCCCATGCAGCCCTGATGAGGCTGGGGAGATATGTTCAAATTTACTTACTCCAGTGATCAGCCTGGCTTTTGCATTTTGCACCTGTTGAAGCCTCTGTGTCAGGAACAAGGGAAGCCACATGTAGAGAGCATTACAGCAATATTTTGAGAGACAATGAACACCCAAGGGTTTCCATGTCCAAAAGAGTTTTTAAAAGTTTCTTTTAATTAGGAGATCACTAGAAGATGGCAGAAAACATCTTCAGTTAAAACAAAAACCTTTTATACAGCGAAACACATTTTTCATTTTTAAAAATCCCACTGTAATAATCTTTATAAATTATAAAGAGACTGCATTAAACAGCAACAGCAAGTAGTACTAGGTTCTTTTCAGTTCAGAGGACATTTTGTTGTTGTTCAGTCGCACAGTCGATTCCGACCCTTTGCGACCCTATGGACCATCGTTCTCCAGGCACCCCTGTCCTCCACCATCCCCCTCAGTCCTCCCAGTTCTGTGCCCATTGTGTCTACAATACCATCTATCCATCTCATCCTTGGCCTCCCCCTTCTTCTTTTGCCCTCCACCTTTCCCAACATCATGGCCTTCTCAAGTGAATCCTCCCTTCTCATTTGATGCCCAAAGTACTTTAGCCTCATCTTTACTATTTGACCTTCCAATGAGCAGTCAGTGTTGATTTCTTCTAAGATTGACCTATTTGTTCTCCTCGCTGTCCAAGGTACCCTCAAAACTCTCCTCCAACACCACATTTCAAAGGCATCTATTCTTCTGCGTTCAGCTTTCCTAATTGTCCAGCTCTCACATCCGTACATTACCACTGGGAATACCATTGCTTTGACTATTCTAATTTTTGTTTTCAAGGTGATGTCTCTGCTTTTCACTATGTTCCCCAGGTTTCTCATGGCTTGTCTCCCTAGAATCAGCCGCCTCTTTATTTCATGGCTGCAATCTCCATCTGCAGTGATCTTCGATCCTAAGAAAGTAAAATCTGTCACTGCTTCTACTTCTTCCCCGTCTATTTTCCAGGAACTGATCGGGCCTGTTGCCATTATCTTGGTTTTCTTGATATTGAGTCTCAAGCCAGCTTTTGCACTCTCTTCCTTCAAACCGATCAAGAGATTCTTTAGGTCTTCCTCACTTTCTGCCATTAGGGTGGTGTCGTCTGCATATCTCAGATTGTTGATGTTTCTCCCAGCAATTTTGATCCCATATTGTGATTCCTCCATCCCTGCATTGCGCATTATGTGCTCTGTGTATAAGTTGAATAAGCAGGGTGACAGAATGCAGCCTTGTCTTACTCCTTTTCCTATTCCAAACCACTCTGTCATTCCGTGTTCTGTCCTAACTGTTGCTTCTTGGTTCATGTACAGATTTCTCAGGAGGCATATGATGTGCTCTGGTATTCCCATCTCTTTAATCACTTGCCACATCTTGTTGTGATCCACACAATCAAATGCCTTAGTGTAGTCAATAAAGCAGAAGTAAACTTGTTTCTGGTATTCCTTTGTTTTCTCCATGATCCAACGTATGTTGGCAATGTGGTCTCTAGTCCCCCTGCCTCTTCTGAAACCAGCCTGCACCTCTGGTAATTCTCTTTCCACATGCTGCTGAAGTCTATCCTGTATTATCTTGAGCATCACCTTGCTAGCGTGTGGGATGAGCGCAATTGTTCGATAATTTGAACATTCTTTGGCATTGCCCTTTTTTGGGATTGGAACATATACTGATCTTTTCCAGTCCTGTGGCCACTGTTTTGTTTTCCAAATCTGCTGGCATATTGAATGCAGTAATTTGATGCCATCATCTTTTAGAGCTTTGAAAAATTCAACTGGGATACCATCATCTCCACTAGCTTTGTTGTTTGCAGTGCTCTTTAGGGCCTTTCTGACTTCACTCTCCAGGATGTCTGGCTCAGGTTCAATTTCTTCATCATTGCGACTATCAGGAGTGTTGAGTTCCTTTTTGTAGAGTTCCTCTGTGTACTCTTTCCATCTTTTCTTAATCTCTTCTGCATCAGCTAGCTCCTTTCCGTCTTTGTCCCTTATCATGGTCATTTTTGCTTTAAATGTTCCCTTGATTTCCCGGATTTTTTTGAAAAGATCTCTGGTTCTGCCTCTTTTGTTGTTTTCTTCCATTTCTTTGCACTGTTATTTTAGATAGTTTTCCTTATCTCTCCTTGCTTTTCTTTGAAATTCTGTGTTCAATTGATTGTATTTTTTCCTTTCTCCTTTGACTTTTGCGTTCCTTCTTTCCTCTGCTATTTTAAGAGCCTCATCAGACAACCACTTTGCTTTCTTACTCTTCTTTTCTTTTGGTATGGTTTTCTTTGCTGCTTCCTGCATGATGTCCCTTATCTCTGTCCATAATTCTTCTGGCACTCTATCTATTGAGTCTAAGCCATTGAATCTGTTCATCACCTCCACCGTATATTCTTTAGGGATGCTGTCTAGATGATATCTGTCTGGTCTCTTTGTTTTCCCTATTTTCTTTAGTCTAAGCCTGAATTTTGCAATCAGTAGGTTGTGATCTGAGCCACAATCTGCTCCAGGTCTTGTTTTTGCTGACTGTATGGATGTTCTCCATCTTTGGCTGCAGAGTATGTAGTCAATCTGGTTTCGGTGTTGGCCATCTGGTGATGTCCATGTGTAAAGTCGCCTCTTGTGTTGCTGGAAGAGGGTGTTTGCTATGACCAGTGCGTTCTCTTGGCAGAACTCTATCAATCTTTGCCCTGCTTCATTCTGTGTTCCAAGACCAGAGGACATTACTCTCCGTTAATGTGCTTAGAATTGAAGTCCTGATGATTTTCTCTTCATACTCATCTCAGCTGTGTTCCCAATACCTTCATGGGGAACATTATTATTGTCTGGAAATCTGTTTGTTTTGTGAAGATACCAAATTAGTCATAAATTCTTTTTTTCTACCTCACAACATGCATGCAATATACTGAGCATACTGCAAATAGGGCCCAACATGACCTGCTTACTGGCTGTCAAAGCGTTGTTGAGAACATTTCAATGTATTCCACCGAATTCATATAATTATAATTTCACATCTTTTTTTATCAACATGGTTCATTTTTGCTTGGCAGGTGAGAAGTATGTCAGCCTCTGCATCAATAACAATGCGAAAATTATTTCTTATCTATTTTCTTGTTTCAAGTGTTTTATGTTCATTTTCACTTCAGAACCTCAGAACAGCAAAGCTTTTTGCACTAAAGTCCTATAGCATGTAATTGTGCTCTTCTTTTTACTGCCTTTCCCCTTCCCTTCCTTCCTTTTAAACATACTATAAGTGTTTCTTCTCATGTTTTGCTACATTCCTCTCCCATGTTCTTTATCACTGTTTCATCAGCTTTTATAATCAAATACAACCCATTACCGATGTTATTAAATGGATAAAATGACTAAAGCTGTAACATACATTTTCATAACATACATACAATGCAATTACTGCCAACATTTGAATTTTGTCTTCATTTTCTTTGGGAATTTTATTTTTATATTTTTTGTAGAATGCTTCTGTTCTGATTACTGTCAACTGAATTCCCTTTGCTGGAAAACTGCTAAAAGTTGACATAAGAGGGAATTAATCTAGTATTTTCCATGAATAAATGACTTTTGAGTGCAAGGGGATATGTTACTTGTCATTGTCATTTTGGTCAAGCCCCTAATTAGGGGATAGATAGTATAATAAAAGAGTTCTTCAAAGGAGATAATGGGAAAGTAAATTATGTCTTTAACTGCCCTCACCTAGATTGGTTGAGCATGATCATGGCAAGGAGGCAAATTTGTATACACCGTATATACTTGAGTATAAGGTGACCCGAATATAAGCCGAGGCACCTAATTTTGACCTGAAAACCAAGAGAAGTAGACTGACCCAAGTATAAGCCAAGGGTGGGAAATGCAGCAGCTGCTAGTGCATTTCAATAATAAAAATACATGAAAACATGGTAAAATTAATTAAATTGTTGGTGCATCTGAGTCCACCATGGTCTTGGGACCCTCATTGTAGTTGATCTGAGTATAAGCCATGTCCCCTTTTGGGGGCTCATTTGAGGAGCTAAAAACTCGGCTTATCCTCTTGTGTGTGTGTGTGTGTGTGTGTGTGTGTGTGTGTGTGTGTGTGTGTGTGTGTGTGTATGGCCATGGCCATGGAAATCATCAGAAGGGAAGTTGTCCCTATGTGGTACCGAAGCTATAGTGTGGCAGAACTATCTGGAAACAGTGAGCACAGTAAGTATTATCACATACAATTTGCTTGTCAGCAGAAAATTGAAAAAAAGATTCACTATAATTATGTGTATATTCAGAAGAGTAAATTTCTTATAAATGAGAGGAATTAGTTCAAAGGATGTTGAAATGAAAAATAGGTTGGAATAATAATCTTAAAAATGCAGAGCTGGAAGGGACCCTATGGGTTATTGAGTCCAGCTTCTATCAAGGAGGCACAGTGGGGGGGGGGGGGGTCAAATTCCCAACCTCTGGAACTGCAGCAGTGGTGGGCTCCAAAAAGTTTTACTACCACACTGTGGGCATGGCCTACTTTGAGGGCATGACCTACTTTGTGAGCGTAGCCTACTCTGTGGGTGTGGCCATGTGACTGGGTGGGTGATCTAGTCATGCCTGCCTAGTGGTGGGATTCAATTTTTTTCTACCTACTCTGTGGACGTGGTATGGTGGGCATGGCCAGGGGAAAAGCCCTGCATTGCCCCCGAATTAGGACTACTTTATTTGAAAACTTGGATGGACAGGGTCAGCCAGAATTTCTGCTATCAGTTCTGGCAAACTGGTGCAAACCTGCTGAAGCCCACCACTGATCTGCAGACAGTTATCTAAACCACTTAGCTGTCCAGCACTTCTTCTAGATTATTGCATTGAAAATACAATAATAAAGGGTGAAATAAGACTACGTGTTAGAGAAAAGATGGCTGCTTTCAGAATGTAGAAATTAGCCCAAATGAGAGCAAAAAAGAACAATTTCGGCAAAAGAAATTCAAGCAGAAAATAAGTGAAATAATGACAATAGAAGAGAATATCACTTGTAACAGGGTCCAGCAATCAAAAGAATCTAGTAGAAAAGAAGCAGAAAACCAGCTAGATATGTAGTTGGGTCAACTGATGGCAGGTATTTAAAGGAATACCAAAGAATGGTAAGTAGAATGCTGGATGAATTAGTTGCATCTGTCTTCATTGCAAAATATTTTAGTGCCCATGCCTAAGCTGACATTTTCCAAAAGAGAGTTTAAGAACTAAGACATGTACAGGAGATAAGGATTTCAGTTCTAGCTTTTTCTGACAGCTTGAAAACAAATCAATCATCAGGCACAGGTAGGATCCAGTTGCTGAACTCATGTGAAGCTGCTGATCTTCTAATAAAAGTATGCAGTGTGGATGAAGAGGAATTCAGGAACAAGCTGTTAATCTTGGCTCAAGGAAAAGATGGTGAAAAAATTATAGAAACTAAAACTATGTTTAATAGAAGGAAAGATCTTGCTGGAGAAGAATTAGCACAGTTTCTGCAAAGTTAGCTCCTGTCATTAATCTTTGTCTGAGAACCAGATGTGGATGAACATTGCTTATGAACATTGTCTATTTTGCTTCCAAAAGGTTTTTGCCAAAATCTTTCAGCAAAGCTTTCTGTTGAAGCATAGCACTCGGGGGATGTTTGATTGTGTATTGTGAATGAGGTTAAAGAATCACAAAGAAGTATTGGTTCTTACTATGGATGGATTTTGACAGTGTGGTCCTACTAGGAACTTCACAAGTGTTTAAGATTAAAGGGGAGCAAAGAGGTGCACATGTTTAGTGTTAATACAAAATTGTTTGAGAGGGTTTAAAACTCCAAAATGATATTTTTGAACAAGGGGGATGGATGTTAGAAAAGCCAATGGGGCTAATAGTAAGCAAGTGTGAATGATGCAGACTTAGGAAGATCCATACCTTTTTTATGTATATGATGGAATATAAGGTGCCTTCATTTTGGCAGTTTCATGCTTGGCCTAGACACAGAAGAAGAAGAATGAGTTACTGCAGACCAATGATGAAACTCAATGTACAAATGCCACGAAAAGGGCAAATTCTATATTGGGCAACATTAAGAGACCGCATCATCCCAAGGTATTCAGCCCATTCTACAAGGGCAGAATGCCAGGCATACATTATAAGTAGAGTAGTCTTGCTGAATTACTAGGGTTTGGTGAGTCCCTAAGTTCTATTGATTAAGTGGGCCTACTGGGGTGGCTTAGTAGTTAAGATGCTGAATTTGACGATTGGAAGGTTAGCAGATCAGCAGTTTGAGACTTAAATGCTGCATGATAGAGTGAGCTCCGATTGTCTGTCTCAGCTCCTGCTAACCTAGCAATTAAAAAGCAAGAAATTGCAAATAGATAAATAGGTACCACTTGGAGGAAAGGTAAACAGTGTTCTGTGTCTAGTCATTGCTGTCACATGACTATGGAAATGTCTGCACATGTAGTCAGCTTTGCCTCTTTGGCTGTAAATGGAGATGAGCATTGAACCCTAGAGTTGGGTACAAATGGCTTTCAAGCAAGGGTGACTGTACCGGGGTACACAGAAAGAGCCTATTCAAAAATTGTGGTATGTTTGAACCATAACACTGCATCACAAAAAAAATAATATTGTCTGCTACTTGGTCTAATCCATGTGTCCTATACTAAATCAAGTGAGGTGAATCCAAATCTGAAGTCCCACTCTGCATAGGACATCAGGATCTTAAGTTAATTATGCATATAGGTGTGATTAGCTACATTCTCTCATTCCGCAGTTACTATGTAACTAACTTTTGCCTCATAGTTCCAAGATAGCTGTACTATCCAATAAGATGGTTTTGCACTAGAGACAAGCCACTTCACCTTATATACCTATTTCACTACAATATCCTTGGTCTCATTCAATGCTTCTTCCATCATATATGCTTCTCCTATTTGGGTGGTGAGCATATTTTCTTTCAATATTTTTTTTTACAATACTTAAAACACCTCTTATTAATTGAGCTCAATCTCCTTCAATAAGATCATGTCCCAGAAGAAGTTTTCAATGATATCATCCTGAATGATGCATGATCCCTGATTGTTTGGGATCCCGGGAACGTCAACAGATGAAGGGAAAGGAGCATGAAGTACAACTGAGGAAACACAAATATAAACAATGAAAAATATGTGAGGGAATTTTGTAATCCACTCTAAAACCTGAAATAATTACTGTGGGCCTAAAATCAAAATGAGGGGATTTTCAGTACTGCACTATTAATACTGCACACACGCTCAGAGGACGAAAACAATCAGCTGTTTGAAATTTGTGTGAAAACAGCTCTATTTTTAAACATTGGCTTGCAGTCTTCACCTTTCAGGCTGATTCATAGCCTTGTGAGGACATTTAAATATTCAGCTGCCTAACCTGGCTGTACATTTCTAACTTAAGCGCTTCCTTCATAAATTAGCAATAACAAATCTAAAATGACCAAAGAAGGGGGTGGGGAAAGCCGTGAGTCTCTGGAAGAAGGTTTTTATTTTGCTAAGCTTCAAAAGACTAGGTCTTGGGTTGTATGTGTTTTACAGCTACAAAAATGCCTTATCTGGAAGTTTATATCACAATCTGGGGAAAGATTTTTCATTTTATGTCAGGAGAACTTAATCCAGATGGGAAAGCAAAATAAATGAGTAGGACGAAGAGTTGAACATGGATGTGAAAGAAGTAAAGAGTAAAAGAAGAGAAAATTAAGAGTGCTGTGTTTAAAAAACAACACACTTCCCTATTGCTGACAAAAGCAAACAATAGCTAAGCCTACAATTATCTACCTTGTCTGCTGGCACAGGAATTGGAGAGCTGCATTGAGAAGTTCTTCAACATTATTCTAGGAGAACATCTTCTTTAAAGTACAACATCTTCTTTTTGCAGAGAGGTAGAGGGAAGTGAGGAAAATGTTTTTAAAAGTCTCAGAAAATTTGTCAGAGAAATGAATTAGTTGTAGCTTGGGCAATAGCAAATTTCATGACGCCCCTTGATATTTTCATCATTATTAACCAAACTGTAATACACAGTGGGCAGGTGTATAGTTAGCTTTCTCCCTTAAAGAAAAGGAAAACCCTTTCTTGTAGATAAAAATTGTTTGTCCCATTTTCTCCATTACTTCAAAATTAAATATAAGGCCAAGTTCACATGGTTAACAGATCATTGAATTTAGACTGAGTCCCAGTGCTGGATATTTTTCTATCAAACTACATGGCTCTCAATCACTATACAATAAGGCCCTATAAACCTAGTTATATCTAAATATATAGCATCCTGGCATGTTATGTTTCCATAACAGAATGGTTTGTAGAGAAATTTAAATTATGAGGATTATAAAGTAAAATAGCACATGAACCAGTGACTGGCCTCTAGAGTTATAAACATGATCAAGCCATGAAAGTTGTGTGCATACTACTGCTGCTCTTGACAGGGAATCAGTGTCAGTCCTAATAAGCAAAAAAAAAAAAAAATCCTATCTTTAAAAAAGTCATAACTCCACAAAGATATCTAGCTGAACAGCAAAACAACAAACAAAAAAACAAAAAACAAAAGTTGTATAATCAAAACCAGTGCAGCTTGGTGGCTTTCATCTTTCTTGATCAAGAAACTGAGGTGTAGTAACAAGATATGCTCCTGCTGGAGATGAATACATGAAGATGTTCACAGTGTTAAAGAGAGCATGTGGTTGAGAAATCAATAAAATATTCTAATTTTCTGTCCATAATCAACTGGCAAGACTTAGGGAAAGGTTTCCTTTTTAGAGAAATTTTATCTGGGAGATAATGAACTATTATAACAAATGAAAAATATGAGCTATTAAGTCCCCATTTTGTCTCCTCTAGTCCCCAAGCTCTATGTGCTAAGCTCTTCTTCATAAAACTGATGTCTGTTATTAATATGTGATGTTGATGCATTAAAACTTATTCTGTAAAGAGAAGACAAGCATACTTAGGATGCAAAATGATGGACATTTGTCTTATGGTTTGTTCCACGTTGGAGAAAGGTCTGGTTCTCTTCTTTTCCCAGTGACCATTGCAAAACAGTCTACCCTTATCAATACCTAAACACTATCAGAGGCTTCTATTTTGTTTGTTTGTTATTTTGGTGTGTTCCATTGTGATTTTGCTCCAATATGTGTAATCATGGGATCTAACCAAAGCAGATGGCTTAAGCTGACCCTTTACTTAAACCACCTGGCAATATTGAGAGATGGAAATCTTCCTTGCCTCTCTCTGGCAGTAGGGGAGGGAGAACAAGTTTTCTATTTAATTGTGGCTAATGCATCAGTGATTTTTGAATGTTTTCTTAAAAAGCATTTTCAATGAATCACTGGTGTGCTGTACCAGTTAGCAATGATTAAAAAGAAATAGAAAGCTTTGTCTCCCTTTTCTCCTATGGGTGAGTGGGAAGGAAGCTTTCCATTTCCTAAAATAATTAGACAGCTTAAGCAAAGCATGGAGGAAGGGACAGGAGGGGAATTTGTTGTTTTTCCTTTCATTTTAAATAGGAAGATTTGTCTAGATTCGTGGTCCCCAACGTGGAGCACATGTTCCACAAGGGGGGGGGACAATTTGAGAATGAGTTATTAACAGTTAATGGCCTTTTAGGCTTTCTCCACATGAATCGGAGTTCATTTTTTGAAAAATAAGAATTATATGTATGGGGGGAATCAGGATTTTAGAGATGCTTAGGTGGGACATGGCCAAAAAAAGGTTGGGAACCACTGGTCTAGATCATATTAAACAGGGGTACTTGTGGTGTGGTGTTGTCAATCCTTGCATTGAATGACATACTATACGTAAAAGCTTCCTATTCTTTTCTTCATGTTTTAAATCTTCCTGGTGATCACTTTTTACCGAAGGAAGCCTTTAGGAGCCTCAGAATGTGGGGAGGGAACCTTTAATCAGGGAATGTCACTGCTGGCAGTCCTCATCCTAACAGTGGCAATTAGTGGTGATTTTCCAATATTAAAGTCTGCTTTCCCTGTCTTGAAGCACCAAAGGCTTCCCAAGGTCAAAAGAGATCCATTGGAGGTCTTGGAACTTTAGCTTAGGCAAAAGGAAGCTTTCAATTAGATTAAATTAAAGAGTAATGCCACAGGCTGGTGACATCATCATTATTTATGCATGTGTTGTGAGGATTCTAACTGTAATTTTGTAGGTCCCTGCTCCAGGTTAAATCTCTAGCTTCTCAAGATAGAGTTAGAAAGACGTATGTCTGAAACTCAGTGTGATCTAATCCACTCTAGTAGGAAAGAAGATGAAAGAAGACAGAATCCTTTATTCCAATTCCTTAACAAAAGAAGGGTCATATTTTCCCAATAGAACTGAAGTTTTCTCTATTCCATGCCCAAGGTTCTGAGTTAAAGGTCTGATGTTAAGATATGGATTTGTAAATGTTTAACTAAGAATTGTCTGAGTTTTCCCTTTAAAGTGCTGCATTAGATGTCATGATCAAAGCCTCCCATGATAGAAAAATAAACTATGGAGTTGTGTTTCTACCTTTAGGTGATTGTGTTAAAAAGAAATGTGTACGTGTTGTATAGAAAGAGGGATAAAAAGTCTGCTTGGTTTCTAATTATTATACAGGCTGCTTTTATTTAAATGCCAATGTAGAAAAATCATTATTAAAATAGTAAAGTGTACTATTATTCCTTTAGGTCAAATCAATGTATTCTATGAGAATGGTTAATGCAAATATAGTATGCTTAGTGCATCTGATGAGACCAGATCTGAAGAAGAACTAAAATAATACAAGAAGAATTTTATGTTATCAATGGGATTTTTAGCAAGCCATTAACAGAATAATTGAAAAGGACACATGAAAAGGAAGATTAAAGAAAAAGGTGAATTGCAGCTGCTCCACACTCCATAGTGTATACTGTCATATATTTATCATTGTATTATTTATTAAATATAATTATTTATTGCTTCTCACTCCCCAAGGACATAACCACAGAAAGATAAAAATACGTACTGTATTAAAAACAATTTAAAAATTAAAAATCAGTGTTAAAAGTCAGTTGCTCTAAAAGCAGCTAAAATTATTTTGTAAAAATAATTGTGTGTTCTCAAGTTGTTGAGTATTGATACCCACTCTTCATGGTTTTCTAGGTTTGAGGTTGCCAGAAGTGGTTTACCTAACTCTACTTCTGGTAGTGTTTGGAGACCATGCAACTCACCTGATTATACATTTTGTAATAATGCACTTTCCCACAATATCTATGGCTGCTACTAATGGTGAATAAGTCTATTAGTTTTGCTATCTCATTCTTTGGTATATATAAATTTCAAGGGCTCCCCATTCCCATTGTAAAAAAAAATGCCAATTTTGGCGAGTTTATTTTAAAAAATAGCTGAACAAAATTTTCAGCTATGGAGAATGAATAATGCAATAGGTGCAGACATTCCCACTGCATAGAAGTGCCCAGTATCTGATAAAGATGAGAAGCCTATCCAATAAACTGGCAGCCATAATTCCATGCAACGAACACAACTGAATATATAGATATTAAAATACATTTTTTCAGAGATAGAAGAAAACTATTGCAGGGATTCTTAGCCTGCGGCCCATGTGCTGGATGTGACCCACAGCACCATTTCATGTGCCCCCACCCCCTCCACAACACCATGAAGTGTCATGTGGTGGAGGAAGGGCAAAATGAGTAGAGAGGATTCACTTGAGAAAGCCCTGATGCTGGGAAAGGTGGAGGGCAAAATAAGAAGAGGGCAGCCAAGGATGAGATGGCTAGATGGTATTGTGGACTCAGCGGGCACAGAGCTGAGTGGGCTGAGGAGGATGGTGGAGGACAGGGGTGCCTGGAGGGAAATGGTCCATGGGGTCGCAAAGGGTCGTAATCGACTGTGCGACTGAACAAAAACAACAATATCAACACAATATCAAATCAGGTTAAATTACAATTTTATGCCAGCTGCCCATCCCGCACACAGCAGCTCCCATTCTCTCGAAGCCAAAGCTCTTCTCCCACCAATCTTATGCCAAGGGAAGGTATCCAGCGGTGGCGGCAAGGTCTTAGGAGCCATCCGCCAGCCCCAAACCCACTGTGTGCCTCTGCCTTCTTCCAGCTGAGTGGCCAAAGGAAGGAATTCTGGTGGTGGTGGCAAGGTCTCAAAGCAGCTCACCAGATGAGGCTGGAACTTCTGTCCCAGCTGCAGTGGCGGAGCAAGGTTTTGAAGCCCCTCCAGGTCACAGTTGTTGCCCGGCGCCTCGAGCCTCAAGCCAAGAAGATGAGGCTGGAACTTCTGCCCTGGAAATGAAAATGTTATATAAATGGTTTTATTTACATTAAAGTATTTGTAGTGATTCCAGGCTTCCAGTTGCCACATTGCTCTGAAATAACTGAGCTATCTCTAAATCTATGTTCCAGGGACCATTAAAATTCTAGCTGATGAAGTAAATCTTTGATGGCCTAACTCAAGGGAAAATGGGTTAATCTTTGTTTAAAGATTTTGAAAAGAGTAAATCAATAAATGCTGTATTTATTGATAATTTAGAAAAATAACCCAGATAATCCAGAAAAATAATCCAGAAAAAAGAGATTACATGCAGGGCGTTCATAACTAGGACTGTAATTTTTTTAACTATGTATGAAGATACATGAAGGAATGTCAATTGAGGGATCCATCACACTTTTTCTTCCAGTCCCTAATGGAAAGATGCCTCTATGGTGCTTCCAAAAAATAGAACTGCGATTTGAGACAAGCCAGTTACTTTTTGTTGAGGGAAGATAACCCGGCACATGGTGGTTCTCTTCAGAAGATCAAGTATGTATTCTTGTTTTCCTTGTCACATTGCATCATATAAATTTGATTCCCAGACTTTCATTATAAAAGTTCATGTGGTTGCCTACCAAAGAAACCTACTCTTTCATATGATTTTGTCACTACGGCTATCCAATTAAAAAAAGATTTACCACAACCAAGTCCCATTCTTCACCCATCCAAAGCAAAGTAGGATGTGCAAAGATGAAAAGGAAAAAAAGGTGCTTCAATTACTAATCAAAGAGTAAGTAAGCACCCTTCATGTCCATGAAAACAACTAACTTTGCTGATGAAGTATTGGGCAAGGCCAATTTGAAGAGAAAGTGGCTGACAAAAATTCAAACAGTAATATGCATCTTTCTTGGAGCTTAGAGTGTTTTGATTCTCTTTGTGTAATGATCATGCCTGGTCCATTTTAATCTAAGCCTTGAAATGGTGAATAAACTCTAGAAGTTGGCACATAGGATCAACCTTGGACTATACTTGTTCCCAGTGGTGGGCTCAAAAAAATTTTACTACCACACTGTGGGCATGGCCAGGGGAAAAGCCCTGCGTTGCACCTGAATTAGGACTACTTTATTTCAAAACTTGGATGGGTGGGGCCAGCCAGAATTTCTGCTATCTGTTCTGGCAAACTGGTGCAAACCTGCTGATGCCCACCACTGCTTGTTCCATATAGCATTCCCTCTCGCCAAAATCACACAAAATTGGGTGGTTGCTTAATGAAAATGCCCTTTCGTATCATTTATTGGGATACAAGCATGCTAGAGGCCTTCAAATACACTGAACTTGACAGTTATACTACTATGATAGCATAATGTGAGGGTGCCATCAGTTTTATCTCCCTGGGTGTTACTGTTCTCTTTTGAACATAACAAAACCTAACTGTACCTAGCTTTGTCTGGAGCTGAACTGTCTTGTGTGACTAACTGGTTCAACCTACCTTTCTGACCTCAGGAAATCCCTTCCTATGACTGAAGAATATCTTTCAAAGAAAGTCTAGGCAGGTGGGCAGTTTTCAAGGGCAGCACAATTCAAAGACAAACTAGAACAAGATCTGATTGAGTCAGAACTATAGCACTTGCCCTGAAGCCACTTCTAGTGAAAAGAAAACCTCTATTTTATAGACTTATCATAGAATCATTAGAAGATGAACTTTGCAGGGGCTTATTTAAACTGTCACATCTCATCAATTATGCATCCTTTTTAATATTCAAGATAGTATCTTATTAAATATAATTTATTACTTAATTTATGCTAAATGTCATTTAAAAATAGCATCCACTGTCTTATATTTTTCTTTAAAAGAAGGATTCTACAAATTTTCACAAGGAGTACAAATTCTTCTTCTTCATCATCATCATCATCATCACCACCACCATCATTTCTTCCTCCTCCTCCTCCTCCTCCTCCTCTTCTTCTTCTTGACTAGAACTTTCTCTTATGACTGGCTGAAAAGCACACTGTGCATACTTCCCCTCTATCTGGAATTGTTAGGGACAATTTATTTTTCCTATAAGAAACTTCGTTTCTTATGACTGAATTAAATCTCTTTGCTTGTCTCTTGTGATAATGGAGATTTCTTGACAGGAGATCATTCCTATTTTTTTTTAAATGAGGAAAAAGAATTCTGGGAACACTTCTCCCCAACGCAGTTAAAATAACATCTACCATGATGTGTAAGAGAAATTATTATCAGGAGAGATAGGAAATCTTGTTTTTTTCCCCATTGTAAGTAATTAAAATATTTCCTTCACCCTGCCACATGCCATAATGGCAGAAACATAACCGACAGCTTTTAAATTCCAAGCATATCTTTAACCAGTAAAGCCTGAATACAGTGTTCAAAATGAAACCCACAGGACACATCTATAATCATATCAGACCTGCCTTTTTACAGTACAGTGCAAGTGTATTAGGGTTTGAAAAAGTTTGAGGTTTTGTCAGTGGGATTCTGGGAGGTGTACTCCAAAAAAATAATTTCCCAAGCTTTTGGGATTGTGATCTGCACATTGTATCCTAGCATAGTGGTGATAAGTAAGATCAACTTTTTGACTGGCACACAGATTAGCAAATATAATTGATGATGAAAGATGGAAGCAGTGACAGAACTTTTCACCTTTGAACAGAACAATAGATTTTTCTCTTTGGGACCTTCAATAAAAGAAACACTCAGTAATTCACTAAATCTGAAATTTAAGACTAAAAGGAGCTCAGGTTAAAAAAAAAGTGATCACAAGGGAAAGCAAAACTAAGCAGAATTTCTTGTTCCTAGCCAATCTAACAAGAACCATCATTTCTTTATTGTCATTAAAGGCATACATTTTGGGAATTTGAGGCCATTGTGCAAAGTAATCATTGATATCACATGACTTAAACTCTAGAAGAATGGGCGTCTTTTGTTGTTCAGTCGCACAGTCTAGTCCAACTCTTTGCGACTCCATGAACCACTGCACGCCAGGCTTCTCTGTCATCTGCCATCTTCTATAGCCCACCCAAATCTATGCCCACTGCATCAATGATGCCATCTAGCCACCTTCTAGGCTGTGTTGAAAATCTGTTTAGCATCTACTCCCTCACATTATTCACAAGCAGGGGAATGAAGCAATACCACAGGATATTTTAGAGCAATTATCACCATTCTGACATGTTTGCCAGAAGTCCATCAAAGCTAATTGAATTTGTAGTCACAGTTGTATGAACCAATATATCTTGTGGTAGTGAATATTGTTTTGAAAATACTCCCTCCGCCCAAGATACAGCCAGGTTGCATTTTTTTTTTTTGGTAAATATAGTTCAAACAATCATCATGATGTGCATTATAAGGTAAAACAATCTAGTTTACAAAGTGTTTAGTACGTTGAAAACCCTGAAAAGGACTGTCATAAGTCAGAATTGATTTGATGGCATATTATTATTTAAAAGGTGAGGAAGTTAAAATTAGAGTATATCAATAAACAAAGTTACAGTGAAAAGTAGAATTGTAGGCATGCAGGCTTGAATCTTATCAGTTATACCCACTGGTGTAATGCCATCAGTGTAACACCACAGTCATCTGATGAGGCTCTTCAGTGGTGAATCACAATACAGTAAAACCCCTATCTACGAAAATAGTCCATTCCATAGGCGTTTGCTTAAATTGGTTTTTTACATAACTCGAAGCAAACCCATAGGAAAAATGATGTTTTAATGTAAATTGAAGCAAACCCATAGGGAAATGAATTTTTACATAACTCGAAGAAAACCCATAGGAAAAAGAATCTTTATGTAACTCGAAGAAAACCCATAGGAAATCGTGTAAATCGGGACATGGTTTTAGCACAAAATCATTATGTAAGTCAAATTTTATGTAACTCGAGGCATATGTAAGTCGGGATTTTACTGTAAGTTCAAAAGTTGTTTTAGGCATTTCCTATAACAAGAATGGTTCTTTAAATTCATATACAAAAGGAAATGTCTCCATTGCTTTCATATGTTGTGGCAATTTGCTACTGAAGTTACAGTGGTCCATTATGGTTACAACTGATGAATTTAAATGCTATCATTTGGCAAGCATTGTATGAGTTAATTGGCCAATGATTGGTTGGACATGGGTTGAAAATTGTGAGAGTCCCTGTCTCTTTATCTTGAAGCCATTTATAAATTATTGCCATGTAGTCTCACACTTTTTTCCTGAGGACTTGATCCAAAAAAGCTCACATTAAAATGTCAGTGGGTTTTTTTTTGTCTCCTTTAATTTTACTTGTTTTACTTTTATGTTTTGTCTGATGTGCCTTCATGGACTTGCATGGCTACCACACTGAAAACTACAGTTATGTATACTGCAATGACAGAGTGGAAATGTGCACTTACATGCATAAGTATATAGCATTATATTACATCAACTCGTGAAATTGCCTCTGTTCACATTATTGCTGCTTTTGAAAATATTTTTTGATAACATATGAACAGTTATGGAATCTCTGGGGATAGTAATGCCTCTTTTTTGACTGACCTAAGTATATATACTGTCATTTGGCCAAATTCCCTTTAATCAAATGATAAAGATACATGTGCAATCACATTGGGCAAAATGAAAAGTAATTCCCAGTTGAATACATCCACTGAATCAATGTAACTTACACAAGTGTTGACTTAATAAATCCCCTTTATTTCATGAATTAGCTCTAGTTGCGATGAATAATTGTAGTTAGCTTGTGAACAGGTATTTGTGCAAACTTGCATGTATAACCATACAATAAAGTTGTTGAAAACAGAGATACAAAAGAACATTTTGTAAATGTTATGCTGGAATCATATTTTCATTTCCAGTATTATATAGGTAAAGGTAAAGGTTTCCCTTGCTCTAAAGCCAGTCTTATCCAACTCTAGGGTTCAGTGCTCATCTCTGTTTCAAAGCCGAAGAGCCAGTGCTGTCTGCTTCTGCAGAAGTTTTTGTGGACATGTGGCAGGCATGACTAGACACGAGTGTACAGAACACTGTTACCTTCCCACCGAAGTGGTCCCTATTTATCTACTTGCAATTTCTTGCTTTCAAACTGCTAGGTTGGCAGGAGCTGGGACAAAGACGGGAGCTCATTCCATCCTGTGGTACTCAGGAATCGAACTACTGACTTCCCACCTCCCAGTCAGCATCTTAGATACAGCTGACTATACCATATAAAAGTGCAGTACCTATGAGGGTCAATGAAGGATAATACACATTCTAGGTAACTACAATGAACAGTCTTTAACTATGAGAACATGTAGTGCAATCCTGTCACATCAGCACATTTCATAAGTTATAAACCTCTCAGATCAAAGCTGAAAGAAAAAAAGTACTTGATGTAGCGGACAGATGTCATCAGTCCTTCAAGCCAATAATTTATATAGCTATTAAAAAGTGCTTTTGATATTGAAGACGATATGATGCATGCAGTTGAAAGACTTGCTATTTTTCAGGTTGGTATGGCAGTGTAGATAACCTTTCTTTTATTTACTCTTGTTTATTATGTTTTTAAAAGCACCACACTTATGATCATCTTCTTGATAGTGCTATCAATCCTAATTTCCAAAATCACAAAAAGAATACCTAGTAGTGCAACAGTTAGCTCTCCATTTTAAGAATGAGGTGGAAACCAGTTTTGGAATATGGAATGGATGAAATCTCCTCAAGGAAATGTTTAGGACGATCCTATTACTGTGGTAAATTTCAAGAATGTGCAATGGACTGTTCAATATTCATGCATGTGTAATTCCAGCTGTGGAAGTTTCCACAGTCATCTGATGAGGTTCTGGTCATGTGCTTAATCCTGCACAACAAGTGCCTTCTCAGATTACCACAGCAGCTTCCAGTTGGGGCTCCATATGTGTGTCAATATTGAATAGGATACTGGCCAAACTTTAATTACTTCTGAATACAAGCCAGTGACCAACAAATTCATAATGTTCATCTTATGGAATATGTCTGTTCCACAGGGCTTGAAAAATATATATATTGGACTAGAACGCTCAGGAATTCTTAACTACTACAGCTATATTTATCATATTCCAGGAGAAAATATTAAAAAATAAGCTTCCTCTTTCATGAGCCTTTACCAGGATCTATCCAAAAACACGAACCCATTTGAGGCATGAAACTCTGTGTATAAATTTATGAATTTATTGTAGATAACAATCTTTGATTATCAATAGTTCTATAATCCAAAAAAATGATGAAAACAGTTGCTTCACTGATGATAGAAAATAATAATGGGTGATTCTTCTCACAATTGTAAATCGACAATTGAGACCAAATGGGTACATTTACCATGAGTGGAGTTTCATTACGAATTACATAATTTTTCCAATTGTGACATGGCACAGTGCATTTATTTAATATTTTGTCCTTGTGTCCTCATTTATGTGGGCGTGATGTCACGTGCTGTGAAACAGAATTAGCGAGCATAAATCCCATATTTGTAATCGAGTCTTGACTCTAGAACATTTTCCAGAGAAAAATCATGAGCCAGAGCAACTAAGGTTTTTAGTCTTAGAGACAGTGCGCTCCAATAAATACAGGAAAATAGACATAGACAAATCTCTCTTGCAAGACGAAGCGTTTTTCATACATCATTTGAAAACCTTATCCCCAGGAGGTTTGAATGGGGAAGTGGATCTATCATGCTACTTGTGAATTTTGGAATTTTCTGATGTGTGAATATTCATTGGGTCTATTCTACAACTCCATTATTAATGTGAATATATCTTTTAATTTACTGTTTCTTATGGAAGTATACCTTTAATATTATGATCAATATCAGAACAGGCTGAGACAGGATTCAGCAACTGTATTTAGGTTGTGGGCTCTAGATAATTTTTAATGTTGGAGGCACTAAAAGAGATTGCATTTGAGGCCGTACACGACGCGAGATTGGTGAGATACATAACATTGTACTTATAGAGATTTATGTTTATGATGTATTGCAACAGAAATAATATTACTAATGTTTTTTTATCTTTGTTATAGTTAAGTTTATTGATACTTCTGATGAACATTGAATTCCAAAAAACCATTTACCGGAACAGTTTTCAAGTTACATATCAATACGAGTATATTATATTAAGATTCATGAGACTTTCAGTTACATATTGATACAAGTTTATTAAATCAAGATTGAAGAGACCTTTGCAAACATATTCAAACCATTTGGGATTTACAATTGTGATAAGAATCACCCATTATTATTTTCTAACATCAGTGAAGCAACTGTTTTCATCATTTTTTTTTATTATAGAACTATTGATAATAAAAGATTGTTATCTACAATAAATTCATAAATTTATATACAGAGTTTCATGCCTCAAATGGGTTCGTGTTTTTGGATATTTCTACCATTTGGCCATTTTTTAGTCTTTATCAGGATCTAGCCATATGTAACAGTCTAGGTCTTAATAGCAGCCCCTGAGGTCCTGCAGTCTGAACAATCAGGAGATAAGAAGTAGAATAATAATAATCATTTCATTTCACAGATTAGGTTGAAAGGATTTTTGCTGTAGAAACTCTGTTCAGGGGATGCCTGAATGAGGCTCCTTTTATGTTCCCAAATGCAGCCTTCGGGTATGAAACCCAACTTTCCAGTCTCCAGCTCAGCATCTTAACCACTAACCCACCGGAGGAGCAGCAGAGGTAAAGTGACAATGAAAGCACAATGCCAAAATGGCCGCCGCGCTCTTTGCGGGGCCCCCCACCCGGACTCAGACATCCGGGTGAGTTAGGGGGCGTGGCCACCCCTCTATAAAAGAGGTGGCCACGAGGCAGCAGAGCTGCCATTTTAGATTCGCGACGGAGTGGAGAAGTTTTCTCCATCGCGTTCTCTTATTTAGCTCGCTCTTCATACCACCTCATCGCTACCGCGGTACTTCGGGCTATGGATCCGATCCCTGGACAGGGATCCTACGGCAATCAGACCTTGTATCTCGGGGAGACATGGCTCCCAAACGCAGGACCCCGGCAATGAAGCCGTGGCCAAGGGGAAGGGCTTTTCCTGGCCCTTCATCAGACGGGGGCAGCCTGCGGGTCGGAGGACTAGGGCTGTGCCCCCGCGGCAGGGCAGCATGCGGAACTTGCCCACTGCTACCAGTGGGACCGATCAGGCTCCCGCCTGGCAGCCGGGCACCAGCTTCCTGGCCGGGCCAGCACAGGCTGGCCCCTCGGGGGCTTCGGCCCTAGGCGGGCCTTTGCAGGGCCCAGGACAAGGTGGCCCAGGGGGGCCTGGTGCGGGTTTCCACACCACCGTTCCTCCGGCCCCCCCATGGGCCAGAGTTCTGGGCATGGCCCTATTCTGGCCCCGGATCCCCTTTTGGGTTTCCATTTCACAAACTGCCTAGTGGGCCGTCCGGCCCACCCAGCCCACCTTACACTGGGGGCTCAGAGGCAGTGGATGCGCTAATAGCATGTATAGCAGTGCTGGAAGCATCATTGGGCATTGCCCAGCCACCTTCCGATGGGGGCGCGACCGCTACTTCAACTGCGGCCCCTTCGTCGATCCCGGCCAACTCATCGGCCGCAACTCTCCAGCGGGCGGCCAACAGGGTCGAGGTGCTTGAGGCTATCTGGCCAGCCCCGGCTGGTGCCTCGCAGCTCCCCATTCGACTGGATGTACCGGCTGGGAGCAGTCAGGTGTGGTCCCAGAGCTCGATGCCAGTCGCGAGCTCTGACGCCCACCATGGGCTGGAACCCCCGGTGGGGGCGGCTCACAGAGGTGCGACTAGTGAGTATCGGGTTCAATATAGTGCACCACCAACACTGTCCACTTACACTGGGGGTTGGGGGTTCAGTGGCCCTGGCCACGTCAAGTTAATGCAGGTGGGCAGCTGCTTCCACACGGCCCCATTAACCCCTGGTTGCCAAATGGTCCCTCATTCAGGGCAGGGATGTCCGCCCCTGAGGGTATGCCGAGCATCACAGGGGCTGTTTAGGGCCCGCTGCGCATACCTTCCATCCACAATGTGCCGTCGATGGCTTTGCCGACGGCTGGCTATTCCTTGCCCCTGGGTGATCATTTGTCACAGGTCACGTGGGAAAAGATTTGGCGAGGGGAGTACGTTGATATTTTCTCCCTCTTGAACCGTGAGCCCACTAAGGAGGAGAGGGAGGGACAGGATGACAGAGACAAAGAGCTATCCCGTCGTCATAAGCCACCGCGCACCTGGGCTACCTGGTTGCCGCCATACCTCATATATATATGGTGGTATACCTCAGGGCCCGGCATGATGTGGCCATTTCGATGGTTCAATACCTTGACAATATTTACAGGGCAATGGTTGATTTCCCTGGCCCATCGTGGTTGGCTTACGATGATGAATTTAGGATGAGGGTAGCCCTACACCTGAAATGAGGTGGGATGAGCCCTGTCAGCAATTGGGGCTCTTGTATATGACTCACACGCATCTGGCGCCTGGTGATGGGTACCATTCTGGCCGTGCCGTGCAGCGGGCTGCTGCACCACAGGCTCCCCACCAACCGGCGGGGCAGGGGGTTCCAGCCCGCCTGCTGTGTTGGAGCTTCTCAGCTAATGGCATGTGTAGTAAGCGCCAGTGTCATTTCCGACACGAGTGTCCCTCTTGCTCTGGCCCCCATGCCGCCTCCGCGTGCCCGCAGGCTGGTGGGTCACGAGGCAGAGGTAGGGGTGGACAAGGGGCAGTCAGAGCTCCCTCTGAAGGAGCTAGCCATGCAAAAGGCCCCCTCCTCAATTAATGTCCACATGCTGGAGCAATGGCTCTCAGCTTATCCAAGAAGGGATGATGTGAGGTACCTGCTGGAGGGTTTCCAGTTGGGCTTTCGTATTCCATTTAAGGGTGTTCAGGGACCCCAGGACGCTCCGTACTTACTTTCTTTGAAGGTTAATAAGGAGGTTGCTGCACGAAGCATAGCTAAGGAAGTTGAGGCTATGAGAGTAGCGGGCACCTTTACAGAACCACCATTCCCTAATTTGAAGGTCTCCCCTCTGGGGCAAGTACCGAAAAAGACCCCAGGTGAATTTCGTCTAATCCACCATCTATCTTACCCTGCGGGTTCTTCGGTCAATGACGCTATTCCTGATGACCTTGGCTCAGTCAGGTACACGTCGTTTGATCAGCCCCTACCAATGGTACGCTCATGTGGTCCCGGTGCCCTCTTGGCAAAGTGAGATATTAAATCGGCATTCCAATTACTGCCAGTGCACCCAGGGGATTTTTGAGCTGTTGGGTTTTCGTTTCCAAGGAAAGTTTTACGTAGATAAGGCCATGCCTTTTGGCTGCTCTATTTCATGTTCGGCATTCAAACGATTTAGCACTTTCCTCCAGTGGGCCTTTGTTCGCAGGTCAGGGTCCCGGTCTGTAGCCCATTACCTTGATGACTTTTTGTTCGGGGGTGAATGGGGCTTGGACACGTGTACGCGTCTCCTCACTACATTTCAGACGCTAATGCGGGAACTGGGTGTCCCCTTAGCACCTGAAAAGACCGAGGGCCCAGCTTCCAAGCTCACCTTTCTGGGCATTGAAATTGACACTGTCGCACAGGCATCCAGGTTACCCATTGGATAAGGTGACCCGGATCTCCGCGGCGATTTTGGCATTGATTGTCAAGCGTAAAGTGTCTCTTTGTGAGCTGCAGGTACTTCATGGCCACCTTAACTTTGCCTGCAGGGTGGTGACACCTGGCAGAGCATTTGCCAGGCGTCTGTGTGATGTCATGGCTGGCCTGTTAAAATGCCACCACAGGGACCGATTTACCAGGGGCATACAGGCAGACCTTCCAGTTTGGCTCACATTCCTCCATGATTTTAACGGGGTCTCTTTCTGGAGATCAGACCTTATGGTCTGCCCTAAATTTCAAGTACAGTCGGATGCCTCCGACTCCCTGGGTTATGGGATTTATTTTGAGGGGTGGTGGGCTTACAGCCGATGGCCTCACGCATGGCTTGGCACGGATCGCCTCCGCGATCTTACCTTCCTTGAGTTTCTTCCCATTTTGGGAGCACTGATGCTATGGGGCGATGAGTGGGCCAACTCAGTGGTCCATTTTTGGTGTGACAATGCGGCAGTGGTGCACATTGTCAACGCCCAGACGTCCAAATCCCCCAGGGTCATGGCATTGGTTTGTCAATTCGTTTTGAGAAGCCTACGCCTAAATGTGCTGTTCAGGGCCAGACATGTACCAGGTATTAATAATGATATTGCTGGTGCTTTATCCCGCCTGCAGATCCCCCGGTTCCGTGCCTTGGCTCCGGAAGCAGAGGAATTCCCCTCGCCACTCCCGGCTGAGATTTGGACATTTGGCAAGGAGAGGTGAACCGGGCGATCGGCATGTCATTGGCACCTCGCACACGTAAGGCGTATCAACATGCTTTCTTACAATTTAGAACCTTTTGCGAGCAACTACAGTTGCCTGAAGTGTGGCTAATACCAGTGGACCAGGTTTTACAGTACATGGTTTATCTTTACAGTCAGGGTTTGCCCCCCCCCCCCGGTACTATAGCCTCTAGGCTTTTGGCACTGGCATTTATGGCCAAAGTGAGGGGCTTCAATGACTGCGTGAATGACTTCCGCATGCGTCGTGTTTTGGAGGGGTGGACACATGAACGTGTCCGCCGCCCGGACACACGTCACCCGAGTTCACCAGGGGTTCTGACCCACCTTGCACGAGGCTGGCATAACTTATGTTATGATTGGTATGAGGTGGCTCTTGGTCACGCAGCTACCACGGTAGCCTTTTTTGGAGCGCTCAGCATCAGTGAGTTGGTACCAGAGTTGGTACCATTGTGTAAGGTGGATGTGTCTCGTAGGGCACTGGAACTCGATGATGTCTATGTCATGCATGAGTGGGCTCAATTGGGGATACGGTCCTCAAAGTTTGTTCAGCACGGCGTAGGCAGTGGATTTAGACTGCTACGAGGTTCCATTGAAGACATCTGTCCAGTTGGTGCCCTACATGAGTTTTTTGCAGTGTCTGCTGCGCGCCCCAGACTGTTTTTCTGCCACCAGGATGGGTCTACCCTTACCAAAGTAAAGTTACGGAGGGTGACCGGTACTGCGCTTCACAGTATGGGGCCCGTTTTGGCACCCATTTATTTAGGATAGGCGTCGCGTTGACCGCGGCTACGTTTGGGGTACTCGGAGGCGGATATATGTGGGCATGCGGGGGTGTGCGCGTAATTTTCCTATATGTACGTCCCCTCACTGTATGAGTACCTAGTTATGTCCTTAACCTCTTCTCCTCTTTTACAGATCCTGTGTGTCTCCGCACACCGGTGGCAGTGGGGCTGGTGGGCTGCAGCTATGTACACTGGGCAGCAGTATATGCTGTGACGACAGAGTGTGGACCCCGGCTTGGGCTGCGTGCATCCACACGTATGCGATGGTAAGGTATGTGCGGCACGAGGGGGCGGGAACTGTTGCCATTCCTGATGTCCATCAGGGATGCTGGACCGCCCGATGTTCTTATTCTGCACCTCGGTGGCAATGATCTTATATGGATCACTGACCTTTCCTTAAACTGTCGAGGTGCAGTGACCAGGCATTTTATATCATGTATGGCTTACACACGGTCGCTATGGTCTAACATCGTGCCGAGACACCGATTTAGAGGAGACATGGATCTCCGTGGTTCGGACCGTTCCGGCGGTCAGTGGACAGGGCTGTTGCCCGGTCCCTTGCTGAGCATGGCTTGGAGATAGCCATTCGAAATCTGTGAATAGGCTTCAAAATCTTTTGCCGGTAGGCAGGATATGGGGTCCACCTGTCGGCTAGAGGTATGTACCTCTTTCTGGAAGATTTGCAAGCAGGCCTGGTGACTGAGCTGACGGTCTGGGGGGTGGGGGCAGTGAGTCATCATGGATGCCTCCCCATGTGGCGGGTAGCACTGGTAAGGTAAAGATTTATGACCCATAGGTATCCGGCAGGTTCGCAATTGACTGGCCAACACTTAGACAGGTACAGGGGTAATAGCTTTGGCCGGTCAAGGACGAACCAGGCAAGGGGTGATGGCAGGAGCTTAACAGCCTGCATCACCTTGATATTTAATGGATACACATCATAGGGTGGGGTCAGTAGAGAGTTTATTGACTCCGTTCAACAATTTGTTTGTGTCAACAAACAAATTGATACAAATAGTTACATGTAGCCAATTGCCATTGGCATTTTGGGAGGAACCTTACCAGTGTTACTTCAGCCTGCTTGCCTTAAAGAATTACATTTGGATGATTACACCAATTGAAAGTTATAACTTGGACTAGGGCATTATTCAATAAAAGTGGCCCAATGCCTTTATCCATATACCGGTGTCTGAGTCTTTCTTTGGGGGGTGCGCCTGCAATGAAAGCGTGGCGCCAAAATGGCCACCGCGCTCTTTGTGGGCCCCCACCCCACCCAGACTCAGACATCCGGGTGAGTTAGGGGGTGTGGCCACCCCTCTATAAAAGGGGTGGCCATGAGGCAGCTGAGCTGCCATTTTAGATTCGCGACGGAGCGGAGAAATTTTCCCCTCCACCCCCTCCCTAGAGAACAGTGTGATTTTTTAGTCGCTTCGGGGTAGGGTGGGAATTTTTGGCCTGAACCTACAATTGGCCCTTTGGTTCTGGCTTTTTTGCCCATCCCACAGTGTTGCTAATGTTTGAGAAAAGGGGTAAGTTGACTTTGGTCACTTTGGCGGGTAGCACTGGTAAGGTAAAGATTTATGACCCATAGGTATCCGGCAGGTTCGCAATTGACTGGCCAACACTTAGACAGGTACAGGGGTAATAGCTTTGGCCGGTCAAGGATGAACCAGGCAAGGGGTGATGGCAGGAGCTTAACAGCCTGCATCACCTTGATATTTAACGGATACACGTCATAGGGTGGGGTCATTAGAGAGTTTATTGACTCCGGTCAACAATTTGTTTGTGTCAACAAACAAATTGATACAAATAGTTACATGTAGCCAATTGCCATTGGCATTTTGGGAGGAACCTTACCAGTGTTTCTTTGGCCTGCTTGCCTTAAAGAATTACAATTGGATGATTACACCAATTGAAAGTTATAATTCGGACTAGGGCATTATTCAATAAAAGTGGCCTGATGCCTTTATCCATATACCGGTGTCTGAGTCTTTCTTTGGGGGGTGCGCCTGCAAAGCCTTTTCAGGAGTGATTCCACTTTAGGGATTCTCTCACTTGAGAATCCTAATTATGTCCCTCCTCTTATGAAATTTAGTTGACCTCTAAATACTTCTTAAGATTTCAAGATGCCATTTATTGATCTTATTGCTGACCACCCCCACCCCCAACAGCTTGTCAGAATCTTTTAGCATTGCCTTTACTCAATTTTACTACCAAGGAGTGCATCTTACACCTGAATCACTGCCACCAAGTCCATCTAAATCAGTGTTGCCTATAACTGCAGTGGGTAGCTCACAGTTCATAGGCCATATGCACTCACAGCCTGTTTTTCTGTCGACTCTTCTACCTGCCCCTCTATCATACTGGGGTGGCACACAGATGGCAAAATATGAAGAAACTTGATTAGCACAAAACAAAAAGGTGCATGGAGAATGCATGCCTTATTAACAAGTGCTACCACAAGCACTAGACACCTCACAAACAAGGTGCACATTCTTTTGATGCTTTGTTTTGTGATGTATTGTGGCTTTTTGTTGCCATTACTGGCACAGTATCAAACTTTAGCAGCAGTGGTAGGTGGATCTCCAGTGGGTTTAGTTGATGTGGGTCCTTGAATCTGTCATAACCTGCAGAATTCATTTTCTACAGCCTTACCTTCAGGCTTATTCTTGATCAGCAAGTTACTTATAAATGGGAATTGCATAGAATTTAACAGGGGAGCTTTCTTATATAAAGCAAAACTTTGCCATCTCCTCTGAAGCTCAGCAGAACAACCTAGTATTTACTCAGCAGAGTAAAAAGGTACTCATTTTGAAGCACTTTAATATGAACAGAGTAAGCTAGCCTTCCTTCAGAAAGCTTTTTGCATCTTGGCTTCAGTATAAATGTTAGGACTAGGAAACCCTACACTGTTTTTCTTAGCAATTCATGCATTGCATACTATTTCATATGTTTTCAACTGGACTTTGCTAAATTGGCTTTTACAGATATTGTGGTATTCCCATGTGGTCAAAGATGACTTCAGAGGTGAAGGACCAGCTTTTTCCTATGGCTTTCCAGACAGCAGCATACCTTGCAGATGTCATTTGCATGCCCAATTATCATTCTCATTTCAACTCTAACCTCAGCAAATGAGTTGGTCTGCATGCAAATGCAAACAGTATTAATCAAAATGACAGATACATTTCCTCAACATTCAGGTTCTCTTTTTAAAAAAAAAGTTACTTCTCTCATTGTTTTTAAGTGGAATTTGAAAAGCCTGAGAGGTGTGCATATGCTTCTATGTGTAATAATTTTGTTCTTTGTTTAGGATAAACATGATCAATATTCTCCCAGCTTCCAAGCTTTCCTGCTCAGATGGAGGGCTCAAGTAGGACCCCTGAAAAGTGGTACTGTATATGCATCCCTAGTATCAATTTTCTAGATGATGTCTACCAAAATGAATCCCCTGCCATACCATCTCTCACCAAGCTGTTAACAGCTAGCTATACTCATCCTGCTACATCCCAGGAAAACAAAATAGAAATGCATGTTTAAACAACATCATTGGGAGAAAACCTGACTTTAATGATACTGTTTTGGTTTCAAAGGATGGTACAGGGGGCATCCACATCATCCTGCATTTGGCAAGAAGGAAAATGGCCTCTCTAGCATGATGTTTGGTTGGAGGCCAGAGGAAAAAGAAAGATACCAATGACAGAGTTAATATGGAAGTTACTGAACAAACAGGTAGGGAGGGCAGAGGTTTTCTTCAAATGCCAGTAGAGGGAAAATAACTTTTCTGTTGTGATCCAGCCCTCCTCTGACTCTGAAGATGAGCTGGATCAGAGCCCTATGCCCAGCCCAGTTCTGCCTACACCTGAGCCCGAGGATGCCCTGAGCCAGGGACCTTAGTCTGCGCCTGGTCCAAGTCTGTTTTCCTGAGCAGCTGACCTGTCAGATCAGGAGTCTGGCTCTGACAGTGATCAGCCCTCAGTCAGGGAGAGGTCAGGAAACAGCTACACTTGAGACAAAGGCAGGCTAGGTTGAAGAATCAAAGAAGGCTCCCAGCTGATACCAGGGCCAATTCATAGTGTGATGTTGACCTTTAAGCTCCTAAGGAACCTTGACCCTGAATATGTGAATTTCATGTGAGATCCTTTGTTCATAAATAATGTTAGCGTTCCAGACAGTAGCAATGTGACTTCTAAAAGTCTATGTCCATGAAAACAGGCCTGATCTCTAGAAATTTTCCTTCATTTCTCACTCTTGTGAGGGTATGCCAATAACTCCTTTTATTTGGTCCATTGCATTTATCTTACAAATCACAACTGACATTTGTGAACTTACACTGGTCTGTACAGTATTCTATTCTCCATTCTGGAACCACGGTAAAATTAAAGTCTCCCTCAGTCTTTGAATGTTAAAAAATCAAAGCAATATTTAGTATCTGAGAAGTTCAAAGTGAGCTTTGGGCTTCCTCATTTTGCTTCCAATCTGTTTGGAAAGAGACTACCTCTCAATCACAGCTTCACTTAGTTTTCTGAATAACTTCTGCATCAAAACAGATGTATATTATTTAAAGTGACATCTAAAACAGAACTAGACAATACAACATGTTTGGAATTAGAAGAAGACAAAAAATTCCCCCCCTGGAATCCATTCTTTCAAATCTCCCATGCCTAAGCTTTCAACTTGCAAATGAAGTAAATGCTTATCTCCAATGACCAGCCCCAAACAGCAAACTAATTAGCAAGTTACAGAGCTGAGAAACCCCATATGAGGATGGATAACAAACAAATGTAACCTTTTAATTGAGCTTTGCTAATGACAAAGTGATAACCGTTATTGCCTGCTGAGTTACCCAGTTGATTGAAGCTGCCTTTCATCCTTAAAATTGTATGGTTCTCTGATAGTTGTTTTTTGGTGAAGACTGTAACATTGAATTTTCTTTGTACATGGTATTATCTAAAAGTTTTGCTGCAATGAGCATACCTGTTAACCTTCCCAGATTTGCCGGGATTTCCTGTTTTTCGGCGCCGATTTTTTCTATTTCCCGCCCGGAGCTGCTGAAACCCCAGAATTTGGCAGCGGGGGGAAAGGCGTTACTGGGGAAAGGCTTTTATGCATGCATAGAAGGCTTCTGTGCAGAAGGGGATCGTAGAAGCCTTCTACGCATGCGTAAAAGCCTTCTACACATGCGTAGAAGTGAGCTGCGCAGAATGGTTCTGCGCAAGTCACTTTTACGCATGCGTAGAAGGCTTTTACACATGCGTAAAAAGCGACCTGCGCAGAACCGTTCTGCGCAGGTCCTGGATTTTTCAGAGCCGCGGTTGACAGGTAAGGCAATGAGAGTCATATTGTCAAAGTTTAGGTATGCTATTCAGAATCTGACAAATGTTATAAATACAAACACAATGATCCAAATTTCAGTTATTTACAAAAATAAATTACACTAAAACAACTCCTCTAAACTAGTGGGGATTTGGTGAGTTAACTTTGTTTATTTTATTTATTTATAGTGTTTATATGCCACTTTAATTTAGTGCAACTGCTTTGTAAATTCCGTTAATCTAAATAGCCCTATTCCAAATGTGACTTATTGTAGCATAGTAAATTACAGTTAGGATAGGCCCATTTGAATGGAACCTCTAGAAAGCTGACTCACCAAATCCCCATAGATTCAATGGGCCTACTTTAATGCATTTTACTTTGGTAAGTGACAGGATTTTGGCCTAATACTTTTCAAAGTAATTTGTATTTATTAGCTTTAGAAGCATATGCACAATAAAAGTGAAACATTCATACACAATATAGTATTGGACCAACCCGTAAATGGGATAATTTGTTCAGTGATGTCCAATCAGTCAAGGCTGTGTTTCAGTGTTTATTCCAGCACTTAACTCCATTGAGCTTGAGTAAACTTTTTTATAAGAAGACACATGAATTAAACTTATATGAATCCACTATACAAATATATATGCATGAAACAGAGCATTGCTTTATATTTTGGAGAAATATATAAATTTTGTTCCTGCATGTCCTGAAGCAAATGACGTACAGGTTTCATTATCTGCAGTCAGAAATGATTAATAGCTAAATCCTAGCAAAAACAAAAACAAAAACAAATGACAAAGGTGGAGTGCTTTATTAATGTTGTTTCATTTTCATTTTCTTTGGCACTCCCACAATGCCTCTAGTTTTGATAAATTGACAAACTGCCTGGGAATTTCTAGTAGTCAAAATTTGAGAATGTTAAGACTTTTTCATGCTGTGCATTTGGCTTGTGTCTTTGCATGAATGAGCAAAAGTAGAACAAATCAGACATGTTTGTGTGATAAAGAATATTGTGGATTGGCCCTTATTTTGACATCCTTTATTCAGATAAAGAGTAGGCCACTAGGCTTCCATGCATCTATACTGTACACTTTAATCCACACCTGTCAACCGCGGCTCTGGACAATCCAGGACCTGTGCAGAACGGTTCTGCGCAGGTCACTTTTTATGCATGCGTAAAAGCCTTCTATGCAAGCGTAAAAGCGACTTGCGCAGAACTGTTCTGCGCAGCTCGCTTCTACGCATGTGTAGAAGGCTTTTACGCATGCATAGAAGGCTTCTACGATCGCCTTCTGCACAGAAGCCTTCTACACATGCGTAAAAGCCTTCTATGCATGCGTAGAAGTGAGCTGCACAGAAGGGATGTGCAGTAATGCCTTTCCCCCTGCTGCCAAATTCCAGGGTTTCGGCAGCTCCGGGCGAAAAATAGGAAATCCCGGCCAATCCGGGAAGGTTGACAGGTATGCTTTAATCGTTCCACCGGATTTTTTTTAAAAAAAGAACAGCTGGCTTAAGCAGACATCAGTGCCAATGATGTTCTATTTTGTTTTAATAGTTCTCAATTGTAAAATTGTGAAGTACTTGCACAAGCAGATTTTTCAGGAATTAAGAAAGGAGTGTTTATATCTCCACATTCTCTTTAAAGGCAATTTCCCCACTGCATTGTACATATAGCATAACAGTGCTTAAGGAATATTCTTCATTGTAGACCAGTGGTTACCAACATAGGGCACACACCCCACAGAGGAACTTCAATTTCCTGAAGATTAAGTCATTACATTGGCTGATCAGTGCTTTTGGGAATTGATTTAGGCTTCTGGGAATTGAAGTTCAAAAACCAAAATTTGGGAAACACTGTTTTATACCTTACATTCTTTGTATAGTTTTGTATAAGGGACAAACCACAACAGAAATGTAAATCGAGATCGCCCACAAAGTATAAAGTAGCACTATTTAGATTATTACAATGTCTTACATTCAGAAGTGGGACAGTCAATTGATGCCACATCAGTAAATCTATGGTAACCAAGGGCTGATGGACTGAATCACAGCTTCCATATAATTTGACTGTCAATGCAATTTGAGCAGTACAATAACACCAAACTACATAGATTTTATTATTAATCTGAATTTGATCACTTCCTACTAGGCTGTTAATGACATATAGAGAACAAAATATCACAAGTGGAAAATGATGGTATTCATTTGTAACCTTTGACTGATGTCTCTGAAGAAGAAAAATTCCTGCAATAAATCCTTGATTTGAGCTGCAGTCTCTTCACAGATGTTATTTTCTACATGGAGTAAATGACAACAGAGGAATCCCTCTTCTCTAGAGTATTCATAACAGCCTAATACTGTAGGTAATGAATGGATAGGGCTCTAATGAGTTCAATATGTGTCTTAGTAACAATTCACTAATGGTTAACTTCCACCCAGTGTGGTGGTGTGGACTAGTGATATGAAAATGTGACATTTTTCAAACATTGTAACAAATTAAAAAAAGATCAAGCAACATTGGTTCAAATTCCTGCTTAGACATGAAAAGTCAACTGGAGATGACACTGATAAATATGCTTAAATATCTCATATACCTTATCACGGTTGACATAAGACAGATGTAACTTGATACAGTGGACCCTCGAATAACGACGTTACTTGGTTCCCCAAGTAGCATTGCTATTGGAATAACGTCGTTACTCGAATAACTGCAAAATTAGTAATTTAAATGACGGTAAAAATACCGTCGTTAATCGAATAACGATGTCATTATTCGAATAGCGATGGGGAAAAGTACTGCTGTTATTCGAATAACATCGTTATCCGAACAATCACATTGGGAGCATCATAACGTCTTTAACCGAAAATGACGCTATTTGAACGCGTCGTTAATCGAGGGTCCACTGTAATTCAAATCCCTTTTGTATTTCCAGCTCTACTTACCTGGAAGAGAATTAAATGACATCAACTTCTGCATGTCTAAGATTGTAGTGTACAGTCAACTTATAGTAGTGTTTGATGAATGAAACCACTAATAATATAATTTGAGTTATAAAAATCTGCAAGGGCCAGAATACTGTCAATGGAGATTAGATGGTAGATACTTGTGGAATGCACTTTTCATTCATTCATATTTTGAGAGAAAATAAATATTCAAATATATATTTGAATACCATTAACTTTTGTGCTGATTTTTAAAAAAGTAATAGGTCAATGCAGAAACAAGTTGCAATGGATTAGATAGCCTTATTTGTCTATTTTTAGTGCTGATTGATTTTGCTCCTAGGCAAAAATTATACAGTGGTACCTCGCTTAAAGGGTATAAAGTGTTCCATGGGATTGCTCTTTAAGCAAGTTTGCTCTTTATTTTATTTTTATTTTTTATTTATTTATTGTTAAATTGTTATACCGCCCACTCAGCCAAAGCCGACTCCGGGCGGTTCACAACAGTGGGTAAAAACAGATAAAAACAAATAAAACAGATAAAAACCAGCAATAAGAACCCACCCCTAAAAAGAGAGGGGTGCAGGAACTGAAGAAACCATGGGGTAGGCATCTTCCCCTATATTAACCACCCAATGGAAGCCACCCCTCCACCTGCACCCCAAACTTGGCCCGCCAGCCAGGTTTTTAGTTATTTTCTAAAGGGCAACAACTCCGTCTGGAGACGCAGTTCCACAGGCAGGAGATTCCAAAGGGCCGGTGTGGACACAGAGAAGGTTCTCCTCCTTGTGCCAGAGAGGCGAGCCCCCCTGGCCGATGGCACTATTAGAGAGCCCTTCCGGTCCATTCTGGTTGGACGGACAGACGTCCTTAGGGCAATGCGGTTTCTAAGGTAACCTGGCCCACTACCATATAGGGCTTTAAAGGTCAAAACCAGCACCTTGAATTGCACCCAGAGGCAAACGGGTAACCAGTGCAGCTCCCGCAGCAGTCGTGAGGCATGGGCATAACGTCCACACCCCATCACCACCCGGGCCGCCTCATTCTGGACCAGCTGCAGCCTCCGAATGGTCATCAAGGGCAGACCCATGTAGAGCGCATTACAATAATCTAATCTGGAGGTCACCAGAGCATGAGTGACCATGAGCAAAGAGTCCCGGTGCAGGAGCGTGCGCAACTAGCGAATCACCCGAAGTTGGGCGAAGGCCCTCTTGGCCACAGCCACCACCTGTTCTTCTAGCAGCAGCCGCGAATCCAGGAGGACCCCCAAGTTGTGCACCGGGTCGGTCTGGGGCAAAATAGCCCCATCCAAAACCAAAGATGGTAGCTCCCGGGATAGCACAGGACCCCCCATCCACAGCCACTCAGTCTTACTAGGATTCAGCTGTAACCCATTTGCCCCCATCCAGACCCCAACCGCCTCCAGACAACTGGAAAGGACTTTGACTGCATCACTGGGGTCCCCACGGGCCAAGATGTACAACTATGTATCATCCGCATACTGATGGTACCGCACCCCATGGGAACGGATGATCTCACCCAGCGGCTTCATGTAGATGTTAAATAGGAGAGGAGAGAGTACCGAGCCCTGAGGCACCCCATATTTTAGGGACCTAGGACTGGACTTCTCGCTCTCCAACCACACCGACTGGGTCCGGCTCCTCAGAAATGAGGAAAACCAGGACCACACAGTGCCCTGGATCCCCAATCCTCGGAGCCGTTCCAGAAGGATACCATGGTCAATGGTATCGAAAGCCGCTGAGAGGTCAAGAAGAGCAAGGACGGATGGATGACCACCATCCCGCTCTCACCAGAGATCATCCATCAGCGCGACCAATGCAGTCTCAGTACCATATCCAGGTCTGAATCCTGACTGGAAGGGGTCCAGATATTCCGCTTCATCCAGTACCCCCTGTAACTGACACGCCACTGCCTTTTCCAATACTTTCCCCAAAAAGGGGAGGTTGGAAACAGGTCTGTAGTTGGTTATGACTGCTGGGTCAAGGGATGGCTTCTTCAGGAGGGGGCGCACCAAAGCATGTTTCAACGGTGCAGGAAATATCCCCTCCGGAAAAGACGTATTAATTATAGCCCCGACCCAGCCACCTGTCACCGTCTTAGAGGCTTTTACCAGCCAGGCAGGACAGGGATCCAATGGACAATTAGTGGCGCGGACCGCCGCAAGGAGCCTGTCCACTTCATCTGGGGCAACAGGATCAAACCGATCCCAGATAACACAGCAAGACTGTGCACTGGCTCACCCCTGACCCTCCCCATCCACGCCAAGATTAAACCCTGAGCAAATCCGATCGATTTTCTCCACCAGATGGTCAGCAAAATCCTCAGCCAATCCCTGCCAACCGGGCACAGGCCCCCCCTACCAAGGAGGGACCTGGTCACACAAAACAGGGTGGCTGGGCGATTATCAGAGGAGGCAATAAGGGAGGTGAGGTATTGCTTCCTCACCACCCCCTCTTAAAGTGAAACACCATTTTAAGTGACCAATTGTGACTTCGGGTGGGGTGTGTGTGTGGATTGTGAACCCCAATTTAGCTGTTAAGCAAATTATGGGTTGGTTTTAGTTGTTAAGTGAGGTGACCATTCAGAGAAAATTCCTGCTCTTTAAGCAAGTTAGTCTCTCAACGAGGTGATATTTATGTGAGGTTTTACTATAATTCCTACAGATTTTCCCCTTCCTATTGTCTTCTGGAAAAGAAAAGAAATATTCATTTGCTCACCCTAAACATTCAACAGAGGGGCCTAGGAATGGGCCATCCTGGAGATAAGTCAGTTCCTCATATAGGATTTCCTAAAGAAATGTCCTAGTAACATAGAACCAAAACATGGATTCAGTTAAAGAATATTCAATTTTGGATCAGAAACTGATCTTATGAATTTGCAGTTTAAAGGAGGTGATTTTCCTTTATTTGTTGCAGTGCTTGAAAGAAGAACTCTGGCAAAACTATTACTTGATCTGACAATGTCACACACAACATTAAGGACAGTTTTACTTGTTCTTGTGCTATTATGAATTATGCCATTTCTTGCCAACAATGCCACTCTACAATATACATAGGACAAACAAGACATTCTCTGTGCAACAGTTTTAATAAACATAGACATCAAGATTGGCAATACACAGAAACATGTTTCAAATCATTTCAATCTACCTGGGCACTCTGCAAAGACGTGAAATTTGCCGTCATGGAACCAAAAAATTACAAGACAAAGATCCAGAAAGAGACAGCAGAGATAAAATATATACATATGCTGGATACCCATCGCAAAGGTTTGAATATTAGTCAAGGGTTTCTGGGACATTGTACTAATAGGTTGTTATATGGTGTAATTTCCCATACCACCTTTATGCTGTAATTTCCCATATACATTTACAGAACAAACTTCAGAAGGATGGTCATTGATTCTCATCCACAGCCCTCAGGCCAATTCACAAAAAAATTTAAATGCTAAGTCTGAAAGGCAAACATGTGTAGTGCCACAATGATTATTTTGCATCCACCTACTAACAATTTACAACTTCACAGAACCAAACTTCATAGAATAAATCTGAATATCATTCTTCAATCTTCGATCATTACCAGGTGTAAAAATGCCCCACTGATTTGCAACTTTATCTGTTATACTAACCAACCATTGTGTACCTCTCTATCCCCACCTGATATGTATAAATGAATGCCATGAAGTCTCACTCTTATGTCTGACAAAGTTGCCTTGATCCATGAAAGCTAACATTAAAATATAGTAGTTAGTCTTTAAGGTGCCACAATGTTTTTTGTCTTTTTTGTTTTGGCTTATTTACTATCTGAAGTGTTTGAAAAGTATCCCATTGCAGGCGCACCCCCCAATAAAGGACTCAGACACTGGTAAAAGTGGATAACGGCATTGGGCCACATTTATTGATTCATGCCCTAGTCCGAATTATAAATTTCTATTGGTATTCAACCAATTATAATTCTTAAGGCAAGCAGGCCGAAGTAACACTGGTAAGGTTCCACCCAAAATTGCCAATGGCAATTCGTTGCAATGTATCCATTTGTATCCATTTGTTTGTTGACAACAAACAAATTGTTGACCGTAGTCAATAATCTAACTAGTGACCCCACCCTCTGACGCGTATACGTAAAATAACGGGGTGATGCCTGCTGCCCAGCTCATGCCATCACCCCATTGCCTGGTTCGTCGTTGACCGGACAACGTTAACCAACTTGTGCCTGTCTAGTGTTGTCCAGTCAATTGCGAACCTGCCGGATACCTGTGGGTCATAAATGTTTACCTTACCAGTGCTACCCGCCACACGGGGAGGCTTCAATAAAGGCTCACCGCCACCCCCCAGACCGTCAGCTCGGTCAACAGGTCTGCTCGCCAATCTCCTAACAAGAGGTCCATACCTCCCGGCGACAGATGGACCCCATCCCCTGTGTAAAGCTCATAATTTTGGAGACTGATGGTGGAGTGTCATATGACACGCCCCCAACCCTTGTCCATAAGGAACCGGGAAATAGCCCTGTTCACCAAGCGCCAAGCCCGATCAAGGGCCTGGAGGTTAAACCCTCCCCTGTAAGCGTGCTGCGGTATCATGTCCGACCAAAGCAGGGTTGTGGCGGGCCACACATAATGCAGGTAGGCCAGGTCACCACAAATCGCATGCTTCAGCGATAGGCCCGTGACCTGTCCCAAATCATTACCCCCGAGGTATATAATCAGGACATCAGGCGGGTCAGCATCCCTGATGGAGAAAAGGAATGGCAACAGTTCCCGCCATAACATTCCGCGCTTACCGTACCACCTGAGACTTGCGGATGCACCTAGTCCCAGTCGGGGTCCCCACTCTGTCGCCGCAGCAAACTGCGCTGCCCTGTGCACATAGCTGTGGCCCACCAGCCATACTGTCACCGGTGTAAGACGACACCCAGGGTCTGTCAAGGAAAAAAGGAAAGAGGGCCGTGACTTAACTGGTACTCACTGTTGAAGAGGGCGAACATACAACTGAAAACATCGTGATCCCCACCGTCCCATGTTGCAGATTTCGGCCCCAGAGTACCCAAACGCCGCTGCGGTGGAAGCCGCCCCTATCCTAAATGAATGGGTGCCGTAACGAGCCCCCGGGAGGCCAACACTGGCTAGTGCCTTACCGGTCACCTTCCAAAATTGAAATTTAGTAAGGGGAGACCCATCTTGGTGACAGAAAAACGGGCCAGGGTACGTACCACGTAGTGCAAGGAACTCCTGTAGGGCACCAACCGGACAGATGTCTGCCATGGAACATCGTAGCAGTCTTACACCACTGCCTACACCGTGCTGATCAACCTTAGAGGAACGTATCCTCAGCTGAGCCCAATCATTGGAAACATAGACATCTTCGAGTTCCAGTGCCCTACGACTCGCATCCGCCTTAGACAGTAGCACCAGCTCACTGATGCGGAGCGCTCCAGAAAAGGCCACCGTAGTAGCCGCGTGAAACAGGGTTGCCTCATACCTGTCAAAACACAGGTCATGCCAACCCCGTGCAAGGTGGGTAAGTACCCCTGGAGAAATAGGGTGGCGGTCGTCCGGGCTGCGCCCACGTTCCCACGCCCACCCTTCCAAAACATGTCGTATGCAAAAATCATTTGTGCTGTCAGCAAAACCACCCACCTTGGCCATGAATGCCAGCGCTGACAGCCTGGATGCTATGGTGCGGGGGGCTAAGCCCTGGGCATGTAAGTAAACCATAAATTGGAGGACGTGAGCCACTGGGATGGGCCAACTTTCAGGCAGCTGTGATTGGGCACAAAAGGCCCTGAATGAACTGAATGCATGGTTATACGCCTTACGCATGTGGGGGGCGAGCGATATGCTGATCGCCCGGTTCACCTCTCCTTGCCAAGCGTCCATATCTCGTCCGGGAGCGGCGAGGGAAATTCCTCTGCGTCCGGGACCAAGGCACGGAACCGGGGGATCTGCAGGCGGGACAAAGCGTCAGCAATATCGTTATTAATACCTGGAACATGTCTAGCCCTAAAAAGCACATTGAGATGTAGGCTGCGCAACACAAACTGGCGAACCAGTTCCATGACCCTTGGAGATTTAGACGTCTGTGAGTTGACAATGTGAACCACTGCCGCATTGTCACACCAAAAATCGACGACCGAATTGGCACACTCCTCGCCCCATAGCATCAAAGCTCCCAGAATGGGGAAAAATTCCAGGTACGTGAGGTCGCGCAAGTGATCCGTGCCCCACCAGGCTGGCGGCCATCTGCCGTAGGCCCACTTCCCTTCGAAGTAAATCCCATAACCCAGGGACCCTGATGCATCCGACTGAACCTTAAAACGAGGGGAAACCAAAAGGCCGGATCCCCAAAATGACACCCCATTGAATTCCCTCAGGAACTGGAGCCAAATGAGCATATCGTCCCTCATGCCCTTGTTCAGTCGGACCCTGTGGTGGGGCCTGGTCAAGCCAGTCATGGCGTCGCACAAACGTCGAGCAAATGCTCTGCCAGGTGCGACCACCCTGCAAGCGAAATTGAGGTGACCATGTAACACCTGGAGCTCCCGAAGGGACACCTTGCATTTCGCCAGCAAGTCCAAAATGAGTGCAACGATCCGTGAAACCTTATCAGCAGGTAACCTGGATGCTTGCACAACCGTGTCAATCTCAACCCCCAGGAATGTGAGCTTGGTTGAAGGGCCCTCGGTCTTTTCGGGCGCTAAAGGGACACCGAGTTCCTTCATTAGCGTCTGAAATGTATTCAGACGTGTGCACGCGTCCCAGCCCCGTTCACCCCCGAATAAGAAATCATCAAGGTAGTGGGCTACAGACCGGGACCCTGACCTGCGAACAAAGGCCCATTGGAGGAAGGTCCTGAAGCGCTCAAATGCCGAGCATGAAATGGAGCAGCCAAAAGGCATGGCTTTGTCGAAATAAAATTCACCCCGGAACTTGAAACCCAGCAACTCAAAGTTGCCCAGGTGCACTGGCAGGAGACGGAACGCGGACTTAATGTCGCACTTAGCTAGTAGTGCACCCGGGCCACATGAGCGCACCATGCGCAGGGCCTGGTCAAAAGATGTATACCTGACCGAAGAAAGGTCGTCAGGGATAGCATCGTTGACCGAACGGCCAGCCGGGTAAGACAAGTGGTGTATCAAACGGAACTCTCCCGGCGACTTCTTGGGCACCAACCCCAACGGGGAAACCTTGAGATTGGGAAATGGTGGGACAGGGAAAGGGCCAGCGACCCTGCCAGCGGCAACCTCCTTTTCAATGCTCATGGCAGCTACCTCCTCCCTTCCCCTGAGTGATAATAGGTTGGGTGCATCTTGAGGGGACCTGACCCCTGTGAAAGGAATGTGAAACCCTTGCTGAAAACCCTAAAGCAGGTAAGCTGCGTCCGTCCTCCTCGGGTACATCGTGAGCCAATGCTCCAACATGTCCACATTAATTGGGGAGGGGGCCTTTTGCCTGACCAGCTCCCTCTGCGGCAGTTCTGCCCGCTCCCTGTCCACCTCTACCTCTGCCCCGCAGTCCGCCTGCCCTAGGACATGCAGAGGCAGCATGGGGGCCAGCACAAGAGGGACACTCGTGCCTGTATCGGCACTGCTTCCTGTTGCATGCACCATTGGCCGAGAAGCTCCAACACAGCAGGCGGGCTGGAACCCCCTGCCCCGCCACCTGGCGGGGTGCCTGGGCTGGAGCAGCTCGCTGGACCACATGTCCACAATGGTACCTCTCCCCTGGCGCCGGGCGCGTGGGGGTCATGTACAGAAGCCACAGCTTCTGGCAGGGCTCATCCCACCTCATTTCCGGGTGTAGGGGCACTCTCATACGGAATTCCTCGTCGTAAGCCAACCACGACGGGCCAGGGAAATCAACCATCGCCCGGTATATGTTGTCCAAATACTGGACCATCGGAATTGCCAGGTCGGGCCAGGCCCTGAGGTACACCGCCATGTATATAAGGTACGCGGGTAACCAGTTGGCCCACGTGCGTGGCGGCTTACGTCGATGAGACTGTTCCTTGTCCTTCTCGTCCTGCCCCTCCCGCTCCTCTTTGGTGGGTTCTCTATTCAAGAGGGAGAAAATGTCCACATACTCCCCCCGCCAGATCTTTTCCTTGGTGGCCTGAGCCAGGTGATCCCCAAGGGGCAATGAATAACCTGCTGTCGGTAAGGCCGACACCGGAACATTGACAGTGCCGTGCACCGTGAAAGGGGCCTGGACCAGCCCCGCCACCCCCAGTAAGTTCCCTGGAGGACAGGGTACCCCGCCCCAAGAGGGGCCTTGAAGCGTTGGAGCCGTACCCTGAATGGGTGGCGGCGGCTGACCCGCCGCCCCAGCCAGGCGAGGCCACGGCCACTGCAAACCTCCCCCCGTTGTGGGTTGTGGTGTGGGTGCACTAGCTTGGACCGTATACTCACAAGTTGCACCCCCATGGGCCGCCCCCACCGGGGGTTCCGGCCCACTGCGGGCGTCGGAGCTCGCGACCACAACCGAGCTCGTAGATGTGGCCTGACCACTGCCAGCTGGCGGCATCTGCTGGGTGGGGAGCTGCGAGGCCGCGGCTGGTGCCGACCTACTTGCCGCAGGCAGCTCGACCCTTTTGGCCACCTGCCGAGAACCGGCAGGCGCTGAGTTGACCTGTAAACCAAACGGTGCCCCAGATGGATTAACTACCCTTAAAGATGCCTCGAGGGCCGCTACGCGGGCCAGCAGGGCATCCACGTTTACATAGCCCCCAACGCTGACAGGGGGCAAAAGGGCAGCCGGCCCACCGGTCACCGGCGCCGGGCCAGGTCTCTGGACCCCTGGGCCCGCATATGGCCATGCCCCAACCACTGGCCCCAGAGGGGCCGGGGGCATGCCCTGCCAGGGAAGGGAGCCCAGCCAATCCCCTTGGTTAAAGCCCACCGCTGGAAGCTGCATGCCAAAGCCCGAAGCCCCGGCTTGGCTATGCGCCAAGCCTGGGCCGGTGGCCGCTGATTGCGGGCCGGGGGCCGCATCCCCTGCAGGTCCGGTCTGAGGCTGCCCAGCCTCAGGCCAGGGAGCAATCGGCCCCATCCCGCCAGTCCCGGCCGGCGCCCCCGGAAAGGGGGCCTGCGGAGGGGGCGTAGTCGCGGTCCTCCGACCCGGCTGGCGCCTCCTGGAAGTGTGAACCGCGTTCGCCATCGCCTTCTTCTTGGAAGGCATTGCTGCCAATCGTTGGGAAGCCGGAGAAAGAAGCGCAGAGGAAACCGCTGCCCAAAGAAGGCTTCCCAGCTAAAGGGAAGAGCGACGGAGCAATCGGGGAAAAACTTCTCCTCTTCGTCGCTTCGCAAAATGGCAGCGCGGCTGCCTCGTGGCCACCCCTTTTAAAGGGGTGCTGGCCACGCCCCCTAACTACCCGGATGTCCAAGTCCGGTGGGGGGGGGGGGCGCAAAGAGCGCGGCGGCCATTTTGGCGCCGCGCTTGCATTCTTCTTGCTTGATACAGTGCTGAAGGAATAATGGATCATGTTGTTGATAGCACTGCTCATAATTTTCTTTGTTAGCCTTCTCTTTGAGAAGTCAGTCTTAGATTTGAAAAGAGAATGGTATCAAATGTGAGAATTCTTGTGAAAAACTTTTTTTAAATGCCTGAAAATCCGTGGGAGTGGGGGGTGGGGACACAGGCCAGCCAGAGCTCCCTTGCTAAAAAGAAGGATGTGGAAGACAAGGAAACTGAAAAAATAAGGAGATTCATCACACACACACAAAGGGACCTTCTTTTATTAAAGTAGCCTATTCTTAAAACTAATATATGCCTATATAATCACAATTAGATGTTGGCGCTGCCGCCATTGTTGCTGCTTGCACCAAAAGGGTGCGGTATAAATGTAAATAAATAAATAAATACTATAATTAAAATGGAAATACACTTTTTTGGCTTGTTGTCAAGTCAATTTTGACTTATGATGAGCACAGAAGTGGTTCTTATAATTAAAAGAAGTTGTCTTTTAATTTCCTTTTTGAGTTGCCTGCAGTCATCCTCAAACCAGGGTTTCCACCCAACATCTAGGATGCCTTGGCTTTGCTTCTTAGAAAAAGAAAGTTTGGAATGCATTTATGATCTAGTGTTATGCATAGCAGTTTAGTTTTGCTTTCGTATCCTTTGAGGAGACCAAAGTATCTTTCAAAATAGACAGATTTTAAAATTGCTATACTGTATAAATTGTAAATCTTTATTTTTATTTTTTTAATAGTTTTTATTGAGGTTTTTTTTAAAAAAAGAAAAAATGCAAACATAATTAAAAAATCAAAATAAAATAATGGAACATCTACATAAAAAAACATCAACAGGTTCGCATTCTTCAGGGATTAATTACATATTCTTGTCACTCTATTATCTTAAAGTTCAAATTTCTCATTATGTTTCCACTTACTTATCATTAATCATATGTTGATATATAAAATCAGAATAACCATAAAGATATCCATAACATTTTCCCACCTAAACCATTCATCCAAACCTTTATCCTGTGAACATTTAACACAAGACAATTACCACCGTGCTCGCTACTCCCCCCCCCCCCAAAAGTCCCTCTTGCTGAGACAAGTACTTTAATTGAAAGAAAGGAAAAAAAGTATAGATCCACTTGAAAAGTATGGAACCAGTGATCTAGCGTAAATCTGTCTGTTCAAGTTATATTCCAAAATTTATAGTCATCCTGACTGGGTTTAATCCCATCCTTGCTTGTTAAAGCATATATTACAAACGGCTCCCAGATATCCCAGAATTTATTTCCTGCAATTTCACCCCTTTTTTGCTTATTTCTGTTGTTAGCTTATCATTTAATACTAACTTCCATACTTGTTTGTGTCACTTTTCTCTTTTAATCCTCAATTTGTTCTTCCATTCCAGTGTTATTAATTGTCTTGCTACTGATAGTAGCATAAATAACAATTCTTCATTATTTTTCTACATCTTTAAGTTTTGGACCTATCCTAATAATACTATTTTTGAGTTTAAAGTTATGCCCGTCTTAAAAATCCCCCGCAGCTCACATCCCCACCACATATGTAAGTAACTGCCTTTCTCCTTATTACACCACCAACATTTATTATTTCCTTTCTTACTCATCAAGGGACTACAGTGGCTCAAGTGCCTAAGACGCTGACTGGGAGACAGAAGGTCAGCGGTTTGATTTCCGAGTACTGCAGGATGGAATGTCCCAGCTCCTGCCAACCTAGCAGTTCAAAAGGAAGGGATTGCAAGTAGATAAATAGGGACCACTTCGGTGGGAAAGGTACACAGCATTCCGTGCGCTTCAGTGTCTAGTCATGCCTGCCACATGACCATGGAAACGTCTGCAGCAGCAGACAGCACTGGCTCTTCGGCTTTGAAACAGAGATGAGCACTGCACCCTAGAGTCAGATATGACTGGCTTTCGAGCAAGGGAAACCTTTACATTTACCTTACTCATCTGATGTATTTTTACAGGGGTCAGGTACCATCTGAAAAGTTGACTTTTACCCAATTGCAGCAAAATGTAGATTGTTATATATTTGGCCTCAAAACTACTGATGTTTGCTAACCTTGTCTGGGTATCCCATAAGGATTAGAGGCTGATGATCACTAGTTGGATATGAGTCTACTCTGAACAAAGTAATTAGCTTAAACATGGATGTGGAGATTGCAATGTAATGATTTTTGTTTTGTTGGACTAATTCCCAGTTCAGGCCAATGCAAACATTAAAGTCACCCATTAAAATTAAATGTGCTTTGGGGAACTGGGCCTCCAAATTAAGTATGTAGTTTGAGAGATCCTCCCCCCCCCCCCCCCGCAATAATCACAATAATAGTTAGAATTCCAGAATAAGATAAATACATTTACCATGACATAAAATGAAGAATTTAATTTAGTCATATTGTCATAGCTCAGGGTTGTAAATTACAAATCAACTAGCTTTCCCCCCTTAAATAAAAATCACTGTACATCAGGCTAGATCACAAAAGGGCCACCTATGTCCTCTAGAAGAATTCACCTCCACTGACATATTCAGTGTGAGGAAACGGAATCATATCCATCAAGCCTGTCTCTGACACACTTGCTGACAATGCAAGCGTGGTGCCAAAATGGCCGCCGCGCTCTTTGCGGGGGCCCCCCACCCGGACTCAGACATCCGGGTGAGTTAGGGGTCGTGGCCATCCCTCTTTAAAAGGGGTGGCCATGAGGCAGCCGAGCTGCCATTTTGGAAAAGCGACGGAGAGGAGAAGTTTTCTCCGTCACTGTTTGTTTCCTCTTTGCCCCCTTTTCCCCTTGTTCCAAGTGGTTATCCTTAGGTCGCTGGTTCGATTCCGGCTCGAAGGAGGCTTCATTTTGCAGCCAAAAGGGAGGAATTTGCCTCCGTGGCTGTGTCCCTGTAATCGAGCTCACTAGGCTTGGAGACTGGAAAGATGGGTTCGATCCCTGAGAGCTGCACAATTGGGGATATGAAAGGAGCCTCATTCGGGCGTCCCTTACAAAAATCCTTTTATTTAGCTCGTAGGGGGATCGCGGTGGCTCAAGTGGCTAAGACACGGAGTGTTAAGTGCCTAAGTCGCTGACTGGGAAGTGGAAGGTCAGTGGTTCATTTCCTGCGTACTGCAGGACAGATGAGCTCCCGTTTTCAGCCCCAGGCCGGCCCTTCAGAGGATCCGGCTCTCGGCCCACGGCTGCCGGCCACGGGCCGGAACGATTGGGGGGAGGGCCTGGTGCTGGCTCACAGCACGTTTTACCCCATTAGGGGCCGGAGTTTTGGGCATGGCCCTATTCTGGCCCAGGCTCTCAAATTAGGGCCTCTGGCCCAATCCCTAGCGGGCCGTCCGGCACACCTGGCCCACCTACTAGGGGTTTTCGTGGCAGGGGATGCCTGGTTAGCACGTTTGGCTGTGCTGGAGGCATCCTTAGCTATCCAGTGGGTGGGGGCCCCTTCCCTATCTACCGGGCCCCTTTGTGTATGCCGGCTACTTCGACTGCTGCCACTATGCAACAGGCGGCCAGCTGGGTTGAGCTTCTCGACACACTCCGGCCTGTGCCCGCCACTGTCTCGCAGCTCCCCGTTTGTCCAGAACTGCGGCTGGAGTGCGTTGGAGGTCGCCCCAGAGCTCAATTTCGGTTGCAAGCTCTGACGCCCACCGTGGGCCGGAACCCAGTGGGGGCGGCTCACGGGGGTGCAACTAGTGAGTATTAGGTTCAAGTTGAATGCACACACATCACAGTCCATTTCCAGTGGTGGGGTTCAGTGCTCATTGCCTCGCCAATTTGAGGCTGGTGGGCATCACTTGCCATCCTATCCCAGTGCCCCTTGGTTGCATTCTGGCACGACGTTGGGGGTGGGGGTTTCCGCCCCCGGGGCAGTACGTGGCGTCACAGGGGCTGTCCAGGTCCCGCTGTGTATGCCCTGTGTACATCATGTACCGGCGACGGCCTTGCCGACGACTGGATATTCATGGCCCCCCGGTGATCATCTGACCCAGATCATGAGGGAAAAGATTTGGTGGGGGGGGGGACTACGTGGATATATTCTACCTATGAACTGAGATCCCAATAAGGATAGGAGGTATGGACGGGAGGACAGAGACATTGTGTGGTCCCGCCGTAGTAAGCCACCACGCACTGGGGTGTCCGCCCCCGGGACAGTACTGAGCATCGCAGGGGCTGTCTGGATCCTGCTGCGTAGGCCCTTTATACAGAACGTGCCGTCAAGGGCTTTGCCAATGGCCGGCTATTACTTGCCCCGGTTGATTATTGGCCGCAGGCCATGAGGGGTAAGGGCTGGAGGGGGACATGTGGATATTCTCCCTATTGAACTGCGAGCTCACTGGGAGGAGAGAGAAGGACAGGACGGCTGAGACAAAGAGATGTCCCATCGTCGTTAGCCACCACCCACCTTGGGGCCAACTGGTTGTCACCATACCTTGTACGTATTGTGGTATGCCGCAGGGCTTGACCTGTTTGGGCCATCCTGATGTCGATCGGATGGGCCCATGACAGTTGGCTCATGGTGAGGAATGTGGACGAGGGTGGCTCTATATCCTGAGGGGAGCAAGGGTGCTCGTGTACATCATTCCCACGGGACTGGTGCCTGGTGATGGGTACCATGGTGGTCATGCTGAGCAGCGGGCTGTTCAGACACTGGCTCCACGCAAACTGGTTGGGCGGGGGGTTCTGGCCCGCCTACTGTGTTTGGCCTGCTCAGCTGACGATGTGTGTACTAAGCACCATGGTCGTTTCCGACTTAGTGCCCCCCTTTTTGCGCTTGCCCTCACGCCGCCTCCGCGTGCTCGCGGGTTGGTGGGTTACGGGGCAGAGTTGGGGGTGCACAGGGGCGATCAGAGCTCCGTCTGAAACAACTAACCTTGTCATAAGACCCCCCCGCCCCAATTATACTCAGTCTGGAGGGATGTCACTCAGTTCATCCAAGAAGGGATGGGGCGGGAGATCTGCTGGAGGGTTTTCAATGGGGCTTTTGTATCCATTCGGGGGTGTTGGGGGCCCCAGGATGCTACTAATCTGATTCCCTTCCAGGGTAACGGAGAGGGGGCTCCACTGTCCACAGCTAAGGAAGTTGGGAGCTATGAGAGTAGCAGGGGCCCTTCTTGGAACCACCTTCCTTAGTCGAATGTATCCCCCATGAAGCTCATACTGAGCTAGAAAAAGGATGAATGTCATATAATCCTCCATTCAGCTTACCCTGTGGGTGCTCCGTTCAGGGATGCCCTTCCTGATGACCTTGTTCGGTCAGGTACTAGTAGTTGCCTCGGCTACTATGGGTGGTGTGCTCACGCAATTCTGGTGCTGTCTTGGCACAGTGGGATATGCACTCGGCTTTCAGCTTTTTGCCAGTGCACCCCATGATTTAGACCTATCGGGTTTTTAGGTTTCGAGGGGAATTTTAATTAGATAAGGCCAACCCCGTTCTGACTGCATTAATTCAGGTTCAGCACCCGACCGATGTGGGACTTTCATTCAGTGGGCATTTGCTCACAGGTTGGGGTCTCGGTCTCCAGCCCATTACCTCGACGACTTTTGTTCCGGGGTTAAACGGGGCTTGGACACGTGTACGCGTCTCCTCATAACAATTCAGACACTCAGTGGGAACTGGGTGTCCCCTTGGCGCCTGAATAGACCAAGGTCCCATCTTCTAACCTCACATTTCTGCCTCGATGCTGTCGCGCGGGCATCCAGGTTAACCATTGATACGGTGGCTTGGATATCCATGGCAATTTTTGCATTGATTGCCAAACATAAAGTGTGCCCTTGGGAATTGTAGTTAATTCATTGCCCCCTTAATTTGTTTGCTCTGGCTCAAATTACTCCTGGGTTTAGACTGGTCTCTTATGGGAGATCAGACCTAGTGGTCTGCCATAGATATCTAGTACGGTCAAATACCTCCGGCTCTCTGACTTATGGGGTTTACTCTGAGGGTGGGTGCACGGATCGTCCCCGCGATCACCTTCATCGCGTTTCCGCCCATTTTAGAGAGCACTGATGCTATGGTGCAATGAGTGGGCCTACTCAGTGGTCCAATTTCGGCGTGACAATGCGGCAGTGGTGCACCTTGTCAACACCCAGCCATGCAAATCCCCCGGGTCGTGACATTAGTTTGTCTATTCTTTTGAGAAGCCTACGCCTAAATGTGCTGTTCCAGGCCAGACATGTTCTAGGTATGAATAATGACATTACTGCTGCTTTCCCCCACCTGCAGATCACCCATTTCCGTGCCTTACTCCGGAAGCAGAGGAATTCCACACGCCACGTTTGGCCGATAGCTGGACGTTAGGCGAGCTGAAGGGAACCGGACATGTCATTGGCACCTCGCATGCGTAAGGCGTATCACTATGAGTTCATGTGTCGTGTTGGGGAGGGGTGGACACGGGAACGTGTCCGCTGCCCCTACACGTGTCACTCCTTTTCCCAGAGTTTTTGACCCACCTTGCACGAGGCTGGCATTACTTATATACAGATAGGTGGGAGCTGGACGTTAGGCGAGCTGAAGGGAACCGGACATGTCATTGGCACCTCGCATGCGTAAGGCGTATCACTATGAGTTCATGTGTCGTGTTGGGGAGGGGTGGACACGGGAACGTGTCCGCTGCCCCTACACGTGTCACTCCTTTTCCCAGAGTTTTTGACCCACCTTGCACGAGGCTGGCATTACTTATATACAGATAGGTGGGAGGTGGCTCTTAGCCACGCAGCTACCACGGTAGCCTTTTTGGAGCACTCCGCATCAGTGAGAGGGTGCCAGAGTTGGTACCACCTGTGTAAGGCGGAGGTGTCTCGTAGGGCACTGGAACTCGAAGATGTCTCTGTCACACATGAGTGGGCTCGAGTGGGGATACGGTCCTCATGGGTGGTTCAGCACGGTAGGCAGTGGTGTATACTGCTACTAAGTTTTCGAGACATCTGTCCGGTTGGTGCCCTACATGATTTTTCAACAGTGCCTGCTGCGTGCCCCAGCCTGTTTTCTGCCACCGGGATGGGTCTACACTTACCATAGTACAGTCCCTGAGGGTGTCCGGTGCCGCGTTTCGCGGTATGGGGCCCGTTTTGGCACCATTTACTTAAGGTAGGCGTCGCGCTGATTGCGGCTATGTTTGGGGTACTCCGAGGTGGATATGCGTCTACGCGCACTTTCAGATATGTACGTCCCCTCATTGTATGAGTACCTGTTTATGCCCTTCACCTTTTTTCCCCCTCTTTTACAGATCCTAGGGGTCTCAACACACCGGTGGCAGGGGGCTGGTGGGCCGCATCTATGTACACTGGGCAGCGGTATATGCTGCAGCGACAGAGAGTGGACCCCGGCCGGGCTGTATGCATCCGCACGTATGCTATGGTATGGTATGCGCGGCACATGGGGGCAGGAACTGAGGCCATTCCTGCTGTCTGACAGGGATGCTTGACCGCCCTATGTTTTACAGGCACCCTGGTGGCAGCGATATTATACGGATCACTGCTGTTGCTAAACCGTCGGGGGGCTGTGACCTGGCTTTTTATATCACGTATGGCTTACATACGGTCGCTATGGTCTAACATCGTGCCGAGACACCAATTTAGGGGAGATGCGGATCTCCCTAGTTCGGACTGTTCCGGCAGTCAGCGGACGGGGCTGTGGCTCCATCCCGTTCTGAGCATGGCTGTAAGACGGCCATTGGATACCGGATGATAGGATTAGACAAAATTTTGCTGGTAAGCGGGAGAAGGGGTCCACCTGTCGGCTAGAGGTATGTACCTTGTTCTTGGTGTGATGCAAGCAGGCCTGGCGACCGAAATGACGGTCTTGGGGGGGGCGGTGAGTCATCATGGATGCCTCCCCGTGTGGCGGGTAGCACTGGTAAGGTAAATATTTATGACCCACAGGTATCCGGCAGGTTCGCAATTGACTGGCCAATACTTAGACAGGTACAGGTGTAATAACGTTGACCGGTCAATGACGAACCAGGCAAGGGGGTGATGGCAGGAGCTCTTCAGCATGCATCACCCCGTGATTTTATGGATACACGTCAGAGGGTGGGGTCAGTAGATAGTTTATTGACTATGGTCAACAATTTGTTTGTCTCAACAAACAAATTGATACAAATGGATACATTGTAGCCAATTGCCATTGGCAATTTTGGGAGGAACCTTACCAGTGTTACTGTGGCCTGCTTGCCTTAAGAATTATAATTGGCTGAGTACCAATTGAAAGTTATAATTCGGACTAGGGCATGATTCAATAAATGTGGCCCAATGCCATTATCCACATATACCGGTGTCTGAGTCCTTCTTTGGGGGGTGCGCCTGCAATGTTATGATGGCTGAATAATTGACAGTTATATGAAAGAGAGCCAATATGTGTACTGATGTATGAAGATAATGCTTCTCTATGTGAGTTAGAAACCTGGTTCAGTAAGCCTTTCCTGCTAAGGATATGATTTTTCTTCATATAAATATGAAGAAAGACCATCTTTGCACATCATTATCAAATACCTGGTTTATGGAGATGAAGTCAGTATTGGTGTCAGATAGAATTTTACTCTACTATTATGTGTTCCATGAATCTGTTGAATGTTCACTGCCATGCTTTTAAAAATTGTTGTAACATTATTTAAAATGTTGATTGCAGTGCCTCTAATTTTTTTTTAACTACAGCAGGAGTATTTGGTTCTAAGCAAAATACTGCTATGGCATAAGATTGAATTTGTAGTAATCCTAAATGTTTTAGTCTTAGTACATCACTTATGAGAATTCCATCTGATATTCTTGAAATGTAAGGTATATTCTTTAAAATGTTCTACCAGGAAGGTATTTTCATTTTTTAAAAAGGCAACCTTCTGAATATTCACACTGATTAATCAAGAGCTATCATCCTAAATTTGTTTTAATCCCTTAATCAGACTAACACAAGATAATCAAGGTGAATCTCCTTTACCATACTCCAAATCACCACTTGGTACTTTATAAATTAAAATGATAAATTCTGATGACTTTTGAGCAATGGGCTGATTAAATTAAGTATGCTTCTGGTAAAAACTTTAACCCCAAAATCATATAATGGCTATTTACTTCTTGCAATTTCCAACACAATGACAGTTCTCAGTGAATTCATTCATTTTACTTGATTAATTAACTTATGTTTTATTGATTAATAAATCAGTTATATCTAAATAAATGTCTATGTTGCTAAATACTCAATGTCAATGACTTTTTGAGACATTGATTATACCTCAACTGTAAGTGATAACTTAGGAAATAAAACAATTTTTCATTAGAAGCAGAGTCCATCTTTAATAGTAACTTTCCTTTTTTCTTCTTTTGCGTCCCAATCAAACCTTGGACTAACAAATGAAGCCACTCCCTTTGCTTTGTTGTTGCCCAAACCTAAATCCTAATTGGTTCATGTTTCTGGCAGCAATTGCCAGACCAGTAAATGAGCCCGACTCTGTGTCTCTCCACATTCACACTGTGTGTTGTTGTCCACCAGCAGTTTCCACTTGTGCATGTAGGTCTTGCATTTAGGGACTCCAACCCCTAGCCTATTCAGGGTCCTCCAAGTGACATAGGAAAAATTGAGATCTTCAGCTATATCCTCCTTTAATGATGTTTCTTACCCAGTGAACTCCTTCCTCCATCTTCTAATTTGCTTTTGCTCTTGTGTACTCTCAAGAATGTTTATTCCTGCCATAAAGCTCTTCCTGGATCTGAGCAGGTGAACTTGAGGCTCATATCCATTCAGAAGCTATCCAGGGTCATATTGATCAGGGCTTCTGGGAATTGAAATTCAAGAACGGCTGAAGTGCCAAGGTTCACCATCACTGTCCTCTGGCTTCCATATATATAAGGAAGCCATAGGACAGTGATGGTGAACCTTGGCACTCTACATATAATAGTCACACTTTCTACTCATGGATTTGGAATGCCTACTGTGTTAGAGTTGTGCTTCATTCTTTATTGTGTATATTTACTTGTAAGAAGAGCAGGTATAGAATTATTATTATTATTATTATTATTATTATTATTATTATTATTATTATTATTATTATTATTATTATTATTATTATTATTATTATTATTATTATTACTACTACTACTACTACTACTATTACTATAATACTGCTTGGGCAAGATTAGCTGTGGTCTACAGTTCATGGAAATGAATTCTGTTATAACAATATAATTTTACTTCTAGATTTGCAAAAAGAAAAGAAAATTGGCAAAAATTGAAAATGGAAAAAGGAAATCTTGTAAGAAATAAATTAGCTTTGATATAAACTCAACAGAAGGTGCTTTAGAGGGACAGAACTATGGGGCTAACCCTTATAATGTTTCTTTTGTGCAAAGTCCAGAAAACCTATTAGAACTTTTCTAAGTGGTCATAACCCCAGAGTAACTGATGTACCAATTGCAAAAGAATGAAATGGTTAAGGCAATACCACTCTTCATTCACTTGAATGGGCACTAGTTTTCCCCAGCAATTGTATTCTGACCCTGGTCAGCTGAAGTCAGTTCATGTTGATGAAAACCTTCCAAGCCTTTTCCATTAATCATTTTGCAAATGTTTCCCTCCTGTCTATATATCAGTGATGGGAATAAATGCCATTAATGGAGTTCATTGTAGCGAAAAAACAAATCATAAAATGAATATAGGGAAAGCCATCATCTTATGTCAGGTTGCAAATTATTTTCAAACATCTTTCAAATAAAATAACAGCTGCCAAAGTAGACCTTGCAAGGAAGCAGAGAAATTCCAGCAGTGCTCCTCTGACTAAGTAAATGCATATAATCATAGGTATAGTCCAAATAATGCAAAGGAAGGACTGCAATAGAATTAGAAGTAGAAAAACTGTATGGTATTTTAAGAAATGCAGTACTGTACTCCTTTTATCACTTTTTGAAACAAAGTGTCAAATAAAAAAAATAAACTTATTATTTCTGATTTCTCAATCTGGGGCCCCCCAGGTGTTCTTGGACTTCACTTCCCAGAAGTCCAAGTCAGTACACCTGCTGATCAAGGCTTCTGGGAATTGAAGTCCAAGAACATCTTGGGGCCCAAGGTTGGGAACTCCAAAATCATTTCACAATTTAATTGAACATGCCACTTCAAATTGTATAAAATGTGAAGTACTGTACAGATTATTGTAAAATTTGTTGTTTTGCAGTATCAATAAACCAAATTAAATATTAATAAATTAACACCTTGTGTTATATGGAGAATTTATTTTAAATTGGCAAAACGTTATATTTAAGAAATACGTGTATAGACTCCACAACTATTTTGTGGTTGTTCTGGTCCTACTGGATTGAAGGCTCCCATAACAGAAATGGTGCTGAGGGTCCTTTACCCGACCCCTTAAAAACTAATCTATGGGGTTCATTCAGGCTCTGGTTTGACTTCTTTGTCTTAACAGGAAGGCACTGGATGGATATCAGCTGTAGTTCAGAGGCTGAGGGCCAAGTCAAATATTAAGGCAATTTCCCCCTCCTCCTAATGCTACCCTCCCAAGCATGACCATTGTTACATGCTTAGGACATAAGAAATGCAAACAAACCCATGGTATCTCCCAGTTGACCAATAATTAGAATAGTTAGAAATTATTCTGTGTTGAAAGGATTTTTGCTGGAGAAACTCCACCCAGGGGATGCTCAAATGAGGCTCCTTTCATGTCCCCAAGATCTTTTCCCACCCAAGTGGTCCCTATTTATCCACTTGTAATTTCTTGCTTTCGATCTGCTAGGTTGGCGGGAGCTGGGACAAAGATGGGTGCTCAAATAGTCATGTAGTACCTGGGTATTGAACTGCTGACTTTTTTTTTTGCCTCTCTGGGTTTTGGGGCACCTCTCTGAGAACTGAAGAAATACAATACAGTTCAAATACACAGGCAAATAGCACACTCTTACCTACTCAGTGTCACCCCTAGGCTTTCCCTTTCTATCAGTTACCTCTTCCACAGCAGTCAGAGACCTTTATTTTCCACATTTTTATGGGCTTTTTCTTACTATTTGGACAAATACATACAAATACTTTAATATATTGAAATAGAAATAGAATGAGATGGGCTACAAATCAGCTCAGCATGAATAAATCGTAATTTATAATATCAATAATTCAGACCAAATCAAAGTGGATAGTGTTCATATGTCCCAATCTATATACTCAGAACTCTCCTCAGATTTAAAGAGTGTTTGCTAATAAAACTCATGGATTCCTTCATACCTTCTTCAGAGGAGGATTCACACTTAGCTAAGAACTTCCTGGCTATTACTAGATTCCTCTAAAACTTTAATACTGTTTTAAACATGAAGAATTCAGTCTTCTATTCTACTCTACTTATCCACATACCAGAGCCATAAGACGCCATGCTCCATTTCCAAATTCTGAAGTATGATTGGATTATACCTTGTCACTAAGTCTCCATACTAAGATTTAGGAGCATTAAAAATGGATGTTACAGCATACAGCCCTACACTGTGCTGATATCTGCTGCTGTTTTTTGTAAGCTCAATCATGGCATCAAAAACCTGACAGATCTACTTTTGCCAAGAGACTAACTCATTTCCTGGCTGTGTTAATACAGGGATCCTTAAATTGTTATTCCCCCACACCCCTCAAAAAATGTATCCCTTGGAAAGAAGATTAAGACAGAAAAGATAATAACTGAAGTGAGATTAGCCTCAGATCAATACAGTCTTTCCCTAGCCTCATTCAATTTATGCCAATGTAGAAAATAATCACCATATTTTACATTAGGCATTTGTAATTTCAATTTTTGTACCATATAATTATTTAGGATTACCCAGGCATAATTGCTGGTTAGTTTCTTCTAACTGCTGAACATACATGTTGCCAGGGAGCCTGGCATATAATTCTTCATGAGTAAAACAAATATTTAAGCAAACTAGGAAAAGAACCCTATAACTACAATGTTTATTCTTTTTGTACTGTTGTAAGTAAATGTGTAGATACAGCTACATGAATATTAATTGAATTTGAATATTTAATTGAACTATGAGATCTGCTTTATAAGCTAAGACATAGGTTTTGAAAAGAGAATTGCATGTTGAAACCAGTGTGCACATCACACTTGTGGTAAACCATGACTGAAATTCTCAGTTGAATTCAAACTCACACCCTCCCTTTCATTGGCCAAATTCCTGTTGAGTACATTGCACCACAGAGAACAACAACACTCCCAGAACATGAAAATCGAGAAAATCGAATATGTGTCTTTAATAAAAGAAAGAAAGTATTCTCATGCTAGTCCAATGGTGAGGTATCTAAGAAATTGTAATGCAGTGTGTATACTTTACGGAGTCTTATCTCTCCAAGCAAAGGTACAACCCACGTACAATAATGTATATCTACACCTGCAAGACTAAAATACAACAGAATACAATAACCCTCACTCATCCAGTACATTGCACCTGCATAATATTGATGATGCCACCAAGAGGGGAAGATTGCAGGTATATCCTTTTGGTTCCCAAAGCTGGCCCAACTCACTCACAAGTCACCTGCAATCAGTCTCCTTATGGTCATTAACTCAGGATTGAAGCATTAACTTTTTAATTACATTATTAGCAATCTGCCAACAATAATAATGTCAACCCAGGAAGTCTGATATGACTGGCTTTCGAGCAAGGGAAACCTTAACTAAATATCTTGGGACAAACACAAAATGCACAGGTAACATGGGCAATTTTGAGGAGAATTATTCATTGTATGGTCATATCTCCTGAGACTGTGCAGCAGGCCATATTAATGAACTCTGACCAAGATGACTTTGTTCCAGACATGAAGCTTACTGATCTGGCAATACTTTGCTTGGCTACTTACAGTAATTCACTCACCAAGGGGAGTTTTGTGCCCCTTCCTCAGCTTTGTCCCGGCCCTTTCAGGGTTTGTGAAATAATAAGGCTTACTCCAATGGCATAACAGGTAAACATGAATGTGCCAAAGAATGTGGGGAAGGGCCAGCAGGCACATGCATTTGGGCCCGTCATGCCATTTGGAGCAACTGACCCACTCAGCCACAAGCACCCTCATGCTGAGTCTGTGAACCTTTAACAGCAGATGGGAATGGGTAGAGATGGAGGAGCAGACTTCAAAGCCATCCATCTCTCTCTCTCTCTCTCTCTCTCTCTCACACACACACACACACACATGCATTTCCTGAATTTCTGGGGGTGACCCTGGCAAGGTAACCTGTGTTACCTGAAGCACAAACTTTGTTGCACTTATAGTGATTTGGGTGCAATGAAACAGGGGCTGAAACACCATAATGGAGGTGCCAGCACCCTGGAGCATATATAAGCAGACATTAGGAGAACACTTTGCAGTAACAATTAAAATAAGTTTATTTTAGTACAGGTTTCTCTGGCATGGGAAAGAATGAGGTTGAAGAAGATAAGGAAGATTGAACAATGGTAAAATTAAACATAGAATAGGAAAACAAAGAGCTGTGAGGCAAATAAACCATCCCATAACACATGGCCTTTATGCTATGAGAAATTTCTAACACAGGGGAGAACCAGAAAGAAAGGGGTTCTGCCCTGAACAATGGGGGAATGGGGAAGCAGGTTTATATGCATTCAAATGAAGCTGAAAGGGCTTGCACAAACATCATTGGTCCAAGGCATCACATGGGAGGGGAGTGGGTCTGCCCCTCATACTTGATTTGCTTAGGAATGTCCACATGGAAGGGGAGAAGCCCACCCCCAAACTTGGTTAGTCCAGAGTGTCACATGGAGAGGTGGGCGGAGCTTGCCATGCAGCCAACATGAAGGTCTGCCTTTGTTGTGATCCCTGGAATGCTGATACAGTGCAGAAAGTAAATCTCCTTATCAAAAGAAGTATAGCAGCAATTGTCTTCCCCAACCAGCCAGGTGGCTACTTAGCAGTGTTTACTCTTGAAAGAAAGGAAGTGATAAGTTAGTGTTCATACACAGAATGAAACAGTCTTATTTTTTATTGTTAATTTTTAAAGAAAACTCCCGATATATTGTTTAATTACACATTTTCTTCTTATTAATATCAAAATAAAAATGTAACTCCTTAATATTAGGTCACACACACACACACACTTTTTCTTCTCAACCAGAGTGCTTTGTACAATACAGTTTTTGGTCTCTGCATTGATCTCTATGCTACAACTTCAAACATCATCTTGGCTAGAAAACTAGAGTGATTAATGAACTCTGAGAAATCAGGTCTGTTCTTTGCTCAAAGCCAGTATCTCTTTTACTCACAGAAGAAGGTGTCCAGAAAAAGTTGCCTAATAGACAAAGGGTGAAATGTAAAATAATGTGAGTACAAGAATCATTATGGAAATGTTTCCATGTTCCAGAGGTGGACATCTCTCCCGATAAAGAAAATTCATGCTATCCAATGATGACTCATTGAGGACTTCAACCTGCATCCTTTGGGTGGGTAATGGTTATGAATTTGGGTAGTGAGGACTTTTACACATAGAAATGGTACATATAGCCTATGGTGGCCCAGTTGGCTTGCTGCTCCAATATTTTTCTACAATAGTGATTGTCACACATACTGTTGAAAATCCTGTGAGACTTTGTTTTCACTCCTTAGTGTCTATACTAAGAGTTTGTTTTTTTACTCTCTCAATGGGAAGACTAATTTTCATTTCCAATAAAATATAGAGACTGGAATCGTTTGAGTTTTCCAAAAATATACTTGGTCTATTGCCATAATGGTTTCTTCTCTCCTGGAGGATCGGGGCCACTAGGTGCAAGGAAGGCATGGGACATGGAAGTGTGGTGGAAAAGTCAGTCCTGACTAAGTCGGGTGATCTATATTTATTGGCTTACATTCTCAGTCACCTGCGCACAGAGCGCGCATGACTCCTATAACAGAAAGCTTGCTTACGTAGCATGTTGCTGTCCAAGGTACATTTGACAGCCTAAAAAATTGCTTAAGAAAGTATTACGTGCCAAGGTTTGCCATAGGCAGATTAATCAGCAAATGTAGCGAGACACACTGTTCCCGTCCTATCGTAGAGTCCTTGTAACTCCAGGCTCCTACACTAAGGTGCTTGGTCTATCAACAGCTTAGTGTCTCCGTGGACGTGAGTGAGATACTGTGTGCTGTTTACTAGGCATTATGACATTTGGGTGACTTTTGTCCTACTCCTTTCAGTGCTCTCAGCCGAGGCAATATGGATTCTCTATTGCTGCCTAATGCTATTGGTCCATGATCCAATTTCCCTTCCAGGCAAGCCAAGTTGGTCTCGAGCCGCCATGCGTAGCCTGACAAACTCTTTGGGAAAGGTTAATAGCCAATTAATAATGCAGACAACCCAGTCTATCTTTTCATAATAATAACAGGTATACCTGTTCCAATCAATTTCTCAAACAATGTCTTATTCTACAATTGATTCCATCATGATTGTGAGGGGTGGGGAAGGCATGCCTAATAAATTGATCAATTTGAGCAGGTGCTTTTGAAAGTCCACAATGTATAAAGTTCTCCAATGGAGGCCTTTTCCTTTATAAGCACTGCTGTGAGAGACAAATGTTCTTAAAAGTCATCCAGCATGCTTTGCGCAATACTCATTTACCTCCACCCCAACTTCAGAGAACTATAACAAAACAAAAACCAATTGTGACCCACCATGCTGAACACAATCTTCTAGCCATGTATGTCCTCCCATCGGGAAATCAATAAACCTACCCCGCCCCTCCCCCTTGTCGCTTGCCTGGGACACCAGTATGTCAGGCAGCTGGCAGTCCATAATAAACTCCTAGTGACCTATTTGCAGCTTACAGCTCACAAGTTGCTTTAGTCCAAACTGTTTTGAGGCATGCCACAATTATGGGGTGATTTTTATTTTTTTAGAGGATTGGAAATAATCAAAATAGTTTTGCTGCCTCTCTGCTTTCAACTGGCTTCTCTTGTGGGAAGGGAAGGAGAATGAATACTGCCAGGGCCACCCAAACATGCAAAGCATTCTTTTAGGGCTAATCTGCATTCCTTCCAGAGTTCAGTCCCTGAGAATTAATACCAACGTGGTCTGTTACACAGCATTCATTTACTGGGTTCCTAATCCTGATCAGATGGATGCACTCTCTTCCAACCTAATAGCGCATCATCTCTTTCAGTTACTGTTTCAGTCAAATAGTCTTCTCACTTGTTGGCTATTTCAGAAGAAGAAAAATTATACCAGGGAGAAAAGATTAGGGCATTTCCAATGAGCAGTTGCTAGCCTCCTCTCTTAACCCAGGATTGATAATTGGCTCTCTCCCAACTTCTCATGTTCAGATTTCCCATGTTTCTGTTCTTTTCCATGGGGTGGAGGAACCACCCAGAGGGTTATCAGTGATGGAGGAGAAACCAGCAGCAGGTTACCATTTCCAATATGGGACACAGAAGACACTGAATAGGCTGAGAACTAGGATGACACAATTAAAAACAAACCTAAAGAGGTGGGCCCCATTATTGACAATGATGAACAATGTGAATATAGCGAGACACAAGACTTTGCAAGCGCGGTGCCAAAATGGCCGCCACGCTCTTTGCGGGCCCCCCCCCCACCGGACGAAGAGCATCCGGGTAGTTAGGGGGCGTGGCCAGCACCCTTATAAAAGGGGCGGCCACGAGGCAGCCGAGCTGCCATTTTGCGAAGTGACGGAGAGGAGAAGTTTTTCCCCATTGCTCTGTCGCTCTTACCTTAGCCGGGAAGCTACTTCGGGCAGCGGTCCTTTTCGTTCCTTTTATTTGGCTTCCCAGCACTTTCAAGAATGCCTTCCAAAAAGAAGGCGTTGGGGAACGCGGTTCGCACTTTGAGGAGGTGCCAGCCGGGTTGGAGGACCGCGACTGCGCCCCCCCAACAGCCCCCTTTGCCGGCGCCCACCGGGACCGGTGGGATGGGGTCGGTTGCCCCATGGCCCGGGACTGGGCGTCCTCAGACCGGCCCGGCAGGAGCCACGGCCTCCGGCTCTCAATCGGTGGCTCCCGGCTCTGGCCCGGTTTATACCTTGGGGCCTTCTGCCCTTGCCCCGCAGCTACCTGCGGTGGGCTTTAACCATGGGGGGTGGTTGGGTTCCCTTCCCTGGCAGGGCATACCTCCAGCCCCTCAAGGGCCGGTACTGGGTTCATGGCCATATTCGGGACCTGGGGTCCAGAGACCTGACCCGGCACCTCTTATCAGTGGGCTGGCCGGCCCTATGCCCCCCATCAGTGTTGGGGGCTATGTTAATGTTGATGCCCTTCTGGCCCGCGTAGCCCTTGAGGCTTCTTTGGGGGCGCCTTTGGGACCACAGGTCGACGCATCGGCTGCTGGTCATCGGCAGGCGGCCGGATGGGTAGAGCTGCTTGAGGCCCATGGGTCGGCGTCAGCCGCGGCCTCGCAGCTCCCCGTGCAACAGTTGCTGCCGTCAGGTACTGACCAGGCCTCGTCCACGCGCTCGGTTGCGGTCGCGAGCTCCGACGCCCACAGTGGGCCGGAACCCCTGGTAGGGGCGGCCCATGGGGGTGCAGCGTGTGAGTATGCGGTTCAAACTAGTGCACCCACACCACTGCCTATACTGGGGGGGGGCGTCCAGTGGCCGTGGCCCCGTATGGCTGGCGCGGTGGTTCAGCCGCTGCCGGGCCATACGGGTGCGGCACCATCAATCCAGGGCCCCACTGGGGGTGGCGCCCTCTGTCCCGTTGGGAACTTACTCGGGGTGGCGGGCTTGGTCCAGGCTCCTTTCACCGTGCCCAATGCGGCCTCTGTGCCGTTGTCAGCATTGCCTACGGCGGGGTATTCTCTGCCCCTTGGGGATCATCTTGCCCAGGCCACCAAAGAGAAAATCTGGCGGGGGGAGTATGTGGACATTTTCTCCCTTCTGAATAGAGAACCCACCAAGGAGGAGAGGGAGGGGCAGGATGAGAAAGATAAGGAACAGGCACGTCGTCGTAAGCCGCCACGCACGTGGGCCAACTGGCTGCCAGCGTACCTCATATGCATGGCTGTGTACCTCAGGGCCCGGCCGGATCTGGCCTTTCCGATGGTCTAGTACTTGGACAACATATACCGGGCGATGGTTGACTTCCCGGGCCCGTCGTGGTTGGCTTACGACGAAGAATTTTGCATGAGAGTGCCCCTACATCCGGAGATGAGGTGGGATGAGCCCTGCCAGAAGCTGTGGCTTCTGTATATGACCCCCACGCACCCGGCGGCTGGGGAGAGGTACCATTGTGGACATGCGGTCCAGCGAGCTGCTCCGGCACAGACACCCTGCCAGGTGGCGGGGCAGGGGGTTCCAGCCCGCCTGCTGTGTTGGACCTTCTCGGCCAATGGTACCTGCAGCAGGGGAAATTGCCGATATAGGCATGAGGGTCCCTCTTGTGCTGGCCCCCATGCTGCCTCCGCCTGTCCTAGGCCGGGAGGAGCACGGGGCAGGGGTAGAAGTGGACAGGGGACGGGCAAGACTGCCGCAGAGGGAGCTGGTCAGGCAAAAGGCCCCCTCACCAATTGATGTGGACATGTTAGAGCGTTGGCTCACGATGTACCCGAGGAGGGCAGACGCAGCTTACCTGCTTGAGGGTTTCCAGCAGGGGTTTCGCATTCCTTTCACGGGGGTCAGGGCTCCCCAAGATGCACCCAACCTTTTGTCACTTAGGGGAAGGGAGGAGGTGGCTGCTTTGAGCATTATTAAGGAGGTGGATGCTGGCAGGGTTGCCGGCCCTTTCCCTGCCCCCCGTTTCCTAATTTAAAAGTTTCCCCTTTGGGGCTAGTGCCCAAAAAGTCACCGGGCGAGTTCCGCTTAATACATCACTTGTCCTACCCAGCCGGCCGATCGGTCAATGATGCTATCCCGGATGACCTTTGTTCGGTCCGGTATACATCTTTTGACCAGGCTCTGCGCATGGTGCGCTCATGTGGCCCGGGTGCACTGTTGGCTAAATGCGACATCAAGTCGGCCTTCCGTCTTCTGCCGGTGCACCCGGGTGACTTTGAGTTGCTGGGTTTCAAGTTCCGGGGTGAATATTACTTCGATAAGGCCATGCCTTTTGGTTGTTCCATCTCCTGCTCGGCTTTCGAGTGTTTCAGCACCTTCCTGCAGTGGGCGTTCGTCCGCAGGTCGGGGTCTCGGTCTGTAGCCCATTACCTGGATGATTTCTTATTCGGGGGTGAACGGGGCTGGGACACATGTGCGCGTCTCCTCAATACATTTCAGACGCTAATGAAGGAACTTGGTGTCCCTTTGGCGCCCGAAAAGACCGAGGGCCCATCTACCAAGCTCACATTCCTGGGGGTGGAGATTGACACGGTGGTGCAAGCATCCAGGTTACCGGCTGATAAGGTGACACGGATCGTTGCACTCATATCCGGCTTGGTGGCTAAACGCAAGGCGTCCCTTCGTGAGCTACAGGTGCTGCATGGTCACCTCAATTTTGCTTGCAGGGTGATCACACCTGGCAGAGCCTTTGCTCGACGCTTGTGCGACGCCATGATAGGCTTAACCAAGCCCCACCACAGGGTACGCCTTAGCAGGGGCCTTAAGGCGGATATGCTCATCTCGCTCCAGTTCCTGAGGGAGTTCAACGGGGTGTCCTTCTGGAGGTCCGACCTTCTGGCTTCCCCTCGTTTCCAGGTCCAGTCCGATGCATCGGGGTCCCTGGGTTATTGGATGTACTTCAATGGGAAGTGGGCCTACGGCAGATGGCCGCCAGCCTGGTCGGGCACGGGTCGCTTGCGCGACCTCACGTATCTGGAATTTTTTCCCATTCTGGGAGCCTTGATGCTATGGGGTGAGGAGTGGGCCAATTCGGTAGTACATTTCTGGTGTGACAATGCGGCAGTTGTCCACATTGTCAACTCACAGACGTCTAAATCTCCCAGGGTCATGGAGCTGGTGCGCCAGTTTGTGTTGCGTAGCCTGCGCCTCAATGTGCTGTTCAGGGCTAGGCATGTGCCTGGTGTTAATAACGATATTGCTGACGCTTTGTCCCACCTGCAGATCTCCCGGTTCCGTGCCTTGGCCCCGGACGCAGAGGAATTTCCCTCGCCGCTCCCGGACGAGATATGGACACTTGGCAAGGAGAGGTGAACCGGGCGATCGGCATGTCGCTGGCGCCCCGCACGCGTAAGGCATATCACCATGCGTTCATCACTTTTCAGGCCTTTTGTGCCCAGTTTCGACTACCTGAGGCTTGGCCTATCCCAGTCGCCCACATTCTACAATTCATGGTTTACCTACATGCCCGGGGCCTAGCACCCCGCACCATAGCATCCAGGCTGTCAGCGTTGGCATTCATGGCCAAAGTGGGGGGTTACGCTGACAGTACCACTGATTTCCGCATACGACATGTTTTGGAAGGGTGGGTGCGGGAGAGTGGGCGTGGGCGTAGCCCGGATGACCGCCACCCAATTTCCCCAGGGGTTCTTACCCACCTAGCACGGGGCTGGCATGACCTCTGTTTTGACTGGTATGAGGCCGCCCTGTTTCATGAGGCTACTACGGTGGCCTTTTTTGGAGCGCTCCGCATCAGCGAGCTTGTGATGATGTCTAAGGCAGATGCAAGTCGTAGGGCACTGGAACTCGACGATGTCTATGTTTGCAATGATTGGGCTCAGTTGAGGATACGCTCCTCTAAAGTTGATCAGCACGGCGTAGGCAGTGGAGTACGACTGCTACGATGTTCATTGGCAGACATCTGTCCGGTTGGTGCCCTACAGGAGTTTCTTGCACTGTGTGGCACGCACCATGGCCCGTTTTTCTGTCACCAAGATGGGTCTCCCCTTACTAAATTTCAATTTTGGAAGGTGACCGGTAAGGCACTAGCCAGTGTTTGCCTCCCTGGGGCTCGTTACGGCACCCATTCATTTAGGATAGGGGCGGCTTCTACTGCAGCTGCTTTTGGGTACTCCAGGGCGGAAATACGCCGCATGGGAAGGTGGGGATCACAATGTTTTCAGTTTTATGTTCGCCCTCTTCAACCGTGAGTACCAGTTTAGTCACTGTATTGTTCTCCCCCCTCTTTTTCCTTGACAGACCCTGGGTGTCGTCTTACACCGGTGGCAGTATGGCTGGTGGGCCACAGCTACGTGCATAGGGCAGCGTCGTACGCTGCAGCGACAGAGTGGGGACCCCGACTGGGACTGGGTGCATCCGCAAGTCTCAGATGGTATGGTAAGCGCGGCATGTTATGGCGGGAATTGTTGCCATTCCTTTTATCCAGCAGGAATGCTGACCCGCCAGATATTCTGATCATACACCTTGGGGGCAATGATTTGGGACAGGTCACTGGACTATCACTGAAGCATGCGATTTGAGGTGACCTGGCTTACTTACATTATGTGTGGCCTGCCACAACCCTCATTTGGTCAGACATGGTACCGCGGCATGCTTACAGGGGAGGGTTCGACCTCCAGGCCCTTGATCGAGCTCGTCGCTCGTTGAACAGGGCTATTGCCCGGTTCCTTCTTGACAGGGGTTGGGGGCGCGTCATTAGGCACCCCGCAATCAGCCTACAAAATTATGAGCTTTATTCAGGGGATGGGGTCCATTTGTCGCAGGGAGGTATGGACCTCCTGTTAGGAGATTGGCGAGCAGGCCTGTTGACCGAGCTGACGGTCTGGGGGGGCGTCGAGCCTTTATTGAGCCTCTCCGTGTGGCGGGTAGCACTGGTAAGGTAAACATTTATGACCCACAGGTATCCGGCAGGTTCGCAATTGACTGGACAACACTAGACAGGCACAAGTTGATTAAACGTTGTCCGGTCAATGATGAACCAGGCGATGGGGTGATGGCAAGAGCTATGCAGCATGCATCACCCCGTTATTTTACGGATACGCGTCAGAGGGTGGGGTCAATAGTTAGGTATTGACTACGGTCAACAATTTGTTTGTTGTCAACAAACAAATTGATACAAATGGATACATTGTAACCAATTGCCGTTTGCAATTTTGGGTGGTACCTTACCAGTGTTACTTCGGCCTGCTTGCCTTAAGAATTATAATTGGTTGAATACCAATAGAAATTTATAATTCGGACTAGGGCATGAATCAATAAATGTGGCCCAATGCCGTTATCCACTTTCATCAGTGTCTGAGTCCTTTATTGGGGGGTGCGCCTGCAATGAACATCTGCTAATCTGTGGCAACTTGCCTGAACAGTATGATTTCAAGGATTTGTTTGAAGCAAATGATAGGGCTGTTCAAACTGCTGAATATTAGAAAAGTATAGTGTAAATATGTAGTTTGTGTATGCAAGCATTTTTAGACAATTAGTGTGAGTTATGTTGGTTTTACTGGTTTTGTTGTTGTTCAGTCGCACAGTCGATTCTGACCCTCTGCAACCCTATGGACCATTGTCCTCCAAGCACCTCTGTTCTCCACCATCCTCCTCATCCTGCCCATCTCTGTGCCCATTGTGTCACTGCACTAATTTTAAAGTTAAAGAGTTAGGAATAGTTTTAAATTTATAAAACAGATGCAGTCAATATTATTTTTGTACATTATGGAAATTAATACTTGGTGAAAGGATTGCAAATTTAGCCTTACATTAACAGTGAAAGTGAAGCAGTAATTACCTATCGACATTATTACACAAGAGTCACCAGGTGTTGTGGTAATGTCTCCTCCTCCACCTCCCATATAGAATTCAATTCTAAATATGTAAAAAAAAGTGAAGGAATCTTAGGAGGGAGATTATTTTAAAGGATGAGGTAAGAAAACTAGCCACCTTGCTAAAATAACATAACCAAGAGCTAAAATTAAATTCTGTCAATGGAGCACTTCATTTGTGTGTGTGAAGGATGCAGGTCATAAATAATATCTAAAATATTTGCTCTGCATAAAATTGTAATAATTAGTGTGACAAGGCAACCACCTTTTAGGGGTTTACTTGTATATTTCTCATTTAAATTAATGTTCTCAAGCACATGCATTAGTGAGGCCCTTGGCATAGTGGAACATTTAATGGATGAACCCGAACAAAATACAATCTGATGAGGGTTCACCATGCTGGATGAGATCATGTCAAGATGTTCAAATGATTAATGGGCTTGGGCAGATCTGAAGAAGCAGTATCATTTGGAGACTAATAAATCTTCGAGCCTAGCCTGGCTGTGAAAGAAAGGAAAGTGAAACAAATGGTGTGAAGCAGAGACTGTAATCTGGAAAATAAAAATCAAATATGAGACAAAGTCAATATAACACTTTGGGGTCATTAACACATGGATTGTCAACGTGCAGCTGGATTTTCACATCTGGAATCCAGGGACTCTTCACTTTTAAAGTTGCTAATATGCCTGAAAACACTAGGTCACAGAGGAGGAATTTAGCACTTAGCCACTGTTGCTAAGCAGTGATTGAGGACAGAAGTAGACAGTGCAGAGATAACAGGTCATCTGAAGAGTATATCTTGAAGAAGTGATTGTAGACAGGCATTGCAGATGGAACCATTCTCACCTCCTGAAATTTGCTAATTAAACTCATGTAGTTTCATGATGCAGTCTGCAGGATTTCAACCTGGGTTCCTTTGAAATTTGATTTCTTGAACATGTAAGTGTGCCTGAGTTTTATTTCTATGACACCAACATGAATTTTGTTTTCAGTATTAATATTAGTCCTAATCAGACATTACAGAATTCATTCTTGACATGCCTAAAAAGTATTACCTGGACTTCCTCCCCATAATGGCTTTTGGTTGGCTGCTGAATCCGTAAAAGAGAGGTTCATGTGCATGTTTAGGCTCTTTATTCAAGCAAGGACTCTAGAAAATCTTGCTTATGAAGAACCTATAGTTAGGCAGGAACCACTCCTCTTTAACCTTGGCAAAGACTGCATGATTACAATGGAAGGGGAAGGAGCCAGCTAGTCCCTTTTAGGCATGCTGAGAATATATCTCTTCTATTTGTGTTCAGACTACCAAGTTCTATAACCTTAGATGAAGTTTGTATGATACACCTGCAAAGCCTTCCCTCTGCTCAAAAAGTTCTGCATGTTTGTGAAGAAGTATGGCAGAGATTCTCATCTCACAGAAGCAGATATCCAGCTTACCAGCAATGGATGAAATCCTGTTAAGCAGGACATGAATTGCCATAGTTGAAGAAACCTCTGTAGACATGCCAATAGTTACACCATTTGCATAACTTCGCAACAGGGTTCCAGTCAATATGTACGATCCATTATGATCCTGAAATAAGAGGAAAAAACAATGGGCTTATCGATCCCCTGATGGGAGGACATACATGGCAATGCCTCCCACACTCCTTCATTATTTTGCTCACAGGAGCAGTGATGAAACCAAATGGGGTAAGATTCCTATTGACATGTAGGCTCTGCACTCAAGCAAGAATCTTGAGAAATTTAGCTTCTTCCTTGCGTGTGAAAGCTGCACTAGAGTAGGGCCATTCTTCTCTTAAGAGTTAGGGTATCCTGACTAGATTGGACTAGATTAGTGGTTCCCAATTTTGGGGCCCTTTTTTGTTGTTCAGTCGCACAGTCAATTACGACCCTTTGCGACCCCATGGACCATTTTCCTCCAGGCACCTCTGTTCTCCATCCTCTCCTCAGCCCACCCAGCTCTGTGCCCATTGCATCCACAATGCCATCTATCCATCTCATCTTTGGACACCCCCTTCTTCTCTTGCCCTTCACCTTTCCCAGCATCAAGGCCTTCTCAAGTGAGTCCTCCCTTCTCATTTGATGTCCAAAGTACTTTAGATTCATCTTCACTATTTGTTGAAGATTCCCCGTGCCCGGTTGGGCACCAGTGGTCTCTGGCAGAGGTTAAACCAGCGGGCAAACTCCTGGCCTCTGGCCCTTGTCAGGGCATAAGGGGGGTGAATTAATGATAGGGATTAATTCGGCTGCTTCTAGCCTGACCGACGACTCTGCCGAATAAGCATCTCGCAGACCTCAATTACCTAGTGGAATAATCACTCATCTCCTGGTCAAGGAAATCTCCGGTGCAAACAGTGAATATGTTTACCCCTGTCTAAGCCCCAAACAATAGTCTCCCTCGTCCCGTGTTTGTCCGAGATAATTAACTTCCCCTTTTGGAGGTTCCCCAATTAACCTGAGTAAATAGGTGATGTGATTGACTTTCGGGTGATGGTTTTTTCTACCTGCCTTCTGATCTATAAAAGGTGTATGTATTTTCCCAATAAAGGACTGATCTGATCTCGCTCCTGTTGCCTCGTGTTGTCATTGATCAGTCTCCTCCGGGACCTAACGCCGCCCTAGCGGCCAGACATCGCTACATCTGGTGACCCCGACATGATTCTACTCGTGAGTAAGAGACCCCGGAGAGGTCTACTCGTGAGTAGCGATCCCCGCGGTCTGGTTCTACGCTTGAACCGCGACCCGTCATCCCGGAGGACAGCGCGGCACTCTGGTCGGCAGCCAGCCGGTCAGAGGACGGCCCGCGGCGAGGCATTCCAAAAGAGACATTCCTACAGCTTGCTCCCAGCTTTCGGGGAGGCTTGCACCAAAGGGAGAAACGCGTTCCGCTCAGGGCAGCTGTGAGCCCCTGACAGCGCAGAGGCCACCAAGGGCCCGTGGCAGGAGGCCACGCTCCGAGCTCTACCCAGACGATCGTCGCCAAGACCTGTTACCTTGCCCCAAGACGCGTCAGCCCGTCCCAAGGAGGAGACTTCAGAGGACCACTCGCAGGTAATATGGGGACTTGTTCTCATAGACCAAGTCCGTCCGCTAGCCAAAAAACTCGTGAGGAAGAGTTTAAAATCCTGGCCAGGGTATTTCAGTTACGCTTTCACAGCAGGGAGCTAGCGAGACTTTTGGCGTACCTTAGGGAACACTGCCTGCTTTACCCAGAAGCAGGTACGTTAACCCTACAGCTCTGGGATCAGATAGGAGACTGCATTCAGCAACCCCCGAAAGCTCCAGGAGGGATAGTCCGTACTTGGAGAAAGTGTAGGAGACTCTTAGCTGAGATCGAACCAGTCCGGGTAGGGGCAGAAGTACCCCCGTTAGTTAAGTCATCAGTCCAGCCAGTCGAACCAACTGCGCCCACAGCGCTCTACCCGACATTCAAGTACCAGCAGAGTAGCGTAGGGAGCCTTCCCGCGGTGACAGCTGCAGACGTCACCGAAGGAATGCAGGGAATGAGAAGCGCAGGCGCTTCTCTGACAGCTCCAGCTTCCCTAGTTACCAAAAGTGCCCTTCAGCGCACAGCTGAGGAAGAGCTTAGAAAGGGGGATCTGCCAGTAGAAGAGCTAGCTGAGCTCAGGCAGATATGTCCAATCCGCATGGAAATGGACGCGCTCACGGGCGCACAGCAGATTGTTCATTCCCCAGTTCCGTATAAGCTTCTCATGGCTATGCGGAAGGCCATTGCGGAAACAGGGCTCCAAAGTCGTTTTACTAGGGGCACGCTTCAGCAAGTGTGCGAGACCACCATGTGGATTCCTCATGATTGGAAAGCCGTCATGAGGATGATGCTAACCCCCAGCCAGTACATGATTTGGGACAGCAAGTTTCGCCTAGAAGCTCAAACTCGAGCTGCCAGGATGGGAGGCGCGGTAATCCCTGACCAGTTGTATGGTTCAGGTGCCTTCGAGTCAATCAATGCTCAGATCAACTTGCCTCTCGCCACCCTGGAGATGTCAGCCGAGGCAGCCTTTAGGGCTTACTTTAAGGTCCCAGCCACTGGCAAAGCGGCTAAAAATTACACCTCCATTAAGCAGGGAGCCCAGGAGCCCTACATGGACTTCATCAATCGCCTGGAGGAAGCAATTAGCAGGCAGATTGATAATGAGCAAGCCCAGGAAGAGCTCATGATTAAGTTAGCCAAGGACAATGCCAACTTGGACTGCCGTAGAATCTTGCAGTCCCTAGGCAATTGTCCTGACGTGACCCTATCGGACATGATTAGAGCTTGCGCCGACGTTGGCACAGAATCCTATAAGATGGGTCTGCTAGCGGCAGCGGTGCAAGGAGGGAAAAGACCTAATGGTAAGAGCAAAGGAGCATGTCACAATTGTGGCAAGATTGGTCACTTCGCTAGGGAGTGCCGATCCAAGGGAGGCGGACAAAAGTCCGGCCGCCCCAAGGCTCCGAACACCCTCTGTCCGAAGTGCAAGAAAGGCTATCATTGGGCCAGATATTGCCAGAATTCGGGAAACCGGAGCACGGGCATGTCTCTGGCTCCAGTCCAAACAGAGGCTTCCTTCACCCAGACCCAGAACTCCCCAGAATTAGACTAGGTCCCAGGCACGTTCCAGGCACTGCGAGGGCACAGGCCAGCCCCAAGGGCAGCACAGGGCTAGAGTTGGCTTGCCAGGCGGACGTTACATGCGACCTGCCAGGCACAGTCTATCTGGTCGATTCCCAGTACATGGGACCCCTGCCCCGAGGCTTTATAGGTTTAGTTTTGCCCCGTAGTGTAGCTGGTGCACGCGGAATTTTTATAATTCCAGGAGTCATTGACTCGAATTTTTCAGGCGTTCTCCAGGTCCAGCTTTGGACACACCTGCCCCAAACAATCCACAAGGGAGACACCTTAGCGCAACTGATCATGGTTCCTTGTCACTCGCCAGCAGGCAGCCAGGGAAGGCCCAGTGACAGCTCAGAGTCCAGTTCAGCAGACCGCTTGAGCGCGAATGAGGCAGTGCAAGGATACCAGGTCTTAGCGACAGTGGAGACCAACATTGAGTGGAAGCAGCGCCCCGTTATCGAGGTATTTTTGAACAAAAGAGTGTTCTCAGGGTTACTCGATACCGGAGCGGATGTGACCGTGATAAGCAGAAGCCAGTGGCCGAGGGAGTGGGCCATTGAGCCGGTCTCCGATGTGTGGGGGGTAGGCGGAGTTCAGGAAGCGTTCAGGAGCCAAGAGTGGGTAGAAGTCACAATCCCAAGGGCTGACGGCACGGCGGTGATTCGGCCGCACATTCTTGACGTGCACGTCAATCTTTGGGGGCGAGACATTCTACAACAGTACGGTGCCACCCTTACCTTCGGGTAATGGCGTTGCCACTTAAATGGCTCACCGACACTCCGGTCTGGGTAGAACAATGGCCGGTAGTGGGAGAGAAATTGGTTGCTCTCAAACAGCTAGTTAAAGAACAGCTAGACGCAGGACATATAGAACAGTCCACGAGTCCTTGGAATTCGCCAATTTTCATTATTAAGAAGAAGTCGGGGAAGTGGCGACTCCTCCACGATCTCAGAGAGATCAATAAATGCATTCAGCCGATGGGTCCGCTTCAATGCGGCATCCCAAATCCTAACATGATTCCCGAGGGGTGGGAGATTCTAGTCGTAGACCTCAAGGATTGCTTTTATACAATCCCCTTAGACCCCAGGGACCGGGAAAGGTTTGCCTTTACGGTGCCGGTCGTGAACCACAGTGAGCCCACGCAGCGTTACGCGTGGAAATATTTGCCACAGGGCATGCTCAATTCGCCCACTTTGTGCCAAATATATGTTCACAATGCACTGGCAAGGTTCCGAAGCCTTTACCCTAAAGCTATTGTTTGTCACTTTATGGATGATATTTTAGTAGCGTTGCCGCAACTCGGTAGCGCAGTGTTTTCTGACCTCCAGGCCAGCCTGGGGGACAAAGGTTTACTCATTGCCCCGGAGAAAGTGCAGAGAACCGAGCCCTTCTCATACTTGGGCCATCGGCTTCTCCGCTCTTTTGCAGCGCCAGTTTTGCCTCAGATAAATTTACAGGATTCAGTCACCCTCGTAGAGTTGCAGCAAGTTTTGGGGAATATCAATTGGGCAAGACCGTATTTCCGTTTGGATACGGATCTTCTAAAACCGCTCTTCTCGCTGCTAACCTTAGGTAAGCAGCCGGCAGACCGGATAAAAATCTCTCGAGACGCGCGCTTGGCGCTCGAGAAAGTGAACCAAGTTCTCAGCCAGAGGTGGGTGGATAGGATCGCCCAGGGGCCATATGCCCCGATCCTGAATTTGTACATCGTACGGTCAGGATCCATGTTCACTGGGGCGTTAGGAGTAGACTCAGAGAAGGGAGCGAAAATTGTGGAGTGGGTGTACTTGCCTAACACTTCTTCACGGAACATCGTTCCGCCCCAAGAACTAGTCTCCGCGGTGATCTACCGCGGAAGGCTGAGGGCAAGGGACATTTCTGGGCACGATTTAGCTGAGATCATAGTCCCGTTCACCAAGGAACAAATTCATCAATTGATGCAGCTAGGTGACTCGCTTCCAATAGCTTTGGAAGGATTCACTGGAAGTTTAGCATACCATTTGCCTAAAGACCCCAGACTCGTCTCGCTTCAAACAGGAACAGTCAGCTTGTTCGAATTGCTTTCGCTGGTCCCACTTCAGGGGGCCAAGATAGTTTTCACTGATGGGGGACGCACATATGGTGTCCTGACCTGGCAGGAGGGCGAAGCTTGGCACACGCTGTTAACTCTTCCACAAAAGTCCGCGCAGCGGGCAGAGTTAGCAGCCGTGAACCTTGCCTTGCACACCTTCGCCAAAGAACGTTTAAATATCATAACTGACAGTCTGTATGTTAGAAATTTACTTCACAGTCTACCGGGAGCTTACATCACTCCCGCGATAGACAAGAACTTGCTTAGTCTGTTTCTCACTGCTCAATTTCATTTGCGAAACCGCACGGAGCCGCTCTATATTGCCCACATCCGCAGTCATCAAGACCTACCGGGTCTGATTTCTGCGGGCAATAGCAGAGCGGATGCGGCGGCAAAGGAAATTCAGCAACGTTCAGTTTTGGGAGTTTTTACTACTCCAATCCAGAGTCATGCCTTTTTTCACCAAAATGCCAAAGCTCTCGCTAGACAGTTCAATCTGCCACTTTCTCAAGCCCAGGGGATAGTACGCTCTTGCCAGCATTGTGCAGGAGCGCCGGGAGGGCCCTCGTGGGGGGTCAACCCACGGGGGACAGAGGCTAATCAGGTGTGGCAGATGGATGTCACGCATGTGCTGCAATTTGGCAGATGGCAGTACATGCATGTCTGCATTGACACTTTTTCACAGTTCGTTTGGGCCACGGCGCAGAAAGGGGAAACTGCCTCCCACGTGGAGCAGCACCTCCTTTCCTGCATCGCGGCGATGGGCAAGCCACGGCACGTGAAAACGGATAATGCCCCGTCCTACTGCTCTAGGCAGTTGGCTGCCTTCATGGCCACTTGGGACATCAAGCATACATTTGGCATTCCCTACAATCCGCAAGGGCAAGCGATTGTAGAGCGGGTCAATCGGACGCTCAAGTCCTATATTGACAAACAAACAGAAAGGGGGGAGCCACCAGCCCTCCCCAAATCACAGGGACAGGCACAGTTTTGTCTGAATAAGGTATTGTTTACATACAATCACCTTAACGTTTTCTCGGATTGTACGCCGCAGGAGAAGCATTTCCGCCGTTCGGAAGCTCTCCCGCGACCTATGGTCCGGTACCGAGTGCCACCAGACCCTTCTTGGAGGGGCCCGGTGCCGCTCATAACCTGGGGAAGAGGGTATGCTGCAGTTATGTCTCCTACAGGTGTCGTTTGGATCCCGGCTCGGTGCGTCAAGCCTCATTTGGAACCTCATGGCGTGGACCCAGACCGACCCGAGTCCGATCCCGGAGATGGAGGACCTCACCCTGACCGAGGAGACCCACCGGGAGAAGCGGCGGCCGCGGACCCCAGCACAGAGGATAACCTGGGGGATGGTCAAGTCCCTTTGCAGTGAGGCCCAGGACGCCCTCCGACGCGAGGAGAAGGAGCCAACACCGGAGAACTTCGTTGCAGCAGTCTTCGCCCAGATTAATGTCAATTCAGCGATCCTCACCATCATCCTGGCCCTCTCCCTGCTTTTCGGGGGAGGCGCTCAGGCCGCCTCACTGGAGGCCAGTGATTTAATGCCAGGCGGAGACCTCTCTGCCCGGATGCAGTACAACATTTGGGAAAGGTTGGCCACCCTTGTCAACCAGTCCGATTTTTGCCTCAGGCAGGACGTCGGCTCTGCCTCGATCCTCAGCACCTGCCTTATCCCGGTGTGCCATTCTCCAGGCACACACCCCCGGGACGCGGACTGGCTGGTGAAGTGATTCTTCAGCCCGTACATCCCAACAGCTTCCTCGGAATATGCTCGTTGGGAGATGCGGCTAACCATGACTTTACCGGCTGATGCGGCCACTCTCCACACTCCTCGAGTGGCGGTCAGCCCGAACTCTACCTGTGGCAGAATCTACGGTTGCCCCGGACTCGGCCGAACCCGGCGCCGATGTCTCGATGTGGGCAGTGGCAATTGGACTTGCAGTAACCCAGTGCCACGTGGCACAGCATATGCACATATCACCCTACCATCTGGATGGTTTTTCACTTGTAACCAGTATACGTTTAACTACATTCCTGCTAATATTACAAACTCTATATGTTGTATCAGTCGGTTGACACTCTTGCTCCCCACTAAGGATATGATTGCCCCAAGCACTAATATTCCCAATGTTTCTGATGTTTCTAATGTTCCCTCACTCATACGGCACACTCGCACCACTCTGTTAGATAGCTCATGTGAAAGCAGCTTTAGGGTAATGAGACCTGCCGAGTATCTCTCCTTGGCAGTCAGCATCTTTGGCGTGCCAGGCTTAGCCGTCGGCAACGCAAAGAGGATTGGCCGCTTGGCTTGCGGTCTAGCAAAGGCCATCAACCATACCTCTTCAGCGATAGCGCTCCTCAATCAGGAGCAGGTGGAACTTCGCCATGCCATTCTCGATAATCGAGCGGCTATCGACTACCTCCTATTGTTGCACCACTTGGGCTGCGAGTCTTTTCACGGTATGTGCTGCTTCAATCTTACGGACAACTCTCGTAATATTCAAAGCCAGCTCACGGATCTTCACGCCATAGTGGCTGGCATCACAGAAGGCTCTGCATGGGGGGCTTGGTGGAGCTCACTATGGAAATGGATGTGGTTGTGGATTCCATGGGGGTGGCTTCAAACGGTAATCAAAGTGGTGGTGGGGGTAGTTATACTAGGCATTGCAGTTTGCTGTCTTGCTCAATGTATCCCCTCGCTGACCTCGAAGTGCTGCCGCAGAAGGAAACCCCGTGACGTCATTCCCGATCAACAGCTGGTGCCGCTTCTGCGCAGAGTCGCCAGTCAGGCTCTTAATATAAAAAAGTAAGGGGAGGTGAAGATTCCCCGTGCCCGGTTGGGCACCAGTGGTCTCTGGCAGAGGTTAAACCAGCGGGCAAACTCCTGGCCTCTGGCCCTTGTCAGGGCATAAGGGGGGTGAATTAATGATAGGGATTAATTCGGCTGCTTCTAGCCTGACCGACGACTCTGCCGAATAAGCATCTCGCAGACCTCAATTACCTAGTGGAATAATCACTCATCTCCTGGTCAAGGAAATCTCCAGTGCAAACAGTGAATATGTTTACCCCTGTCTAAGCCCCAAACAATAGTCTCCCTCGTCCCGTGTTTGTCCGAGATAATTAACTTCCCCTTTTGGAGGTTCCCCAATTAACCTGAGTAAATAGGTGATGTGATTGACTTTCGGGTGATGGTTTTTTCTACCTGCCTTCTGATCTATAAAAGGTGTATGTATTTTCCCAATAAAGGACTGATCTGATCTCGCTCCTGTTGCCTCGTGTTGTCATTGATCAGTCTCCTCCGGGACCTAACGCCGCCCTAGCGGCCAGACATCGCTACAATTTGTCCCTCCAATGAACAGTCAGGGTTGATTTCTTCTAATATTGACCTATTTGTTCTCTTTGCCGTCCAGGGAACTCCCAGGACTCTCTTCCAACACCACATTTCAAAGGCATCTATTCTTCTTCACTCAGCTTTCCTAATGGTCCAGCTCTTACACCCATACATTGCCAATGGAATACCATTGCTTTGACTATGCAAATTTTTGTTTTCAAGGTGATGTCTCTGCTTTTCACTATATTCCCCAGGTTTTTCATAACTTGTCTCCCCATAATCAATTGTCTTTTTATTTCATGGCTACAGTCGCCATCTGCAGTGATCTTAGATCCTAGGAAAGTAAAATCTGTCACTGCTTCTACTTTTGCCCCATCTATTTTCCAGGGACTGATCGGACCTGTTGCCATTATCTTGGTTTTCTTGATATTGAGTCTCAAGCCAGCTTTTGCACTCTCCTCCTTCATTCCAATCAAGAGGTTATTTAGGTCTTCTTCACTTTCTGCCATTAGGGTGGTATCGTCTGCATATCTCAAATTGTTGATGTTTCTCCCAGCAATTTTGACCCCATATTGTGATTCCTCCATCCCTGCATTGCACATTATATGCTTTGTGTATAGATTGAATAAGCAGGGTGATAAAATGCAGCCGTGTCTTACTCCTTTTCCTATTCCAAACCATTCTGTCATTCCATGTTCTGTTCTGTTGCTTCTTGGTTCGTGTACAGATTTCTCATGAGGCATATAAGGTGTTCTGGTATTCACATCTCTTTAATTACTTGCCACATTTTGTTGTGGTCCACACAGTCAAAAGCCTTGGTGTAGTCAATAAAACAAAAGTAGACTTATTTCTGGTATTCCTTTGTTTTCTCCATGATCCAATGTATGTTGGCAATGTGGTCTCTAGTCCCCCTGCCTCTTCTGAAACCGGCCTGCACCTCTGGTAGTTCTCTCTCCACATGTTGCTGAAGTCTACCCTGTATTATCTTGAGCATCACCTTGCTGGCATGTGGGATGAGCGCAATTGTTTGGTAATTTGAGCATTCTTTGCCCTAGGTGTTCTTAAAGTAAAAACCCCAGAAACTGGCCATGATTCCTTGGAGATATAATCCAATACTATATTGGGGCTTCAAGATTGGTAATGTCTGATCAAAATCATGCTAAACAGTCATTTTTAGGTGTGGCATGCCATGTGAGGATCAACCATACTGAACTTCAAACAACCTTACCTTACATGATCTAGACCAGGGGTCAGTAAACTTGGCTCTCTAGGTGTTTTTGGACTTCAATTCCCTGAAGCCCAAGTCAGTACACCTGCTGATCAGGGCTTCTGGGAACTGGAGAGCCAAGTTTGCTGACTCCTGATCTAGACAAATCTTTCCTTTTAAAGGGGAAGAAAAAAGAATCAAATAAATCTCTGTCTTGTTTTCTCCTACAGGATCCGCTTCAGCTGCTTAATGATCTTGAGAAATGTGAAATCCTGCACTGGAACAAATCTGAGCAAAGCAGAACAAAACTACATCAATGCTGGTGATGATGTTTAGCCATCCCACCCACCTCCATAATAGAAAACAACAATCAGACAGCAAGGTGTTTTGTTGCTGTTGTTTTTGGTCCCATTTGAACTCTGTTATTACTTTTACCTCTGTGTTGTCTAGAAACCAGGATGCCATATCAGTATCATAACTTCAAGGAAGCTTGAATAAATGCTCTTCATGGATGGTCTCATAGGAGAGTTGGGCATGTAACTTGTTATATTTACCTCGTTTCCAAACATAACCATTAGTCTGAAAATGTCCTAGGTTTCCATGCATTTCTAGTAGGGCACATAAGTCATGTCAATGCACAATGTGTCATCCAGTTCTCAAATTATGTATAGTGTTGACACGTGCTAGTTAGTCAGCTCCAGTGAATCATGTTGTTCTGAAAATTATCAGTGTCAAGTGGAAGAACTTAATTAGAGTTCATTTTGACAAATGTCACATTGTTCGTTTGAATAACAAGCAGAATTAAATAATGGTATGCAGATTGCAGAACAAAAAGGGAAAGAAGTTGCTTTCCTCTATAAAGGTTATTATTCTCAAACTTGTTAAGTAAGCATATAGGCAATATTGCTCTCACTGAAATCAAGCCACCTTTTTGCTTGAGAGGACCTCTAGTAGCAAATGAAAGCGCGGCACCAAAATGGCCGCCGCACTCTTTGCGGGGGCCCCCCACCCAGACTCAGACATCCGGGTGAGTTAGGGGGCGTGGCCACCCCTCTATAAAAGGGGTGGCCATGAGGCAGCCGAGCTGCCATTTTAGAAATAGCGACGGAGAGGAGAAGTTTTCTCCGTCGCTGTTTGTCTCCCCTTCCATTTACAGAGCCTAGCTACCGCTGGCTCTGGGCGCTTGGCGCTATTGCGATCCCCGTACAGGGATCTTTCTATTTAGCCCGTCGGGGGATCGCGGTGGCTCAAGTGGCTAAGACACGGAGTTCGTCCTTGCCTGAAAGGAGCCACATGCAGACGAAAATCCTTTGTTAGGGCAGGCCCTTGGCTGCAGCCTTGGGCAAGTTATACTGTCCCTGGATGGTATTCTCTACCCCAGGGGTGCCCAAACTTTACGTGGGACTGCAGTGGCTCAAGTGCCTAAGACGCTGACTGGGAAGTGGAAGGTCAGTGGTTCAATTCCTGTGTACTGCAGGACAGAATGAGCTCCCATTTTCAGCCTCAGGCTGGCCCTTTGGAGGATGCGGCCCTCGGCCCATGGTTGCCGGCCATGGGCCGGAACGATTGGGGGGAGGGCCTGGTGCTGGCTCACAGCACGTTTTCCCCATTAGGGGCCGGAGTTTTGGGCATGGCCCTATTCTGGCCCAGGCTCTCAATATAGGGCCTCTGGCCCAATTCCTATCGGGCCGTCTGGCCCACCTGGCCCACCTACTAGGGGTTTCCGTGGCAGGGGATGCCTGGTTAGCACGTTTGGCTGTGCTGGAGGCATCCTTAGCAATCCAGTGGGTGGGGGCCCCTTCCCTATCTACCAGGCCCCTTTGTGTCTGCCGGCTACTTCGACTGCTGCCACTCTGCAACAGGTGGCCAGCCGGGTCGAGCTTCTTGAGACACTCTGGCCTGTGCCTGCCACTGTCTCGCAGCTCCCTGTTTGTCCAGAACTGCGACTGGAGTGCATTGGAGGTCGCCCCAGAGCTCGATTTCGGTCGCGAGCTCCGACGCCCACCGTCGGCCGGAACCCCCAGTGGGGGCAGCTCACGGGGGTGCAACTAGTGAGTATTAGGTTCAAGTTGAATACACCCAAATCACAGTCCACTTTCAGCGGTGGGGTTCAGTGCTCATGGCCTTGCAAATTTGAGGCTAGTGGGCATCACTTGCCATCCAATCCCAGTGCCCCTTGGTTGCATTCTGGCACGACGTTGGGGGTGGGGGTTTCCACCCCTGGGGCAGTACGTGGCATCGCAGGGGCTGTCCAGGTCCCGCTGCGTATGCCCTGTGTACATCATGTACCGGCGACGGCCTTGCCGACGACTGGTTATTCATTGCCCCCCGGTGATCATCTGACCCAGATCAGGACGGAAAAGATTTGGTGGGGGGGGGGCGGAATACGTGGATATATTCTCCCTATGAACTGAGATCCCGATAAGGATAGGAAGTACGAACAGGAGGACAGAGACATTGTGTGGTCCCGCCGTAGTAAGCAACCACGCACTGGGGCGTCCGCCCCCGGGACAGTGCCGAGCATCGCAGGGGCTGTCTGGGTCAGGCTGCGTATGTCCTTTATACAGAACGTGCCATCAAGAGCTTTGCCGACGGCCGGCTATTACTTGCCCCTGGTTGATTATTGGCCGCAGGCCATGAGGGGTAAGGGCTGGAGGGGGACATGTGGATATTCTCCCTATTGAACTGCGAGCCCACTAGGAGGAGAGAGAGGGACAGGGCGACTGAGACAAAGAGATGTCCCATCGTCGTGAGCCACCGCGCACCTTGGGCCAACTGGTTGGCGGCATACCTTGTACGTATGGTGGTATGCCGCAGGGCTTGACCTGCTTGGGCCATCCTGGTGCTTCCATCCATCGCTAATATTCAGGGCGATGGTTGATTAGATGGGCCCATGGCAGTTGGCTTACGGTGAGGAATGTGGATGAGGGTGGCTCTATACCCCGAGGGGAGGTGGGATGAGCCCTGTCAGCAAGTGTGCTCGTGTACATCACTCCCACATGACTGGTGCCTGGTGATAGGTACCATGGTGGTCGTGCTGAGCAGCGGGCTGCTCAGACACAGGCTCCACGCTAACTGGTCGGGCAGGGGGTTCCAGCCCGCCTGCTGTGTTCGGCCTGCTCAGCTGACGATGCGTGTACTAAGCACCACGGTCGTTACCGACTTCGTGTCCCCTTTTGTGCTGGCCCTCACACCGCCTCCGCTTGCCCGCGGGTTGGTGAGTTTTGGGGCAGAGGTAGGGGTGCACAGGGGCGATCAGAGCTCCGTCTGAAGCAACTAACCTTGTCATAAGCCCCCCCCCCAATTGTTATAGTCAGCCTGGAGAGATGGCACTCAGTTCATCCAAGAAGGGATTGGGCGGGATACCTGCTGGAGGGTTTTCTATGGGGGCTTTTGTATCCATTCGTGGTGTTGGGGGTCCCAGGATGCTACTAATCTGGTTCCCTTGCAGGGTAACGAAGAGGGGGCTCCACTGTCCACAGCTAAGGGAGTTGGGGCATGAGAGTAGCGCGGGACCTTCTTGGGACCACCTTTCCTAAGTCGAATGTCTCCCCCATATGCTCATATGGAGCTAGAACTAGGGTGAATGTCATTTAATCCTCCATTCAGCTTACCCTGTGGGTTCTCCATTCAGGGATGCCATTCCTGATGACCTTGTTCAGTCAGGTACTCGTAGTTGGTTCGGCTACTATGGGTGGCACGCTCACGCAGTTCTGGTGCTGTTTTGGCACAGTGTGATCTGCACTCGGCTTTCAGATTATTGCCAGTGCACCCAATGATTTAGACCTATTGGGTTTTTTTTTAGGTTGGCATGAACCTACAATTTTACTTAGATAAGGCCAACCCCCTTCTGACTGAGTTAATTCATGTTCAGCACTCGACCGATTGGGGACTTCACTCAGTGGCCATTTGCTCACAGGTCGGGGTCTCGGTCTCTAGCCCATTACCTCGACGACTTTGGGGGTGAACGGGGCTTGGACACGTGCACGCCTCTCCTCATTGCAATTCAGACACTCAGGTGGGAACTGGGTGTCCCCTTGGTGCCTGAATAGACCGAGGTCCCATCTACTAAGCTCACATTTCGGAATCGACTCTGTCGCGCGGGCATCCGGGTTAACCATGAATACGGTGGCTTGGATCTCCGCAGCGAGTTTGGTATTGATTGCCAAACATAAAGTGTGCCCTCGTGAGCTGCAGTTAATTCATGGCCACCTTAATTTTGTCCGGTCTGGCTCAAATTACTCCTGGGTTTAACGGGGTCTCTTCCTGGAGATCAGACCTGATGGTCTGCCCTAGATTTCAAGTACGGTCGGATACCTCCGGCTCCCGGACTTATGGGGGTTTACTCTGAGGGTGGGTGCACGGATCGCCTCCACGATCTTACCTTCCTTGGGTTTTTCCCCATTTTGGAGAGCACTGATGCTATGGTGCAATGAGTGGGCCTACTCAGTGGTCCAATTTCGGTGTGACAATGCGGCAGTGGTGCACATTGTCAACACCCAGACATGCAAATCCCCCAGGGTCATGACATTAGTTTGTCTATTCTTTTGAGAAGCCTACGCCTAAATGTGCCGTTCTAGGCCAGACATGTTCTAGGTATTTATAATAACATTACTGCTGCTTTCCACCACCTGCAGATCACCCGGTTCCGTGCCTTACTCCGGAAGCAGAGGGATTCCACTCGCCACTTTTGGCCGATGGTTGGACGTTTGGCGAGGAGAAGGGAACCAGACATGTCATTGGCACCTCGCACGCGTAAGGCGTACCACTATGCATTCATGCGTTGTGTTTGGGAGGGGTGGACACAGGAACGTGTCCGCCGCCCGTACACGCGTCACCCCTGTTCCCAGAGTTTCTGACCCACCTTGCACGAGGCTGGTATTACTTATGTACAGATAGGTGTGAGGTGGCTCTTGGCCACGCTGCTACCACGGTAGCCTTTTTGGAGCGCTCCGCATCAGTGAGTGGGTGCCAGAGTTAGTGCCACCTGTGTAAGGCGGATGTGTCTCGTAGGGCACTGGAACTCGAAGATGTCTCTGTCACACATGAGTGGGCTCGAGTGGGGATGCGGTCCTCACGGGTTATTCAGCACGGTGTAGGCAGTGGTGTGTACTGCTATGAAGTTTTTGAGACATCTGTCCGGTTGGTGCCCTACATGAATTTTCGACAGTGCCTGCTGCGCGCCCCAGCCTGTTTTCTGCCACCGGGATGGGTCTACCCTTACCATAGTAAAGTCCCTGAGGGTGACCGGTGCCGCGTTTCACGGTGTGGGGCCCATTTTGGCACCATTTACTTAAGATAGGCATCGCGTTGATCGCGGCTATGTTTGGGGTACTCGGAGGTGGATATGCGTCTACGCGCAATTTCAGATATGTACGTCCCCTCACTGCACGAGTACCTAGTTATGTCCTTCACCTTTTTTCTCCTCTTTTACAGATCCTAGGGGTTTCAACACAAGGGTGGCAGGGGGCTGGTGGGCCGCAGCTATGTACACTGGACAGCAGTATATGCTGCAGCGACAGAGAGTGGACCCCGGCTGGGCTGTGTGCATCCGCACGTATGCCATGGTATGCTATGCACGGCACATGGGGGCAGGAACTGTGGCCATTCCTGCTGTCTGACAGGGATGCTGGACCGCCCAATGTTTTACAGGCACCTCGGCGGCAGCAATCTTATACGGATCACTGCTGTTACTAAACCGTCGAGGGGCTGTGACCTGGCATTTTATATCACGTATGGCTTACATACGGTCGCTATGGTCTAACATCGTGCCGAGACACCAATTTAGGGGAGATGCGGATCACCCTAGTTAGGACTGTTCCAGCAGTCAGTGGACGGGGCTGTGGCTCCGTCCCATTCTGAGCATGGCTGTGAGACGGCCATTGGACACCAGATGATAGGCTTACACAAAAAATTTGCTGTTAGGCAGGAGAAGGGGTCCACCTGTCGGCTGGAGGTATGTACCTCGTTCTGGGTGTGATGCAAGCAGGCCTGGCGACCGAGCTGACGGTCTTGGGGGGGGCGGTGAGTCATCATGGATGCCTCCCCGTGTGGTGGGTAGCACTGGTAAGGTAAATATTTATGACCCACAGGTATCTGGCAGGTTCGCAATTGACTGGCCAACACTTAGACAGGTACAGGTATAATAATGTTGACCGGTCAACGACGAACCAGGCAAAGGGGTGATGGCAGGAGCTCTTCAGCATGCATCACCCCGTGGGGTCAGTAGATAGGGTGGGGTCAGTAGATGGTTTATTGACTACGGTCAACAATTTGTTTGTCTCAACAAACAAATTGATACAAATGGATACATTGTAGCTAATTGCCATTGGCAATTTTGGGAGGAACCTTACCAGTGTTACTGCGGCCTGCTTGCCTTAAGAATTATAATTGGCTGAGTACCAATTGAAAGTTATAATTCAGACTAGGGCATTATTCAATAAATGTGGACCAATGCCTTTATCCATATACTGGTGTCTGAGTCTTTCTTTGGGGGTGCGCCTGCAATGAAAGTGCGGCGCCAAAATGGCCGCCGCGCTCTTTGCGGGGCCCCCCCACCCAGACTCAGACATCCGGGTGAGTTAGGGGGCGTGGCCACCCCTCTATAAAAGGGGTGGCCATGAGGCAGCCGAGCTGCCATTTTAGAAATAGCGACGGAGAGGAGAAGTTTTTCCCTCCACCCCCTCCCTAGTGAACAGTGTGATATTTTGGTCGCTTCGGGGCCGGGTGGGAATTTTTGGCATGAACCTACAATTGGCCTCTGGGTTCTGGCTTTTTTGCCCATCCCACACTGTTGCTAAGGTTTGATATACGGGTTTTGCTCTTGACTTTGGTCACATGGGCGGGTAGCACTGGTAAGGTAAATATTTATGACCCACAGGTATCCGGCAGGTTCGCAATTGACTGGCCAACACTTAGACAGGTACAGGTGTAATAACGTTGACCGGTCAACGACGAACCAGGCAAAGGGGTGATGGCAGGAGCTCTTCAGCATGCATCACCCCGTGATTTGATGGATACACGTCAGAGGGTGGGGTCAGTAGATAGTTTATTGACTACGGTAACAATTTGTTTGTCTCAACAAACAAATTGAAAGAAATGGATACATTGTAGCTAATTGCCATTGGCAATTTTGGGAGGAACCTTACCAGTGTTACTGCGGCCTGCTTGCCTTAAGAATTATAATTGGCTGAGTACCAATTGAAAGTTATAATTCGGACTAGGGCATTATTCAATAAATGTGGCCCAATGCCTTTATCCATATACCGGTGTCTGAGTCTTTCTTTGGGGGGTGCGCCTGCAAAAAGAAATGTAGCAAATAATGGCAGTTTTGTCATGGTGTCCTCATTTCAGCAAAAGCTTCACCTGTTGCATTTCTGTCCTGGAGCTTGTATAGTCATAGGATCCCTAGCAGTGATTGTGCAGCTCTGTTTTCATGGTTCATTACTGACTATTAAACCTGCTAAATACAGTTGATAAACCATTTAAAAATCAAGGAGGGCTAAGTGTAACTTGTTTATAGATACAGTACTATTTTCTTTTCTTTTTGGTTCCTCCCTGCAACCCAAAATTATTCAGAATACCTACCATTTTCTTCCTTGGGGAAAACTGGTTCTTTTTAATTGACCTTATCCCCAAATGACCAACTGTTCCAATTTCCCTTTCTTAATCCAAGCATCATATTCACTGAAGAAGTTGGCTTGACATATCACATTAGAGCATTCATCCTAGACATGGTTTTCTGGTATGACCTGCCAGGCAAGATAATGCTTGTTAGCTTGATCATTGAATATGTGTAGCGTAGGTCCCTAATGAGAACACAGGTCTAATAAAAATGACCAAATAGATTAGTACTGGAAGGAACAATTTGAGTCTTCTGCACAGAAGTCCCTAGGAGATACAGTGGAACTCCTGATAATGTCCGATCCTTATAATGTCATATCTGGACAACGTCCATCAATTTTTAGAAAATTGAAGGGCCAGATAGAGTCGTTCGGACATTGTCCGGAACTGTCTGTGCACACCCTCTGGGAGGAGAATCAGGTCTGCAAGTATCCACCGCTGTAAAACGTGCCCTTCTGTTTTCTGGAGTGACCGGCTCCTGGCTGGCAGCGTGAGTGGGATGAATCGGTGCTCACACGTGGGCACAGTAAAACATGCCCTTCCACTTCCAGGAGCAAAAGGGCATGTTTTACAGTGGCCACATGTGAGCGCCGATCCACCCCACCCCCGCTGCCGGCTGGGAGCCGGTCTCCCCGGGAAGCAGAAGGGTGTATGTTACAGCGGCAGCTGGGTGAGTAATGATCCATGGCGGTGGGTGGGTGCAGACCCACCCACCGCCACTGCCCCAAGCAAGCCAGCGGTCCACTGCTCAGACCACCGGTTTGTTTGGGGTGAGGAAGTGCTGCCCGGCGTTTCCTACCCCCAAACAAACCGGCGCTCCCCCACGGCCCCTCTGGGTGAAGCATGTGGCCGGCTCCCTGCCTAGAGGTGCAGCGAGGGAGTGCAGACCCACCCAGGCTCCTCCAGGCAGGGATCCAGCCACACACTTCACTGGCTCCCTGCCCTGAGTGGCCACAGGGGAGTGCCCACTTTCCCCAAAATCAAGCCGGGGCTTGGTTTGGGGGAAATCGGCTTTTTTAAAAATGATATCTGGTGCTGGTCCCCATAATGTCCAAATCCAATTAACATCCAGACTTGTGGAACCAAGTTTGGATGTTATTAGGCGTTCAACTGTATCTGGAAATCAGAAGCCACAAAAAATGTGAAAATTAGTAGCAGAAGAAATGTATTGCAAGCCTCTGCCTGGTGCAACACTGCCAGGTGAGTGTGGGGGAGCTATGCTCCCTTCTTCTCCCAGCCAGGAATGGCCATCCCAGCTGGGAGAGCCAATAGAATCTTGCCATCTAGCAAGAGTGGATGACTAGCTATTTTTGACTGGCTCCACCTTGGAAGGGGCGAAAGAAGCCTACCCACTACCCACTTTGTGAGTTCAGTATTAGACTAGCTCATCACTTCAGGGGCTGGATAGGAATTTTCATCTCACCATTGAATTGGCCCTGGTGATAGGAGGGTTTTTATCTATCCCACAATGGCTGCTCCTGGGAATTCGGCTCATATTTAATTAGGTCATAGAGGCAGATTGTGCAGGGAGAAACTAGTTTCAATGAATTCCCAATGAATTTGGAAGGTTGTTCCCATGCACAGCATCTCGATTACATAGGTCCCGAAATTCAGCAGGCAGGATGCTGTTGCACAGGTGGCAACATGAGATGTGGCCTGTTTAAGGTCATGTGTATTTTTTTTTACAGCTTTAGGCCATTCTGTCTCACCTTAATTTTGCTCATTTTTCATAATTCACTGACTTTGGCTGCAGGATTCCAAATTAGGTAAGGCTTGCTGCTGTAAAGTATTTTTCTCCCAGTTTAAAGTTAATAAAGTTATGGCACTAGTTTACTCCACTAACATGGGTTTGTGTTTTTTATTCCTGGCTGGGGGGTGGGGGTGGCAAAGCAAATGAATAAAGATTTCATTTGGTTTGTTTGTTACATGTCATCAATGCATCTCTAACCTATGGTGACCCTATGAATGAGCAATCTCCAAAAGGTTCTATGCTCAATAGCCCTAATTAGCTCTTGTCAATTAAAGGTTGTGGCATCCTTTAAGGAAGTGTTTCCCTTTGATTTTTGGACTTCAATTCCCATAAGCCAAAGTCAATTCTCCAAAGAACTGATCAGCCAATGTACTGACAGACCTCTGGGAATCGAAGTCCATCAGTGTTCCACAGAACATAGTTTGGGAAATGCTGCTCTAGGGAATCAATTCATCTTGTATTTTGTCTTCCTATTTTCATGCTGCCTTCAGTCTTCAACCAGCATTGTTTTTTCCAGATAATCTTGCCTTCTCATGATGTGCTCAAAGTATAGCACCCATAGTTTCATAATTATTGCTTCCAGAAATACAGTAAAACCTTTACTTATGACAAAAGTCAGTTCCATAGGCTTTTGCTTAAATTGGTTTTTTATGTAACTCGAAGCAAAACCATCGGAATTTTTTTTATTTTTATGTAACTTGAAGCAAACCCATAGGGAAATGAATTTTTACGTAACTCAAAACAAACCCATAGGAAACCATGTAAATTGGGATATGGTTCTAGCACAAAAGCATTATGTAAGTCAAATTTTATGTAACTTGAGGCATATGTAAATCAGTGTTTTAGTGTATTTTATTTGCTCTAGGATTCATTTGCTTGTCTTTCTAGCAGTCCAAGGTATTTGCAAAGCTATCCTCCAGCACCCTATTTCAAACAAATTATTTTTCCTATTTTTTCCCTGTCCAGCTTTCACACTAATACATACTGCCTGACTGCAATAATCCTGTTTAGCCTGTTTCCTTCAGGATCCAATTAGCAGATACAATGAATGTGTAAAAATTAAAAGCAATGCTAATAGGTTTTTCCTTTACTGTATAATGTTACAGAATAAATTTGATGTTTTGATGCTTTCTTAAATAGAAAAGAAATGTCTATATATAATATGAGGCAAACTCCATGCTCTGGAGCTTCCTAAGTCTGAATGTGTAAGTAAAGCTGAAGGTCGCCCTTGCTTGAAAGCCAGTTGTATCTGACCCTAGGGTTGAGTGCTCATTTCTGTTTGTAGACAAAGAGCCAGTGCTGACTGTGTCTGCAGATGTTTCTATGGACATGTGGCAGGCATGACTAAACACCGGAGTGCATGGAACACTGTTTACCTTCACACTGAAATGGTACCTATTTATCTACTTGCAATTTCTTGCTTTTGAACTGCTAGGTTGGCAGGAGCTGGGACAAGATAGGAGCTAATTACATCATACAGCACTTGGGTTTCAAACTACTGACCTGACGACCTTCTAGTCATCAAGTTCAGCATTTTAACCACTAAGCCACCACAGGGATTCTGAATTTGTCTAAGCCTTCAATTTGGATTAATGCGAAGAATAATAACATATCCTGGTGAACCTTAAAGGTACAAATGTCTGAGTATTTGCATTTATGCTACAGTCCAGTCTTTAAGGTGCCAAGAATGCTTTACAGTTTTTTCTACAGAAGTCTGACACAGTTTAGAAATTGTCACTCAAGCAGCTATTTAGAAGACAGCTTGTCATATTTTCCTCTGTATTATATAAAGAAATATTGTGTTCAAGCAAATCCTCTGTACATCTGCACAGACGATAGAGTTGTCATTATTCTCTCCCACAAAACTGGGACAGAAGTAAAATTGACAAAAATGGGCGGGTTATCTACAAAATAGCCTTTTTAAAAACAAACATAATATAATGACAGCTATAAAACACTTTCACATTAAATATATCAATGCATAAATGAATGTATTTACAACAGTAAATTCTTACTGTAAGATAACCTGTTGTACTTCTGAGAAGTCGCATTGTGGTCAACTCTTAACGTCCTCAGTCCCAGGAAACACACTGGTCACACTTATTGGGTGGTGGTGTGAGACGAGGACATTAAGATTTGTCTCTAAGTATACTCCACCTCCAATGTGGCAGGAAATTGCTCATTTAATGGCAAGAGTTTGAATTTATTTTAATGGTGTGTTATAATACACAATCAGTAAGTTTTAAAAATCCAGGACTTTAACATGATTTTTATTGAACTGGCCGGGATAATTTTTTGGGCTTTGAATCCGGGACAATCCTGGTTTTCTGGGACGTATGGCAACCCTAACAAAAGAACATCCTTAACTGATTTTACTCCTTAGAAAGTTTACACAGTACAGAATAAAAGCATTGCTTCTTACCTCTCACTTGTGAATGAGACAACACTCAGCTGACAATCTTCCAATCTTATCTCTTTCCTGACTGCTTTACAGTCCTATGTTTTATCAGTTTGGGCAACTTTAGTCATTATCACCCAAATTGCTTGTGTCCTTCCATCTGTTTTAGAGTAGTGTTTCTCTTCTGTTACCTCTCAGTCTTTATTTAAAAGCACACCAAGATAATAGAAAGAGCACTTTTTAAATCAAGGGAGAAGCAAGGGTGTGGGAAATGAAGTTTGCCTTTTTTTGCCTTAATTCACCTTTCAGTACATAAGACTTGCAGGGATCTTATTATGGAAGGTGATAATGTCTGCTAAAATGAGGCAAAAATGGGTCATCTGAGGATTTAGCAACATTCTTAGCTTGTAATTTCTTGACATGGCTTTTGTAAGAAACAGTTTGTATCATGTTAATTGCCACACTACAGAAGAACTGCCTTCCTCATTAAGAAAACTAAATAAACAGAAATTAGTGGGAACATTATCTAGTCACAATATGTTGAAACTTAGCTGCATACTATAACAAACACATCCTGGCTTTTGTCATTGCGTTGTTTGTTTGTAGTTAGGAGATTGATTTTGAAAGCCTGATTTTCAAAATACAATATTTTCTCAAGGTACCATACAGGAACAATAAAATCATTTAAAATTCAGCCTGGCTATAATTATGGATACTTAAGGACAACCTCCTGGTGGGAGAGATAGGCAGGATATCTCTCAATGCCATTTCCAGGGAATCCTAAGCAGGTGAAGGCATCTCCTTGGGAATACCCTGAAGGAAATGGTGAGCCACTGTGTGAGACAGAATGCTGGACTGGATGGGCTGTGGCCTGTTCCAGCAAGGCTGTTGTTATGTTCTTATGTACCCCTATCCTCCTCCACACTCACAGCTTTGTGCCCATTGTGTAAACTGCCCTTGGATATCATCAATTCTTCTTGATTGTATCTGATTTTAATTGTTGTACACCACCCACAGTGGGAAAATATCACAGATGGGTGGAAGAAATAAACAAGCAAAAGCAAACAAACACAAACAGGTTCAGTGGTGGAGAAAGAGGAGGGGCAGCAGGAACTGAGCTCTTTTTCAGGTCTGGGAAGGAAGGGACCTGAAAAAAAGCAGTCAGCACAGAGTATCTGTCTGATGCATGGATGTCTGTCTGGTGTGTGTGTTTGCAGAGAGGATGGCCAGACCCAAGGAAGTCTTCAGCCAGCAAACTGCAATGAGAAACCTGGCATGTGTTGAGCTGGTCAACTGTACCCCCTCTGCCAGGTGTGCTCCAGATAAGCCTGGAACAGAGACTGCAGCAGTCGCAGTGGTTGAAGTTATAAGTTCCTGGAGCTCTCCTTTTCCTCCACAAATGCAATCACTCTTTACAATTTTATTCAATTCCCATTGTAACAAGTCATCTCAGAGTAGAGCCAAATTGTCCTGATACAGGTTTTCAATCCAGTCATGTCACTAACTAAAGCAGCTTGAATCTTTGTTAATTTGTACTTGAAGTGTGTGGAGCCCACAAATATGGAGCAACCAGACCTGTTGTCCTCTGTTATCATAAAAACAGAAATGGCTGAAAAGATGGAAGCTGCTGTAGTTGGGTAGCCCTTTCATGTAAGCCACAGTTCTGATTTGGGAGTACAATCTTGGGTTATATGGGAAATGTAATACAGTTGTATCCATCTCTATAGGCCAGGGGTTAGCAACCTGCAAAGCACAGGCTGGATGCATGCCCTCGCTCCAGCTGCTGCCACCAGAATGAGCCGCAGAGTCATTTATGACAGCCATAAACATGTTTCCAACAGCCGCAAACATGATTACAGCAGCTGTAAACAGTGGGGGAACCACCAGTCTGGCCCCCTCAACTGTCTGAGTGAGCATGGCCCAGCCCCTAACTTAAAAAGGTTGGCGACCCCTGCTATAGGCAGTTACCTCTCCATGATTGAATAGATGACAGATAAACTGTAAAGCACAAAGGAGCAGTTAAATACAGATTATTTTAGCCTATACAAAAGAAAGAGAGTGGAAAAACATATCCACAGAATGAGAATTTTATACCATAGAGGCCACAACTGAGAAGGTCCTTTCACCCCATCAGCCTAGGCATTCTCCTGGCAGGCACACAAACTGAGCCTGTTGAAAGAATGGCATTACTCAGTCAAATTGAAAACCCAAATACTGTACATAGGAAACCTGTGACTCAAGGTCTAATTTTTTGAGTTGAACCTACGCTCCAGAATTTGTTTTTAAACTATGTTTGTTTATTTAATCTTTACCTTGCCTTTTTATCAACAGAAGTCCCAAGGCAGCTCAATTCTAAACCTTTTTTGGTTGTACAGGTTAATACCAACATTTTAAATTGGTCTTGGAAGTCCCTGGGAAGTCTGACTATTACTTGCATCTTGAGCACTATGCTTTGTACCAGCTGAAGCTTCTGGGTTTGCCCTCAAATGCATCCCAGGCTCTATCGCATTATGTTCTCTTACACTGATGTAATCAGAATTTGATTAACTGAAGCAAGTTCTGATGTAGTGAGGCTTGGTGAAGTTGAATCTGAGATATACATCTTAGCTGTTAAAAGATATTCTTGGCTATAACCATCATTGATGCTTCCACAATTAATACCAAGTCCTGGAGGAGATGAGGAATGTGATGTTTCAAAAGCAGTGAAACCCAAAGCTTGTTGAATATCTCCATATGGAACAACAGCTCCACCACCTACTGTAATACCACATTATTCTAATCAAGTGCAATTCTGTTCAGCCTGACTGATGCCACATGTCTTCCATCAGCCTGCCATGATTTGCAGGAGGAAATTAAAGGTGAAGCTGTATTATCAAGACTCACCAGATCTACATGTCAGAAAAATACCACTGTCAAAACTGATTAAGAGGCTTCCAAATTGAAAAGCCACACAACATACATTTCCCCTTTCCTCCAGAGTTGATATATAGTAAAAGCAGCTGGCAGGATAGCCCAGTGAGTTGGAGCACTTGGTTACAGAGTCAGGGCCCAGGAGTTTGATTCCCCACAGTGCCTTGTAAGAGAAAAGCCAGCCAGTGCGGTTGCGGGCATCTACACAGTCCCAGAATGTCCCCAGACGAAGGGAATGGTGAACCACTTTTGAGCATTGTATGCATAAAACCCAAAAAGGGTCACCATAGGTTGGTATTGGTTTCATGGCATGTAATTATTACTGGATTTAAAACAGAACCTCACAATGCTGTAGGGAGGGGAAAGCCCCCTGAAACTGAGCCTGTTTTAATGCAGAGCGGAAAGTGACATTGTGTGAAATCGCAGGAATGAAAGTGGATTGAGAATGAACCAAAAGGAATGTGTAGATTTAGCCTCTATATTTGAGTTTCTCTGTAAGCTTCATGGAGACATTGAAATGTTTTGGGAGTGTGGGGAGCTTAGAAGTAACTGGTTACAAAAAGCAAGTTACCTGCAGTTAATTCTTTTTCAAAACAATGAAGTTATAACTAAGATACATAACAACAACAATTAAGAATGGCTTCACTTTAAGCCAGTGGTTCACAACATGGGGCCCATGCCCTACAGTGGTTCCCAATGTGGGGCCCATACCCCACAGGGGCCCATACCCCACAACATTGGCTTCGGGGAATTGACTTAGGCTTCTGGGAATTAAAGTCCAAAGACCAATGGTTAGGAGACACTGCTTTAAGGCATAATTTTTGGTTGTTTCTTAATTAAAGTAATTATAGAATAAAGTCCAAGTGACTTCAGTGAGATACATTACATGTCCTCAAGTCAGAACTGACTTTTAATGATTCTAATAGATTTTCAAGGTAAGTGTGACATGTTAGGTGTGGTTTTACTAGTTTCATGAGTTTCCATAAGTCCTAGTACATACTTCCATCCACTAAACACACCATTTATCAATTCAGTAGTATTCAATGCCTGACAAATGCATATAGTATTTGTTGCTCAGGGTAGAGGCATTGGTTGAGGTGAGGGCAGGCATTTTCCCCATAGCAGAAAGTATACAAGTACTCATGTGCAACCAGAATTAATTTCTCTAGTGATTTCTTCTTCTTTTTTCTTTTAAGGGAGATATGAAAACATTTAAATTAGTCAACCACCCTGGAGGGGGAAAACTCATCCCCTTTGGCAACATTCTGCATATATTAATTTTTTCCTTAGTACCAAATGTAGAGCCAGAGAGAAAACAGACATATAAGTACTGGGAGAGAAGTAAATAGGTGATAGATAACAACATCCAAGCATGTGGTTTCCCTTCCTTCCTTGTTTTGTAATAAAAGCAATAGCTTCTTCTAAGCTAAGTCTCCACGTATCACAGAAGTCATTCCTTTGGAATCAACAGAATCTGCTCTTACAACACCATGTGCTGTAATTACTTTGCTGAAACTCATTCTAGCATACAGAGGTGAGATATCAATGCACTTCACTGGTGTTGCTCCGCAGCTGTAACAAAAGCAACTTTGAGCCAGAGTTGATAGAGGTGGTCCCATTATCTTTCAAAAAGAAGATTCTATTTGTATGGGTGTCTAGGGACATTTTTTGTGCACATTGTACAAAAGCATGTTGTGTACTGATTTTAAGGGCTATATTGTTCTCTCAAGGCATGTCACACAAGAGGAGGAGAATAAACAACACTGTTTTGAAATGCAAAAAGGCTACAATATCAGCCTTTTGCTTTACTCTACAAGTCTTCAGAATAGCAAGAGAATAAATAGTGCACAGTGACCTCATTTTAGCCCATTATAATGCCTCTGAGGTTGAGTATCAAGGGAAGCTCCTCTTCCTGTTCTTGAGGGTAACGTAAGATTTGTATAGTATGGAATCTCAAGACATGTTCTCCAAATAAATATTTAGAAAAGGGATTCCCAACCTTTTCTCACAAGGGGCCTGACCATGCTCCCTCAGACAGCTGAGCAGGCTGGTCACGTGGATGCTTCCGGTGGTGATGTATTAATTTACTGTGCATTTTTGAGCATTTTTCCCACCTCTGCTGCTTCCCAATACTGTTGCATTTTTGCACCTCTTAAAAAATGACAGCATTTTTGCCATATTTTGGTGCATTTTTGCCGGTGTTTTGGCACTCACAGTGTCAGTGAGGCACTTCTGGTATCAGTGGCATTCCGGCCCTTGATTTGAGAACCCTTGTTTTAGTACTTTCAAAACCTAGAAGACATCATTCTTTCAAAGCTGAATTACATTTAATCTCTTTTGAGCACAGAGGATGGGGAGAAAGCCAGGAAAAAAGAAGTAATTTAGGAAAGGAGTAGGAGAAATTCAAAAAGCCACAATGCAACAATCTTTACCTATAAGAAGGGGGTAGGGTGGGGCATGTCCAGCATTAGCGGCCACACCTGGCCCAACCATCCCGTACCGAGGCAGCCACACTTACCTTTAGACCGTCTGTCATCGCACAGGTCCGGTCACCAAGAGTGGGGCAACCGCCCCACAAACATGAACAACAAAAAAAGAACTACATGTCCCAGCATCCTCTGTGCCATGCAACCCCTCAGCCAATCAGGCTGAAGGGCACGAGCACAGAGGATGCGGGGCAGCCGGTGTGCATGTTAAAAAAACAAAAGCCGACACATCCGGAAGACAAAGGCCAAGAACGGTGCTCTGTTCTAGGCCTTCAACTCCCAGAGGTAAGTCATCATCTCCCCACCACCCCGAAGGCCGGTGCTGGCCTTGCTGTGGCTGTGAGGGGGAGGAGGAGGGAGCCCCTACTCTCCCCGCACGGCTTTGGTGAGGAAACCCCATCATCTCCCCACCACCCTGAAGGCTGGCACTGGCTTGGCCGTGGCTTCAGGGGGGAGGGGGAGCCCCTCCAGAGCCCATCATCTCCCCACTGCTTCGAAGGCTGGCACTAGCCTTGCCATGGCTTCAGGGAGAGGGGGAACCCCTCCTCTCCACATACTGCTTCAGCGAGGAGAGCCCATCATCTCTTTGCCACCCCGAAGGCCGGCACCGGCCTCGCCGTGGCTTCAGGGGGGAGGGAGCCTCTCCTCTCCCCACACGGCTTCGGCGGGGTAGTGGGGAGAGGGCAGAATGCGGAGCTCCACCCCCTCTCTCTCTTCCTGTGTGTGTGTATTTTTTCTGTGTGTGGTTGTGTGTGTGGTTGTGTTGTGTGTGTGGTTGTGTTGTATGTGTGTTTGGGTTGTGTGTGTGTGTATACCACCCAAAACCACCCCAACCACCAACACACACAAAAATCCGGGCTAAAAATACTAGTTGGTTTATAAAACAATGCTGTTACAAACTGGCTCTAGCACCACCACCATTCCGCATAGTCAGCTCCCTCCTTGGGCCGACATTCTGAATAATTTCTCCTGAACAGTACAAACATTGTCAGAAATGTTGCATTACATTCCAAGCTTCTACATGGAATTATTAATACAGTATTGACTGACTTTTCCAACCAAGGTTTAGTGCATTTATCTGCAGAGCTTGGACGAAGTTACTACTTTGGATTACAGCTTCCAAAAGCCTTCCAGAGTAGCCAAAGTCCCTCACAGTGACATGTCCAACCACTCTTTAACAGTATACTAAACAGTTGTTTAGTTAGATCCATCACTTTTTTTGTCCATTTAGACAAAGAAGGATAGATGGAGTTGTTTTGAATTCCATCTGTAAGAAACAATGGCTTTGTGGCAAAAAGTTTCCTATAAGAATATGAGACCTCTTAAGTATAAAGTAAATACAAGCTTTAACTACATATGGGGCACTGAACAAACCAGTTTTATTAACAAAGTGCTCTTTGTAGTAAGTTTGGGAAAATAAAATGTTTTGTGACTTTGCAAATGCTTAAATCTTGCCTAGATACCTCACTATGTGCTTCTTAATTAGTATTTTGTTTTGATGATATTTGTACAATGGCAACTTTGCTCCAATGAATGAATCCCCGTGGATTGGCATAATGACTGCATTTTCAAGAGAACAGATTTTTATTGGGTTGAAATCTACTCCCCATTGCATGAAACATCAGTCAAGTGTTCGTGCATCTCAGCTGTGAAAGTTGATGGTAGTCTTTATGCCCTTGTTGTGTATTTTAAAACATTGTTCCCTGCTGTGAACTAAAATGAAGATGCTCCTAATAAGCTTTATCTTTGGGAGTTAAAACAACCTACTTTCATCCTGCGTCAATAAGGTAATTTTCTTTCCTAAGTGGGTATTCTCAGATTCTATTGCTATGGGTTGTGACTTTCTTAATCTCCTGGGATCCTTTGCCTTTGGATTGCTGGGAGGGAAGAGGAAATATACAGAGGGTGCCAAAATGTATATGTTACAGTTAAAATATATATATATATATATATATATATATATATATATATATATATATATATATATATATATATATATATATATATATATATATATATATATATATATATATATATATATATATATATATATATATATATATATATATATAGTTCCCTAATTGTTCCAACAGCCAGGGTGGCCCACTTCTCTGGCAGAAGAAAAAGGGCCTTTTCCGTGTTTGCTCAGGCCCTTTGGAACCTCCTGCCAGTAGAGCTACAGTTGCAGACGGAGCTGCTGCCCTTCAGGACTTAAGACCTGGCTGGTGGGGCAGTTATGGAGCCCTGAGGGCAATGTGGCTCCTGCTCGCTGGCTTTTAACATGAGATGTACCCTCTCTCTGCTTCTTGGGGTGGGTGGGTTTATTAATGTGGGTGGGGTTTTTTTAACTGCTTTTACTTGTATGTCAAAGAAGTGATAAAATCGTATGAATTGGAATATCTAGGTGATTTGGAGTCACCATTAGAAGCTCTGTGGGTAAGAGTACCAGGCCACAAGGATGGTCTAACAGTAGGCATATACTATCGGCCTCCGACCCAAACTCTTGAGGGAGACTGGCAGTTGGAGAATGTTGTAAAGGAGGCATCCAGGAAGGGAAGCCTGGTTATAATGGGGGACTTCAATTACCCTCACATAGACTGGGTGAACTGTTGTTCAGCACATGATAAAGAGATAAGGTTCCTAGATATGCTCAATGATTGTTCCCTGGGACAGATGGTTGAAGACCCAACTAGAGGTACAAGAATCCTTGACTTGATCCTGAGTAATACTCAGGATCTGGTGCAAGATGTTAATGTGACTGATCCAATAGGGAACAGTGACCACAACTCAATTATGTTTAACTTGATCATAGACCGCAAGTCACTGATAAAATCTAACACAGAGACCTTAAATTTTCAAAAAGGAAATTTCCCAAAGATGAGGAAACTAGTAAAAAAGAAACTGAAAGGGAAAATTGAGAGAGTCCAAACACTCCAAGAGGCATGGAGGCTGTTTACAAAAACAATAACAGAGGCTCAATTGGAATGCATACCCAAAAGGAAAAAGGGCACTGCCAGGTCCAAGAGGACTCCGATGTGGCTTACAGGAGCTGTTCGGGAAGTGATCAAGAGCAAGAAAAGCTCATTTAGAAGATGGAAGGCTTGTCCAAATGAGGACAGCAGGCAGAAACATAAATTCTGGCAGAACAAATGCAAGGCAACAATCAGGAAAGCAAAGCAAGACTTTGAGGAGCGTATAGCTAAAAATACTCAGAGAAATAACAAAGACTTCTTTAAGTACATTAGAAGTAAGAACCCAACTAGGAAGGCCATTGGACCATTAGATGACAATGGAAGGCAAGGGGTTATTAAAGAGGAAACAGAGATTGCAGAGAGACTCAATGAATTCTTTGCTTCAGTATTCACTGAAGAAGACAGAGACCACATGCCCAAAACAGAGCCTATCTTCATAGGGAGGGAAACCGAAGAATTAAGCAAGATAGAAATAACCAGGGAGGAGGTCCTTGCATGTCTTGTTAAGCTAAACACTAACAAATCCCCAGGACCAGATGGCATCCATCCACGAGTTCTCAGGGAACTTAAAGATGAAATTGCTGATATCCTAGCCAAAATATATAATCTTTCCCTCAAATCAGGCTTTGTGCCTGATGACTGGAAGGTAGCGAATGTAACACCAATTTTCAAAAAAGGATCCAGGGGTGATCCAGGAAATTACCGGCCTGTCAGTTTGACATGTGTCCCAGGTAAAGTGATGGAAACCATCCTAAAAGATAGAATTAATAGGCACATAGAAGAGAAGGCGCTGCTAAAGGAGAGCCAACATGGCTTTTGCAAGGGCAAATCATGCCTCACTAATCTGTTGGAATTTTTTGAGAGTGTCAACAAGCATGTGGATAAGGGGGATCCAGTTGACATTGTTTATCTGGACTTTCAGAAGGCTTTTGACAAGGTCCCACACCAAAGGCTCTTGAATAAACTTACCAGTCATGGAATAAAGGGACAGGTCTTGTCCTGGATCAGCAACTGGCTAAGGGACAGGAAACAGAGGGTAGCACTAAATGGACACTTCTCCAAGTGGAGGGAAGTCAAGAGTGGGGTCCCCCAAGGTTCAGTACTGGGACCCCTGCTTTTCAACCTCTTCATAAATGATCTAGAGGTAGGAGTAAAAAGCAAGGTAGCCAAATTTGCTGACGACACTAAATTATACAGGGTAGTGAAAACTGTGAGAGATTGTGAAGAGCTCCAGAGGGATCTCTTGACACTGGGGGAGTGGGCAAAACAGTGGCAAATGAGCTTCAACATCAGTAAGTGCAGAGTGATGCATGTTGGGGCAAAAAACCCCAATTACATTTATAAACTGATGGGGTCTGAACTCTCTGCGACAAACCAGGAAAGGGACCTTGGTGTCCTGGTGGACAGCTCAATGAAGGTGTCAACCCAGTGTGCCTCAGCAGTGAAAAAAGCAAACTCAATGTTAGGGATCATTAGGAAGGGTATAGAAAATAAGTCAGCAAGTGTCATTTTGCCTCTTTATAAATCTATGGTGAGGCCCCATCTGGAATATTGTGTACAGTTCTGGTCGCCATACCTCCAGAAGGATATTATGGAGTTGGAGAAAGTACAGAGGAGGGCAACCAGAATGATTAGGGGACTGGAACACCTTCCTTACCATCTGAGGCTGCAACGGTTGGGCCTTTTCACTCTTGAACGACGGCGTCTAAGAGGTGACCTGATTGAAGTTTATAAAATCATGCACGGTGTGGACAAAGTAGATAAGGAAAAACTGTTTTCCCTATCGCACAACACTAGAACTAGGGGACACTCCATGAAACTTTTGGTTACTAGTTCTCAAACAAATAAGAGAAAGTACTTTTTCACCCAGAGGATTACTGGTCTATGGAACTCCCTGCCAGAAGAAGTGGTGACAGCTGTCAGTCTTGACAGCTTTAAGAAAGGATTAGACAAGTTCATGGAGGACAAGGCTATCAATGGCTATAATTATGGCTACCTAAGGACAACCTCCGGGTTGGAGAGATAGGCAGGATATCTCTCAATGCCATTTCCAGGGAATCCTAAGCAGGTGAAGGCATCTGCTTGGGAATACCCTGAAGGAAATGGTGAACCACTGTGTGAGACAGAATGCTGGACTGGATGGGCTGTGGCCTGTTCCAGCAAGGCTGTTCTTATGTTCTTATGTTCTTATGTACTGTATTTGGTTTTAAATTATGTAAGCCGCCCTGAGTCGGGCTTGCCAGAGTGGGCGGCGAACAAGTTGAAATATTAAATTAAATTAAAATTAAATTAAAATTAAATTAACAAAAGATGAATACGAGTCACGTTCGACTTCTGCAATTTCAAGAGGTATGCAAAGTGGTTACCATCAGCATCCAGACACTTCTGATTATGGCGAACTACTGTTTGAGCAAAGTTGATCAAAATGTCCACTTGTATTGCTGTATATACCATTTCAACTCCTTCCTGAAGTACCGCCAGTGTCAGCATCCAGACTAATGGAAACGTCCTGGTTGACAGGACCAAATTTCCTCCTATAACCTGTTCCAACATTTACAAGCATCAGTGGAATCAAATACAACATCTCACTGATGTCTTCTGGAAGCGTTAGAGAAGAGAATACCTCCCTACTCTTCAATGTCGCAGTAAATGGCAAGTCAACCAAACTAACCTAGCAGAGGGAGATCTTGTATTGTTAAAAGACAGCCAAGTTCCATGCTACAGTTGGCCCTTAGCGCTGGTCATAAACACATTTCCTAGTGAAGATGGGAAAGTATGCAAGTTAACAGTGAGAACCATCAATCAAGGAATAGCTAAGACTTTCACCAGACCTGTCATCAAGGTGGTCCTGCTCCATCGAAATGGAGTGACTTGAAGGAGGCCATCATGGACTGTTGCCCATTCCAAAGATTTTGTTTCCCCTTCTCTTCTGTCTAATGTTGTATGTCTTGTGTGTGTCTCAGCCCAGATCCAAAGAGATGCCACTCTTCAGTTCGAGTTCCAGTATTTGAATCTTATATAGACTTGTTTATTCCCAAGTTAATATGTAAGATGATGTCATAGTGGTATCTATCGATACCATACGGGGAGTGTCCTGCCCTCTCTTTTAGAGAGCAGGTAGACTTTAAGTGTACAGTACTCCTTTAAGAAACCAATCTCAAGATGCCTAGCACTTGAGAACTGGGGTTGAAGTCAACCTCACCCTTTGTTGTTGCCCTAAGTCAGACCCTGGGGAAGAAGGCTCTGAAAAAGACTGTCTCCTCCCTCTTGTGGAGCATGGGCCTAGAAAAGCACTAGTTCTTTCTCCCTTAAAGGGCACTCTCCTTTCAAAGGGCACTACTCAAAGGCACCTCAAAGGCCCTCAAAAAGGCTCACTCTTTTAAAAGGACACTTATTCTCCCTAAAAGGGCTTTCACTCAGATTACAATCAAGCCACACTCAGTTTTACTGTACTTTCTACCCCAAATTGCCTTCTGGAAACTGCAAGTTGTTTTTACTTGTTATCTCCAGTTATCAAAAGTTATTATTCAGAAGAAAGTATCTGTGAATGCATGGAAGAAGTAACAAAAGAGGAAATGCCATGGTTTAGCTGTCTGATTAAACCCTTTGCAAAACCAAAAGGCAGGTCAGAACAACTTTATCTTACACTTTTGTTTAAAATCTCTTAGCTTTGCTCTATGAAACCAATGAAGCAAAGTGAAGCTGTCATTTTGAATTCTGAATTTTGGACTTGCATTCTGCATCTGTATGGAGTGTATCTTTGTTGTGTCTAGAATGTTATACCTTTAAGTAATGTAACACTCGAATGAGTGGATATAATAACCACCAGCTGTAACACTGTAACCTTCTGTATCAGGACGCGAGCTAGTGACCACTAGGGGGCAATAGCGAGCGCCCAGCTCACATGGTTCCAATTCCCCAAACAACTACAGCGCGGGAAGATTCCCGCCACCACCTCACCTGGACAAGAAGGGCGTGACGGGGAATGACGTCACGCAGACAGTAGCCAATGGGCTATCGAGGAGCCACATTCAAATGTATAGTCACAGTATATATTGAGCTGTTCATCCACCATTACCACATGTTCCCCCGGACCATCATGCAATAAAGATGTGTTAAGCCAACCCTTCGGCTGTTTCTATTGTCTTGGTTCTCATACACTAAATTGGCGACGAAGGTGGGATAATGGATCCCCACGGAATCAAGACAACGCAGGCCGGTTTCAACATCAACAAACCGGAAGAATGGGAGCTCTTCGAAATGGACTTCCAAAGCACACTGATGGTGTCCGATATCTCAGATGAGGGGAAGAAGAGGGCCATTCTCATCCGGATGCTCGGGTTCCCCGCCATGAAGGTATTTGTGGACCTGGTGTCTCCGAAGAAGGTGAACGAAGTGCCGGTCAAGCAGCTCCTGAAAGCGATGCACGACCATTTCCAGCCCTCGGTTTCAATGTTCTCGGCTTGGGACGCATTCTGGAAGAGAGTCCAGGCGCCTGGTGAGTCCGTGGCTGCCTTTGCAGTGGCCCTCCGGTTGGCCGTCAGCCCATGCAAATGGGAGAACCTGGAAATCGCCCTCAGGGACCGCATGCTGTGTGGCCTGTGGGACGAGGAGGTTCAGCGAAAGCTGATGAACCAGGAGCCGCCCCCGACGCTGCAAGAGGTCGTGAAGGAGGTGCAGGCGGCGGAAGCCATGAGGGCTGGGGTTAAGGGGTTCAGAGCAAGGCCCCCACAACCCGACCAGGCAGCGGGCTCGGTGCAAGTGGCCAGGCGGGCGCCACACTCCTCCACGGAGAGCAGTGAGGACGAGGACATCCGGAAGGTGCGGAAGGATGGCCAATGTTGCGACGGCTGCGGGGCGGCCCATGACCGCATCAAGTGCCCGTTCCGGAAGGCTGAGTGCCACAACTGTGGGCGCCGAGGACACATAGCCAAGGTTTGCAGACGGCGGCGCAGAGACCAGAAAGGCTCGACAGACCGCTCACCGAGGATCCAGGAAGGTGTCCGGCCCTCGAGGAAGCAGGACGGCGTGGGCCACATCTCCGACGACAGTGACGACGACACCGCAGTCCACAGCGTGTCCTAAGCCCCCCCCCCTGTTATTTTGTTGAGGTACTGGTGCAAGGGGCCCCCGTTAAGATGGAGATAGACTCGGGTTCCTCATATTCAATCATTTCCCAGAGGGAGTTTTTGGGAATTTCCCCCAACGTGCAGCCCAAGCTCAGAGCACTGAGGTCTACGCTGCGGGACATGCAGGGAAATAGCATTCTGGTGTTGGGGGTTGGAAAATTCAAGGTCCAATACAAGCAACGCGCCACGGAACTTCCCCTGGTTGTTCTCAAGGGGGAGTTGTTGCCTCCTCAGGACTCAATGGTTTAAGCCCCTGGGTTTGTTCATTGGGGGGGTGCATGCCGTTGGGACTGACCCAATACAGGAGGTGTGTGACGCGCATCCCGAAGTGTTCAAGAAGGGACTCGGAAAATTCAAGGGACCCCCAGTTGCGTTCGACCTGGACCCGGAGGTCCGCCCAATAAGACTCAAACCGCGCAGAGTGCCTTTTGCACTCAAGGACAAGATAGAGGCGGAACTGGACAAATTGGTGGGCCAGGGGATCCTTGTTCCTGTTGATTCCGCGGAGTGGGAAACTCCGATTGTAACAGCGCTGAAGGCCAACGGGGAGGTTCGAATATGCGCTGATTACAAATGTACCATTAATAAGGCGATACGCCCAAATGCGTATCCAGTGCCGGTAGTCAGCCACCTGTTGGCCAGGTTACATGGGGGAAAGTGTTTCGCAAAACTTGACCTGGCGCAGGCATACCAGCAGCTCTCGGTAACCCCAGCTGCAGCTGCTACGCAGACGATAGTCACTTATAAGGGGGCGTTCCAGGTGACGCGCCTACAGTTTGGTATGAACTCGGCGCCAGGCATCTTCCAATCACTCGTGGAACGCCTCTTAAAGGGTCTGGAGGGGGTCTTGCCATACTTTGATGACATATTGATAACGGGGGGGAGTGAGTCAGAATTGGCTGAGAGGCTAGACAAAGTACTGACGGTATTCGAAAAGGTGGGGTTGAGGCTGCAGAAAGACAAATGCGTCTTCTTCGCAAAAGAGGTTGAGTTCTTGGGTTTCCGGGTAACCCCTGCAGGCATCAAACCCTCCAAATCAAAGGTGGCCGCCGTTCAAAATGCTCCTCGCCCCACCTCCAAGCCCGAATTGCAGTCGTTCCTGGGGCTCTTAAACTTCTACCATTCCTTCCTGCCTTGGAAGGCATCGGTAGCAGAGCCGCTTCATAAGTTACTAAAAAAGGACGAGGCGTGGAAATGGGGCGAGAGCCAGGAGAGGGCATTCAATGAGCTGAAACAACTCTTATCCTCAGACGCCATATTAACCCATTTTGACCCCAAGAGACCAGTGGTTCTGATATGTGATGCATCCCCAGTGGGGGTGGGGGCGGTTCTGTGCCACATGTTGGATAATGGGCGGGAGGCCCCGGTGGCATTCTACCCCAGGTCCCTGTCTAAGGCAGAGCGCAACTACGCACAGACAGACAGGGAGGCGTTAGCGATAATTGCTGGGACGAAAAAGTTCCACGACTTCCTCTATGGCCGCCCCTTCACCATCGTGACTGACCACAAGCCCCTGCTAGGCATTTTTACTGCAGACAAGCCCACACCACAGATTCTGTCCCCTAGGATGCTCAGGTGGGCCATTTTTTTAAACGCGTACCAGAACACGCTGGTGTATCGCCCTGGAAAGCCACGCGGATGCCCTGTCGAGGTCACCCCTTCCCCACACAAGCAGCCACATGTGTGAGGTGGAACAAGACCACCAAGTGCTCATGATAGAGGTCTTAGATTCACCCCCCATAGTGCCCGCAGAGATCGGCAAGGCGACAGGCAAGGACAAGACGTTGGCCCTGGTCAGTTCTTGGGTGCAGAAAGGGTGGCCAACGTCCTTCCCGGCGGTGGAGTTTGCCCCATTTTTTAGGAAAAAGCTAGAACTGTCCTTGGAGAGGGGGTGCCTTCTGTGGGGCCAGCGGGTAATCGTCCCTGAATCCCTGAGAGCTAGGGTGCTTAAGCTGCTGCATGTCAGCCACCCTGGAATTGTCCGCTCCAAGGCACTGGCCAGGAGCTACTTCTGGTGGCCCCAGTTGGACGCCGATATTGAGCACATGGTGGGCAGTTGCGAGAGTTGCCAAAGCTCCCAGCCCGAAGAGGCTCGACTTCTGCACAGGGAATGGGATGCGGCAAAGGGGCCGTGGTCCCACGTGCACATTGACTTTGCGGGCCCTTTCAGAGGATCGCTTTTTCTCCTCATAGTGGATGCTTACTCCAAGTGGTTGGAGGTTATCCCAGTTGCGAACACCTCCTCAGCCGCAACAATTAAACAATTGCGCACGGTGTTCAGCACGTTCGGTATACCCGACACCCTTGTTAGCGATAATGCTAGTTGTTTCATGTCCGCCGAATTCAGGGCATTCACCGACATCAACGCCATCTGGCACATCACCTCCGGGCCTTTCCACCCGGCGATGAATGGCCAGGTAGAACGCCTCGTGCGTACCACCAAAGACGCGCTGAGGCGCATGGGCCCCGGGGATTTAAACCTGCAGTTGTGTCAGTTTTTGCTGGTATACAGGGTGACCCCCCCTAGCGTCAGGATACTCGCCCGCGGAGTTCCTAATGCGCAGAAAGCTGACTATGATACTGACCAGGCTAGACCCTATGAGGGTGGAAGACACTGGGAGGAACATCGGGTTAGCAGGCACAAAGAGTTTCGAAATAGGCGCCCCGGTTCATTGCAGAAACTACGCTAGCGCAGGGCCAGCCTGGGTTCCGGGCGTAGTCATTGGGCAAACAGGTCCTGTGTCGTATTGCGTAGAGACCAGCACAGGTCTACTCTGGAGGTGGCACGCAGACCAACTCCGGCGCCGGGTCTCCGGAAACCAGAGCACGGACAGCGCAGAACAGGATTCAATGTTAGGGTTCTCCCCCACCTGTTCAGCCCAAGGGGGAGGAGAGGGGGGCCAGTGGTCCCCACCAAGGGGGGAAGGGAACAAGTTGCCCCCACCAAGGGGGGAAGGGAATAAGTTTGTCCCCATAGATATCCTGAGGGATACCCCCACAGATACCCCAGTAGATGAATTCGAGTTTGAGTTACAAAACCAGGGGGGGGTTTCGGAGTGGTCCCCCACCCATCCAAGCGAGAAGTGGGGTTTTTCGTTAGCCCCCAGTGCCCCCGGTTTTCCCACAATGGAGTTTATCCCTACCCCGAAAGCCGCGGAAACGCGGCAAGTCGTTAACGAGTCTCCCTCTCCCATTGCAGGACAAGAGACCAGGGAACAAAGAAGTGATAGCGCCCCTGGGACAAGCCAGCCAGCCTTGCGCCCAAAACGCTTTTGCAATAAACCATATTGGATGAGAGACTTCGTCTCATCCTAGGGGGGGAGGGATGTTGTGTCTAGAATGTTATACCTTTAAGTAATGTAACACTCGAATGAGTGGATATAATAACCACCAGCTGTAACACTGTAACCTTCTATATCAGGATGCGAGATAGTGACCACTAGGGGGCAATAGCGAGTGCCCAGCTCACATGGTTCCAATTCCCCAAACAACTACAGCGCAGGAAGATTCCCACCACCACCTCACCTGGACAAGAAGGGCGTGACGGGGAATGGCGTCACGCAGACAGTAGCCAATGGGCTATCGAGGAGCCACATTCAAATGTATAGTCACAGTATGTATTGAGCTGTTCATCCACCATTACCACATGTTCCCCCGGACCATCATGCAATAAAGATGTGTTAAGCCAACCCTTCGGCTGTTTCTATTGTCTTGGTTCTCATACACTAAAATCTTCCTATCCCCTGAAGTAACCATAGGGGAGAGGAGAGCTTCTTTCTTCCACTGGCCAAATGAGGAGGCAGGGGTTAATGTGACATTTCATCACTGCTGATCAGCATGGAGATGGGGGCAACCCAGGCCACATATTGCCCAGCCTACCCTTGTGCCAGGCGCATGGACACCAGCCTATGCACATGTAGAGTTATGAGTGTTACCACGTGGGAAATGACAGAGCTGAGGAACTGGTGGACCATCTGCCTGTTATTACTCATTGTCCTAATTAGTCGGGAGCAAAGGGGAAGCACGAGGACAATAGATAGGGGTGGCACCAACTCCACACACATGCAGAGTGTAAATCAAAAATACAAACATGGCAGTTTCACTTTGCTTCCTTAGTTTCATGGAGCAAGGCTAAAAGGTTTTAAACAAGCGTGTAAGATAAAGTTGATGCTTTATTAATCAAATAAAATTGATGCTTTATTAATCAGCTTGCTGCCTTAACATGTCACAAGATTCTGTTCTTTGCTACCATATCTGATAGATGATATCTAATGATAGATTAGGGGACGGGCTATGCAAATCAACCATGTGTCATTTCCTACCTCAGGATAGAGCCTAATGTTCTCTCCCCAATTCTGCTGGACCCGAACAGCAGTTGACAAGAATCAGCACTGCACATTGTGGGTGGGTGGGATTTACCAGTTTGGTCTAGAGAGGTGAAGAGGAATTTATCTGCTGTATGATTCAGGTTGTGCACTACTGACCCCTCCAAAGGGCAGGGATTTTAAAATTTCAATAAAGTTGTGGCCCAAGTTTAAATGAAATTTGATGCTGTCCTAACTCTTTGTTTCTAGTATGGAGGAGGAATTAGCACCCTGCTTATTACTGCACACTTTGATGTCTTCTTTCTAACTTCTATTTGACTCCCAGTTCTGAAAAATGGGTTGGGTGAATCAGCAAAGAGAGCGCTAAGCTCATTCCTCTTACAATTTACTTAAAAAGGTAACTACTACCTATTAGCAAAATTTATAATTCATCCTTAATAATTAATCCTATTGTAAAATGAATATAATCCCTTTAATTGCTGTGAAGCTACCGAAACATTGGAATGGAAGAGATAATTCTTTTATTATAAAAAATAACTGTCATAGGTAACATAGATCATAGAATCACTGATGAGGCCTTTTAGGCCATCGAGTCCAACCCCCTACTCAATGCAGGAATCCAAATCAAAGAAGATCTGAGAGATGGCTGTCCAATTCTTTCTGACTGCCTCCAGTGTTGGAGTGCTCACCACCTCTTTGTTACTTGACATTTTGGGGGTACCCCTTTGGATGGGAGCACCTTTGTAAGATGATGGGAGTGATGAACCACTCCCATTTGGAAAGGAGCAAGACAGAACTGGGGGAAAAAGGAACATAGGTGGCTGGACAAGGGAACGATTTCTCTCTCTCTAGCCAGCCAGCTTATCTAAAGCAGTTGCCAGATGGGAGGGGGGAATGGCCTTCACAGGGTAGGAAAAAAAATGAATTATGGCCGAAAGTTATCCCAGAAAGGGCAACACAAGGGCCCATATCAGGCCATTCCTGTGAAGGCCACGATTGGACAGAACCTGTGATTGACATAAAGGGGTGATGGAAGTGGCATAAAATGGTGCAACACATTGTCACAGGTGATGAGAAAAAGGTGGGAGGAAAAGGAAAGAGGGGAGAAGAGAGTTGAGTGAGTATGGGTGTTAGTTTAGTACTGTTAGTTTGCACTGCAATAAAATCAATAAGACTGCAACAGAGACGGTGTAAGTGTCCTTCTTGAAGTGGGAGAAGTAAGAAGTTGATGAATGGGCGAAGAGGCCACATAGAAATGCTACAGCCCAAGTTCGGCAGCTCTCAGAACCCTATTACCTGTAATACCTGAAAACCCAAATATTGCAGCACCCACAGTGAAGGAGTGCATTGTCTGCAAACCAGAGCAAGGAAACACTCGTGATGGAGTGTGTTCCCTGTACTCTGGAGCATATAAGTAGAACACATGAGAAAAGAACATTTCAGTAACAATTACATTTATTTTAAATTAGGATCTTTCTGGCAGATGATAGAATGAGACCAGTAGAAAGACAAGACAAAAGAAAGAGTGCAAAGAGTAAAATAAAATATAGGATAGAAAAACAAAGAACTGTAAGGCAAGTAAAATATCCTATAACATGTGGCCTTTATGCCATGGAAATCTGCAATCACAGGGCAGAACCAGAAGAGAAAATGAGAGTTGTGCCCAGAACAAAAGAAAAGGCAGGCTTATATACATTCAAATACACAGGAGGTGGGACAAAATGGGGCTGGCTCAAGGATCATTGGTCCAATGGATCACATGGAAGGGGAGTGGTTCTGCCCCTCACACTTGATTCGCCTAGGGAGACCACATGGAAAAGGGGGATTTCATTGATTGACTGTGAATGAGAATCTTAGTGGTCCAAAGGGCATCACATGGAATATCAATTAGAGAGGAAAAAAGTAGAACTGATTCAATGATGTTGTTCAAGAGACCCCCTTCTGCTCTCAAGGTCCTTTTATTTGTTGTAATCTTGAGGAAGTAGATAATCCTTGTGGTTTTTACATGTTGATTTAGAATCTAGACAGTTAATTGTCTTCTGCCCCAAGGAAGATGGGATTAACTTGCTCACTTCATCACAGTCTTGACATTCCTGAATGGCCCCTATTGTTTTCTGTGGACTCCTTCCAGTCAGGTGTGATAGACTGCATTTTTCCTTGGCCCCTTTTGTCCCTCCTGGCTTTTCCAACCAGCCAGGTGGCTCAGCATTGTTTACTATTTCGAAAAAGGAAGATATAAATTAGTTTTACACAGAGTGGAAAAGTTTTATTTCTTTATTACCAATTTTATAAGACACCCCCAATGTTCCCCAAGATATATTATTTTACACATACAGTAAAAACCCTGCTTACAACTGCTCCAGGTAACATTTGCCGTTGGTTACAAAGGCAATTTCTATAGAATTTTTAAATGCATTTTTTCAGGTTATTATGACGAGGATGAGGTCTCAACCCTCGTTGTGGTGGCTCTATGTAGGAACAGCTGGGGTGGAGAAAAGGGGGTGTTCTTAAATGATTTATCCCCTTTTTCCCCTGTACCTCTGCACCTCCATGGATCAAACTCCCCAGCTGATTAGCAGGTGGGATGGAGAAGAGGAGGAGTTCTTGATGTGGAGAAAAAGGTGAAGCCCCTAAGAACATCCCCTCCATTTGTCCCCGGGGTTAGCAAAGGACATTTTTATGACATCCTCATGGTTGTTTATGCCACTATGTCTGGCCTGTCCACTGCCAACCCCGCCTCCGGAAGGGTCAGGGGAAAAGATCCACTTGGTTGCCGCCATTCTCCAAAGCCCCAATGCTTCGCTGCAATAAAAAATGTGCAACTCCCCCAGGCACACATTTTCAGTTGCAGCAAAGCCTTGGGGCTTCGGAGAATGGTGGCAACCAAGGGGATTTGCAGGCGCACCCCCCCAATAACGGACACAGACAACATTGAAAGTGGATAACAGCATAGGGCCACATTTATTGATTCAATGCCCTAGTCCGAATTATAAATTTGTATTGGTAAAACGACCAATCATAATTCCTAAGGCAAGCAGGCCGAAGTAACACTGGTAAGGTACCACCCCAAAATTGCCAACGGCAATTGGTTACAATGTATCAATTTTGTATCAATTTGTTTGTTGACAACAAACAAATTGTTGACCGTAGTCAATAACTAACTTATGACCCCACCCTCTGACGCGTATCCGTGAAATCACAGGGGTGATGCATGCTGGTTAGCAATCGTCATCACCCCATCGCCTGGTTCGTCGTTGACCGGACAACGTTTAACTAATTTATTCCTGTCTAGTGTTGTCCAGTCAATTGCGAACCTGCCGGATACTTGTGGGTCATACTGTTTACCTTACCAGTGCTACCCGCCAATGTGACCAAAGTCAACAGTAGGAACACAGAAAGCCCCCTATATCAAACCATAGCAACAGTGTGGGATGGGCAAAAAAGCCAGGACCCGGAGCCAATATGGGTCCCAACCAAAAATTCCCACCCGGCCCCGAAGCGACCATAATATCACACTGTTAACTAGGGAGGGGGTGGAGGGGAAAAAACTTCTCCGCTCCGTCGCTGAGGTAAAATGGCAGAACGGCTGCCTCGTGGCCACCACTTTTATAAGGGAGCTGGCCACGCCCCTAACTACCCGGATTCTCTGTCCTGTGGGGGGGCCCGCAAAGGGCGCGGCGGCCATTTTGGCGCCGCGCTTGCATTGCAGGCGCACCCCCCAATAACGGACACAGACAACATTGAAAGTGGATAACAGCATAGGGCCACATTTATTGATTCAATGCCCTAGTCCGAATTATAAATTTGTATTGGTAAAACGACCAATCATAATTCCTAAGGCAAGCAGGCCGAAGTAACACTGGTAAGGTACCACCCCAAAATTGCCAACGGCAATTGGTTACAATGTATCAATTTTGTATCAATTTGTTTGTTGACAACAAACAAATTGTTGACCGTAGTCAATAACTAACTTATGACCCCACCCTCTGACGCGTATCCGTGAAATCACAGGGGTGATGCATGCTGGTTAGCAATCGTCATCACCCCATCGCCTGGTTCGTCGTTGACCGGACAACGTTTAACTAATTTATTCCTGTCTAGTGTTGTCCAGTCAATTGCGAACCTGCCGGATACTTGTGGGTCATACTGTTTACCTTACCAGTGCTACCCGCCACACGGAGGGGCTTCAAAGAAGACCTGACGCCCCCCCCCAGACCGTCAGCTCGGTCAACAGGCCTGCTCGCCAATCACCCAACAGGAGGTCCATACCTCCTCGCGACAGATGGACCCCATCCCCTGCGTACAAGTCATAATTTTGTAGACTAATATCGGGGTGATGACTAACCCGTCCCCAAGCCCTGGTGGCAAGAAACCGCGCCACTGCCTTATTGACCGCGCGCCTAGCGCGGTCAAGGGCCAGGAGGTTAACGCCCCCTCTGTAAGAATGGCGCAGAACAATGTCCGACCAAACCAGGGTTGTGGCAGGCCAGACATAATGCAAGTAGGCGAGTTCCTCGCAAATCGCATGCTTGAGCGATAAGCCGGTGACCTGGCCCAAATCATTGCCCCCCAGGTGGATGATTAGAATGTCAGGCGGGTCAGCACCCAGGCCAGAAAAAAGGAAAGGCCGCAGCTCCCGCCATAACATCCCAGGCTTACCATGCCATGCGAGACTGGCATGGTCACCCAGTCCCAGTCGGGGTCCCCACTCTGTCGCCGCAGCGTAACGCGCTGCCCTGTGCACATAGCTGTGGCCCACCAGCCATACTGTCACCGGTGTAATACGACACCCAGGGTCTGTAAGAAAATTGAGAAAAAAGGCGGTAAGGTGACTGGATTGGTACTCATTGCGGGAGTGGGCGCACATAAAACTGAAAACATTGCGAGCCCCACCTCCCCATGCTGCGTATGTCAGCCCCAGAGTACCCAAAAGCAGCTGCTGTAGAGGCTGCACCAATACGGAACGAATGTGTGCCATAACGGGCACCTGGTAGGCCCACCCTGGTGAGGGCTCTGGCTGTCACCTTCCAAAACTGAAATTTAGTAAGGGGAGACCCATCTTGGTGACAGAAAAACGGGCCGTGGTGCATGCCACGCAGTGCCAGGAATTCCTGTAGGGCACCAACCGGACAGATGTCTGCCAAAGAACAACGTAGCAGTCTTACACCACTGCCTACGCCATGCTGATCTGTTTTAGAGGAGCGTATCCTCAACTGGGCCCAGTCTTTGGCAACATAGACATCCTCGAGTTCCAGTGCCCTACCACTTGCATCCGCCTTAGACAGCATCACGAGTTCGCTGACGCGGAGCGCTCCAAAAAATGCCACCGTTGTGGCTGCATGAAAAAGGGCTGCCTCATAATGATCAAAACAGAGGCCTGGCCAGCCCCGGGCCAACTGGGTAAGAACCCCTGGGGAAATGGGGTGCCGGTCGTCCGGGCAACGCCCGCGCTCGCGCACCCACCCCTCCAAAACATGTCTCACCCGGAAGTCAGAGGTGGTATCCACATGACCCCCCACTTTGGCCATAAAAGCCAACGCCGAGAGCTTGGATGCTATGGTGCGAGGTGCGAGGCCCTGTGCATGCAGGTGAACCATGAACCGCAGAACATGGTCCACCGGGATAGGCCAGGTCTCTGGCAAGAGAAATTGAGTAGCAAATGCCCTGTACGAATTGAATGCTTGTTGATACGCCTTACGCGTGCGTGGCGCTAGTGACAGGCCAATCGCCCGGTTCACCTCTCCTTGCCAATAGTCCACATCTCGTCCGGGAGTTGTGAGGGAAATTCCTCCGCATCCGGGGCCAAGGCGCGGAACCGGGAGATCTGCAGGCGGGACAAAGCGTCAGCAATATCATTATTAATCCCCGGGACATGCCTGGCCCTGAACAAGATGTTGAGGCGCAGGCAGCGCAGCACAAAATGGCGCACTAGATCCATGACCCTGGGCGATTTGGAAGTCTGTGCATTGACAATGTGTACAACAGCCGCATTGTCACACCAGAAATGCACCACCGAATTAGCCCACTGTTCGCCCCATAGCATCAAAGCCCCCAGAATGGGAAAAAATTCCAGGTATGTGAGATCCCGCAGGCGACCTGTGCCTGCCCATGCCGGTGGCCACCCACCATAGGCCCACTTCCCATTGAAGTACATCCCATAACCCAGGGATCCTGAGGCATCAGACTGGATCTGGAAATTGGGGGATGCCAGGAGGTCAGACCTCCAAAATGAGACCCCATTAAACTCCCTCAGGAATTGCAACCAGACGAACATGTCTGCCTTGATACCCCGGGTGAGCCTGACTCTGTGGTGGGGCCTGGATAACCCTGCCATGGCGTCGCATAAGCGCCGGGCAAAAGCCCTGCCCGGTGCGACCACCCTGCAAGCAAAATTAAGGTGCCCATGTAGCACCTGCAGTTCCCTCAGGGATGCCTTACGCTTGGCCAGCAATTCCGAGATAAGGGCCACTATCCTGGACACCTTATCACCCGGCAACCTAGAAGCCTGCACTACTGTGTCAATCTCAACCCCCAGGAATACTAGCTTGGTCGATGGGCCCTCGGTCTTTTCGGGCGCTAAAGGGACACCAAGTTCCTCCATTAGCGTCTGAAATGTGTTGAGGAGACGTGCGCACGTGTCCCAGCCCCGTTCACCCCCGAATAAAAAGTCATCCAGGTAATGGGCTACAGACCGGGACCCTGACCTGCGGACGAAAGCCCACTCTAGGAAGGTACTAAAACGCTCGAAAGCCGAGCATGATATGGAGCAGCCAAAAGGCATGGCCTTATCAAAATAATATTCCCCCTTAAATTTAAAACCCAGCAACTCAAAGTCGCCCGGGTGCACTGGCAAGAGGCGAAAAGCTGACTTAATGTCACACTTGGCCAGCAGGGCACCCGGGCCACACGAGCGCACCATGCGCAGCGCATGGTCAAACGATGTATACCTGACTGAACAAAGGTCATCAGGGATAGCATCATTGACCGATCGGCCGGCTGGGTAGGACAAATGATGAATAAGGCGAAACTCACCTAGGGACTTTTTGGGGACCAAACCCAGTGGCGAGACCTTAAGATTGGGAAACGGGGGTGCGGGGAAAGGTCCAGCGACCCTGCCCGTGTCTAACTCCTTTTTAATGCTGGCCGCAGCCACCTCCTCCCTTCCTCTGAGGGATAAAAGGTTGGGAGCATCCTGAGGGGACCTATCACCCATAAAAGGGATACGAAATCCCTGCTTAAAACCTTGAAGGAGATACTCCCCGTCCTCCCCCTTCGGGTACGATGCGAGCCAGAGCTCCAGCATGTCCACCTTAATTGGGGAGGGGGCCTTTTGGAGAACTAGCTCCATCCGTGGCAGCCTTGCCAGCCCACTGTCCACCCCTCCCTCTGCCTCGCGCCCCCCCAGGCCTGGGACAAGCAGAGGCTGCGTGGGGGCCAGAACATGTGGGACACTCATGCTTATACCTGCAGTTCTTTCGATTGCAGGAACCATTTGACGAGAAAGTCCAGCACAGCAGGCGGGCTGGAACCCCCTGCCCCGCCGCCTGGCGGGTAGCCTGCGCTGGAGCCGCTCGCTGGACAGCATGTCCGCAATGGTATCTATCCCCCGGGGCAGGGCGTGTGGGTGTCATATACAAAAGCCACAGCCTCTGGCACGGCTCATCCCACCTCATCTCGGGGTGGAGGGGAATCCTCATACGGAATTCCTCATCATATGCTAGCCATGAAGGGCCCGGGAAATCGACCATCGCCCTATATATGTTGTCCAAATATTGGACCATGGGAATAGCTAAATCCGGCCGCGCCCTCAAATATACCGCCATGTATATTAAATAAGCGGGGAGCCAGTTGGCCCAGGTACGCGGCGGCTTACGGCGGCGTGCCTGCTCCTTGTCCTTCTCATCCTGACCCTCCCTTTCCTCCTTGGTGGGCTCTCTGTTGAGGAGTGAGAAGATATCTACGTACTCCCCTCGCCATATCTTTTCCCTAGTAGCCTGTGCCAGATGATCACCCAATGGCAAGGAATACCCTGCCGTCGGCAAAGCCGAAAAGGGGACAGCCGGCCTGGTAAAAGGGGCCTGAGCTAACCCAGCCACCCCCAGAACATTCCCTGCAGTGTAAGGACCAATGCCCACCCCAGTGCCCAAGGTGGCAGTCGTCGCCGCCGGGTGGGTCGCCGACAGCGTGGCCCCCGCACCACCCGCGCGAGGCCAAGGCCATTGAAAGGCCCCCCCTTGATTGGGAATGTGTGTGGATGTACTCGCTTGCACCGTATACTCACATGCTGCACCCCCGCGGGCCGCCCCCACCGGGGGTTCCGGCCCACTGGGGGCGTCGGAGCTCACGACCGACGTAGAGCTCATCACCGGGGCTTGACCCGCACCTGGTTGCTGGCTGGGGAGCTGCGAGGCAGTGGCCGAAACCGCGCCACGCGCCTGCAGCAGCTCGACCCTCCCCGCCGGCTGTTGTCCTCCTGCCGACAGCGCCTCAAGAGGAACCCCGAAGGGGGCGCCCGCCTGACTGGCCCGAGCCAACGACGCCTCCAGGGCCGCGATGCGGGCCAGCAAGGTGTCCACGTTGACCATGGGCAAAGGGCCGGCCGGCCCGCCTGGTCCAGGCATGGGTACAGGTCCCTGTACCCCGGGACCCACATATGGCCATTGGCCAGCACCGAAGCCCGGCAGGGTTGGTGGAGAAACTTGCCAAGGCAGGGGGCCGCACCACCCCCCAAGGCTAGAGGGCCCAGGGAGAGGCTGCGGCCCAAGAGGAGTAGGCCCGCCAGAGTGGGCAGGAGCAGGAGCGGTGTCCACCGCTCGTGGGCCGCGGGCCGGAACCCCTTCCGCGCCCGTACTCTGATCGCCCACTCCGGGCCAAGGGGCAATAGACCCCATTCCGCTGGCCCCGGCCGGGGCTGGCAAAGGTGGCTGCTGAGGAGGCGGCACCGCGGTCCTCCGACCTGGGTTGCGCCTCCTAACAGCGCGAGCTGAACTCGAAGCTGCCTTCTTCTTCGAAGGCATCTCCTCTGAAGCAGAAAAAGGGAAGCCGGCAAGGCAGAATCGCTACCAAAAGGCTTCCCGGTAAGCTAACGAGCGACGGAGACACAGGGGAAAAAACTTCTCCGCTCCGTCGCTGAGGTAAAATGGCAGCTCGGCTGCCTCGTGGCCACCCCTTTTATAAGGGAGCTGGCCACACCCCTAACTACCCGGATTCTCTGTCCTGTGGGGGGGGCCCGCAAAGGGCGCGGCGGCCATTTTGGCGCCGCGCTTGCAATCTTTCCCCAACCCTTCCAGAAGTGGCAGCAGAAAATGGGCTCAATGTGCACCTCTCCAGGTAATAACCAAGCAGATAAAGTCAACAAATGAGATAGAAAAGGTAAGGAGATCACTTTGTTGCTTTTGTGGGGTTGGAGGACAATTGTGTCTGATATTTTTTTTATTTTTATTTTTCTAATTTTTTTGTTATTTTTAATCTGGTCAGGACCATTTTTCTATTTTTCAATGTATCCCTATGGGAAAGTGTGTTTTGGCTTACTATTTTTTTTTCAGATTACGACGGAGGCTATTGGAACCGACTTCCATTGTAACCCAGGGTTTTACTGTATTTCTTTCTAGAACTTCCCCAAATGAACCCCCTTGGTGTAGTGCCTCTGTAAACAGCTGTTTTGGGGCTTCTGTACCCATGTACCCCTGCACAAACATGTGAATCAGCAGGGAAACCTTTATTAATGTCAGACTAAAAATGTACCTCTTCATTTTGGGGTAACATCTTGAGGCAGTTGGTTGCACTGTTGTACTGCTCTAACTATTAAGCTTTCCCTCATATTCAGCCTATATCTGGCTTCCTTAAGTTTGAGCCCATTGAGCCTGGGTTGATGGAAATCAGATCCTTCCCTTCCTCCTTATGATTATCTTTCTGATCTTGCTATGTGCTGTCATCATAGAAGGGAAGCAAAATTGATTGATCCCAAGGGCAATATTTCCTGGAGAGATTCAATTTAAATGGTACTTATCAGCAGGGAATAACAAAATATATGAGGTTTAATCAAAAAGCTATGTGCTTTTTAATCAGATTTGGTTATGTGACTGTGATGCAAATATCAAACAAAGCCAATTCTGAGCACCCACTAAACTTTAAGGAATGAATTAACACTAACACAAAAGTGTTAACACCTTAACAACAATCACCCCAAAACCTAAAAGTGTAAATTTAAATGGGAGAATCATAAATCCTAAAGAGTTTGTAAAGTCTGGTCTCCTTTTACTTCGGCCCAACAAAAGCAAATTTGATACGATCCATGGCAATTAATTAAAATCCTTTAAAACCACACAAAAGGGAAATAAATAATGGCTCAAGTGGAAGCAAAGTTATCAGGGAAATTAATTAAAACTGTTTGCAAAAGTTAATAGGAAAACTAAATATGAACTTTCACATTGAGCCATATAATCTGACTGATTCAGTAATTGTCTCATGCTTTGTCGCTGCAGACTGTTTATCCAGCAGTAAAAACGTAGTTATCATATTTGAACGGTACTCAGAGATTAATGTGAATGGAAATATAACAGTTAATAATGTTGTTACAGGGAGTTGCAAGGAAGCATGTATGCAAAGGTCACTGGCTCTATTTACTTGTTCAGGCATCATTTGAAATGACATTTCAAGACTGAGTTGGTTATCCAGGAAGTACACATTTGAAAGAAATATTTCACTCCTAGAAAATGAATTGCTCTCTTGTTTGGGTTTTAGCAGAACTAATGATACCATAACCACCCACAATGTACGTAATATTATTTCATAAATTGTTTCTTGATAATAATATTTGAATTGTAGTATTAGTCAACAAACAGTGGAGACTAGAAGCATATTCTAGTATGCCAGGAATGGTTCCAGCAGAGATGTAACTAGGGTGGGGAAATTGTGGCTTTGCCTCATGGCACTAAATTACGAGGGTCCACCCCCTTCACCCAAACTTCCCATTTGACTCAGCAGTTTAGTCCATTGCTGGAGGAAAAGCTGGTTGTAGACCAAGTCTCTGAGACATTTATCCCCACCCATGTGCTGCCTATCATGTCTCCAAATTTTATTTACATCACCACAGAAAGATATCAAACATTATAACTGGTTTGGTTTTTCTGCATAAATTAGCTTTGGCTCACATAACCGGCTATGTCAAACAAGAATTAAAGATGCATTGTTGGCCTTGCTTTCCAACACATAGCTTAGTTAGCCCATCCCTCTGTATCCACATAATATCTGAACTCCTTTCATGTGAGCAACTAGGGATGGAATTTTTGGATTTATTTTTTTTTTACTATAAATCTCACATTTCCCATTCGGGAAATTATACATGACAGGCAAATACCTTGCAAAACCTAGATATGAATCCTAGAATAAAGGCATCAAATGGAAGACTTTGAGACAAAGTTAGTCTTAGTACCACCTACCTTCCTATTCAGAAACAAAGCTCCCAGATATCACTGGGACAGATTGATAAATATATATTGGACTTGTTCTCATTAAGTTTCAAAGAGATATTTGAATTCTTATTTGATCCATAAAGTAATTTCCACTCGTCCTGGTGAAAAGAGTTGTAGAATTCAGTTTTGTAACATCATCATTGTTGTTTATGAGATATGTTTATGTATATATAGAAAAATTTGTGAAGTTTGTAAAGTTTGCATTTATAATACTCATTTATTACAGACAGACAGACAGTACCATAGAGCCAGAGAGTATTACACCAGAAACACTGTACTCTCTATGTATTGTATTGAGTTAGACAAAATAATGCATGTTATTGTTTAAATGGACCACTCCAGATTCCTGAAGAGCCACGTTTTGCAAAACAATAGGAAATTGCTATTATGGTAGCATATTCTGGAATTTCTCCCTTGCTTTACTAGAGCATGAAAAAAGGATTAAGTTTAGAAAAGGTCAATTAAAGGTATAAATAACTGCTATTACATTATTCTTACAACAATACGCTGCATGTATTGTTAATTGTAGGCTGGAATAAACCAGCTGGCTTTTCCACAAACCAGCAAGCCAGATTCCATTATGTAGCATGTAGCAGCAGCAATGGTAGCAGCCAGGGACAGCATGGAGAGCCCTTCATAGATACATAGCTTCAAGCTGGCTTGGCTGTGTGAACATTTAAAATAATGTGTGTATTCATTTTAATATACTTAAATTCTAATTTTTGAAGTGGTAGTTGTGTTAGTTTGTGCAAGCATATCAGAGAGTAAACAAAACAGCAACACAAAAGACAAAAATATTGTGGCCCCTTAAATACTAACTACTGTATTTAAATGTGACCTTTTGTGGATCAAGTCCACTTTGTGAGACATTAATTTTAAAAAATGCTTTTTATATTGTGGCTTTTTTACTTTTAAGAACTTAGCTATTTAGAAATGTATTATTTGCTTTTTAAATGTGTCTTTTTAGGCTATAATTTCTTCATGTTTAGAATGTAATTAAGACATTCTTGTTTGTTTATTTATTTATTTATTTATTTGACTTATATCACCACCCACTTGCCACAGCTACTCAGGGCGGCTTACAATTGGCATAAATACAGGTTAATTAAAAACATCTTTAGGCAGACTCCAGGCAGTCCTCATTTATTGTGATCTCCATGCTCCCATATTTTCGGACTGAAAGTTAAACATGCTTTTTATTATTATGTTTCTTATACTTTTATGCATCTCAGTTTCTAAACCTGACATTTCATGAAAGGACATTAATTTTTCATGAATTCACAGGGATTTATAGTTTAATGTTGTGTTTTGGGATCAAGGAGACAGCGGAGGCTTGATTCATGAAGAGGCAATAGGGCAAGATCGCCCGGTCGGAGTTTATTAGGAATAACAGACAAAGACATTCCAGAGAAGAGTATGCAATTTATTCTTATTGGTTACCTGCGATAACATAAAGTTACTTAATTGGCTAAATATCAGCATGTCTGCCTTGTGCTCACCTTGCTAATTGGAAGAAAGCTGCGTGCTAGCTGAATGACTGCGTGCCATCCCTGGGCATAGTGGGGAGGGCCAAAAGCCTTGAGTCAGAGGCCCAAACTGGGGCCTCTAAGTTACGGCGTCAAAACAGATGAGGTAAGGAGAACGATCACCCACGATTTATGACCATGGTGTGCCAATGAGCCACAGCGATCGTGCTGTGAAACTCCTCACATCTTCCCCCTTCTGTTTTTAAGAAGCTTATAAGCATAATAAATTTGGTCCTTGCGTGCACGAGGCATCAAGCGAAATCCTTGCAGGCAGGTGGCTAGCAACGAAGGTATGCATTGAATAAAGCAACAGGCAGTTATCAGAATGGCAAGAATAATTAAACCATACTGCAGGATGGTCCGTACCCAAGCTCCGTTGGGAAGCCAGGACCAAAAAGTGCTCCACCACGAAGGCAGAGGGTTTTGCTTAATATCAGAAACAATTTTGGTTAAAGAATCCAATTGGTTTTGTACCTTATTAGAATTATCGGATAAGTTAAAGCAACACATATTATGCACAAACTCACAACCTTGATGATGCAACATCAGCAAATAATCGATCACGGCACGGTTATCTAAAATGGCATTGCGAAGCTGAAATTGCTCCCTGTTCAGGAGGCTAATAGCTTGGGAAGTGTGATTAATGGCTTTTACAAATGCACAAGCAAGCTTCCCAAGCTGCCTTGCATTCCCGGCTGCCAGGCCAGGCATGCCAACAAGACTGATGGCTAAGGATGTGTACTCGGCCTGGGAAAGCACCTTAACAGTGCTATCGCAATCAGAGGGTAACTGCTCAGCGGCAGTACCCCGGGTGATGCGTTTGTGGGCGGGACGCTGACGGACCAGCGTAGTGCGGTTGGGCAAAGCAACAATCATACGACTAAGGCAACAAGTGGTTTTAGAGAGGTTAGCAGGAATATAGTTCCAAGTTCGTGACCCACAGGTCCAGAACCACCCAGAAGGCAACAGAATGTGCTGAAAGTTAAAATGAAGGTCCTCTGTTTCTCTCCCGGTGCAATTTAGGCCGCAACCGGGCTGGAAACAGCGAGGCTTTGACTTATGTTGAGTACAGTTCACAACCCTGGCACATTTACTAGCATTACTAACAGCTACAATAGGAGTATAGAGAGACAGGGCATCACAAACCCATTTACATGTGTAGGGTACTGAAAACTCTTCCATGTACTTCTGGAGGTACCTTGAGATATGCAGTTACATAAGGCAAAATATAACATAAGCAAAGACAGGTCTTTCCCCAAGAGAATAAGCAAAACATTTAAGCATGAACAAAACATGAACATTTCTCTTCTTCCTTACATGAAGGAGGTTTCTGTTGCATTCTAGAAAGCATTTCTCACTCCCCAATTACATGAGTAAGGCATTACATTTCTTCTTCTCTCACTAGGTGTAAGTGAAAGAGGCATTCAATAACTTAAAACCAGCATAGCATGGTAAATCAAATACAGTACAAATATCATTAGAGCATTTCACACTCATAGCATGAGCAAGTAGACAATTTTTTTTCTTAAAAAAAGTTTTCAAGTTTTATAATGCAAACAAGGCCAATTCTTCTTTAGAGTCCACACAAACTTTTTAGTCCAATTAAAATGTCCAAATTAAAAGACCAAATGTTGATTGAAGCTTTCTTCTTCTCAGATTACAACTTAAACACTATCTTCTCTCCAGCACAGTTCTTGGCATGGCAAGGTTGAAATTAGGCCATAAATTAATTCTCACTGAATTCACAAGACAACTAGACAACCCCCCTTTTCAGCTTTTCAGGCAAACACACATTCCTTCATGCTCCAGGCACACCCATCTGTATTAAGGCAGGCAGATGAGGTATGCGCACAAAGAACTTCTCCAGAAGTTGCAAGTAACTTCCACACTGATGAAAATCACAGGGAAATTCCCATTTGCTTTCCCTGCAATCCTGATGCTTGAAACTTGGAACAGCCCACTCTGGATCTCTTTGTTTGAGGGGTGGGCAGTTCAAAGTCAGCCAAAAACTGGAGCATGTTTTCTCCCTCCTTGTATTTTTGCAAAAGCCTGCTGTCCATAGAGGAAGGATCCACACCCCTTTTCCTCTGGACTTCTTTCATCTGCAGCATCTGAATCTCAACTTTATGACAAACTGCATCTGTTAGTTTGTACTTGCAATAAGACCCCTTTCTGGGCTTGGGTTTTCTGCATTCCTCCTCTGGGCCATCCTTCCACTTCCTGCCCAAACGTGAGGTATCAAGTTTACTACTCAGCTTCTCCTGCTCTTGTGATGAGGGCTGCTTCAGGGGTGAGCTGAGGTCTCCTGTGCTGCTCTTGGAATCACACTCCTTGCTTCCTGCCACTTTGCATGCATTAATAACTTCAATCTGTGATGAGGTCCCCACCATTTGTTCCCAATCAGCTGGCACTAGTTGTTTTTTTAGACTTGGCAGGCAGTATTGCAGCAGTCCCATTTGCAAGAGCCTCTCTGTTCACTGGATATACAGCAACAGTTTCCATATCCAGCACAGCTGCAGTTAAAGCAGCAGAGAACAGGTCTTTTGTAGGGCTAAAAGTGCTTGATTGCTGCAAGGCAGGATATAATGTCCCATCTCCATTTCCACCCCCATCTCCATCAGGGGGCTCATGCTGTTGTTTCTCACATGATGGAGGGGCAGTCAGACTCCCTCCCTTGGCTGGGGGCAAAAGCTGTGGCAATGGTACAGTAAACCTCTGGGACAACAAAATATTTTTTGGATTAAAATCTTGCACTTCTTTTGTTTCTGCTCTTTGCCCATCATCCCGTTTGAGTGATCCAATTTCTGGGTACCAAGGACATTGGCATTCGACTTCCTTAGTGAAGCCTTCTATACTATTAAGCGTGATGTCTGGACATCCGCTCTCCTTGATGATTCTCTGCAATTCTTTTGCATGGGTCTTTTGCCCTAAAGAAAGTCCCCCCCCCCCATACTCACAATCGGGAGCTCGAAAGCTGAGGGAGCCTAAAAAGGCTGTGGTGCACCAGGGGGCTATTCCAGCCGGTGAGTCGGGGAGTTGGGATCTAGCAATCACGACGCGGGTCACCAGATGTTGTGTTTTGGGATCAAGGAGACAGCGGAGGCTTGATTCATGAAGAGGCAATAGGGCAAGATCGCCCGGTCGGAGTTTATTAGGAATAACAGACAAAGACATTCCAGAGAAGAGTATGCAATCTATTCTTATTGGTTACCTGCGATAACATAAAGTTACTTAATTGGCTAAATATCAGCATGTCTGCCTCGTGCTCACCTTGCTAATTGTAAGAAACCTGCGTGCTAGCTGAATGACTGCGTGCCATCCCTGGGCATAGTGGGGAGGGCCAAAAGCCTTGAGTCAGAGGCCCAAACTGGGGCCTCTAAGTTACGGCGTCAAAACAGATGAGGTAAGGAGAACGGTCACCCACGATTTATGACCATGGTGTGCCAATGAGCCACAGCGATCGTGCTGTGAAACTCCTCACAGTTTAAGGTGTGGGTTTGTGGCATTTTGGTCCATTCATGTTCCTGTATTTTGGATTGAATTCTGACTTAAGTATTTACCTGCAATTTAAGCTTATTTTTCACATATTTTTAAGTATTTCTGCTTACAGTTTTCCATAGCTGTAAAAGGCCTTTGTGAAGCAATTTTGAGCTTATAGAAAGGATGTAGCTAAATAAAGCTTGTAGAACTAGATGAGCTGACATTGCCTGGAGTTATTGCAATACAGTACTGAAAAGATTTTTTACCTTGATACCCAGATGAATTTTGGTATGATTAGAAATGATTGTCTGGTTTTATTTTGGATTTAATCCTTTATTGGGACACATGACAGCTGTGACAGACACAGGCTTCTGATTCCCCCCCCCCTGGAGGTCTATAAAATTCTACAGGACTCTTGGGGCAATGATCAGCCCTCAGACTGTCTAACTTGACAGTTAGTCGATATTTTATTTCCTTGCCATAAAACACCTCATCTTTATTGTAAACCACTACAAAATTGCTTTTCATCTGATAGTTTACTTTAGAATCAGAATTCTTATGACAGAAATAATGGACAAAAACTTTGCAGGAGAACACAGATAACCCCTTAATTCTGCCCTGATTTATACATAGTGTCAGGATCTGAGGCACCTTCAGTATTTGCAGGATGAGTTCCTGTGAGGTAGCTTTATGCTTGCAGAATTGGATTCCCACCCTGGAGGGCAGCTCTAATGCTTGTAGGGTTGGACCCTCACCCTACTGCAGCTACTAAGCCACACCTGAGAGATCTGGGGAAGCTTCTGGGACATTATGGTCTCCACCTGGAGGCCCTGGGAGGCTGAGCTATATAAGAATTGGCTCTTTCTCCCATAAGTTGTCTCAGCAATAATGATAATTGCTTGATTTCCTGTTGTTTGGTTCCTGAATCTCTTGCCTTGCTTCTCATTCCTGTTGTTGAAGATCTCATGCCTTGCTCTTAGTTCCCCCTGCTCTGTTCTGGAAGATTGTTGTTGTGCCTTGCCTGGATCAACACTCATTAAATCCTGTTCTTGCCCTGCTCCAGCCCTTGAAGCTACTCTGCCTCATCTGTTCTCTTGGTCCTCCGACTTGCTTGGAGTATGCCCTGTTGGTTGGATTAATCCTGTCTTTGGGCTTGATTTTGGACTTGGACTGTGATATGTTTACTGTTTGGCCTGTTGCTAGCCAGCCACACATAGCATTCAGTCTCCTCCACCTCCCAAAGTTCAGTGTTTGAGTTCTCTTTTTTAATCAATTATACACACATGAATCAGTTGTTTTATTTGGGGCACCTAGTTGAGATGGTTGCTTTAAAAAAAAGCTTCAGATCTCTTGAGAAAGGCTATAGTTTTACGCATTCACAAGGCTTCTATAAAGGAAAAACCTAACATCCATGTTTAGGGAGATCCACATCAAAATTTACTCATGTTTTTGTTGATTATATAGTAAATCAGGCTGCTGATTGCTGTTCCTGCTAATGTTCCTTAGAACATTATCTTTATGTCCTAAATTGGCTTTGTGGTATAGTAGAATATAAAACAAGTCTCCTAATATTTTACTTTTAAATGGAACATAAAAGATACCCTGACATTGGTATGGTAAAGTTTAGATCCAGAAATAATTGTCCCTAAGCACTGTGGTCAAATTTGTCTTAACATATAGTAGCTAAAGTTCCTTCCTTGGATTCTGCTGAAGGAAAATAATCAAATTTTTATTTTTAGTGATGATACAAGATTGCCAGTAGCAATAAATAATTGCCATACCTTTTTTTTATTGCCTTATTGAATTTTCCCCTGCAGTATCCAAAGATCAATAATAAAAAAATATAAATCAGATTGATTGAATGATTTCTGCAGAGGTTATTCAAGTAGAAATGAAAATATGGTATGATGACAGAAGAACTGTTAGGGTTTTTCCACTCCTTTGAGCATAGTCTGGTATTTTCTATTATTTGTTCTTATTAAGAAGCAGTTATCATTGTATAGCTGCCCTATTATTATTGTTATCACCATCATCACTTTTAACTGATGGGACTTCTCCTCTAGTGCTATGCATAGCTGGTAGTGAAGTAAGAGAGGTTGGGTTGTAGTTTGTAATAAATCAGGGAAATGTGGTCTCCAGATATTATTGGTTTGCCATGGTTCAGTGATTAAGAAGCTTGCCTTGTTAGCTAGAAGGCTGGCAAGTTGACAGTTCGAGACCCAGGTACTGCATGACGGATTGAGCACCTGTCTCTGACCCAGCTCTTGGGGACATGAAAGAAGCCTCATTTGGGCATTCCATGGGCAGAGTTTCTTCAGCAAAAATCCTTTCAATCCAGAATAATTTCCGACACTAAATTATTATTGGTTTGCAGCTTACATGATACCTCATTGTTGAATTTGCAGAACACTAGACATAGAGAGGGCAACTTGATCTAGCCAGAACCCTAACATTTCTGGCTACAGTCTTGGAGACATCTCCTTGGCCAAGCTGGGTACTTGCTCCAACTTGAGATGTCCAGTCATTGGAGGGCATTTATGTTGGCACACTGTTGGGCTCTTCCTTCTGCCGTTCATGAGGGGAAGTTCCAAAGGATACCAACGTGTCATAGAGACAATGCCCCTGTGACACCAGAGAAATTGAAACCACAGAATATGTCATCTGCATTTGCCCCTTTTACAGAGACATACAGAACAAGTTCATATCTTTGCTGCTCTGCAAATATCCAGGTAAGTCAAACACACCCACACCCACAGGCTGCTATCAGATGAAAGCCCTACCTTCACCTACCACACTGCCTGGTTCTGTGCCACAGCATGTAGGATAAAAAAAAAAACAATTCTAACTGGTCCTTCAGCTAAATAAACTACCAGCGTTACATCATAGGCTCAGTATTAGTTGTAGCATTATTAATCTTAAATACTAATTTATTACTCCTTTAACTCAGAGCAGACACGCGCCTCTTAAAATATATTTTAAGAACCCTCATTTTAACTTCTGGGTGTTTTCTTTTGTACTGTTAGTCATGGACTATAATAAAGATTGATTGATCTACTTTTCTGACTAGGGCTTATGGAACTTGCAGTCCAGGGCAATTTGTTTAGTACATAGTTGGATGTAAACTGTGCAATTGTAAAAACAATTGTGCAGTTGGAAATCAACAGATAAACCCCAGTGCCTCAGAGACATACCATTTTTTCTGAGTTGATCTCTATGAGTTTCCATCTGTACATTTTTGCCCAGCTGCATTTTTTGATGTTCAATTGCATGCTTTAAAAACATTGTTACTATTCAAACAACATCTGGAAGGTCAGAGTATCCGAATCTGATGTAGATATTAGTTACTGTCAACAAAGCCGCAGGAGCATTCTGTGTGAGTTACAGTGGTCAAATCCATCTTGCTATGTCTGTTTATGTCACACTAAGCTAAACTAGTCTGATAAATGGCCTTTCCAAGCAAACATATAGCCATGTTCCTTCTACCTTCCAGAACACCTATTCTTTATCTAAATCTGGTGGAGGTAAGGTATTTGATCTGAATTTCCAGTAAAGTGTATACAGACCGTTACTCCCTTGTTACCAAGATTTTCAGGGCTGTGGTGTCTCAGTGAATAAAAAGCTTCAGACCCTGGTAATGCATGATGGATTGAGTGCCTGTCTCTGTCTCAGCTCCTGTCAACCTAGTAGATTGAATGCAAGAAATTGCAAGTAGATAAATACGGACTACTTTGGTGGGAAAAAGCTCTTGGGGACATGAAAGGAGCCTCTTTCAGGTGTCCCCGGAATGGAGTTTCTCCAGCAAAAATCATTTCAACCTAGAATAATTTCTGACACAAAATTATTATTACACCAAGATTTACAATGTTGGCAGCAGTGCATGTCATTCACCTAAATACTAACTTAATTAACTAATGCCCTAACTGAATATTTGCATATTTCCATGATGACAATGGGGCAGAGTAAAAGAACTTATGGGAAGTCACAGATATTACTTCAGATCCCTTACGTGAAGTCAGGTATTTCATGGGGTTAAGAATGTTACAGTAAAAAAAAGATAATGCTATTAAAAGTGGTAAAAGAGAAACTGGAAGTCTTATCATGAGCTTCCAAGACAAACTCTGATTTGCAAACAATGAGAAGAAAACGAAAGGAGTAACTAAACAGAAGGATTTGGATCAACTGAGATTGTGTTTAAAAGGCTCTTATCTTCGATGCGATCTATTCTATTTTAATTCAAGTGTTCCTTCTCTTCATATGGAAGACATATGAACCCCTCATCTCTACCTCAATGCAGTTCCCCATGATACTTTCACCTCCTCCTAAGCATCCAATTGCACTGTGATAACTGCAAGAATTCCCTGGAATTCACAAAGGCATATGGGAGAATCCATTCTGAAATCCATTGCAGGCGCACCCCCCAATAAAGGACTCGGACACTGATGAAAGTGGATAATGGCATTGGGCCACATTTATTGATTCATGCCCTAGTCCGAATTATAAATTTCTATTGGTAATTGACCAATCATAATTCTTAAGGCAAGCAGGCCGAAGTAACACTGGTAAGGTACCACCCAAAATTGCCAACGGCAGCCACAATGTATCTATTTGTATCAATTTGTTTGTTGACAACAAACAAATTGTTGACCGTAGTCAATATCTAGCTAATGACCCCACCCTCTGACGCGTATCCGTAAAATCACGGGGTGATGCATGCTGTCTAGCTGTAGCCATCACCCCATCGCCTAGTTCGTCGTTGACCGGACAACGTTTAACCAACTTCTGCCTGTCTAGTGTTGTCCAGTCAATTGCGAACCTGCCGGATACCTGTGGGTCATAAATGTTTACCTTACCAGTGCTACCCGCCACACGAAGGGGCTTCAAAGAAGGCTCGACGCCCACCCCCCAGACCGTCAGCTCGGTCAACAGGCCTGCTCGCCAATCACCCAACAGGAGGTCCATACCTCCTCGCGACAGATGGGCCCCATCCCCTGCATAAAGGCCGTAATTTTGTAGGCTAATGGCGGGGTGACGACTGACCCGCCCCCAACCCCTGTCAGCAAGGAACCGCGCCACAGCCCTATTTACCATGCGTCTAGCGCGGTCAAGGGCCTGGAGGTCAAAACCTCCCCTGTACGTGTGCCACGGGACCATGTCCGACCAAACGAGGGTTGTGGTGGGCCACACATAATGCAGGTAGGCAAGGTCGCCGCAAATCGCATGCTTTAGCGATAAGCCGGCGACCCGGCCCAAATCGTTGCCCCCTAGGTGTATGATCAGAAAGTCAGGCGGGTCAGCATTCCGGCCTGAAAAAGGAACGGCAACAGCTCCCGCCATAACATCCCAGGCTTACCATGCCATGTGAGACTTGCGTATGCACCCAGTCCCAGTCGGGGTCCCCACTCTGTCGCCGCAGCGTAACGCGCTGCCCTGTGCACATAGCTATGGCCCACCAGCCATACTGTCACCGGTGTAATACGACACCCAGGGTCTGTAGGGAAAAAACGAGGAAGAAGGTGCGGTGACAAAACTGGTACTCACGGTGGAAGAGGGCGAACATAAAACTGAAAACATTGCGAACCCCACCTTCCCATGCTGCGTATGTCAGCCCCGGAGTACCCAAAAGCAGCTGCAGTGGAAGCCGCCCCTATCCTGAAGGAATGGGTGCCATAACGGGCCCCTGAGAGGCCAACACTGGCCAGCGCTCTGCCGGTCACCTTCCAAAATTGAAATGTAGTGAGGGGAGACCCATCTTGGTGACAGAAAAACGGGCCATGGTGCGTGCCACGCAGTGCAATAAACTCCTGTAGGGCACCAACCGGACAGATGTCTGCCAAAGAACACCGTAGCAGTCTTACACCACTGCCTACGCCATGCTGATCTGTCTTAGAGGAGCGTATCCTCAACTGAGCCCAGTCTTTGGCAACATAGACATCTCCGCGTTCCAGTGCCCTACGACGTGCATCCGCCTTAGACAGCATCACAAGATCGCTGATGCGGAGCGCTCCAAAAAAGGCCACCGTTGTAGCCGCATGAAATAGGGCTGCCTCGTACTTATCAAAACAGAGGCCATGCCAGCCCCAGGCCAATTGGGTAAGAACCCCTGGGGAAATCGGGTGGCGGTCGTCCAGGCAACGCCCACGCTCCCGCACCCACCCCTCCAAAACATGTCTCACACGGAAGTCAGCGGTACTATCCACATGACCGCCCACCTTGGCCATAAAAGCCAATGCTGACAGCCTATATGCTATGGTGCGAGGCGCAAGGCCCTGGGCATGCAGGTAAACCATGAACCGCAGTACATGGGTCACTGGGATCGGCCAGGTTTCTGGCAGCCGGGCTTGGGTACAGAAATCTCTGAAAGAATTGAATGCGTGGTGATACGCCTTACGCGTGCGTGGCGCTAGTGACAAGCCAATCGCCCGGTTCACCTCTCCTTGCCAATGGTCCATATCTCGTCTGGGAGTGGCGAGGGAAATTCCTCCGCATCCGGGGCCAAGGCACGGAACCGGGAGATCTGCAGGCGGGACAAAGCGTCAGCAATATCATTATTGACCCGCAGGACATACCTGGCCCTGAAGAGGACATTGAGGCGCAGGCTGCGCAACACAAACTGGCGGACTAGGTCCATGACCCTGGGTGATTTGGAAGTCTGTGAGTTGACAATGTGCACAACGGCCGCATTGTCACACCAGAAATGGACAACCGAGTTGGCTCACTCCTCGCCCCATAGCATCAAAGCCCCCAGGATAGGGAAAAATTCCAGATACGTGAGATCATGCAGGCGACCCGTGCCTGCCCAGGCTGGTGGCCACCCACCATAGGCCCACTTCCCATTGAAGTACATCCCATAACCCTGGGATCCCGAAGCATCAGACTTTATCTGAAAGCAAGGGGAAGCCAGGAGGTCAGACCTCCAAAATGATACTCCATTGAACTCCCTCAGGAACTGGCGCCAGATAAGCATATCTGCCCTGATACTCCGAGTGAGTCTCACCCTATGGTGGGGCCTAGATAAGCCTGTCATGGCGTCGCACAAGCGCCGAGCAAATGCCCTGCCCGGCGCGACGACCTTGTAAGTGAAATTGAGGTGACCATGTAGCACCTGCAGTTCCCTCAGTGATGCCTTGCGTTTAGCAAGCAAGTCAGAGATAAGGGCCACTATCCTTGACACCTTATCCTCCGGTAACCTAGAAGCCTGCGCTACCGTGTCAATCTCCACCCCCAGGAATACTAGCTTAGTAGATGGGCCCTCGGTCTTTTCGGGCGCTAAAGGGACACCGAGTTCCTCCATTAGCGTCTGAAATGTGTTGAGGAGACGTGTGCACGTGTCCCGGCCCCGTTCACCCCCAAATAAAAAATCATCCAGGTAATGGGCTACAGACCGGGACCCTGACCTGCGGACGAAAGCCCACTGTAGAAATGTACTGAAACGCTCGAAGGCCGAGCATGATATGGAACAGCCAAAAGGCATGGCCTTATCAAAGTAATATCCACCCCAAAACTTAAAACCCAGCAACTCGAAGTCGCCCGGGTACACAGGCAGGAGGCGAAACGCCGACTTGATGTCGCACTTAGCCAATAGTGCACCCGGGCCACATGAGCGCACCATGCGCAGGGCTTGGTCAAAAGACGTATACCTGACTGAGCAAAGGTCATCAGGGATAGCGTCATTGACCGATCGGCCGGCTGGGTAGGATAAGTGATGAATCAGGCGAAACTCGCCCGGTGACTTTTTGGGCACTAAGCCCAAGGGTGATACCTTAAGATTAGGGAACGGGGGTGTTGGGAAAGGGCCAGCGACTCTGCCCGAATCGACCTCCTTAGTAATGCTGGCAGCAGCTACCTCCTCCCGCCCCCTAAGGGACAAAAGGTTGGGAGCATCCTGGGGGGACCTATCTCCCACGAAAGGGATACGGAACCCCTGTCTAAAACCTTGAAGAAGGTAAACCGCATCCTCCTCCCTCGGGTACAATGCGAGCCAACGCTCCAACATGTCCACATTAATTGGGGAGGGGGCCTTTTGGTGAAACAGCTCCCTCCGCGGCAGTTTTGCCAGCCCCCTGTCCGCCCCTTCCTCTGCCCCGCATCCCTCCAGGCCTGGGACAGGCGGAGGCCGCATGGGGGCCAGCGCAGGAGGGACACTCATGCCTGTACTTGCAATTCTTCTTGTTGCAGGAACCATTGGCCGAGAAAGTCTAGCACAGCAGGCGGGCTGGAACCCCCTGCCCCGCCACCTGGCGGGGAGCCTGTGCTGGGGCTGCTCGCTGGACCGCATGTCCACAATGGTATCTTTCCCCGGGTGCAGGGCGCGTGGGAGTCATGTACAGAAGCAACAGCCGCTGGCAGGGCTCATCCCACCTCATCTCAGGGTGCAGGGGAATCCGCATACGGAATTCCTCGTTGTAAGCCAACCACGACGGACCCGGGAAGTCCACCATCGCCCGGTAAATGTTGTCCAAATACTGGACCATCGGAATAGCCAAATCCGGCCGGGCCCTGAGGTATACCGCCATGTATATGAGGTAGGCCGGCAACCAGTTGGCCCACGTACGTGGTGGCTTGCGACGACGCGCTTGCTCCTTATCCTTCTCATCTTGCCCCTCCCTGTCCTCCTTGGTGGGCTCTCTGTTAAGGAGGGAGAAGATGTCCACATACTCCCCCCGCCAGATCTTCTCTTTGGTGGTCTGGGCCAAATGGTCCCCCAGTGGCAAGGAATACCCTGCTGTCGGCAAAGCCGACACAGGCACGGTGGAAACTGCGGGCATCTGCAAAGGAGCCTGGACTAACCCGGTCACCCCTAGAAGATTCCCGACTGGGTAAGAAGCACCCCCTACCACGGGGCCCTGGGTGATAGTTGAAGTCACCGGGTGGGGCGTTGGTGACTGGACCGCCGCACCACCCGTGCGAGGCCAAGGCCATTGAAAAGCCCCCCCAACGTGGCCATGTGTGTGTGTGCACTATTTTGGACCGCATACTCACATGCTGCACCCCCATGGGCCGCCCCCACCGGGGGTTCCGGCCCACTGGGAGCGTCGGAGCTCACGACCGCCATAGAGCTCGTAGACGGGGCTTGATCAGCACCGGCCTGTTGATTGGGGAGCTGCGAGGCAGTGGCCGAAGCCGGGCCATGCACCTCAGGCAGCTCAACCCGTCCCACCGCCTGCCGCTGCCCAGCTGACGACGGATCGACCAGCACCCCAAAAGGGGCCCCAGGGTGACTAACCCGGGCCAGGAATGCCTCAAGGGCCGCAACGCAGGCCAGGAGGGCCTCCACGCTGACATGGCCACCTAAACCAAGGGGGGGTAAAGGGCTAGCCGGCCCACTAACTACAGACGTCGGTACAGGTCCCTGTACCCCGGGGCCTGAATAGGGCCACGATCCGAAGCCCGGGCCCGGTAGGGCCGGGGAAGTACCCTGCCATGGAAGGGGGCCACACCACCCCCCAAGGCTCCAAGCCCCGGCATTAAGCTGTGCCCCAACGGAGGAAGGCCCGGTCACGCCAGGAGCGGCGGCCGCCGCTTGCGGGCCGAGGGCCGCGGCCCCTACTGGCCCCGCAAGCGGACCCCCAGCCTCTGGCCAAGGGGGAATTAACCCCATCCCACCGGTCCCGGTGGGCTCGGGTATAGGAGGCTGCTGGGGAGGCGCAGCTGCGGTCCTCCGACCCGGATTGCGCCTCCGAACAGAACGAGCCGTGTTCGAAGTCGCCTTCTTCTTTGAGGGCATTGCAGCTAGCCGATGGGGAGCCGAAAAAGGAGAAAATCAGCAGCCAAGAGGCTCCCCGGTGAGAATAAAAGCGACGGAGGTAAGAGGGAAAAACTTCTCAGCTCCGTCGCTTCGCAAAATGGCAGCTCGGCTGCCTCGCGGCCGCCCCTTATATAAGGGTGCTGGCCATGCCCCCTAACTACCCGGATGCCTTCGTCCGATGGGGGGCCCCCGCAAAGGGCGCGGCGGCCATTTTGGTGCCGCGCTCGCAATAGAATATATTGATGCAGCTTCTGAGGCTATTTTACTTAGGATATAGCAAAAAAAGACAAAACTCAGTGGGGAAAATAATAATGCAACAAGAAGTGGCAGATAGTAGGGAAACAGGAAGACTTAACAAGAGATGGATTAGTTTAATAAAGGAAACCCCAGCCCTGGATTAGACTAAAGATAAAAGTAAGATAATTAAAGATTTTTATCAGGATTTATATAAACAAAGGATATAAATCTGGAAAAACTGAGGGACCAATTGGAAAAGCAAAGTGGAAATAAAATAAATCAGGTGTATTTAAATAGGATGGAAGAGCGAATAACAGAGAAAGAAATAAAAGATGGGATAGCTAATTTGAAAGTAGATAAATCCCCAGGTGAGTATGGTTTATCGGTTGAATTTTACAAAGAGTTCAAGGATCAGGTGGTATTAAGATTATTGAAGTTACAGTAATACCTCATACAAAATCCGCTTCATACAACATCGGATTCATACAACATCGCCTAATTCCTTGAAAAAAGTTGCCTCATACAAAGTCGCACGACTTTGTATGAGGCATTGGAGTTTTCCCAGGTTGCATTGTGCCTGGGCAGTATAAAAGGCAGGACACATGCGTGTATTGCTCTTGTGGGTTTTGCATGAGGCGAAGAGTGTTTAGGAGTGGTTTTGAACATGATTTTGGATTTTTTTAAATTTTTTCGTCAGAATTTTTAGAAGCATTCCTGGGATTTTTGCAGCATTCTTCAGGTTCTTGGACAATCAGGGTTGTTTGACATGTTTTTGTAATGTTTTTAGCCTTTAGACAATGATATCTTAAAGTTCTGTCAGTTTCCTGTCTGTTTCCTTGACTTTGCCCTGAAGTCTGTGCTGTTACAGTAAAATGTATCTCTATGGAAATGACGTCATATGAGGCATTGCGGCAAGGATTTGGATGTTGTATGAGGCGTCGTGGCTAGGATTTTGCATGCCTCATATAAAGTCCAAACTTGTGGAACCACTGTATTTAATTATATTTTGGATGGAGGACAGATCCCAACTTCATGGTATAGATCCATAATTGTTTTATTACCAAAACCTGGGAAAGATTTAGAAAAAGTAGAGTCATATAGACCCATTTCTTTGATAAATCAAGATGAAAATATTTTTGCAGCAATATTAGCAAATTTATTAAATAGTTTTATGGGCAATTAAATTAATAAAGATCAAACAAGTTTTCTGAAAGGAAGGCATATGGCAGACCTGACAAGGAGAGTTCTAGATCTGATAGATATTACTGATCAAAGTAAGGAGAAAGTGGGGCTATTATCATTAGATATTTTCAAGGAATTTGATTCACTTCAATGGGAAATAATTAATGAGATAATCAAAAGTTTTGGATTTGGGAATAAGTTTAGAAGGACGATTGGACTATTTTATCAGCAGGGGTCCACCAAGGTCAGGGTTAATGATACTTTCATGGAAGATATAAAGTTGGAAGCAGGAACGAGACAGGTATGACCGTTATCGCCAATTTTATTTGTTATGGCAATGCAAGCGCGGCGCCAAAATGGCCGCCGCGCTCTTTGCGGCCCCCCCCCCCCCACAGGACAGAGAATCCGGGTAGTTAGGGGCGTGGCCAGCTCCCTTATAAAAGGGGTGGCCACGAGGCAGCCGAGCTGCCATTTTACCTCAGCGACGGAGCGGAGAAGCCTTTTCCCCTGTGTCTCCGTCGCTCCTTAGCTTACCGGGAAGCCTTTTGGTAGCGGTTCTTCCTTTTCGGCTTCCCTTTCCTTTAGTGGAGATGCCTTCGAAGAAGAAGGCAGCTTCGAGTGCGGCTCGCGCTGTTAGGAGGCGCAACCCAGGTCGGAGGACCGCGGTGCCGCCTCCTCAGCAGCCGCCCTCGCAGGCCCCGGCCGGGGCTGGCGGAATGGGGTCTATTGCCCCTTGGCCCGGAGTGGGCGAACAGACTGCGGGCACGGAAAGGGTTCCGGCCCGCGGCCCGCGAGCGGTGGACACCGCTCCTGCATCTGCCCACCCTGTTGGGCCTGCTGCTCCTGGGTCGCAGCCTCCCCCTGGGCCCTCTAGCCTTGGGGGGTGGTGCGGCCCCCTGCCTTGGCAGGTTTCTCCACCGACCCTGCCGGGATTCGGTGCTGGCCAATGGCCATATTCGGGTCCTGGGGTACAGGGACCTGTACCCACGGCTGGACCGGGCGGGCCGGCAGGCCCTTGGCCCCAGGTCGACGTGACAGCCTTACTGGCCCGTATTGCGGCCCTGGAGGCGTCGTTGGCTCGGGCCAGTCAGGCGGGGGCCCCCTTTGGGGTCCCTTTTGCGGCGATGTCAGCAGGAGGACAACAGCCGACAGGGAGGGTTGAGCTGCTGCAGGCGCGTGGCGCGGTTTCGGCCACTGCCTCGCAGCTCCCCAGTCAGCAGCCAGGTGCGGATCAGGCCCCGGTGATGAGCTCTACGTCGGTCGTGAGCTCCGATGCCCCCAGTGGGCCGGAACCCCCGGTGGGGGCGGCCCGCGGGGGTGCAGCATGTGAGTATACGGTGCAAGCAAGTACATCCGCACACGTTCCCAATATGGGGGGGGGCTTTTCAATGGCCTTGGCCTCACGCGGGTGGTGCCGGAGCCACACTGTCGGCACCCCACCCGGCGACGACGACTGCCACCCTGGGCACTGGGGTGGGTACTTGTTCTTACACTGCGGGGAATGTTCTGGGGGTAGCTGGGCTAGCTCAGGCCCCTTTTCCTATGGCCGCGGTGCCTTTTTCGGCTTTGCCGACGGCTGGGTATTCCTTGCCACTGGGTGATCACTTGGCACAGACTACCAGAGAAAAGATATGGCGGGGGGAGTATGTAGATATCTTCTCACTCCTGAACAGAGAGCCCACCAAGGAGGAAAGGGAGGGACAGGATGAGAAGGACAAGGAGCAGGCACGTCGCCGTAAGCCGCCTCGTACCTGGGCCAACTGGCTCCCTGCTTATCTAATATACATGGCGGTGTACTTGAGGGCGCGGCCGGATTTGGCTATTCCCATGGTCCAATATTTGGACAACATATACAGGGCGATGGTCGATTTCCCAGGCCCCTCGTGGTTAGCCTATGACGAGGAATTCCGTATGAGGATTCCCCTTCACCCCGAGATGAGATGGGACGAGCCGTGCCAGAGGCTTTGGCTTTTGTACATGACGCCCACACGCCCTGCCCCGGGAGACAGATACCATTGTGGGCATGCGGTCCAGCGAGCAGCTCCGGCGCAGGTTACCCGCCAAGCGGCGGGGCAGGGGGTTCCAGCCCGCCTGCTGTGCTGGACTTTCTCGTCCAATGGTTCCTGTAATAGGAAGAATTGCAAGTATAGGCACGAGTGTCCCACATGTTCGGGCCCCCACGCAGCCTCTGCCTGTCCCAGGCCTGGAGGGACACGGGGCAGAGGGAGGGGCGGACAGTGGGCTGGCAAGTCTGCCACGGATGGAGCTGGTTCTCCAAAAGGCCCCCTCCCCAATTAATGTGGACATGCTGGAGCGTTGGCTCGCATCGTACCCAAAGGGGGAGGATGGGGAGTATCTCCTTCAGGGTTTTAAGCAGGGATTCCGTATCCCTTTCATGGGTGATAGGTCCCCTCAGGATGCCCCCAACCTTTTATCCCTCAGAGGGAGGGAGGACGTGGCTGCGGCCAGCATTAAAAAGGAGTTAGATGCGGGCAGGGTCGCTGGACCTTTCCCTGCACCCCCGTTTCCCAATCTTAAAGTGTCGCCACTGGGCTTGGTCCCCAAAAAGTCCCTAGGCGAGTTTCGCCTTATCCATCATTTGTCCTACCCAGCCGGCCGATCGGTCAATGATGCTATCCCTGATGACCTTTGTTCAGTCAGGTATACATCTTTTGACCATGCGCTGCGCATGGTGCGCTCGTGTGGCCCGGGCGCCCTGCTGGCCAAGTGCGACATTAAGTCGGCTTTTCGCCTCTTGCCAGTGCATCCGGGCGACTTTGAGTTGCTGGGTTTCAAATTTAAGGGTGAATATTATTTTGATAAGGCCATGCCTTTTGGCTGCTCCATATCATGTTCGGCCTTCGAGCATTTTAGTACCTTCCTAGAGTGGGCATTCGTCCGCAGGTCAGGGTCCCGGTCTGTAGCCCATTACCTGGATGACTTTTTATTCGGGGGTGAACGGGGCTGGGACACGTGCACACGTCTCCTCAACACATTTCAGACGCTAATGGAGGAACTCGGTGTCCCTTTAGCGCCCGAAATGACCGAGGGCCCATCTACCAAGCTAGTATTCCTGGGGGTGGAGATCGACACAGTAGCGCAGGCTTCTAGGTTACCGGGTGATAAGGTGTCCAGGATAGTGGCCCTTATCTCGGATTTGCTGGCCAAGCGTAAGGCATCACTGAGGGAACTGCAGGTGCTACATGGTCACCTCAATTTCGCTTGCAGGGTGGTCGCACCGGGCAGGGCTTTTGCCCGGCGCTTATGCGACGCCATGGCAGGGTTATCCAGGCCCCACCATAGAGTCAGGCTTACCCGGGGTATTAGGGCAGACATGTTTGTCTGGTTGCAATTCCTGAGGGAGTTCAATGGGGTCTCATTTTGGAGGTCTGACCTCCTGGCATCCCCCAATTTTCAGATCCAGTCTGATGCCTCAGGATCCCTGGGTTATGGGATGTACTTCAATGGGAAGTGGGCCTATGGTGGGTGGCCACCGGCCTGGGCAGGCACGGGTCGCCTGCGGGATCTCACATACCTGGAATTTTTCCCTATTCTGGGGGCTTTGATGCTATGGGGCGAGCAGTGGGCTAACTCGGTTGTGCATTTCTGGTGTGACAATGCTGCTGTTGTCCACATTGTCAATGCACAGACTTCCAAATCACCCAGGGTTATGGAACTAGTGCGCCATTTTGTGCTGCGCTGCCTGCGCCTCAACGTCTTGTTCAGGGCCAGGCATGTCCCAGGGATTAATAATGATATTGCTGACGCTTTGTCCCGCCTGCAGATCTCCCGGTTCCGCGCCTTGGCCCCGGATGCGGAGGAATTTCCCTCGCCACTCCCGGATGAGATGTGGACTATTGGCAAGGAGAGGTGAACCGGGCGATTGGCCTGTCACTAGCGCCACGCACCCGTAAGGCGTATCAACAAGCATTCAATTCTTACAGGGCATTTTCTGCTCAATTTCACCTGCCAGAGACCTGGCCTATCCCGGTGGACCATGTTCTGCGGTTCATGGTTCACCTGCATACACAGGGCCTCGCACCTCGCACCATAGCATCCAAGCTCTCGGCGTTGGCTTTTATGGCCAAAGTGGGAGGTCATGAGGACAGCACCTCTGACTTCCGTGTGAGACATGTTTTGGAGGGGTGGGTGCGCGAGCGCGGGCGTTGCCCGGACGATCGGCACCCCATTTCCCCATGGGTTCTTACCCAGTTGGCCCGGGGCTGGCCAGGCCTCTGTTTTGATCATTATGAGGCAGCCCTTTTCCATGCAGCCACAACGGTGGCATTTTTTGGAGCGCTCCGCATCGGCGAACTTGTGATGCTGTCTAAGGCGGATGCAAGTTGTAGGGCACTGGAACTCGAAGATGTCTATGTTGCCAAAGACTGGGCCCAGTTGAGGATACGCTCCTCTAAAACAGATCAGCATGGCGTAGGCAGTGGTGTAAGACTGCTACGGTGTTCTTTGGCAGACATCTGTCCGGTTGGTGCCCTACAGGAATACCTGGCACTGCGTGGCATGCACCACGGCCCGTTTTTCTGTCACCAAGATGGGTCTCCCCTAACTAAATTTCAGTTTTGGAAGGTGACAGGCAGAGCCCTCACCAGGGTGGGCCTACCAGGTGCCCGTTATGGCACACATTCATTCCGTATTGGTGCAGCCTCTACAGCAGCTGCTTTTGGGTACTCTGGGGCTGACATACGTAGCATGGGGAGGTGGGGCTCGCAATGTTTTCAGTTTTATGTGCGCCCACTCCCGCCATGAGTACCAATCCAGTCACCTTACCGCCTTTTTTCTCAATTTTCTTACAGACCCTGGGTGTCGTATTACACCGGTGACAGTATGGCTGGTGGGCCACAGCTATGTGCACAGGGCAGCGCATTACGCTGCGGCGACAGAGTGGGGACCCCGACTGGGACTGGGTGAACACGCCAGTATCACGTGGCATGGTAAGCCTGGGATGTTATGGCGGGAGCTGCGGCCTTTCCTTTTTTCTGGCCTGGGTGCTGACCCGCCTGACATTCTCATCATCCACCTGGGGGGCAATGATTTGGGCCAGGTCACCGGCTTATCGCTCAAGCATGCGATTTGCGAGGACCTCGCCTACTTGCATTATGTCTGGCCTGCCACAACCCTGGTTTGGTCGGACATTGTCCCGCGCCATTCTTATAGAGGGGGCGTTAACCTCCTGGCCCTTGACCGTGCTAGGCGCACGGTCAATAGGGCGGTGGCGCGGTTTCTTGCCGACAGGGCTTGGGGACGGGTCAGTCATCACCCCGCTATTAGCCTACAAAATTATGACTTGTACGCAGGGGATGGGGTCCATCTGTCGCGAGGAGGTATGGACCTCCTGTTGGGTGATTGGCGAGCAGGCCTGTTGACCGAGCTGACGGTCTGGGGGGGGTGTCAGGCCTTCTTTGAAGCCCCTTCGTGTGGCGGGTAGCACTGGTAAGGTAAACAGTATGACCCACAGGTATCCGGCAGGTTCGCAATTGACTGGACAACACTAGACAGGAATAAATTAGTTAAACGTTGTCCGGTCAATGACGAACCAGGCGACGGGGTGATGACGATAGCTAACCAGCATGCATCACCCCGTGATTTCACGGATACGCGTCAGAGGGTGGGGTCGTGATTTAGATATTGACTACGGTCAACAATTTGTTTGTTGTCAACAAACAAATTGATACAAATTGATACATTGTAGCCAACTGCCGTTGGCAATTTTGGGGTGGTACCTTACCAGTGTTACGTCGGCCTGCTTGCCTTAAGAATTATGATTGGTCGTTTTACCAATACAAATTTATAATTCGGACTAGGGCATTGAATCAATAAATGTGGCCCGATGCTGTTATCCACTTTCAATGTTGTCTGTGTCCGTTATTGGGGGGGTGCGCCTGCAATGCAAGCGCGGCGCCAAAATGGCCGCCGCGCTCTTTGCGCCCCCCCCCACAGGACAGAGAATCCGGGTAGTTAGGGGCGTGGCCAGCTCCCTTATAAAAGGGGTGGCCACGAGGCAGCCGAGCTGCCATTTTACCTCAGCGACGGAGCGGAGAAGTCTTTTCCCCTCCACCCCCTCCCTAGTTAACAGTGTGATATTTTGGTCGCTTCGGGGCCGGGTGGGAATTTTTGGCCGGGACCCATATTGGCTTCCGGGTCCTGGCTTTTTTGCCCATCCCACACTGTTGCTATGGTTTGATATAGGGGTCTTCTTATGTTCCTATTGTTGACTTTGGTCACATTGGCGGGTAGCACTGGTAAGGTAAACAGTATGACCCACAGGTATCCGGCAGGTTCGCAATTGACTGGACAACACTAGACAGGAATAAATTAGTTAAACGTTGTCCGGTCAACGATGAACCAGGCGACGGGGTGATGACGATAGCTAACCAGCATGCATCACCCCGTGATTTCACGGATACGCGTCAGAGGGTGGGGTCATGAGTTAGATATTGACTACGGTCAACAATTTGTTTGTTGTCAACAAACAAATTGATACAAATTGATACATTGTAGCCAACTGCCGTTGGCAATTTTGGGGTGGTACCTTACCAGTGTTACGTCGGCCTGCTTGCCTTAAGAATTATGATTGGTCGTTTTACCAATACAAATTTATAATTCGGACTAGGGCATTGAATCAATAAATGTGGCCCGATGCTGTTATCCACTTTCAATGTTGTCTGTGTCCGTTATTGGGGGGGGTGCGCCTGCAATGGAGTTGCTTGCAAATGCCATATGAGAGGACAATAACATTGAGGGTGTAGTGGGTAATAAGATATGTTTGTATGCTGATGACACCCTGATGATTATGAAAAATCCTATGAAGGTGTTGGAAAGGATACAGGTACATTTGAAGGAATTTGAAGAGATGACAGGTCTAAAGATAAATTGGGACAAATCTGAAATGATACTGTGTGATATGGATAAAAGGGAACAGGAGAAAATTAAAAAATAGATACAAGATACAAGTTAAAGAACGTTTGAAGTATCTGGGGATAAATATCTCAAATAAATTGAAAGATCTTAAGAGACTAAATTATGGAAGAAAAAAAGGGACATTAAGGATAAAATTCAGCAATATAATAAGTTAAAGTTGTCTTGGTTTGGCAGGGTAGCATTGTGTAAAATGATGTTATTACCGAGGTTTGATGCTCTGCCAATCCAATTTAAGGATAAAGAAATTAAGGAGTTTCAAAATTTATTAAACAACTATCAATGCATCGCTATGGGAGGGGGTGTTTCCTGCACTTTTAAAACATATGTTGTTACACCCCTTCCTGAAGAAACAATCCCTCAACCCAGCAGTTCCAGCTAACTATAGGCCAGGAAAGGTATTGGAGAAGGTGGTGGCACAACAGCTGCAGGGGGTCCTGGATGAAGCAGATTATCTGGATCCCTTTCAATCAGGTTTCAGGCCTGGATATGGTACAGAGACGGCATTGGTCACACTTGTAGATGATCTCTGGTGGGAGCGGGACGGTGGCCATCCATCCATCCTTGCCCTTCTTGACCTCTCAGCGGCCTTCGATACTGTTGACCACGGTATCCTTCTGGAACGGCTCAAAGGATTGGGGATCCAGGGTACTGTGTTATCCTGGTTTTCCTCAGTTCTGGAGGGCTGGACCCAGTCAGTGTGGTTGGAGAGTGAGAGGTCCAGCCCTAGGTCCCTACGTTATGGGGTGCCTCAGGGCTCGGTGCTCTCTCCTCTCCTATTCAACATCTACATGAAGCCGCTGGGCAAGATTATCTGTTCCCATGGGGTGAGGTATCATCAGTATGCTGATGATACCCAGCTGTATATCTCGACCCGTGGGGACCCCAGTGATGCAGTCAATGTCCTATCCAGATGGCTGGAATCTGTTGGGGTCTGGATGGGGGACAACGGGCTACAATTGAATCCCTCCAAGACTGAGTGGCTATGGATAGGGCCCCCCACGTTATCCAGGGAGCTGCCAACTTTGGTCTTGGATGGGGCTGCTTTGGATGGGGCTGCTTTGGTCTGCCCCAGACAGACCCGGTATGCAACTTAGGGGTCCTCCTGGATTTGGGACTGCTATTTGTAGATCAGGTGGTGGCCATGGCCAGGAGGGCTTTTGCACAGCTTCACATCATCCGTCAGTTGCGTACACTCCTGGACTGGGACTCCCTGCTCATGGCCACACATGCTCTGGTGACCTCCAGGCTAGATTATTGCAATGCGTTCTACATGGGGCTGCCCTTGACAACCATTCGGAGGCTACAGTTGGTGCAGAATGCGGCAGCCTGAGTGGTGATGGGGTGAGGGCATTATGCTCATACCTCACCATTGCTTTGGGAGCTGCACTAGTTACCAGTTTGTTTCCGGGTGCAATTCAAGGTGCTGGTTTTGACCTTTAAATCCCTACATGGTAGTGGGCCAGGATACCTAAGAGACCGCGTTGTTCCAACCAGAATGGACTGGAGGTGCTCTCTAATTGTTCCATCTGCCAGAGGGGCTCGCCTCTCTGGCACACAAAGGCGGGCCTTTTCCGTGTCTGCACCGGCCTTGTGGAACCTCCTGCCAGTAGAGTTGCGGGAGCAGATGGAGCTGCTGCCTTACAGAAAATAATTAAAAACCTGGTTGATGGGGCAGGTGTGGGGCCCGGATGGAAGAGTGGCCCCCACCTGTTGGCTTATAAAATGAAGCCTCCCCATCTTTTTAATGTGGGCAGTTTTAATGTGGTTAGTTTTTAATAGGTGGGTGGGTATGTTGGTTTTTTTATTGTTTTTAATATGTGTGTTTTAATCCTGTTGTGAGCCACCCTGAGTCGGGTAGTATAGAAATTTGAATTATACATAAATAAATAAACTATTGTAATGGTGGAAATAAATCTAGAAATGCAAAGAATTTGTGGTATTTATTCCAGAAAGAAGGAGGATTGGGACTGCCGAATGTTAAGAATTATTATAGATCTTTTCAGGTTAAAAATATTGTGAAGGTCTTAATGAGGGAAACGGTGCTATGGGAGGATATTGAGATGAGAGAGTTAGTTCAAATTGGTAAAGCAGTATTTTTAGATAAAATAATAATCAAAAATAAAATGGCAAAAACAATGATGGAAGTATGGAAGAAGGTAAAGAAGGAATTAGCCCCAGATATCTCTCTGATCATAGAAATGGAGGATATGAAAAACTTTCCAATAAAAATAGATAAGAGGGTGAAGGAAGTTTTTTTAGAAATGGTGTTTCCTTGTTGAAAGACTGGATAAGGGTTTGTGATAACAGAGAGAAGAAATTAGAGATATATACACAATTGAGGATGAATTGGTTCCAGATTGCATTAGTGAACAAGTGGAATAGTAAATACATGATGGAAACCAGTTTGGAAAGGAGCAAGTCTGAATTTGAGGATAAGAAAGGGGGAAATGGGAATTAAGTGCATTGGGGGCCGGATTTATAAGATATTAAATAAAGAAGGTAATTCACAAAATATATTAAGAAATCTCTGGGAGCAAGATCTAAATCTCAAAATTACAGAAATGGAATGGAGAAATAAATGGGAAAAAGGATTATGAGAACTATGTCAGTCAGAATAAAAGAACATAATTATAAAATGTTATGGAGATGGTACTTGACTCCAGTGAGGTTGTATCAGATGGATAACAATAAAAGTAAAATGTGTTGGAGATGTATGAATATATTGGGTATGTATGAGCACATGTGGTGGAGTTGTAATGTGGTAAAAGGTTTTTGGGGAAGAATTGAAAAGGACATTTGTAGTATATTGGGAATGAGACTTAAACTGGGGGCAAGTACTGCTTTGCTGACGGACATGGATAATATAAATTTAGATGCTGAAAAAAGTTATTGGCTATAATGTTGACAACAGGTAGACAATGTATAGCATGAAACTGGAAAAGTAATCCAATTCTGAAAATTGAAGATTGGTATAAGGAAATGCGGGATCTTGCACTAAGTGATAAGTTAACTTGGGAATTGAATTAAAAAGGGTATAATTAAAGAAAATAGATTGTGGGAAATGGGGCAATTATTTGTAGAGTCTAAATTGGTTGGAGGTGCGGGGGTTGGACCAGTACCAGATCAATTGAATTTTTGGAAACAGTGACAAATGCTGTGATATCCTGCATCCTCCAGGATAGTGTAATTTTGTGTATATTATATCTTTATTATTGTATTCTTACTGTGCTTTGTTTAGAGTGAAGTGTGGTAATACTGTAATAGTTAAGAAGTTGTGGGTAGATTAAAAGGGGTAAATATGAACATTTATGGGTATATTTAAATGAAGATGATTTGGAGTCTAAATGTTACAAGAAATAGAAAATACTGCAAAAGTAATTTTTATGATGCATATAATGACTTGGAGTATAACAATCAAGAGTTAGTGAAGGATATGGAAGCATTACATTGACAAAGGAGAGTTACTGTATTGTTTCAGTGTTATTGCTAGTATTATTGAATATTTTATGAATTTTATGTACTTGTATATTGTTTATGTATTTGTACTGTAATTATTTATTTTTCTTTAGTTTTTGTTATTATATTCTGAAAATTTAATAATTTAAAAAACAAAAAACAAAACAAGAGATGGATTAGTTTAATAAAGGAAACCCCAGCCCTGGATTGGCAAGATATGAGCAAGTCTGATAAATAAAAGACCCTTTGGATTTGGTTGATTCATGCACTTGCCCTAAGTAGGAATCAACTTAATGGCACATGGGAAATCATACTGTCTAGAATTTCCCTGCCATTTTTTCATGAATGTTAAGCAAACATGTGAAGAATGGGGATGTGGAAAATATGGTTATGACCAAGATTGTGAGTAATGATATAAATTACTTGATTGGGTAGTACAAGTCACTTTGCATTTTTTCCTGCAATAAAATTCTCCATACAACTAAAGTCCATTAACATATTAAGGAGATTTTTTTTTAAGAAACAAAAATGTGTTTCTCTCAGCCTCTGAGCACAACAATGTTCAAAACTTGGTATCTCTTTTGACACCAACCTAATCAACCTCCTATACACAAAGTCCAGCAAATTGGAGCAAGAATTCTAGCCACTTTTTCAGCGGTAAGGCAACAATGAACAAATAAATTGAAGAAACAGTAACATACACTTTGTAGAATACTGTGTTTATTTATATAGTTCAATAGTCTCTGGACAATTTATATTTTTACTTGTGTAATTAACCTTCTGAACTTGCTGGGGATATATATATATAATGTTACCAGCTAGTCCTGCAATAGAATGTTTGTATTGATTTTTTCCCTCTTTGAAGTTCCACAAAAGGAGGGGGAAATGAGAAAATTTCAGTTTAAATGGAAAACACAATTTTCTGATAAAACTTGACCCTTTCCCTCTTAGCTACCAATGTCAGGTTTCTTGCCCTCTGATATTACCGTGTTATTTCTTTTCATCTCAGTTATTGATGGAAAACACTCTGAAAGGCCATTATCTGCTATTTTGACATTTTGCAACTGGTTTGATATAGTAGTTCTTAGCTCCAGTTGACAATATTATGTCCCATTTGGAGCCAAATGCTCCCCAGTAGTTACCAGCAATCCCTGGATTCAACAGTCACAATATACCAGTACTCCCTGACATAAGGCACTATGGGTTCATATGGGTCTCATGTCATCATGGCTTTTGTTTTTTCTTCAAAAATATTCAGGATATGTAAAAAAAAGTTTTATATAGTCTCTTCCCCAGCACCATCATAAAGAAAAATACAGTTAAACCTCAAGATAAGAATGGTTCAACTTAAGAAAAACTCGAGATACATCCAGAAATTTCAGGAAAAAATGAGGTTCGAGATAAGAATTTTTAATAGGATTTTTTCAAGACTAGAAATTCAATGCATTCCTATAGGAAATGGCGTTCAATGCATTCCTTTGGGAAATTCAAGATAATATTTTTTCGAGATACAATCAACCTCAAGAAATGAATAAAATTCATATAGCCCCCATCTTTTCCTAACACACACAGAGGAAAGGGAGGGAGGGAGAAAGAGACCTGCCAAGCAGACAAGCAGAAGGTGCTTTTAGTATCTCAGAGATAATAAGCACTCAATGGTTAAAGAAACAAAGCTTTATTAGTCAGCTCTCTAAGCAAAACTGAACTGAAAGAGAACAAGAAATAGGAGTAAGAACATAAGCAATAAATGCATAGGGAACATGGGTTCCTTCTGCTCCTTCTCTAGCCTCTTGGGAACCTGAGTAGGTGGCATGGATGCTTTCTGGCACACCTGATGTATGGTGAGCTCCAAAGTCTTTTATACCTCCAACCAAAGCGCTGCCCCATCTTCTTCAGCTCTACGCCCCTTGCTCAGAGGATGTCCAAACCCAACAATGGCCTTCTGGCCTGAGCTAATTGGTGTAACATCCTTGCAAATGTGATGGTATCTGGGATGGACTAATTGGAGTAATGCCCTTGCAGGTGGGACTCATTACCAGTTGGTATCAGCTAAAAACAGTAGAATGCAAGCGCGGCGCCAAAATGGCCGCCGCGCCCTTTGCGGGCCCCCCCCCACAGGACAGAGAATCCGGGTAGTTAGGGGCGTGGCCAGCTCCCTTATAAAAAGGCTGGCCACGAGGCAGCCGAGCTGCCATTTTACTTCAGCGACGGAGCGGAGAAGTTTTTTCCCCTGTGTCTCCGTCGCTCGTTAGCTTACCGGGAAGCCTTTTGGTAGCGATTCTGCATTGCTGGCTTTACTTTTTTGCTCGGTGGAGATGCCTTCGAAGAAGAAGGCAGCTTCGAGTTCAGCTCGCGCTGTTAGGAGGCGCAACCCAGGTCGGAGGACCGTGGTGCCGCCTCCTCAGCAGCCACCTTTGCCAGCCCCGACCGGGGCCGGCGGAATGGGGTCTATTGCCCCTTGGCCCGCTGCGGGTGAGCTGAGTGTGAGCGCGGATGGCGCTCCGGCCCGCGGCCCACGAGCGGTGGACACCGCTCCTCCTCCTGCTCACTCCGTCGGGCCTGTTCCTTTTGGGCCGCAGCCTCCCCCCGGGCCCTCTAGCCTTGGGGGGTGGGGCGGCCCCCTGCCTTGGCAGGTTTCTCCACCAGCTCTGCCGGGCTTTGGTGCTGGCCAATGGCCATATGCTGGCCCCGGGGTGCAGGGACCTGTACCCGTGCCTGGCTCAGGCGGGCCGGCCGGCCCTTTGCCCATGGTCAACGTGGACACCTTACTGGCCCGCATTGCGGCCCTGGAGGCGTCTTTGGCCCGGGCCAGTCAGGCGGGAGCACCCTTTGGGGTTCCTTTTGAGGTGCTGTCGGCAGCAGGACAACAGCCGGCGGGGAGGGTCGAGCTGCTGCAGGCGGGTGGCGCGACTTCGGCCACTGCCTCGCAGCTCCCCAGCCAGCAACCTGGTGCGGGTCAAGCCCCGGTGATGAGCTCTAGGTCGGTCGTGAGCTCCGACGCCCCCAGTGGGCCGGAACCCCCGGTGGGGGCGGCCCGCGGGGGTGCAGCATGTGAGTATACGGTGCAAGCAAGTACATCCACACACATTCCCAATATAGGGGGGGCCTTTCAATGGCCTTGGCCTCGCGCGGGTGGTGCGGGGGCCACGCTGTCTACGGCCCACCCGGCGACAACAACTGCCACCTTGGGCAATGGGGTGGGCATTGGTCCTTACACTGCGGGGAATGTTCTGGGGGTGGCTGGGTTAGCTCAGGCCCCTTTTACTAGGCCGGCTGTCCCCTTTTCGGCTTTGCCGACGGCAGGGTATTCCTTGCCATTGGGTGATCACTTGGCACAGGCTACTAGAGAAAAGATATGGCGAGGGGAGTACGTGGATATCTTCTCACTCCTGAACAGAGAGCCCACCAAGGAGGAAAGGGAGGGTCAGGATGAGAAGGATAAGGAGCAGGCACGCCGCCGTAAGCCGCCGCGTACCTGGGCTAACTGGCTTCCCGCCTATTTAATATACATGGCGGTATATTTGAGGGCGCGGCCGGATTTAGCTATCCCCATGGTCCAATATTTGGACAACATATATAGGGCAATGGTTGATTTCCCGGGCCCCTCATGGCTAGCATATGATGAGGAATTCCGTATGAGGATTCCTCTCCACCCCGAGATGAGATGGGATGAGCCGTGCCAGAGACTGTGGCTCTTGTACATGACACCCACACGCCCTGCCCTGGGGGATAGATACCATTGTGGACACGCGGTCCAGCGAGCGGCTCCAGCGCAGGTTACCCGCCAACCGGCGGGGCAGGGGGTTCCAGCCCGCCTGCTGTGCTGGACTTTCTCGTCAAATGGTTCCTGCAATCGAAAGAATTGCAGGTATAAGCATGAGTGTCCCACATGTTCTGGCCCCCACGCAGCCTCTGCTTGTCCCAGGCCTGGGGGAGGCACGATGCAGAGGGAGGGGTGGACAGTGGGCTGGCAAAGCTGCCGCGGATGGAGCTAGTCCTCCAAAAGGCCCCCTCCCCAATTAACGTGGACATGCTGGAGCGCTGGCTCGCATCGTACCCGAAGGGGGAGGACGGGGAGTATCTACTTCAAGGTTTTAAGCAGGGATTTCGTATCCCTTTTAGGGGTGATAGGTCCCCTCAGGATGCTCCCAACCTTTTATCCCTCAGAGGAAGGGAGGAGGTGGCTGCGGCCAGCATTAAAAAGGAGTTAGACGCAGCAGGGTCGCTGGACCCTTCCCCGCACCCCCGTTTCCCAATTTTAAGGTTTCACCACTGGGTTTGGTCCCCAAAAAGTCCCCAGGCGAGTTTCGCCTTATTCATCATTTGTCCTACCCAGCCGGCCGATCGGTCAACGATGCTATCCCTGATGACCTTTGTTCAGTCAGGTATACATCGTTTGACCAGGCGCTGCGCATGGTGCGCGCGTGTGGCCCGGGTGCCCTGCTGGCCAAGTGTGACATTAAGTCGGCTTTTCGCCTTTTGCCGGTGCACCCGGGCGACTTTGAATTGCTGGGTTTTAAATTTAAGGGGGAATATTATTTCGATAAGGCCATGCCTTTTGGCTGCTCCATATCATGCTCGGCTTTCGAGCGTTTTAGTACCTTCCTAGAGTGGGCCTTCGTCCGCAGGTCAGGGTCCCGGTCTGTAGCCCATTACCTGGATGACTTTTTATTCGGGGGTGAACGGGGCTGGGACACGTGTGCACGTCTCCTTGACACATTTCAGACGCTAATGCAGGAACTTGGTGTCCCTTTAGCGCCCGAAAAGACCGAGGGCCCATCGACCAAGCTAGTATTCCTGGGGGTTGAGATTGACACAGTAGTGCAGGCTTCTAGGTTGCCGGGTGATAAGGTGTCCAGGATAGTGGCCCTTATCTCGGAATTGCTGGCCAAGCGTAAGGCATCCCTGAGGGAACTGCAGGTGCTCCATGGGCACCTTAATTTTGCCTGCAGGGTGGTCGCTCCGGGCAGGGCTTTTGCCCGGCGCTTATGTGACGCCATGGCAGGGTTATCCAGGCCCCACCACAGAGTCAGGCTTACCCGGGGTATCAGGGCAGACATGTTCGTCTGGTTGCAATTCCTGAGGGAGTTTAATGGGGTCTCATTTTGGAGGTCTGACCTCCTAGCATCCCCCAATTTCCAGATCCAGTCTGATGCCTCAGGATCCCTGGGTTATGGGATGTACTTCAATGGGAAGTGGGCCTATGGTGGGTGGCCACCGGCATGGGCAGGCACAGGTCGCCTGCGGGATCTCACATACCTGGAATTTTTTCCCATCCTGGGGGCTTTGATGCTATGGGGCGAACAGTGGGCAAATTCGGTGGTGCATTTCTGGTGTGACAATGCTGCCGTTGTACACATTGTCAATGCACAGACTTCCAAATCGCCCAGGGTTATGGATCTAGTGCGCCATTTTGTGCTGCGCTGCCTGCGCCTCAACGTCTTGTTCAGGGCCAGGCATGTCCCGGGGGTTAATAATGATATTGCTGACGCTTTGTCCCGCCTGCAGATCTCCCGGTTCCGCGCCTTGGCCCCGGATGCGGAGGAATTTCCCTCACCACTCCCGGACGAGATGTGGACTATTGGCAAGGAGAGGTGAACCGGGCGATTGGCCTGTCACTAGCGCCACGCACGCGTAAGGCGTATCAACAAGCATTCAATTCATATAGGGCATTTGCTGCTCAATTTCACTTGCCAGAGACCTGGCCGATTCCGGTGGACCATGTTCTGCGGTTCATGGTTCACCTGCATGCACAGGGCCTCGCACCTCGCACCATAGCATCCAAGCTTTCGGCGTTGGCTTTTATGGCCAAAGTAGGGGGTCATGTGGATACCACCTCTGACTTCCGTGTGAGACATGTTTTGGAGGGGTGGGTGCGCGAGCGCGGGCGTTGCCCGGACGACCGGCACCCTATTTCCCCAGGGGTTCTTACCCAGTTGGCCCGGGGCTGGCCAGGCCTCTGTTTTGATCATTATGAGGCAGCCCTTTTTCATGCAGCCACAACGGTGGCATTTTTTGGAGCGCTCCGCGTCAGCGAACTCGTGATGCTGTCTAAGGCGGATGCAAGTGGTAGGGCACTGGAACTCGAAGATGTCTATGTTGCCAAAGACTGGGCCCAGTTGAGGATACGCTCCTCTAAAACAGATCAGCATGGCGTAGGCAGTGGAGTAAGACTGCTACGGTGTTCTTTGGCAGACATCTGTCCGGTTGGTGCCCTACAGGAATTCCTGGCACTGCGTGGCATGCACCACGGCCTGTTTTTCTGTCACCAAGATGGGTCTCCCCTTACTAAATTTCAGGGCCCAGTTGAGGATACGCTCCTCTAAAACAGATCAGCATGGCGTAGGCAGTGGAGTAAGACTGCTACGGTGTTCTTTGGCAGACATCTGTCCGGTTGGTGCCCTACAGGAATTCCTGGCACTGCGTGGCATGCACCACGGCCTATTTTTCTGTCACCAAGATGGGTCTCCCCTTACTAAATTTCAGGAAGGTGACAGCCAGAGCCCTCACCAGGGTGGGCCTACCAGGTGCCCGTTATGGCACACATTCATTCCGTATTGGTGCAGCCTCTACAGCAGCTGCTTTTGGGTACTCTGGGGATGACATACGCAGCATGGGGAGGTGGGGCTCGCAATGTTTTCAGTTTTATGTGCGCCCACTCCCGCCATGAGTACCAATCCAGTCACCTTACCGCCTTTTTTCTCAATTTTCTTACAGACCCTGGGTGTCGTATTACACCGGTGACAGTATGGCTGGTGGGCCACAGCTATGTGCACAGGGCAGCGCGTTACGCTGCGGCGACAGAGTGGGGACCCCGACTGGGACTGGGTGACCACGCCAGTCTCGCATGGCATGGTAAGCCTGGGATGTTATGGCGGGAGCTGCGGCCTTTCCTTTTTTCTGGCCTGGGTGCTGACCCGCCTGACATTCTAATCATCCACCTGGGGGGCAATGATTTGGGCCAGGTCACCGGCTTATCGCTCAAACATGCGATTTGCGAGGAACTCGCCTACTTGCATTATGTCTGGCCTGCCACAACCCTGGTTTGGTCGGACATTGTTCCGCGCCATTCTTACAGAGGAGGCGTTAACCTCCTGGCTCTTGACCGCGCTAGGCGCGCGGTCAATAAGGCAGTGGCGCGGTTTCTTGCCACCAGGGCTTGGGGACGGGTTAGTCATCACCCCGATATTAGCCTACAAAATTATGACCTGTATGCAGGGGATGGGGTCCACCTGTCGCGAGGAGGTATGGACCTCCTGTTGGGTGACTGGCGAGCAGGCCTGTTGACCGAGCTGACGGTCTGGGGGGGGGGGGCGTCAGGTCTTCTTTGAAGCCCCTCCGTGTGGCGGGTAGCACTGGTAAGGTAAACAGTATGACCCACAAGTATCCGGCAGGTTCGCAATTGACTGGACAACACTAGACAGGAATAAATTAGTTAAACGTTGTCCGGTCAATGACGAACCAGGCGATGGGGTGATGACGATTGCTAACCAGCATGCATCACCCCTGTGATTTCACGGATACGCGTCAGAGGGTGGGGTCATGAGTTAGTTATTGACTACGGTCAACAATTTGTTTGTTGTCAACAAACAAATTGATACAAATTGATACATTGTAACCAATTGCCGTTGGCAATTTTGGGGTGGTACCTTACCAGTGTTACTTCGGCCTGCTTGCCTTAGGAATTATGATTGGTCGTTTTACCAATACAAATTTATAATTCGGACTAGGGCATTGAATCAATAAATGTGGCCCTATGCTGTTATCCACTTTCAATGTTGTCTGTGTCCGTTATTGGGGGGGTGCGCCTGCAATGCAAGCGCGGCGCCAAAATGGCCGCCGCGCCCTTTGCGGGGCCCCCCCCACAGGACAGAGAATCCGGGTAGTTAGGGGCGTGGCCAGCTCCCTTATAAAAAGGCTGGCCACGAGGCAGCCGAGCTGCCATTTTACTTCAGCGACGGAGCGGAGAAGTTTTTTCCCCTCCACCCCCTCCCTAGTTAACAGTGTGATATTTTGGTCGCTTCGGGGCCGGGTGGGAATTTTTGGTTGGGACCCATATTGGCTCCGGGTCCTGGCTTTTTTGCCCATCCCACACTGTTGCTATGGTTTGATACAGGGGTCTTTCTGTGTTCCTACTGCTGACTTTGGTCACATTGGCGGGTAGCACTGGTAAGGTAAACAGTATGACCCACAAGTATCCGGCAGGTTCGCAATTGACTGGACAACACTAGACAGGAATAAATTAGTTAAACGTTGTCCGGTCAACGACGAACCAGGCGATGGGGTGATGACGATTGCTAACCAGCATGCATCACCCCTGTGATTTCACGGATACGCGTCAGAGGGTGGGGTCATGAGTTAGTTATTGACTACGGTCAACAATTTGTTTGTTGTCAACAAACAAATTGATACAAATTGATACATTGTAACCAATTGCCGTTGGCAATTTTGGGGTGGTACCTTACCAGTGTTACTTCGGCCTGCTTGCCTTAGGAATTATGATTGGTCGTTTTACCAATACAAATTTATAATTCGGACTAGGGCATTGAATCAATAAATGTGGCCCTATGCTGTTATCCACTTTCAATGTTGTCTGTGTCCGTTATTGGGGGGGTGCGCCTGCAAAGGGTTATTGTGTCCTGCCTTATCCCTTCTTTATTTATTCAGGAACTTTCTGCTCATTAGACATCCCAGGTCCTGGTTTATTTAATTGCCAAGGACATGAATGAGTTTAGAGTCATCTTACCTTTCCTTTCTTCTTCTATCAATTGAGGAACATTGGGGGACATTCCTTCCCAGTCACCAAGGCCCCTTAAATGCATTAATTACTAAATAAGTACATTCTACTTCTTTAATACATGTTCATATGATTTTAACCATTTCAGAGCTTGGAGGGGAGAAATGAGTGTTATTACTAACTACTCGTATTTACAATTATGTTCTGCTAAGCCCATAATTCCCGGTCTGCACTAAAGAGAGAGAAATTTCTTTTGGTCCATGACATTGTAGGGCATGAAGCATTCAGACTAGGATGCTCTTTTGTCATCTGCAGTGGTGGAATTCTTTGTGGAGGAGTGAAAGGAAGAAGTAATATTACTATTTATGATGAGCAGAACTCACTGAAACACTAGTAATTTTTGTCCTCCCCCTGGAGTCATTCAGCAAATTTGTGTTGCTACCATTTCCTCTCCACAAGAAGATGACAGCATTTTAGAAACCACACAGTTCTGATGGGACTGATATTTCAGAACTGCTAATTCTTGTCCTGTTTATGGCATAATATGTAATGTAGAAATTTGCTACATAATGAACATGCCAGTACTGTATATTCTTTGAACAAATGATAGTGGGTCAACACTTGGCTGAGACATTTCCCCCCCCCCCCCCCCCGAGAAAAGCTAATAAGTACTGTATCATAGGTTTCATCTGTGGAACAAGAAAGAGAAAATCCTTTATTTCTCCCAATCCATAGTGCATTCTAAAACCAGCACTGGGACTGGTTTTGAGGTGGGATGGAGAACTGCAGGGGGAAGGAAAGAGAAACTTTTTGTCATGTTAGTGCCTCAGTGGATTAAGGTCTATGCTGGGCGCCTCTGTTCTTGAATTGTAAGCCCTAACAGCATAGGAAACTTCCTCAAATAACATAGAAAGAACACTTGCATGCTTCTCCTTTTGAATTTTCCAGTCTTAACTCTTCTGGATCATTTTTATACACATTCCCCTGATTTTTCAGGAACCTATTTGTCAAAATAGGTAGCTATATGTCTTTGTTTCTCAATTTTTAGACAAAAGATTGTTGAACATAGTTAGCTTCAGCTAGAAAGTGGGTAGAAATTAGGGTCAAATGTAATGTTTTTAAAGGGCTAACTGTGGTTGATTTATCAGGACTATAATTTCATTTGATACTTTAATCCAGATTATTCTGCATTAGACTTTTCATTGTTACACTGTATTGTGTTGGGAATTCATTGATTTTTACCCCTCTGATTTCTTGTATATTGTACCTTCAGTTTATGGATCTTATTTCCTGTTTACTTGCTGTGATTTAAAGACATCATCACATTAATTGTACCTTTGAATAGTGTCAGATTATCTCTATTTACACCTTTTATCCTATGGTGCAAATAAAGGACTTCATTTTCAGAGAACAGCAAAGTTTGAAGCCATACAGGAGTTTAAGAAGGACTTCTTCTTGCCATAAAATGGCCTATTAGTGTCAAGTCATCTTGCATGTCTTCATGCTGAGACACACTCAGGTAACTTGCACTTGAAAGTGATGATGAGTTTTATCTGGATGCTTTCTCATCAAATGGTTTCTCAATCATTAATGCAAGTCCACTTGCTAACTCTATCTTTGTCTCCTGCCTCTTTCTTCCTAGTGGGTGTACAATGCTGGGTAAAGGCCTAAACAATTAAAATTGCCACTGGTATTAAAACTAAATTCAACACATACAATGAAGGGATGGCTCAGCCTTAGCCCCCCAAAGCCCCCTTAGCTCACCCCAAGAATTGCCCTTAGCCTAAGCCCCCATTAGCCTCTGACAGGAGAAGGCCAGGTCGCGCGGGGCGTGCAACCTGGGAGTCATGTCCAAAGGCATGACCACAAAAATTCCTGGATCAGGCTGATAAGCAAGCCCCTTCCGCAGTTCTGCTTCCCTAGTGATGAACTCCCTATCTTTCCCACCAGACCATCTTCGCCACCCCATCCCACAACCTCTAGCTTAACCTTGCTTCCTGGTAGCCCTATGACATGCAGGTCTGCTTATCTCTGACCAAACTGCCCATTGTTCCCTCCTTCCTTTAGCCTGTAAACGGATGCATCACGCGATCCAAGGTTTCTAGGCAGCCAGTAAAGGAGGCCACTTAGCATTCCTAGGTGTCGTCTCACTTGCACCCTGATCCGTGTGTGTGCATGTTATTTCATCCCTGCGAGCGGCCCTGATCCCTACAGCACAACTTGAATTTCACTCTATTGCTTCCTTTCTAGAACCAGTGCACAGTAGTTCGAGATGAATCTAGATACTGTATAGTGTCTATACAGATAAGGGCATTTCTGAAAGCACTGTTCCTGTGTTCTGATGTGAGGCTCCAAGAACGAAGGAAGCTGCTTATAATAAATCAGATCATTTGCCCATCTGTGTTCTGTGTGCTTCCTATCCTTTTCTCCATTACATAATCACATCTCTTTCTCCCATATATATTGTTCTTCTTGGTCTCAAAAACGGGTTCTGCAAAGTGCCAAAACATTACAAAATAAAAATACAACAACTGAATTTATCTTGAATTGGGTATTGTTTATTGCTTTGAAATTTGTATATTGCATTATGATGTTTATTATTGTATTATACTGAGTTTGTTTTCTAACATTATGTTTATTATTGACTATTGATTATTGTACTGAATTTACTTTTCATGCTTCTTTATTATTGTATTGTATTCTGACTTATTATTTGTATCATATTTTATATTGTTTGGCATTATTGTTGTAAACCGCTTTGAGTTCCCTTTATGGGAAGGAAAGCAGTATAGAAGTCTAAACAACAACAACAACAACAACAACAACAATAATAATCTTCATTTTTTAAAAAATTGCCATGAAAATAATTTCCCCCAGTATTTCCAATGTTAAGGGTTTTATTAGTAATATCTTTTCTGGAACTCTCTATATAATTTCTTGTATCATGGCTTTTTCCAAGTGTTTATTTGTTTTAAACAACTGGAAAGGTGTTGCAATGTGTTATTTATTGCTTTAGATGTGAGTGCATTAGACTGGGTTTGCTATAGAAGAATAACATGTGATTAAGAAAAAGTGCATCTGTCTGTTGCTATGGAGATCCTTACAATTAATTGTCTTTTCTGCCAACTTTCCAAATGCTAAGCTACTCCAATCTTCTATTTCCCCCCATGAAAAGAATTAATGATTCTTCATTGATGTCACTGCTTAGGGGAGAGAGAGATTCTTAAACTTATTTAGTGTTGACTGTAAACTACTAAAGAGAAGACACTTCATAGACTGCATCATGTCAACTGGTCTCCATGGTAACTGCAGTCATCACCCATGAGCAAATGAATGTTAGCATTTTTAGATTTATTTTATATATTTTTGTCTCCCCTCTTTCTGAATGATTCATGTCTTGAAGCTAGAAATGAAAAGAACTATCACCAATTGGCCCGCCATTCTCACCCCTGAAAATTGGCCACCAAGGGACAATTCTGAATGGGCACAATCACTAGTTCGGTGCTTCCTGATCAAGCATATTCTTTCTCTTTCATTTGCTTCCCATCATAGTTCTAATGAATTCCCATATGAGCCATGAAAATGCAAATATCATCTTCCTATTATGCAAAATAACACACACACACCCTTAGAAAATTCCATAAATCTAGTATACTTGTAACTCATTCCTGTACAGGAGAACTCCACTAAGTCATAGTCAAGTAAATATTCAGGTCCCATAACCTAGACAGCAGCAAGGAAGATAGTTTCCCCAAAGTACAGAATAAAGGGATGGAGTAGTATCCACTAGGCATATCCTCAGGCACACTGTTATGTGCTGGCCACCCATGCCAGTTGTTTGAGATTTAGTGCTAGGAATAGACAGATCTGTGTCAGTACTGCATGCTTTCATTCACATAAATTATCTTTGTCTACATTAATCTTATTGCATTTCATTTTATTGTGAGGATAAATTCAGTTTGCACTAGAAGACACAAGGAACAAAATACTCAAGAGGTTTAACAGAAGGACTTTTCCTCAACAGCACTAACTTTGGTCAGCTCAAACATGCTTTCCAAAGTCAGGAAGTATGTCAATAAGGCATTGAGTACAAGGTACTAGAAAAGGGGTTCCCAACCTAAGGCATGTGGGCCAGATCTGGCCTGTGGCACCATTTCATGTGCCCCCCACCCCTCCAAGGGCATTCAAGAAACAAAATGACCACCCCTTTGAAGCTGTTGGGACAAAATGGCCACTCCCATCATGCAGGCAGGGCAAAATGGCCATCCGGTCCTCAAAGCTGACTTACCTGGCCGCTGGATGGAAAAGGTTGGGAACCCCTGTACCAGCTTGGGAAGGAAATTTGGGAACCCCTATACCAGCTTGTGAGGGAAATTTGTGTTTGCAGCCCTTTGATGCAGCAATTCAGGTAGGTTTTATCAATCTTTCTCCACTTTAATCTGTGTTTTATTTCTTTATTCCACTTTATATCTGCTGGAGCTCTGTTCTGATCATCTCAGCCATTCGCCAACTTGTTCCTGGCCACAATACTCTAGTTTCTCTTCAGATCATATACATCTTTCGCCTTTTACAATAGCTGCTTCTGAGTAATGAGGAAGGAGAAGGACCTCCTCTCATCATTTCACATGCACATTCTGATGTTCAAAATCAAGTAAATAAAGTGCTGAAAGAGGGAAAGGTTATCTCTAGTACAGGAGAAGGCAACCTATGGTCTGCAAGCCAGATCCAGCATGTGGAGCCAAATAACCCAACCCCCACCCTCACTCCAGCAGCCTCAGCCGCCACTGGAGTCAGCTGCAGACTCATTATGACTCTCATAAATTATGTGGGGACCACCAGCCTCAACTGTCTGAGGGAGCATGACCCACCCCTTGACTTGAAAAGGTTTCAACCTCTGCTCTATTATGTATGTTGTTTGTTTTCTATTTGTGGAAAATGACAATCTGAAGAGGAGGGGCTCTTATATATGTAAAAGGTCAGCCTATGAACAAGAATAGTGATTTCAAGGGTTCTCTATTATTTATTTATTAGATTTGTATCACCACCGCATTCATTGGGCCGTCTCTGGGTGGCTTACAACACATATTACAAACCCAACATAAAAACAGCCCCATAGAAATGATCATAAAAAGTCTCAGGTTAAAATCACTAAAACCTTAAAAAGTTATAGGGGGACAACTACAATACAGGTGGCATTGCTAATACTCTTCTTCCTCTCATTGTTTCAGATGAACTCCCTAGAGCTTGAGGAAGCAGGGACTTATTAAGTGGCTAAGACGCTGATTGGAAGGCGGGAGGTCAGCAGTTCTATTCCTGAGTACTGCAGGACTGAATGAGCTCCCATCTTTGTCCCAGCTCCTGCCAACCTAGTAGTTTGAAAGCAAGAAATTGCAAGTAGATAAATAGGGACCACTTCAGTGGGAAGGTAAACAGTCTAGTCATGCCTGCCACATGACCACAGAAACGTCTGCAGAAGCAGACAGCGCTGGCTCTTTGGCTTTGAAACAGAGATGAGCACTGAATCCTAGAGTCGGGTACAACTAGCTTTTGAGCAAGGGAAACCTTTACCTTTACTTTTAACCATATAGGGCCAGCCCATAGTCCTGACAATTCCCACTGAGAAGCAAGGCTCCTTTGTCTGAGGAAGCAGCAAATATCAGATGGATTAGGCAGAGCAGCAGTGTCATAATGATGGAGAAGTACCACAAGAGTGGATAAATTGGCAACAACCTTGAGTAGGATTTGCCCTTCTAGCCAGAATCCTCTTGGTATTCTCACATTAAGTAGATCCATTGAATTAACTGGGTTTTTATCAGTTTTACCTCATCATTCAATGGGTCTACTCTGGTTGGGATGAACAGCAGGATTTGGGCCTTAAGGTTTATAGTTCTTGGTAGAAAGGAAGGGTATAAATTAAATTTTAAAATTCTTAAAGTTAAATTGGGGATTACTAGATCATTTTACATTATTCTTTGATGGGAGACTTGTATTTACTGATTTATTGTGTTTACTTTTAAAAAAAATTTTTTAAAAAAAGGCAAAACATTTCAGAATTATAATTTCTTTTATTTTGAAATATAAAATCCATATATTGACTATTGACTGCAAATAGTCAAAATGTGATTTTCTTTACAAGGTGAGTTCAGCAAGATAAAAGTCAGCTTTTCATCCCATTTCTTAAAAGTGATCTGTCTGCAGGCTCTATCTCCCCCCTCCCCCCAAAAAAATAAAAATAAAAATAAAAAAATCATATGGATGCATGTTTATCGTAACTGCTGACTTCCCAGCAGTGTTCCCTAATGTAATAAAATCCCAAAAATCTGCAGAGATTATTTATTCTTGGAGTCCCTGAATTCCTTTCTGAACAGCCACAGCCACTCATAACTCATTTTCCAGATGATTCCAGTAGAACAACCTGTATTTTGACCTGATATCACCAAGTTTGTGATAACAAATTACACAGAAGCAAGATATCAGGCATAGCAAAAAATGCCAGCTGCCTTTATAGATTTAAGTTCAGCATATGGTACAGTGTGGAAACAAGGATTGTTATATAAATTAATACAAGCAATCCTATGTTAAAAACATATTTGAATTATTGACAATATGTTCGCTGGAAGAACATTTTATGTGAGAGACATATTAGTGCTCCTAAAATACTAAACAGCCTGCTCTAAGGCTCAGTACCACCCCTCCTTTTTAATCTATATATAGCTGACATATCCTACACAAAGTCTAGGAAGTTTGTCTATGGTATAGCCACCGAGCATAAATATTTTGAGACAACTGAATATGTTATTACTACGGACTTAGACATACTGGATAAATAGTTGTGTAAATGATGGTTACAGCCTGATCCAACTAATAAAAAAACAACACATGTTCATCTTTGTAATAGATCAATGGACAGAAAGTTTGATGTTTAAGGGAAATTGACTCAATCACAACATGCATCCCATTTAGACAGGACACTTTACCTATAAAAGACATTGGATGAAACTGCCACCAAACTGAGAAGGAGAAATAACATCTTTTATAAACTACGTGACACTCTTTGGGACTTGGCAATGGATATGTTATGAGTGTCTGCACTCAGCTTGGTATGGCCAACAGCAGAATTTTGTGCCCAGTGTGGCTTAACAGTTTGCACAAATGCAGGATTGATGTACAACTATGTATACCAACCCAGGTTGTAATACAAAAAAAAGTCCTTCCTTAAGAATACCAGAAATTATTGATAATCCCCAATTTCCATTATTAAACTACATAGCTTGCCTGGATTGAAACAGTCTGAGATCTAGATATCCTGCATTCTCAACTGCTCAAGCACCTGTAGATTAATATGTGGAAACAGCATTGGCTAGAAAATTGTCCCCACCATTGTGTCCAAGTTTTCCCTCCATCTCAGAGGAATCATCTGGATGTGACCAGCCCAATGCAATATGGACAACATTGAACAGAATCCAGACAGGCCATGGTAGATGTGCAGATGTTTGTTATAAATGGTGTGAAATAACATCGGAGAATTGTGACAGTGGAGCTGAAAAACAAACTTTCCAACACATAGTGACTGAGTGTCGAACCAGAGCCTATAATAAAAGCTCTGATTTCCTGGCTGTACAAAAATTATTTTGCTGATTTCCTGACTGTGCCAAAATAAGCAAAATATTATATTCACTATCAAGATATACAGTATATGTATAATTTTATACATCACATTTTATTTAATTTTTAATTTTTATTGAATGTGCTATACAATAAATAATAAATATGTTCCAGAATTTAGCCTGCATAGCTATCCAAGGTTCTGAATTCTATATGGTTTCATGCTTTCATAGTTCTTGCAAGTTTTGGGCTAAATTCTAGAGTGGATTCAACACCCTCTAAATTCAGAGTCACCACTCTGTACTGCTCCAGTGACTAGGAAGTAGTTTTCATCCTTTCATTTTCATTTATATACCCCCATCTGGGTATTTTCCCCACTCTGGGTGGTTTACAACATTAAAAACAAATATAATCAAGCTCACCCTCCAATGGCAACAAATGGAAGAAAATTAATCTAAATTATATTCAAGAATACTACTAAAAAGCCTACCAGGCATTTGTGACGATGTTTGAAAGGTCTCTTTAAAGAACAAGGTCTTTAACTGACTTTTAAATACAGCCAGGAATGGGTCCAGATCAATTTCCTGTCTGGCCTAAACATGGAAGAAGAAGGGCCTTTTCCTGAGAGACGAAAGGCTTCTTTCTATCTACCTTCTGAATGGAAGACTTCTATAAGTAAATTCACCTGGATACACTTTGTATAACTTTGGGCTGTGTGTGTGAGGCAGCCAGTCATGCAGAGATGATGGTAGAATGAGGCTTTGGTGCATATGTACTTCCCCTACATAATTCAACTCTATGCGTGTTCCGACAAACACATGATATGAACAGAAGTAGAGTATTAACAACATACTTTATTTTGCAGGTATTCTGCAGAAAGAAAGCTGTAGTAATATTCCAAATGTTCAGAATGCTGAGAAAACAACAGATTTGGGACCTGAGGGCTATGTGTTACTAATATTATATCTAAATCATTGACAACTGAATTTATATGTTTGGACTTTAATCTCTCTACACTGAATTTTACTATATAAAAGACAGTCTTTTTGCACTCTGCTGTACTGTAGCCACAAGGAACGTTTTGAAGAAAAGTCTCTTGATAGCGTAATTATAATTTTAATATGATAAGCGATCTAGGGATGATTACAGTTTTACATTGAGGTAAATGGCCACAGAAGTGATATCAAGAAACATGATGCAATTTTTTTTACCTTCTTCTTTCCCCAAGGATGTTTTATAAATTGAACAACCCATTAATAGGGAGGAGAAATAACAAAGGATGACTGGTTTTACAGCTATGATGTTTCTATGGACTCCTCCAGGACTTTTTAACAGAAGGAGATTGATTGTGATTTGCTGGTGTAATTAGGAGAGGCAGAGATATCTTTTTTAAAGGATGAAGGAGATCTTTAACTAGGAAGGAAATTGAGACAGAAAGCTAGACGGGCGTGCTCTATTTTTCATTTATAAGATTCATGTTCCTAATTAATGCCAATTAGACTTGAATTCAGCACTTCACAACAATTCATTTTCTTCACCCAAGAAAGTGTGCTCTATAAGTATGCACATTAAGACATGCTTGCTGTCTTCAATACATGAAACTGCAGCGATTCTTAAATAGATAAACAGTAGGTGTGAGATGGGAATTCACCAGCTTATGTGCTACTTTTGAAATTTGATTCAAGGTGGAAGATTAGTAACCACACGAGCAATGTGAAGAGTTCAATGGTCTAGCCAAACAACGAACTAGTTTGAAGTTAAAAGGAAAATTTATTCTCCACCTGACCTTACTCATGGTTAACATCCATCTCTGTTGCTTAACAAGAATTCACACGAAGGAGGTAAGAACTCCGAGCTCAAGGACAACACCTCTCTTATAACAGTGAGAGGGAGGAGTTACAATAACATTGCATCATGGTAAGTGTAGTATAATACAGTTCGGTATTCTATTTTAACAAGCAATCAAACTTCTTAATCTATAAACCTGTTAAAAGTTACTAGATCAAAGCTGCATGCCAGTCAAGAAGCAAGGAGGCTCTTTTTCCACCGCTGTCTTAATTTCACAGGGATGGAAGTCTTTGTTTGTGTTATTCTTGTGCAAGCAAGAAAGTGTAAATATTTTTATCTCCTCATTAACCAACTCCGGTTGTGTCATCACGTTCTGGAAGGCTGGCTTCTTTGGGCCCCATGCTCACTTTGATTTTCCTCAGTTTTTGAGCTGGGCTGTATGGCCCCTGGAACGTACACATCAATGTTCACACAAACTCTGTCTCACATTAATAAAACCATTTATTGTGTCTCATTCTTATGTGGAAAGCAACACTCTGTCAGATCTGCTTTGATTCAATTCCTGCATTGAGCAAGGGGTTTGACTGGATGGCCTCAAAAGTCCCTTCCTTCCTACTCAGTGATTCTAAGATTATTATAGCAAAAATTCTTATGGGTGCTGGGTAATCTTGGAGTGTCTGAATGGCCTGCCATGGCCAAGAAACTAGACATGGTAGGTTTTTTCCATATCTCTGATTCTAACTTGGCAGAAGCTACATTGAACAATTGTTCAGTTTTCACTTCGTTGGAAATGACTTTTTGAGATGAGCTATTTTCATAACAATTATAGCTACAATCTTTCATCAATGTATTATTGAGGAACAGATCCCAAAAGGTATTTTGGTTTAGTCTGTTAAATATATTTGGTATTACCCAGGTGATATGGGGTGGCCAACCTTGGTGCTTCAGCTGTTCTTAGTCTTCAAATCACAGCTGATCAGCAGGTTTGCTGATTTGGGCTTCTGGTAATTGAAGTCCAAGAACAACTGAGCAACAAGGTTGGCCATTCCTGCTGTTGACTAATAGTTTTTGGTTGTAAAGGTAAATGTAAAGGTTTCCCTTGCTAAAAAGCCAGCTGTATCTGACTCTAGGGTTCAGAGCTGATCTCTGTTTCAAAGCCAAAAAGCCAGTGCTGTCTGCTTCTGCAGACATTTCCATGGTCATGTGGCAGGCATGACCGGAGCACACAGAACACTGTTACTTTCCCACTGAAGTGGTCCCTATTTATCTACTTGAAATTTCTTACTTTCGAACTGCTAGGTTGGCAGGAGCTAGGACAAAGACGGGAGCTCATTCCGTCCTGCAGTACTTGGGAATCGAACTGCTGACCTTCCGCCTCCCAGTTAGCGTCTTAGCCACTTGAGCCACTGCAGTCCCTTAGTCTTTGGTTATACTAGTTCCCAAATAAAAATGATGAATACGTATGAAAGAAAATTTGCAGCCAAAAGGGAGAATGTAGGTCCTTTCTCTAAACATTTCTAATAGTTCTGACACTTGAAAACAATAGTAACATTTTCCCCCTCTACAACAGAATGGTTAGACCAGTCACAGAGCCTGGGTATAATTATCAATAAAAATCAGAAACTCATTGCTTAAATTTTAATTATGAAAGGGATAGTATCCTGAGGGGACAGGTCTGAGTATGGTAATAAACATTTAAAGTCAAGATGATAAAATGTTATTGGTTGCATTTTTCTTTACCTGATGGTTAGAAAATGAATTATTCAAATGTGTCAGGATGATCTAAGACAGATGTGACCACTGACCTTAAGGCTATCATTGAAGGTCATATTCTTATAACCATGCAGATTTGATGACGGGAGACTTGATTCATAGTGGAAAAATATTGCCAAAATCCTGTGGCTAAAAGTTACACTGTGTAAACTGGATCTGTCACTGAAAAGATTTAATTGAAACTAATTGAAAACATCCTGTCCTCCCTTTCAGCTTCTGAGGTCCCCTAGGACACCTTTTTGCCCTGTGGAAACTTGTGGGAACCTCAGGGCTGCGGAATGGGGAAACCTATAGTCAAAAATAAATGCTGAATTGCCACGACTGGGATCAGGATTGCCAGAGGCAATCCAGCAATTATTTTTTATTATTAAATGTCCCCCTCCCATTCACAGGCTCCAAAGATTTCCTCAGGGCAAATGGAAACTCTAGAGAGCCTCAGAACTTAAAAGGAGAGTGATAGGAATCTTTGCAGGCGCACCCCCCAAAGAAAGACTCAGACACCGGTATATGGATAAAGGCATTGGGCCACTTTTATTGAATAATGTCCTAGTCCAAATTATAACTTTCAATTGGTATTCATCCAATTATAATTCTTAAGGCAAGCAGGCCGCAGTAACACTGGTAAGGTTCCTCCCAAAATTGCCAATGGCAATTGGCTACAATGTATCCATTTGTATCAATTTGTTTGTTGACACAAACAAATTGTTGACCGGAGTCAATAAACTATCTACTGACCCCACCCTCTGACGTGTATCCGTCAAATCACGGGGTGATGCATGCTGAAAAGCTCCTGCCATCACCCCTTGCCTGGTTCGTCGTTGACCGGTCAACGTTATTACACCTGTACCTGTCTAAGTGTTGGCCAGTCAATTGCGAACCTGCCGGATACCTATGAGTCATAAATATTTACCTTACCAGTGCTACCCGCCACACGGGGAGGCTTCAATGAAGACTCACCGCCCCCCCACAGACCGTCAGCTCAGTCAACAGGCCTGCTTGCAAATCTTCCAAAAAGAGGTTCATACCTCTAGCCGACAGGTGGACCCCATCCCCTGCATAAAGATCATAATTTTGTAAACTAATGACGGGGTGTCGGATGACCATCCCCAAACCCTTGTCCGCCAAGAACCGGGCAACCGCCCTATTCAACGAGCGGCGAGCACGGTCAAGGGCACGGAGATCAATACCTCCCCTGTAAGAATGACGCGGTATGATGTCCGACCATAGCAGCCTTGTGGACGGCCACACATAATGCAAATAAGCTAGGTCACTGCAAATCGTGAATTTTAAAGAAAGGCCAGTGACCTGGGCGAGGTCATTGCCCCCGAGGTGCAGTACAAGGACATCAGGTGGTTCAGCATCCCTGATGGAAAACAGGAATGGCAACAGTTCCCGCCATCTCATTCCGCGCTTACCGTACCAACGTATGCATGCGGATGCATGCAGTCCAAGCTGGGGTCCCCACTCTGTCACCGCAGCATACTGCGCTGCCCAGTGCACGTAACTGTGGCCCACCAGCCATACTGCCACCGGTGTGCCGGGACACACAGGGTCTGTAAAAGAAAAAAGAGAACAGTGACTTAACTGGTACTCATACCTGAAGAGGGCGAACATATAATGCAAAACGCATAGATCCCCATCTTCCCATACGGCGTATATCAGCCTCAGAGTACCCAAATGCAGCCGCAGTTGATGCAGCACCTATCCTAAATGAATGGGTGCCGTAACGAGCCCCGGGGGGGCCAACACTGGATAGCACCATACCGGTCACCTTAGTAATTTAGTAAGGGGAGACCCATCCTGGTGGCAGAAAAACGGGCCAGGGTGCGTGCCACGCACTGCCAAGAACTCCTGTAGGGCACCAACCGGACAGTCTAACTCCACTGCCTACGCCGTGCTGATCAACTTTTGAGGACCGTATCCTCAACTGAGCCCACTCATTAGAAACATAGACATCGTCGAGTTCCAGTGCCCTACGAGTCGCATCCGCCTTAGACAGTAGTACCAACTCACTGATGCGGAGCACTCCAAAGAAGGCCACCATGGTAGCCGCATGAAAAAGAGCCGTCTCATACTTATCAAAACACAGGTTATGCCAGCCTCGTGCAAGGTGGGTAAGCACCCCTGGAGAAATTGGGTGGCGAGTGTCCGGGCGGCGGCCACGTTCCCGTGTCCACCCCTCCAAAACATCTCGTATGCGGAAATCATTCACGCAGTCAGCAAAACCCCTCACCTTGGCCATAAATGCCAGTGCTGACAGCCTGGATGCTATAGTGCGGGGAGCTAGGCCCTGACTGTGTGAATAAACCATAAATTGTAAAACTTGTTCCACTGGAATGGGCCACACTTTGGGCAACTGACGTTGCACGCAAAAAGTTCTAAATTGAACGAAAGCATGGTGATACGCCTTACGCGTGCGGGGCGCCAAAGACATGCCGATCGCCCGGTTCACCTCTCCTTGACAAATGTCCAAATCTCGGCCGGGAGTGGCGAGGGGAATTTCTCTGCGTCCGGAGCCAAGGCACGGAACCGGGGGATCTGCAGGCGGGATAAAGCATCAGCAATATCATTATTAATACCTGGTATATGTCTGGCCTTAAAAAGCACATTAAGGCATAGGCTACGTAACACAAACTGGCGGACCAACGCCATCACCCTGGGTGATTTAGACGTCTGAGCGTTAACAATGTGCACTACCGCAGCATTGTCGCACCAAAAATGGACCACTGAGTCGGCCCACTCCTCGCCCCATAGCATCAAAGCTAACAGGATTGGAAAGAACTCACGGAATGTAAGATCGCGGAGGCGATCCGTGCCCCGCCATGCTGGAGACCATTGGCCATAAGCCCACCTCCACTCAAAGTAAATCCCATATCCCAGGGAGCCGGAGGCATCCGACTGTACTTGGAACCTAGGGGAAACTAAAAGGTCGGATCTCCAAAAGGAGACCCCATTGAATTCCCGCAGGAATTTGAGCCAAACCAAAAGGTCGGCCCTCATGCCCCTGGTCAGTTGGACCCTATGATGGCACCTTGACAAGCCAGACATGGCGTCACATAGGCGCCGCGCAAATGCTCTGCCAGGCGTGAACACCCTGCAGGCAAAATTAAGATGGCCATGTAGTACCTGAAGCTCACGAAGTGACACTTTACATTTGGCCAGCAAGGCCAAAATCATCACGGAGATCCGGGTGACCTTGTCAATGGGTAACTGGGATGCCTGTGTGACCGTGTCAATCTCAATACCCAGAAATGTGAGCGTAGTGGATGGGCCCTCGGTCTTTTCGGGTGCTAAAGAGACACCCAGTTCCCGCATTAGCATCTGAAATGTAGTGAGGAGACGCGTGCACGTGTCCGAGCCCCGTTCACCCCCGAACAAAAAGTCATCGAGGTAATGGGCTACAGACCGACACCCGGACCTGCGAACAAAGGCCCACTGAAGGAAAGTGCTAAAACGTTCGAATGCTGAACATGAAATAGAGCAGCCAAAAGGCATGGCCTTATCTACATAAAACTTCCCTTGGAATCTAAAACCCAATAGCTCAAAGTCCCCCAGGTGCACTGGCAACAATTGGAATGCCGATTTAATGTCACATTTTGCCAGGAGGGTACCAGGACCACAAGAGCGCACCATCCGTAGGGCTTGGTCAAAAGACGTATACCTGACCGAACAAAGGTCATCAGGAATAGCATCATTGACAGAGTAACCTGCCGGGTACGATAGATGGTGGATTAAACGAAATTCCCCCGGGGCCTTTTTGGGTACCAACCCAGAGGGGAGACCTTCAGGTTGGGGAAGGGTGGTACAGAAAAGGGGCCCGCTACCCTCTTGGCCTCTACCTCTTTGGCAATACTCAGGGCAGCCACCTCCTCCCTACCCTTCAGAGAAAGTAAATTGGGGGCATCTTGGGGTCCCCGCACTCCTTTGAATGGGATTCAGAAGCCCCACTGGAAGCCATCCAGGAGGTACCTCGCGTCCTCCCTCCTTGGATAAGTTGAGAGCCATCGCTCCAACATATACACATTAACAGGGGAGGGGGCCTTTTGACTGGCTAGCTCCATCAGCAGAAGCTCTGCCCGGTCCCTGTCCACCTCTACCTCTGTCCCGTGACCCACCAGCCCGCAGGCAAGTGGTGGCGGCGTGGGGGCCAGCGCAAGAGGGACACTCGTGTTTATATCGGTACTGCCGCTTATTGCACACGCCATTAGCCGAGAAGCTCCAACACAGCAAGCGTGCTGGAACCCCCTGCCCCGCCGGCTGGCGGGGACCCTGTGTTGGAGCAGCTCGCTGCATGGCATGGCCACAATGGTACCTATCCCCAGGCGCCGGACGCATGGGGGTCATGTACAAGAGCCACAATTTCTGACAGGGCTCATCCCATCTCATCTCCGGGTGCAAGGGCACCCTCATTCTAAATTCCTCATCGTAAGCCAACCACGATGGGCCAGGGAAATCCACCATCGCCCTGTAAATATTGTCCAAATAGTGGACCATAGGAATGACCAGATCAGGCCGGGCCCTAAGGTACACCGCCATATAAATAAGATATGCCGGCAACCAGTTGGCCCAGGTGCGTGGTGGCTTACGACGGCGGGACAGCTCTTTATCTCTGTCGTCTTGTCCCTCTCTCTCCTCCTTAGTGGGCTCACGGTTCAATAGGGAGAATATATCCACGTACTCCCCCCGCCAAATCTTTTCCCTCGTGACCTAGGACAAATGATCACCAAGGGGCAAGGAATAACCAGCCGTCGGCAAAGCCGTCACCGGCACATTAGGTACACGGGGCATACGCAGTGGGACCTGGACAGCCCCTGCGATGCCCGGCACTGCCCCGGGGGCGGAAACCCCCACCCTCAATGAGGTGCCATTATGAAACCAAGGGGCACTGGGATAGGCTGGCAACTGATGCCCACTCGCCTTGACTTGACGAGGCCAGGGCCACTGAACCCCACCACTGGAAGTGGGCTGTGATGTGGGTGCATTAATTTGAACCTGATACTCACTAGGTGCACCCCCGTGAGCCGCCCCCACTGGGGGTTCCGGCCCACGGCGGGCGTCGGAGCTCGTGACCGGAATCGAGCTCTGGGGCCACACCTGACTGCTCCCCGGCTGCAGCTCCGGACGAACAGGGAGCTGCGAGACACCGGCAGGTGCAGGCCGGAGCATCTCAAGCAGCTCAACCTGGCTGGCCGCCTGTTACAGTGTGGCAGCCGTCGAGGTAGCCGGTGGACACGAAGGGCCCCCAGCAGAGAGAGAAGGGCCCCCTCCCATAGGGTTGTGTGCAATCCCCAAGGATGCCTCCAGCACAGCTAAACGTGTTAGTAACGCATCCACTGCCACAGATCCCCCAGCATAAGGTGGGCCGGGTGGGCCAGAAGGCCCACTAGGTATTTGACAAGGAACACCAAAGTGAGAGCCTGGGCCAGAATAGGGCCATGCCCAAAACTCCGGCCCATGAGGGGCCGGAGGAGGAACGGGTTGCGCACCCGCACCAGGCCCTCCCCCACTGTCCTGACCCATGGCCGGCAACTGCGGGCCGAGGGCCGAAGCCCCTGAGGGGCCGGCCGGAGGCTGGCCAGCCGAGGCCAGCTGCCAAGCACCAGCCTGTATCACCCCACCAGTATCGGTGGGTAGAGCTGTGGTAGTGCCCTGCCGCGGGGGCGCAGCCCTGGTCCTCCGATCTGAAGGCTGCCCCCCGTCCTGCGCAGGGCCCGAAAAAGTCCTCCCCTTTGGCCGCGGTTTCATTGCTGGGGCCTTCCGTTTGGGAGGCATATCTTGAAGAAAGGCAGGATCCCTTTCCAGGGATCGAAAACCTAGCGCAAAAAGCACAGAGCAGCCAGCAAGCCAAAGGCTCTGTGCGAATCCTTCCTTCCCAGCCGGGAAGGACCAAGGGCTAAACAGCCGAAGAATCGAACAAACAGCGACGGAGAAAACTTCTCCTCTCCGTCGCTATTTCTAAAATGGCAGCTCGGCTGCCTCGTGGCCACCCCTTTTATAGAGGGGTGGCCACGCCCTCTAACTCACCCGGATGTCTGAGTACGGGTGGGGGGGCTGCAAAGAGCGCGGCGGCCATTTTGGCGCCGCGCTTTCATTCTTTCAGTTTAAATTAATGATTTCTTATGCCAGATTCAATTTGCTGTCCTGTAATTTTTACTAAATAGGATTTTGCCCATTGTGTATGAAATGGGACATTCATCCACTTCAGTCAAACTACAAATACAAACTAAAACAGTCTGATTTTGACTAATTTATATGAAGTTCAAATGGAAACAGAATGGGCAGATCCCATTCTGAAAGGAAACAGCAGGTTCAACAGTTATTTTCAGAGAGATTCCGATGCCTAAACTGAGTGGGAAGAACCAGACTGCAAGTTTCTAAACACGATCAAATCGGAAAGATACCAAGGAATATGATGGAGAAGGGAAGGAAGGGAGATGGGCTTGGCTGTTGAGAGCTCTACCATTTAGCCTTCATTAACCTTAATTGTTGTGGAAGCAGTGACAGACTTTACCTTCTTGGGATTTAAGATCACTGCAGTTAGTGACTGCAGCCATGAACTAAAAAGATGCTTACTCCTTGGGAGGCAAGCTATGAGAAACCTAGGCAGCATAATAAAAAGTAGAGACATCACCCTGCCATCAAAAGTCTGCATAGTTAAAGCAAAGGTCTTTCCAGTAGTAATAGTTGGCTGTGAGAGCTGGACCTTAAGGGAGGCTAAGTGCAGAAGAATAGACACCTTTGAACTGTGGTGCTGTAGGAGACTCTTGAAAGTTCCCTGGACTGCAAGGAGATCAAATCATTCAATCCTCAAGGAAATCAACCTTGACTGCTCTCTGGAAGGACAAATACTGAAGCTCAAGCTCAAGTACTTTGGCTACCAAATGAGAAGAGAAGACTCATTAGAGAAGGCCCATGCTGGGAAAGATTAAAGGCTAAAGGAGAAGGGGTGACAGAGGATGAGATGGCTAGATGACATCGTTGATGCAGTGAGCATAGATCTGGGCAGACTACAGAGGATGGCACATGACAGGGGAGCCTGGCCTGCTGTAGTCCATGAAGCCCCAAAGGGTTGGACTTGACTGTGTGACTGAACAACAAAGCCTTAGATATCCAACTTGGTCTTTTATGTAGTTCATTAAAATCTCTTGATTTCTGTCTTTTGTGTGTGTTTCTATGTATGGCTTGTTGTGTTCCTCAAACTCGGTGAAGAAGCATACTTATTTTATTCACAAAGCATTTATATAATAGCATTTTGCTATGAACATAAAGAACAACAGGAAGCACTATTACTTTCATTGCCCATTTCATTCCTATTTGTGCAACCAAAGAAATGTTTACTTTCCAATCCATTGTGTCTTATCAGTTCAACACAACATGCACTATTTACAGTTTCATTTCATTGATTACTATTAAATTGCCATTAAATTTTGTTCATTGGCTTCAGCTACTCATTCATAAAACATTTCTGTAAAAAGTTGCCTTCTCCGTGGATACCAAGGAAAGCAAGCCTGCTCTCACTGTGAGATTAGCTGTTTTTTAACCTGAATATCAGAGGCAGGAACTGTGGTGGCTTAGTGGTTAAGATGCTGAACTTTAACTGGGAGGTCAGGAGTTCAAGACCCCAGTGCTGCACAATGGACTGAGCTCCCATCTCTATCCTAGTTCCTGCCAATCTAGTAGTTTGAAAGCAAGAAATTGCTAGTAGATAAATAGGTACCACTTTGGTGAGAAGATAAACAGCCTGCCACATGACCACAGAAACATCTGCAGATGCAGACAGAGCTGGCTCTTTGGATATGAACGGAGATGAGCACCAAACCCTAGAGTCGGATAAGACTGGCTTTCAAGCAAGGGTGACCTTTACTTTTATCAGTGGCAAGCAAGAGACAATACCACCACCCTGACATAAATAGTTCCCGAGTACTGCAGGATGGAAATGAGCTCCCGTCTTTGTCCCAGCTCCTGCCAACCTAGCAGTTCAAAAGCAAGAAATTGCAAGTAGAAATTGCCTTTCCACTTTGGTGGGAAGGCAACAGCATTCCTTGTGTTCCGGTGTCTAGTCATGCCTGCCACATGACCACAGAAATATCTGCAAAAGCAGACAGCACTGGTTCTTTGGCTTTGAAACATAGATGAGCACTGCACCCTAGAGTTAGATACGACTGGCTTTCAAGTAAGGGAAACCTTTACCTTTACCTTTAGAAAAGGCAGAGCATTCTTCCTGGTGAGAGAAAATCTGGGAACTATTCTCTGCAATCTCAATGAGCAGGGATAAATTATGAAGGAAATACAACATTGGCCTCTTGCTCAACTATTTCTGGAAACGGCACTAAATGTTCTTCCTCTCAATAGAGGCAGAAGAATCTTAGAAGACAAGGACAAGACCAACAGGGCAGAAAGGGAGTGCTTAATTCCCTGGAAGCATTCTTAGTCTAAGAATGCTAGCTAGCAACAGTGGAGTAGCTGGAGTGAGAGACGTAGGGAACCATGAGGTTGAAGTTTCCAATGGCCGCCCAAGTGAACAGATAACTTGGAGAGATAAGAGCACTGGCTGACTAGATAATCTCTGCTATACTCCTCTGTGCAGTTCTTCATCTCTGAAACTTGGTACTGTTTCTAAGTGATCTACCATGATCATTGTAAAACAAGGTGGGGGAGTAGGAGCTAGATCATCCTGAAGTGGTATTTTGGTTAGACTCCTTTAGATGCCCTTTGAATAGCCCTGTCATGCCTCTTTGCTTGCATGCTTACCTCTGCCAAGCATTGCTTGCCTCCCTTGTGCCCACTCACTGCCCTCTAAGATACCTTTTTAGTGAAGTAACCTTAATTTTACACTTGGCCTTTTTCATCCTATACGTTCAACATTATATTAACTCTGAAACTTAGAGATGGCCTTTAGTGCTCTAACGTGGTGTCCCACAGCAAGCTGGCTTTGTTCACTAGGAAGTGTTTGCTCCCATTTAGCTGCTTGCCTGCCTACCTTTCTGACCTCTGCCAATCACTGCTACTTGCTTATTGTTCAATGTGTGTCTTTTAATTCAGTACTTACTGTTTGTCAACAGCCTAGCAGTTTTTCTTTAACTGGTTTGTCTTTATTGAAGTTCTTGAATAGGAAAGCTCAGGGATTTTCTAAGCATTCTGACAAGTTTCCTCCAATATGACGGAGACAGTAAGAGGACAAAAATAGCAGGAATGGGCAAAACTTGGCATACTTCTGAGTGTAAATACTTTTAAATATTGACTTTTTAAGTCTGAAAAGAAAAGGTGCTTAATAAGCAATTCCCTGAAACTCCCTGTCTGAAATTTGGCAGATCTACTCTCTCTTACTCTCTTTGACAGCTTTACTCTCTCTTAATATCTCCAAAGCTCATGTACCTCAGTGGGGGGAAAGCTAATACACTATAACCATTTTAGTTTGCTCATGCAAGTCAACAGAAAGGCTGGTGATCTGAATGTCCTAATCAATTCAAATTCAAGCTCTGAACCAAATTAGAGAGAACAAAGCTCTTCGGACCACATCAGGATCCAGTCCAAAGCAGCCAATCATCTAATGAAAAGGATCAGAAGCTCTCTTCTGTTTTTGAAGGTACAAAGTATCTTGTCCTTTTGATGGGAGAGGCAAATAATTTTGCAATCATTTCATCATTTAAATGTTTGATTCTTTCCTGTCTTTCCTGAAACTGACAGCAAGCATTTGAACCATGCTGCAGCATCTCCTGCTAAGAGCCTCTTGGTAGTAGTAACAAGTAATTAATAACATTGGCTAATTAGAACAAGAACTTGCAGTGAAAGTTTTTGCATTTTAAAGTAAGAGTTCTATGTGTTAATGCAGAGTAAATACATTATTTATTAGTTATGGTTTTTGACAAGATAAATGTCAAGTACGATGCTAAGATTGTGTTGTCTGTTTGCAAGATATTCTAATAAACCACACACATCTCTCCTTTGTATATTCTTCTGCTGCTGCGCTGTTAGCTTCTGTGATTTTGTTGCCTTCATCCAGAATGACCGTTCTTCTCAGATTATGAAGTACACTTGGCTCTTGAACTTTCTCTTTCTTTAAACTAGAGAGACAGAAACTGCAACAGATACGGAAAATGACTGTCAGACTTGTGTCAGGGCTTCAGAGATCTGTTTGTATTTTCCTGACTGTGGCTCACCTGCCTTAGCTACTGGTAGGCTTCCATGCCCATTTCTAGTTTTTGGTGTTTTATAAAGCCATTCATTGGTTAGAAGGGTAATGCAGTGGCTTAGTGGTGAAGATGCTGAACTTGATGATCAGAATGTCAATGGGTTAGCAGTTCGGGACATGAGTGCTGCACGATGGAGTGAGCTCATGTCTCTGTCCCAGCTTCTGCCAACCTAGCAGTTTGAAAGCTAGAAATTGCAAGTAGGCACCGCTTTGATGGGAAAGGTAACAGCAGTTCGTGTACGACTAACTTTTGAGCAACAGAGCAATTGCGAGCGCGGCTCCAAAATGGCCGCCGCGCCCTTTGCAGGCCCCCCCCCCATCGGACGAAGGCATCCGGGTAGTTAAGGGGCGTGGCCAGCACCCTTATATAAGGGGCGGCCATGAGGCAGCCGAGCTACCATTTTGCGAAGCGACGGAGCGGAGAAGTTTTTCCCTCTTACCTCCGTCGCTTTTACCCTCACCGGGGAGCCTCTTGGCTGCTGATTTTCTCCCTTTTCGGCTTCCCATCGGCTAGCTGCAATGCCCTCAAAGAAGAAGGCGACTCCGAACGCGGCTCGTTCTGCGCGGAGGCGCACTCCGGGTCGGAGGACCGCGGCTGCGCCTCCCCAGCAGCCTCCTATGCCCACCGGGACCGGTGGGATGGGGTTAATTCCCCCTTGGCCGGAGGCTGGGGGTCCGCGTATGGGCCCAGTAGGGGCTGTGGCCCTCGGCCCGCGAGCGGTGGCCACCGCTCCCCTTTGACCCCCCCCCTTGGTTTAGGTGGCTATGTCAGCGTGGAGGCCCTCTGGCCCGCGTTGCGGCCCTTGGGGCATCCCTGGCCCGGGTTAGTCACCCTGGGGCCCCTTTTGGGGTGCAGATCGATGCATCGTCTGCTGGGCAGCGGCAGGCAACGGGACGGGTCGAGCTGCCTGAGGCGTGTGGCCCGGCTTCGGCCACTGCCTTGCAGCTCCCCAAGCCACAGGCCGGTGCTGATCAAGCCCCGTCGACGAGCTCTATGGCGGTCGTGAGCTCCGACGCCCCCAGTGGGTCGGAACCCCCGGTGGGGGCGGCCCATGGGGGTGCAGCATGTGAGTATGCGGTCCAAACTAGTGCACCTACACACATGGCCACGTTTGGGGGGGCTTTTCAATGGCCTTGGCCTCGCACGGGTGGTGCGGCGGGTCAGTCGCTGACGCTCCACTCGGTGACTTCAACTATCACCCAGGGCCCTGTGGTGGGGGGTGCTTCTTACCCAGTCGGGAATCTTCTAGGGGTGACCGGGTTAGTCCAGGCTCCTTTACAGACACTCGCAGTTTCCACCGTACCTGTGTCGGCTTTGCCGACAGCAGGGTATTCCTTGCCACTGGGGGACCATTTGGCCCAGACCCCCAAAGAGAAGATCTGGCGGGGGGAGTATGTGGATACCTTCTCCTTCCTTAACAGAGAGCCCACCAAGGAGGAGAGGGAGGGGCAAGATGAGAAGGATAAGGAGCAGGCGCGTCGTCGCATGCCACCACGTACGTGGGCCAACTGGTTGCCGGCCTACCTCGTATACATGGCGGTCTGCCTCAGGGCTCGGCCGGATTTGGCGATTCCAATGGTCCAGTATTTGGACAACATTACCGGGCGATGGTTGACTTCCCGGGCCCGTCGTGGTTGGCTAATGACGAGGAATTCCGTATGCGGATTCCCCTGCACCCCGAGATGAGGTGGGATGAGCCCTGCCAGAGGCTGTGGCTTCTGTACATGACTCCCACGCGCCCTGCGCCCAGGGAATGATACCATTGTGGACGTGCGGTCCAGCGAGCGGCCCCAGCACAGGCACCCCGCCAGGTGGCGGGGCAGGGGGTTCCAGCCCGCCTGTTGTGCTGGACTTTCTCGTCCACTGGTTCCTGCAACAGGAAGGATTGCAAGTACAGGCATGAGTGTCCTCCTGTGCTGGCCCCCATGTGGCCTCCGCCTGTCCCAGGCCTGGAGGGATGCGGGGCAGAGGAAGGGGTGGACACGGGACTGGCAAGATTGCCGCAGAGGGAGCTGGTTCACCGAAAGGCCCCCTCCCCAATTAATGTGGACATGTTGGAGCGTTGGCTCGCATTGTACCCAAGGGAGGAGGATGCGGTTTACCTCCTTCAGGGTTTTAGATGGGGGTTCAGTATTCCTTTCGTGGGTGATCCCCCCAGGATGCCCTCAACCTTTTGTCCCTTAGGGGGAGGGAGGAGGCAGCTGCTGCCGGCATTACTAAGGAGGTCGATGCGGGCAGGGTCGCCGGCCCTTTCCCGACACCCCCGTTCCCTAATCTTAAGGTATTACCCTTGGGCTTAGTGCCCAAAAAGTCACTGGGCGGGTTTCGCCTGATTCATCACTTGTCCCACCCAGCCGGCCGATCGGTCGGTGATGCTATCCCTGATGACCTTTTCTCAGTCGGGTATGCATCTTTTGACCGAGCGCTGCGCATGGTGCGCTCATGTGGCCCGGGGGCACTGTTGGCTCAGTGCGACATCAAGTCGGCGTTTCGCCTCCTGCCGGTGCACCCGGGTGACTTTGAGTTGCTGGGTTTTTAAGTTCCGGGGTGAATATTACTTTGATAAGGCCATGCCTTTTGGCTGTTCCATATCACGCTCGGCCTTCGAGCGTTTCACTACATTCCTACAGTGGGCTTTCGTCCGCTGGTCAGGGTCCCGGTCTGTAGCCCATTACCTGGATGAATTTTATTTGGGGGTGAACGGGGCTGGGACACGTGCACACGTCTCCTCAACACATTTCAGACGCTAATGGAGGAACTCGGTGTCCCTTTAGTGCCCGAAAAGACCGAGGACCCATCTACTAAGCTAGTATTCCTGGGGGTGGAGATTGCCACGGTAGCGCAGGCTTCTAGGTTACTGGGGAATAAGGTGTCGAGGATAGTGGCCCTTATCTCGGACTTGCTTGCTAAACGCAAGGCATCACTGAGGGGACTGCAGGTTCTACATGGTCACCTCAATTTCGCTTGCAGGGTCGTCGCACCGGGCAGTGCATCTGCTTGTCGCTTATGCGACGCCATGACAGGCTTATTTAGGCCCCACCATAGGGTTAGACTCACCCGGGGTATCAGGGCAGATATGCTTATTTGGCTCCAGTTCCTGAGGGAGTGCAACGGAGTATCATTTTGGAGGTCTGACCTCCTGGCTTCCCCTCGCTTTCAGATACAGTCTGATGCTTCGGGATCCCTGGGTTATGGGATGTACTTCAATGGAAGTGGGCCTATGGTGGGTGGCCACCAGCCTGGGCAGGCACGGGTCGCCTGCGTGATCTCACGTACCTGGAATTTTCCCTATCCTGGGGGCTTTGATGCTATGGGGCGGGGAGTGGGCCAACTCGGTTGTCCATTTCTGGTGTTACAATGCGGCCGTTGTACACATTGTCAACTCACAGACTTCCAAATCGCCCAGGGTCATGGACCTAGTGCGCCAGTTTGTGTTGCGCAGCCTGCGCCTCAATGTCCTCTTCAGGGCCAGGCATGTCCCGGGGGTCAATAATGATATCGCTGACGCTTTGTCCCGCCTGCAGATCTCCCGGTTCCGTGCCTTGGCCCCGGATGCGGAGGAATTTCCCTCGCCACTCCCGGATGCGATATGGACCATTGGCAAGGAGAGGTTAACCGGGCGATTGGCTTGTCACTAGCGCCACGCACGCGTAAGGTGTATCACCACTCATTCAATTCTTTCGGAGATTTCTGTACCCAATTCCGGCTGCCAGAGACCTGGCCGATCCCAGTGACCCATGTACTTCGGTTCATGGTTTACCTGCATGCCCAGGGCCTTGCATCTCACACCATAGCATCTGGGCTGTCAGTGTTGGCTTTTATGGCCAAGGTGGGCAGTCATGTGGATAGTACCGCTGACTTCCGTGTGAGACATGTTTTGGAGGGGTGGGTGCGGGAGCGTGGGCGTTGCCCGGATGACCGCCACCCGATTTCCCCAGGGGTTCTTACCCAACTGGCCCGGGGCTGGCATGGCCTCTGTTTTTGATAAGTATGAGGCAGCCCAATTCATGCGGCTACGACGGTGGCCTTTTTGGAGCGCTCCGCATCAGCGAGCTTGTGATGCTGTATAAGGCGGAAGCAAGTTGTAGGGCACTGGAACTCGAGGATGTCTATGTTGCCAAAGACTGGGCTCAGTTGAGGATACGCTCCTCTAAGGCAGATCAGCATGGCGTAGGCAGTGGTGTAAGACTGCTACGGTGTTCTTTGGCAGGCATCTGTCCGGTTGGTGCCCTACAGGAGTTTCTTGCACTGCGTGGCATCCACCATGGCCCGTTTTTCTGTCACCAGGATGGGTCTCCCCTTACTAAATTTCAATTTTGGAGGGTGCCGGGAAGGCACTAGACAGTGTTGGCCTCTCTGGGGCTCGTTGCGGCACCCATTCGTTCAGGATAGGGGTGGCTTCTACTGCAGCTTTTTTTGGGTACTCTGGGGCTGACAAACGCCGCATGGGAGGGTGGGGATCACAATGTTTTCAGTTTTGTGTTCGCCCTCCTCAACCGTGAGTACCAGTTTAGTCACTGCACTGTTTCTCCCCCCCCTTTTTTTCCTTGACAGACCCTGGGTGTCGTATTACACCGGTGACAGTATGGCTGGTGGGCCATGGCCACGTGCACAGGGCAGCGCGTTACGCTGCACAGGGCAGCGCATTACGCTGCACAGGGCAGCGCGTTACGCTGCACAGGGCAGCGCGTTACGCTGCGGCGACAGAGTGGGGACCCCGACTGGGACTGGGTGCATCCGCACGTCTCAGGTGGCATGGTAAGCGCGGCATGTTATGGCGGGAACTGTTGCCATTCCTTTTCTACATCAGGGATGCTGACTCGCCTATGTCCTGGTTATGTACCTTGGGGGCGATGGTTTGGGACATGTCACTGGCCTATTGCGGAACCTTGCGATTCACAGTGACCTGCCCTACTCACATTATGTGGCCTGCGACAACCCTCAATTGGTCGGACACGATACCGCGGTACGCTTACAGTGGAGCGTTCGGCCTCGGGGCTCTTGACTGAGCCGACGCTCCGTGAACGGGGCTATTGCCTGGTTCCTTTTCGACAAGGGTGGGGGACGCGTCATTAGCCTCCCCGCCATCAGTCTGCAAAATTACGAGCTTTACTCAGGGGATGGGGCCCATCTGTCGCAGGGAGGTATGGACCTCTGGTTAGTGGACTGGCGAGCAGGCCTGGTTGACCGAGCTGACGGTCTGGGGGGGGGCGTCGAGCCTTCTTTGAAGCCCCTCCGTGTGGCGGGTAGCACTGGTAAGGTAAACATTTATGACCCACAGGTATCCGGCAGGTTCGCAATTGACTGGACAACACTAGACAGGCATAAGTTGGTTAAACGTTGTCCGGTCAACGACGAACTAGGCGATGGGGTGATGGCTACAGCTAGACAGCATGCATCACCCCGTGATTTTATGGATACGCGTCAGAGGGTGGGGTCATTAGTTAGATATTGACTACGGTCAACAATTTGTTTGTTGTCAACAAACAAATTGATACAAATAGATACATTGTAACAATTGCCGTTGGCAATTTTGGGTGGTACCTTACCAGTGTTACTTCGGCCTGCTTGCCTTAAGAATTATGATTGGTCAATTACCAATAGAAATTTATAATTCGGACTAGGGCATGAATCAATAAATGTGGCCCAATGCCGTTATCCACTTTCATCAGTGTCTGAGTCCTTTATTGGGGGGTGCGCCTGCAATGAGCAGTCACTAGGCCTTTTTGAGTCTTAGAAATTCAAAATGGCAGACTTAGTGACTCATCAATTCCTGCACTGCATAGACAGGCAGGCAGGCAGGCAAGCAGACACACAGAGTCCTCAGCATGCTTCATCACAAGTAAGTACCAATGAGTTCACGGGTTTTCTTCAGGATAAGTGGATATAGGAGGGGTTACCATTCATAATATAAAGTGATCCTGGAAAGCAAACTTTGCCCCAAACCATTCTCTTCTTTGCCCTCAGCAAAGGGTTTCTAACCAAGATGGTACAAACTGAAATAAGAAGAGATTTTTTTTAAAAAAAGGAAAGTAATAGATTGTGGACAGGAAGAGCATCAGGGGTAGAGTGGGGACTGATAGGGCACAGGGATAGACTGGGAATTCAGCAGTGGTGACCTTCATAGACATCTTGCTTTAAAACCAATCTTTTTAGAATGAGGATTCTGCAAGTGTAGCCTTTATTTCTACTTGATATTCAGGCCCTTGTGTGGATGTCTCTGTAGGTTTATCAAAAAGAAAGGGAATCAGGAGAGAGAGAGAAGGAGGGAGATATATTGCAGGCATTCCCCATGATATAAGCATGGCTTGACCAAATCCATATAATGATTTTTTTTGACATGTCTCTGTACAATATTATTTTCAAATACTTCTAATCCTGTGATATTTTATCTGTGGGGCCAAAGGTGGCAATGATTTGTATTTACACCATCTCCCAAGTTCCAGAGTTTTGGTGGAAATTGGCAGTCCATGTTTCAATACATAGCATGCATACAGCTGCCTCGTTCTTATAATGCTGCCTCTGACTTCCACCGTAACGTGGTTTGAATCACCCGCCCCCATTCTGCCCAGGGGAAGAGCGGAAGGTGGAAGATGATGTGTGTCTCATCTTAACTGGCCTTTATAAGACTGCTCCACCCTCTTTGTTTTTGAACTTTGGCCCACTTGCCCACCCTCTAAGTCAGAATACTGTTGGGGTTGCTAATCAGGGGTAGGATAGGAATTTTGCCCTTGCTTCTCCTATCTGGCAGAATTAGAGAAAGAGGACTAGGATGTGTTTTTCCTATGCTATTCTGTTTCTTAGGCCAAACCTGACCGGTGTCTCTTCTATTAACTCATAGAACTCTTAGTTTAAAATGCAACAGATTTCACTGCTAGTTCTTGTTCTAATTTCCCAATGTTATAAATTACTTGTTACTACTACCAAGAGGCTCATAGGGCTCTTAGTAGGAGATGATGCAGCATGGTTCAAATGCTTGCAGTCAGTTTCAGGAAAGACAGCAAAGATCACAATCTGATGCAATTTGGCAGGGAGTAAAGGTTGAGGGTGGTAGCGTGACTCCCAAACGGTTTCCCTATTTCCCTGTTCCTGAATTGATTACTGGGGAAACATTAATTTTAACTAATGTATTAAAGTATGAGAATTGTCTTTATGTCCCACCTGGAAAAGATGGACCTTCAGCTATACATTGTTGTCTGGACTAGGGATCGCATCTGTTGAGTATTGTAGTGCAACCCCAGCATGCAGTGGGTGTTAGCACAATAAGCATAGAGATGTAAATAATAGCCTAAACTAAAGGAAGTTGTTTTACATTGTTTGTCCCTAAGTAACCAATTGAAAAGTTTCCTGTCTTCCTGCCTTTAGGAGTCATCTGACCTATTTGCATATCTTAAGGCTTTGCATGTTCTGGCTTTCTCTCTCTTGTTTTTCGACTTTTTTAGTGTCTTGCAAGGAAGACAATAGAAGGAGCCACAGTAGGGCTAACACAACTTTATTGCATGATGGTCAGGGTGAACATGAGGTAATGGCGGACAAACAGCTCTATTTATAGTACACTGTACATTTAAATATCCCGGGTGGTAGCTCATTGGTAACTGTCTGCATGACATCATAGATCATCATGCCCATCTTCTCCAGGTGTGGTGTGGCGGGAAGGTCTCCGCTCTTCAGGTATTCGGGGAATCTGTACCATGTGAGCCGGATGCTCGCTACTGCCACCTGTAGCCACTTAGCTCACATCCTTATACAGCTTGCTACAATGTGTCTCTGATTAGATACAATTGGATACATTGTCTGGTTACATTCTGTTAAAGGGAAACTTGCAACATTCATTCAATACATAACACCCCTCCCCCCTAGGTAAGGACGAAGTCCTTCAGCCATTGAGGCTCCCCGCATGTTCACTTTGGGCGAGTGGCGGCCTGCACTTGGGGCCAGAGTCCCTGCACGCTCCTGATTACTCTGCCCTCATCCTGCAATGGGAGAGTGTAACTCGTTAGCGATTGGCTGTGAGTTCTGAGCCGGGGATTGCGGAGGTCTAGGTGTGGGAGTAAACTCCAGGGATTTGAAACCGGGGGCTCCAGGGACTAAAGAAAAACCCCGCTCTTCACTTGGATGGGTGGGAGACCACTCCAAAAAATCCCCCCAGTTTTCTACACTAGAAAGGGAACAGATATGCTCCACCTGCTTGAGCAAAAGGTTACCTTAGGACCCTCCACAGGTTAGGGAGTCAAGTTAAATAAAGTTATGGCCCAGGTTGAAGCCCAAATTCTGTGACTGTCTCTTCATTTCTGGTGGGAGCAGGAAATGAGTGGTGCTGCTTGGTATATATATCCAATCATGCTAGTCCTTTGGAATAACGCTAGATAATATGCATCTGATGAAAGATTGTTTGTAACTGCACTTATTAAGTCTGCACAACAAAAGGACAGAATTAGGCCTGCTATCTTTAGAACTGCGTTAAATCTGTGCATGCTATTTGAATTATCTTCTTTCATCATCAGCTTTCACATCATTCACAGTATTGCTTCACTGAGTTGGAGAGACCAGGACAAATCATTTGGAAAATAAAATAAATGTTACCACCAAACACACAGAGCACAGGTTTAATTTCCAGGACACAATACTGACCACAAACAATAGCACAGCATTGACAATAGAGTCAGATGTCTACAGCATTGTTGAAAAGGATGGCCTTGGCAGAAAACATGATAGCAGCTTGAAGTCTGGGTGCAGTGGAGGAGAGAGGGAAAAGGTTAATTGACACTAAGGGAAGACAGTTTGATAGCTTGGATACAAAAGCTTCATGGGAAACCTGTAAAAATCAATCAGACTTCGGATGTTTATTTAAAAAATCTCTTGCCTGTTTCTGGTGCCTTTCAGCTTCTGTTTTGCTCTTTTCTGAATCATCACACAATCTTTCTTTCCGTGATGAATGCACATGCCATTTACTTCATTTCCCCATCTGTATCCAGAATAAATCTCCAATTAGAAACCTATTTTCTTCCCAATAGATTCTTATCACCAAAAGCGAAAATATATCCATTTTTATTAATATTTCAAAAAAGAATTCTATGCTTGGGATCTAGCTCTTTTTTAAAACTACTAGCATATTTTGCCCGACCTTGCTGGGCAGTTTGTGTGTGTGTGTGTGTGTGTGTGTGTGTGTGTTTTGGTTAGGGGTGGTTTGGATGGTGGTCACTTGGATTTTGTGGTTTTTGAATTTATTTGATTTTTCATATTTTTTATTTGGATTTTTTTTTAAAAAAATGACTGTTGGATAGTCTTCCAGCCTCTAGGTGGGGCTGTGATTAAGAGTGTGAATGTCTTTGTCTCTTCAGTTCTGCTGCAGAGACATAGAGGGAGGACGTGTTTCATAAGTTCTCTTGAATTATTATTTTTATTTTTTATTTTCTTGTGATTTTGGGGTGCTGGGCTGGGGGATTTAAGTAGAGGGCTTGTTTATTTAATTTAGTGTTTTGGCTTGGTTTTTTGTATTGTTTTTGGATTGTCTATGTGTTTTTTTGGTTTTATTTTTCTGGTTGTTATTTCTTATTTTGAATTTGTTTGTATTTATTTTTGTTCATTGTGTTGTTTTTCAATTTTTAGTAAGGTTTTTTCATGTTGTTGTTTTATTGTAGATAAGTGGTTATACTGAGTTTTTCATGTTTTTTGTTTGATTTTTGTATTTTGGATGTGTTTTGTTGTGTTTGTTGTTGATTGTTTTGTTATTTACTTGCTTGTTTTGTTTATTTATTTATTTGTGTTTGTCTTTTTTAGCTTGTGTGTTTCTGCAAGGGTAGGGGAGTTTGGCTGGCGCCCGGGGTGGATGCAGGGCCGAAGGGCCTGACCACTGTCTCCTCCCCGGGTGAACGGGAAGTTTGTTGTGGGTGCCTTGGTGCCCTTGCATTCCCTGCTGCCAATGGAGGAGGCAGTGGCCGGGTCCTTTGGCCCTGCATTCCCATGTGAATGGGGAGTGCGCTGTGGGTGCCTTTGGTGTCCTTGCATTTTCTGCTGCCTGGGGGGACGCATTGCTGAAGGATTCGGCCATGGTCTCCTCCCCGGGCTAATGGACCAGCTGGCAAAAGGTAAGGGGCAGGGATTGGGGGGGCAAGGTGGTGGGGCAGGGGGAGGGTGGTGTGGTTACTAGGGCCATATCTCTCCCCAATTCCTAACCCCCTCCGACCTAACTTACCTTTTGCTGGCTGGGCCTTTCCCCACAAGGCGCAGCAGCCTCCCTCCATGCCTGCAGGGTCAAAAGAAAAGGCCGGTGTGCTTCCCAATGCAGAAGGCCGTGCCAGAAGGGAAAGACTTTCAAAGACCTAGCCGGAGCCAGCGAAAGTTAAGTCAGGTTGATGGGAGTTAGGAAGTTGGGGGCAAGGTGATGGGGCGGGGGCCGATGTGGTTACCAGGGCCATGTCTCCCCCCCCCCCCACTCCCTAACCCCCCACCGACCACACTTACCTTTCACCAGCTGGGTCTTTGTAGGTTTTTTCCTCTCGGCACAGTTTTTATTTTTAAACCACCATGCTGGCTGCCCCGCCTCCTCCATGCTCATGCCCTTCAGCCTCATTGGCGGAGGGGTGGCGCAGCGTGGAGGATGCTGGGCCTGGTAGTTTTTTTGTTGGCCGCATTCATGGGGCGGTTGCCCCACTGGCAACTGCCGGACCCTTGCGGCGATGGTTGGTCAGGGTAAAGGTAAGTGTGGGCGGCTCGGTAGGGGATAGTAGGGATGGGTGCGGGAGTTTTTGCCAGATTCCCACGGTTAACGTGCCTCCTTATAGCTAAAGATACATACATGTCATTGTGGATTGACATGTATCTTTAATAATATAAGTGTGCATCATTAAGCCACTTCCGACCTATAGAGACTCTATTCCAGGGTTTTCTAGGTAGAGAGAACTTAGAAGTGGCTTTCCATTCTATTATTCTGGGGGAACATTGGGATTGTGTAGCTTGCCCAAGGTTGCACAGCCTGGCTCTTTCAGGATGTACAATGGGGAACTGAATGCCCAAACTCACCTAACTCACTAAGCTATTCAGCCAATCATCCTCATCCATCTAGGACATAATGGTGAACCTTGGCACTTCAGGTGTTCTTAGACTTTAATTCCCAGAAGCCCAAGTCTCTGTGAATCTGCACTCTGAATTCACATAGACATTGGCTTCTGGGAATTGAAGTCCAAGTACAACTGGAGTGCCAAGGTTCGCCATCACTGATCTAGGCACTGCCTAGATCAGTGATTGTCAATAGATGCTAGGTCTGAAAGATAAACTTATTAGCATATGTGTAATGCCACACTATTTATTTTGCTTCCATCTACTAACAATTTACAATTCAACAGAACCAGACTTCACAGGATCTGCTGTTATTACAGGTTGTAAAAAGCCACACTGATTTGTAAACTTATCTGTCTTACTAACTAACCATTGTGTACCTCTGTACCTGAAATGTATACATTGATGCCTTGAAGTCTCACTCTTATGCCTGACAAAGTGGTCTTGATCCACCAAAGTTAACATTAAAATACAATAGTTAGTCTTTAATGCACTACAACATTTTCCCTTTTTTTTTGTTTACTCTCTGATATGCTTGCACAAACTACCCCCGTTTTCTTTTCATAGTATTGTTTTCCCTGCCATGTGCTGCAGTTTGCCCTGCCAGATCCTATTTTCAACAAGAAGCAGCCTGGGAATGCATTTTTAAGCAGCGAAGACGTGAGAGGAAGAGTTTTCTCTTTTAACACTCCACCCCACCCCCTGGTGCCAATCTAGGAGAGTGGTGCTGACTGCTATTGGATTAAAATAGAAAAAAAAGGAGGCAAACCCCAAGTATAATATTTCAGGATGTGTTTGATGTTGCAATTAGCGTGAGCCTCCATTTTTGTTCTAGATTTAGTTATTAATTTCCTCTTTTGTTTCTACTACTGTAGTATTTTTTTGTACAGATACTGAAAAAATTGTCTTAGCTGTTCGTAGAAAAGGAAATCATTGACCTCCAATTAGATGCTATAACAGATCCTCCGAGACTATAATGAATTGCTTTTAATAATTCTTAGATAACAGAGTTAATCTCTTTTAAAACATCCTTCTAGATTTGCATGGCATTGCTTTGGTTTCTGAATGCAAGTTTCATTGAGATTATAGGACAGGGGTGGCCAAACTTTTTGGGCCATGGCCCGGTCATGTGGTTCAGTGGGCCGGTCATGTGGTTCCTACCACCAGAAGCGGAAATGAAACACGCCTTGCAATCTGTTTTGCAACAGGATGAGATAGATTTGAAGGTGCCATTTTCTCTTCTTAAACCAGGGTTGCCCAAACTATGGCTTCGGGGCCAGATCTGGCCCCTGACACCAATTCCTCCATCCCACGCTGCCCTCGTCACTCTTGTATGGGCACATTTTGCTTCTGCTTTCAGGAGCAATGAAGGCACTGTGGGCCAGATGTATTTGTATCAGGGGCCAGATCCAGCCCCTGGGCCACAATTTGGACACCCCTGTTATAGGACAATCTTTTCCACTCTTCTGGGAATTGTAGCAGGATAACAGGAAGTGTAATAGGAAATACTCAATTTCCTATTGCAGTAGTTCACAGTGATTGGAGTTGTTGGAATGTAAAGAGGATTTTTCTACACACCATTTCTACTGACCAGTATGAATTATAACGAAAAGGCTGACCCACATATCCATTTCTGAAAAAGCTAAATCTCTTTCATCTGCAGCAAAAGTTAGTGCCAATGGTCCACCTAAACAACTCAGTCAGTAAGGTAGAAGTTAGGAATTTGATTCCCCACAGAATGATTGTTGAGGAGCACAGCCAACCTGTATAGCCTTGAGCAAGAGGCAGTTCCAAGATACTTCTAAAGAAAGTGTGGTAAACTACTTTTAAGAACTCTCTGCCTAGAAATCCTTGGAGATAATTGTCATGATTCAGAATTGACCAGATAGCACATTATTATAACTATTATATTCAGTGGTGACCAGGTGATATCTCACTTAGGATAGTTCACAGTTGTTTACTTGCTACATTTCCACTGAAATGCAGAGTTTGGGCATACTACTTTTATTTTGGCAACATAGCCAAAAAAAGAAACACATCTCCCATTCCACCCACCCCACCCTACCCCACCCCATTTTCCCCCCACAATCTCTGTTGAAAATTCCAGTGTCACAAATGAAGTAAGATAACGATCAAAAAGCACTTTCTGTAACCTGCTGTAGGAGGGTAGAACTTGGAGAATTCCCTTTCTGGCCTTGAATTTCTAAAAGCCCAGAATCAGAGATGAGCAAAAAAAAAAAAAAAAAAAAAACCACAACAACCACAAATCCACAAAATAAGGTAAAGGTAAAGGTTTCCCTTGTTCGAAAGTCAGCCATATCAGACTCTAGGGTTCAGTGCTCATCTCTGTTTCAAAGCCGAAGAGCCAGCATTGTCTGCTTCTGCAGACGTTTCCGTGGTCATGTGGCAGGCATGACTAGACACCAGAGCACACGGAATGCTGTTTACCTTCCTACCAAAGTGGTCCCTATTTATCTACTTGCAATTTCTTGCTTTTGAACTGCTAGGTTGGCAGGAGCTGGGACAAAGACGGGAGATCATTCCGTCCTGCAGTACTCAGGAATCAAAATGCTGACCTTCCGCCTTCCAGTCAGCATCTTAGCCCCTTGAGCCACTGCAGTCCACAAAATAAAACAAAGACAAAAAAATAAAAGCCAACACACACACACACACGTAAAAATAAAAGGCAAAACCTTTTCTGATGAAATTATTCCATATATGCCCATTTCTTTAGAACCAAAAATTTACCTGAAAAAAAAATGTCATTGAAAACAAAATACTGTACTGTAGATACATTTCCTTCTCCACATAGGGAGCATTGAGTGCTTAGTGTCTAAACATCTGGTTTTGAATTTCATGCAGTCACTCTTGTTTATGCTGCTTACTTGTGACTGCCAACTGCTTCTTCTCCAGGCCTCCTCTCCTCTAGTTGCTATATTAGAGGCAGGTATGATGTACAGTAGACGCTCACATAACGACGTTACTTGGTTCCCCAAGTAGCGTTGCTAAGCGATTTTTGTTGTTATGAGAGTTTCCTGCATAACAATGTTTTTAGTATTGTTGTCCGGATAATGATGGTCATTTTAGTGTTGTCCGGAGAATGATACTAAAAATGTTGTTAAGCAGGGGAACACGTGCTGCATAATGATGCATTGTTAAGCGAAAATGATGCTACCCGAACACGTTGTTATGTGAGGGTTGCTGAACCCATTAAATACAGCTAGTGCAAGTAGTTAAGACTTTTGCCTATCTTATTCTTGATAATAACATGCCAAAATGCACACATTTCTTCATAAAGTTGAGAAAAATAACTCAAGTTTAAAATCTTTCAAAGCTGATTAAAAGCAAAACTAGCAGACTCATCTCTCTTTATCAGTGATCAATGTTTCACAGACTTGCTGCATTTCACTCATGAATCAGGTGATGGAAAAGTACATGGTAAACTTGCCAAACTCCCACATTCAGATATGAAGGTAATAAATGCTAATGTTAAATAAACATATTCTTCCTGCATCTTCTGAAAACTGTGCTTGTCTAAGTTAGACACCTTCATTGTTAGAAATGCTAAATGTCAGGTCATCCCCAGCTGTTTGTGAGATGCTTCATGATATGAAAGGTTTATTGGGAATGTGTAATTCTAATCATATATACATAACTTTGAATCTAGATATTATGTGTTCAGAAATATGTTATCTAGATATTTGAAAGTATGTGTAGAACACAACCTGTATACTACAGTATCAACTAGGGATGTGAATCTCACAGCCTTCATTATGGCTGAAAACTAAGGCAGAGGGGTGGAATCCCTTTTTTATTTTTACAGTAACATTTCTAAGCACACAATTTTCCACCTTCCTCTTAAAGAACTCTCACAGGATTCCTTGCACTTTTTGTTGTCAATTTTCTGCTGGCATTTACCAGGGAAAACACCACTCTATGATGAATTAACACTTCAGTACAAAACAGTTAAGCGTTGATTTTTATGCAGCAGTAAAACAGGGCAGATTTACAAATAGATTTGAGTTTGCAAGTTCTCCAAGCCTTTTACTCCGCACTCTAGACCAGCAATTAAACTCTCCACATGATCTTTTAGAAATATAACAATAGTAGTTCTATACTTACTGTTGTTTCAAAGATAAATGAAGTGATGACAATCAGACACTGAATCAAGCTGGGAGGAAGCGACGTTTATAGAAAGCTCCTAACTCTTTTTATCCCTGCTCCAAAGATTACCTCATGTTTCAACGTAGCAATCATGAGATATCAAAAAACTAAATTGATACTTTTCTCATAAGTTGTATTTTTGGAAAGAACAGTCAGTGAAGGAACAAAGAGCTAAGTAAGTAATTGGCAGAGAGTTAACATTTGGCAATGACTACTGTGTTCTTAGCAGATATGGGAGAAGGAAAGTTATCAGTGATATAAGAACAGGCTGTAATGGGGTTTATCTATTTCTACTAGCCAACCTTTCTTGTTGACTTTGGCTGGCAGTGTTCCGCCTTGCCGTCACCTTTTGGAAATAGGTCACAGATCACCCCTTCAGATAAACATGTGCTTTGCTTTATGAAAGATTATTTACAATAAGCTTCTATGTGCTAAACAAAACAGTTTACTTAAACATACCTGTAGATGCTTTGCTTGTACATCAAATAGCAACAGCAATAGAGTTGAGTAGAGAGTGCAGGATGGCAGAACTGAGGAGAACAACCTGAGATGAATAAGAGATTCATCAACAAGCAGCTTATCACATGTCAGGTGACCCTAGAGGTGGGAAAGTAGAAGACTCTTCTTATTGGTTGGTTAGAAATAGAATTTACATTCACAACCCATTGCATGCTGGTGTCTGGCCAGACATCCCACTACGGTAATGGAGTAGACCGTACAGCCAGTGACTCAGTGTCAAGTGTCAGGTTGTGGTAAATTACCTGACTCCCTAAAGGGGCCAACAACTAAAGGCAGATGAGCCCCTTTAGGTGAGGCGATTGTCCCCTCGGTTGCAGAAATGCCACTGGAAACCATCATATTGGGTCCAATATTAAAATGAGAGTAGGAGGAACTCTGATTCCCAATGGTCATGGAGGCAGAAGAGGCAATTCCTTGACAATATCCTCAAGACTGTGGCAGTTTATTGCAGTCCTAGTGTTAAATCTTGCATGTCTCATTTCATTTGTGCTGCAGGAGATGTCTCTGTGATCACAGTGTGTGGGTCACTTCATAGCAAGCTGGGATATACCTTAAACAAATTCACACCAGTGGCATTTTTCCTGTTTCAGGAAAAAAATGCATTCTCAGATATGAGTTGCAGCTGACTACAGCATTCTGGTATTGCTCTAATATGCTCAACAAAAACAGCATTTTTAGTCCAAAAGATCCCCCAGGAAGGACACTGAACTGTGCTGAATTTGGCAATTTCCTGCAGAAGAGAACAAGCAAGGAAACAAAAAACTGGGTTTCATTTTCTTGGGAAGCTGAGAGGTTTTGCTGTTGCAACACGAGTGTCTGCATGAAAACTTAGCATGGTGATACTTGGAACATAGTTGGCAATGAGATTTTTTTCCAAGCATTCTTTACATCCCTAGTTATCAACTCTCGATCATGTCAGGCTGAAATTCAGTGTGCATCTAACTTCATTTTAACATTTTTGTCTGAGACTCTCCAACAACCTACAGCAAACTTTAAGCACCAGTGGCACTTTCCCTATAGGCCAATGGGCACTTGCCTGGGTGAACAAAAGCTTGCAGTTTCATTCTACATCAACAAATGTGTGCTCCTTTTTCTTCCCTTGTTGTTTTAAGAGACGGAGACTGATTTTAGCTGCTTTTGTATTGATCCGTTTTCTCTATCTGCTAAATCAAATTAAATCAAGCAAGTTTATGCCAGCCCTGGCTGCTTAGCATTCATGGATCAGCTCTGTCTCTTGATACCAAGAAAAGAGAAGAGCAGACTAGTCAACACTATTGCCACAGCATGCCAGGACAAGTCTAGTAGTCACCTCTAAAATATACATAGCTTGGATTCAGAGGTATGTCTGACAGAAAGAATGGTGCCCTCTGTGTTCAGAGTTTCTAAAGTTAGACTATATGGTTGTTATGTTGTTTCTTGCCTACCAAATTTTTTGAGGCATGAGAGATATTCAAAGAATGGTTTACTATTGCCACCCACTTAATTTCATATGGGTGAACAAAGAATTGAATCCAAGTATCCCAAGTCTAGATCCTATGTCACATTATCTTTCTAATAATTAACAAGGTTTCCTATGAAGTAAAAGATTAGATAACCAAATAAGGGACTTCATATACTGGTACTTCTATTTATATGGAGGTAGTACATATGCAACTGTGAGTCATTAACAGTTAAACTACTCAGGGTGGTTTCCAACATATTACAACACACATATATACATAGAATCATATAATAAAAATAATACAGCAATAAAACCTAACTAATCACTAACAGCAAATAATCATAAGTACAAATACCCAAAATAACTTAAAATGTAGAAAATAATACATCAAAGCAGGAAGAAGAACAGCTGAAAGCAAAATGTCCCCTACCGGGGAGGAGGTCTGGAAAGACTTCTCTGTAAACAAAGGTTTTCAGTTTAAAAAAAAAAAAACTGAAGAGAAAGAGCCTGATAGATTTCAATTGAGAAATTGTTCTAAGGTGAGGGAGCTACCATTGAAAAAGCCCTTTGACTGATGCCCCTCTACTTTGCTCTTCTTTGGGTAGCCACCCCTTAGCAGGGAAACTTCTGATGACCTCTTACTATGGAAAAAATTCTTATAGGAGAGTTACTTTGCCAAGCCAACAAACTTCCAAATCATGTAGGGTTTTGTATAAAAAATAGCAGTAAAACTTTGAACTTGGTATGGAATGCAATGTATAACCAATACAAGTGGGTCAGAACTGAAGAAATATAGTTGAACTTTCAAGTTTCAGTAAAAAGTCTGGCCACTCATTTTGGGCTTGTTGAAGTTTCCATACCAACCCCAAGGATAGCCCCACATACAGAGCATTACAATAAACAATTTTTGAGATTACCAATGTGTGACTAATGTTGTAGGGGATCTCCCATCCAGAAATGGGCAGAACTGGCCAATCTGCTGCAGTTGATAAAATTTAGTTCTCACTAAATGGCAGAGACCTATTGGTCCACAGTAAGAGCAGATCCAAAAAGACACTCAGATATCAAACTGTTTCCCTAAGAGGAAGAGTGATGTTATATCTCTTAGGGAAGCTATCAGAAGCTATCCAGCTGGTCAGAAGGAAGCCTAACCAACAAGATCTCTGATTTTTGTGGATTCAACTTCACCTTATTTTTTCTCAATCAAACCCCAATCTCTTCCAGACATTACTCCAGGAGCTGAACTGTCTCCACTGCTGAGGTAGAAAAGGAGAGATAGAGTTACATATCATCGGCATACTGATGAAAACACATTCCAAATCTTTGAATGTTCTCACCCAATAGCCTTGCATGTATGTTGAATAGCATAGAAAAGATAACCAAACTTGTGGGGGGGGGGGAGGAGACTTCTAGTGTTCCATCCAAAAATCTGACACCACCTCCCCAAGCTGCATCGTCTGGACATGGTTATTAAGAATGGACTGGAGTCAGGCTGAAGCCAAGCCCCCAATTCCAAGCCCCAACAATATAGCCAGGAGAACACCATGGTCAACTGTATCAAAGGCAGCTGAGAGATTTAAGAGTATCAACAGGATAGTACTGTCATATTCTCTTAAGAGGTCATCAGGCAGTGTGACCAGTGCTAGTGCTGTCTTGGTACCATGACATTTATTTATTATTTTATTTATTTATTTAAACTTATATGGTCTGAAACTAGTCTGGAAAGGATCAAAGGGATCTACTTCCTCCAGGAATGCCTGCTGCTGATCCACACACACACACCTCTCAACTACCTTGTGCATAAAATGAATGTTTGTGACTGGTCTATTGCTGTTCAAATCATTGACCGCTAAAGTCAGTGTTAGTCAACTCATGCCATCAAAGGTAAGATGAAGGTTCAGAGCTCAGAAATGTAGTGTAAGAGGAACTGTCAGGGAAATGAGTGTAAGTTCTTCAGTTAGTTTAGTTTCATTTATTTAATTTGTATGCCACCTTTCACCCCATGGAAGTTCTCAAGGAGCACATGTGCTCTATCCCACAAAACAGCAGAAACATAGACTTAGAAGGGATTCCAAGAGTCAATTAGTTTAACAATGGCCAATATTAAATCACCACAGGCAATACATGCAGCTGATGGCCATCCAATGTCTGCTTAAAAATCTCCAGGGAAAGAGTTTGCCATCTTCCAAAGTGGTCTGTTCTACTGGTGATTAGCTCTTATAACTAGAAAATTCATACCAATGTTTAATCAGAATCTTCTTTTATTAATTCAAACCCACTGCTTTGAGCTACATGTGATGTGACATGATTTATCCATGCAGGGGCCCATACATACAGATACCCAACTCATGCTATTTTTCTACCTCAAAAAAGGGCAAGAAAGCACTATGAACCATTCTTTTGCATTGTCCATGGGCAAATTAGTTGCTTGATCTTCCACTGCTTTCTGTTACATGGCTTAGAATTTATAAATACCTCTTTCTAAACCCTTTTGCCGCAAATGCCATGAAATGAACATCTGTTTACCTTGAGAGAGTTTGACATTCTTCTTCTAACTAAAGCTGGTGCACAATATAAATGATTAATGTTCCCCAAGTAGATGACTACATTGTAAGTTGTGGGTAGTTTATCTACCACACTGCAAACCTCAGTGATATGAAGGAAAGCATTTGCAAGTATGAACATTGGTATTTGTCTTCTTTGACTTCTTCCCCCCTCGGGAGCCCTCTTTAGCATTGAGAAGGACATGCCAGGTGGTTAAAAAGACATGGCACCATGAGCAGCAACAGATTAAACTTTACAAGTAAAAGGTCATTTCAAATAAACTTTTATTTCCCTTGCGGTTGCATGCTGGAAATAAATCTTAGTCAAACAGTTACGCTTGTGCTAGCCTTGAGCTAAAGAGGATGGTGGGGCAGGCGAAGTAGTTAAAAACACAACATGGTCTTTTGTATTTATTTCTCCTTTTCTTCCTAGCATTTGGACTTGGCTGTAATAGGACAAATTGCAGCTTTCAATGGTGTTAAGCTCCAGAAAGCCACTCATTTAACTTCTGCATCCCCCATCCATCCATTATTAATGCTCCTATTCCATTATATAGGTATTCTCAAGTGAGCTAGTTGTAAACTTGCACTTTCTCAGTACAAATGAGAAAAAGAGCACTTGCAAAGCAAAATGGCTTATAAGGGATTTCAATGTGTTTTTTAAGCTGATGGCTTTTAGACCTTGAAATAAATAATCAAATATATATTTAAGAAAGCAACATCTTGAAAATTGTGCAGACTGCCGGGAAAGCATAACAAGCACCCCTCCTGCATGAAGATGAGCTGTTCTCCTTGTGCAAGGGCAAGCAAACCACATCAGAAAAGAAACACAAAAACATGTAGATCAATAGTTTAAAAACCTGGTGTTACATATGTTGCTGGACAAAGATTTGTATGGTCAACTTTTGCAATCACCCAGGTAGGCTCCTGCCACCATAGCTGAGTGTGTGGATCTGGGAATATTTGAATTCAGTTCATTTTGCTTTTTCTCATATTCAGATGTTTTAAGTGTCGAATGACTTCAAGAGAAAATATGAAGACATTTTAGAATTTTTGTGAGTTCTTCCCAAAATGAACTGAACAATTTGCAACCATTTGCACTAGCAAAATTCAGTAGATACTGCTCTTCCCAGGGTAGCAAAGATCACTGTTCCTTCCTCTTATGTTAGTGTAGATGAGGAGACTGTCAGAAAAAAAAGAGCTGGCAGCTCCACTTCAGGAACACAAATATGGCTGAATATCTGAGAAATTGAAGGCAGACTTTTAAGAACCTAAGATTCAAAGCCCTGGGCCTGGATAGGCACATCTGTCAAACATTTACTTGCATTTGAAAGGACTTTATCAAGGTCTTTCTGTTGAATGTCTGAAGGAGTTTGTGGAATGTGGGAAGTTCTCCTCAAAAACAAAACACACACACACACACAGAATCATCATCCATTCTAGTCAACCTCATATGTTCCTTGGTGTGTATAGAATTGAAATTTAGGACTGAGTAGGGTATGAGAGACTCCCCCAGAGTCCTTGACACTGACCAGGATGAGAGGCAGGTGTGTGCCCCTCCCCCTCCAAGCCTTGCCTTACTTGGAGAGCTTGAAAAGGCCCACACAAAGCTGTTGGGCTTGAAAAGGCGCACCTGAAACTGTTGCTGCTGCTGGAATTCCCCGCCTCCCCAAGTCCTTGACACTGACTGGGATGAGAGCATACCCATTTTGCCCGGTAAACCCATTTTGCCCGGTAAACCCCCGTAATTTAGAGCCCCTCTTCCCCCAACCATGTATTTTTTTTATAATCTCCTGTATTTTTTTAAAAAAACAGGGACATGTAAATTTCCTATATATTATTGTTCTATATCTTAATACATGAGGTGTGTGCCTTATACCAGAGTAGAGGAGTGATAGGCTCCCCCTGGTGGAGGAAGAACCACTCCTTAGCATGACTGCTTTCCCCTCACAGGGAAAAAAAGCAGTTAGCAAGGCATGCTTACTTACCTATTCTCTCCCTATTCGACTGCATTTCATATTATGGTGATTTTTCATGGAACTGTTTTTTACATTTTAATCAGTTAAGTGTCTACTGTCTTAGCCTTTTCTGCCTCAATTTCATTTTTTTAAAAACTCTGTGCTTAAGAGAAAACCAAGGAAGTATCCTGTTTATGCTGTATGCAAATATATTTGAAGCCGATTGGCTCATTGACTTCCCTTTAACACCCTCTTTCCCAGGAGAGAGAGGGCTTCAAGTATATTTGCATACAGCATAAACAGCATACTTCCGTGGTTTTCTCTTAAACACAGAGTTTTAAAAAATGAAATTGAGGCAGAAAAGGTTAAGCCAGTAGATACTTAACTGATTAAAATGTAAAAAAAAACCAGTTCCATGAAAAATCACCATAATATGAAATGCAATTGAATTAAGAGGGGGAATCTTGAAATAGACTTATTATAGTAAACCTGACTTTCTAACTGTTTTTTCCCTGTGAGGGGAAGCAGTCCTGCCTTTGGGGGTAGCCTAATTCTCCTTTGCATCTCCTTCTCTTCTAGGCTCTTGGGTATGCCTAGATTTTGGAGGAGGGGGTATGGCCTAGCAGAAAGGGGCATGGTCTAGAATTTCCCTTATTTTAATGTCCAGAACTTGACAGATATGGAGGAGAGGCAAGTGTGTGCCCCTCTCCCTCTGAGACTTGCCTTGCTCGGAGGGGTTGAAAAGGTGTACCTGAAGCTGTTGCTGCTGTTGCTGCAGCTGGGACACCCTGCCTCCCGCAGAGTCCTTGACACCAAGTGGGATGAGAGGCAGTTGTCTGCCCCTCCCCCTCCAAGCCTTGCCTCGCTTGGAGGGCTTGAAAAGGTGCACCTGCCTCATGTGACCATGGGGATCTTGTTTGTGACTGTTTTCTTGTTAACCTTGTCATATGTGGCATTATCCTGATAGATTTTTTATATATATTGTGCTCATGCCATGTATATATGCTGTATTTTTGCTATGTTTGTTGAATGTTTTGTTGTCTGATTTATATATTGTACTGTATATTGTATTTAATCTGTAAGACGCTTTGGGTCGCCCATTGGGTTGAGGAAATCAGGGTATAAATAAAAGTATTATTATTATTATTATTATTATCATCATCATCATCATCATCATCATCATCATCATCATCATCATCATCATCATCATCATCATCATCATCATCATACATATCTTTCTAAGAGCTCAAGGAAAAGAAATATACCAGTGTGCCCAGAAGAAGAAAAAACAGATAGTACATTTTTCTTATGCTGACAGAGAAATTATAGTAAAATCTATAATCTCCATTTCACCCATGTACAATAAGGGTTTTAACAATTTAATAAAGGTTAATGTGTATAAGTCATTAGCTATCACTTACATTAACTTATGCAGTGCATTAGAAGTCTCCAGTGGATTATTTTCTCTATCAAAATATGCAAGGTTACTACATCGTGCAACATTACATTCAGTAATAATAATATTAAAGCTAAGATCATTGCTGATGCATGCTTATTAAGTTCATTGAGTTGAATAAGATCTTGACATTTACAGCCTCAAAGGATGAGATGAATCATAGTGGTATGAGACTGCCTTATACCAACTCAGACTATTGGTTCATCAAGCTGAGTACTATTTCTTGGCCAGAATTCGGGAAGTACATGTACAGTATACTGAGGTAAGTGTATTGGTATAAATCATTGCATTAAAGTGCTACTTATCAATTAATTTCTGGAATACACAGAAAGAGCCTCTTTGAAGATTGTAGTATTTTTTAACCACCATTGGGTGTATTTGGGCAACGACAACCTCATTCCGGCCAATATTTCTCACACTATGTCAGCAAAAAGAAACTACAGAATAGAATAAATTCACCAATGCAAGCGCGGCGCCAAAATGGCCGCCGCGCTCTTTGCGGCCCCCCCGGACTTGGGCATCTGGGTAGTTAGGGGGCGTGGCCAGCACCCTTTAAAAGGGGTGGCCACGAGGCAGCCGAGCTGCCATTTTGTGAATGCGACGGAGAGGAGAAGTTTTTAGCTCCGTCGCTCTGCGTGCTGCAGGGAAGCCTCCGTTCGGGCAGCAAGCGGTTTTTTCTTCGCCTGCCATCAGGCTTCCCACCCAGGATCGATGCCTTCCAGAAAGAAGGCGATGGCGAATTCAGTTCGCCCGACAAGGAGGCGGCAGCCGGGTCGAAGGACCACGACTGCCCCCCTCAGCTGGCCCCCTCCGCGGGGGCAACCACCGGGACCGGTGGAATGGGGCAGATCAACCCGTGGCCTGAGGCTGGACAGCCCCAGGCCGGCCCAGCGGGGGCTGCGGCCCCTGGCCCGCAATCCTCGGCCATGGGCTTGGGACAGGTGGGTGGGCATAGCGCCACTGGGCCTCCGGCCCCTGGCCTGCATCCCCCAGCCATTGTTTTTTCCCAGGAGGGTGGGCTGGGGCCACTTCCTTGGCAGGGTATGCCCCAGGTGCCTCAAGGGCCGGAGCTTCGGCCATGGCCATACTCGGGCCCAAGTGCATCTGCACCGGCCCCAGGCATGGCGGCCAGTGGGTCGCATGCCCCCCTTGGCCCCCTTTGCATCGGGGGCTCCATGAACATGGACGCCCTTCTGGCCCACGTGGCAGCCTTGGAGGCGTCCATGGGGGTATCCACTCCATCGGGGGCACCTTTTGGCCTACAGTTCACCGCGGCGCTGGCCAATCTTCAGCAGGTGGCCGGCTGGGTTGAGCTGCTTGAGGCCCACGGGCCGGTGCCCGCCGCGGCCTCGCAGCTCCCTGCGCAGCAGATACCTCCAGCTGGTAGTGGTCGCGTTGTCCGCCGAGCTCGATTCCGGTCGCGAGCTCCGCCGCCCGCCGTGGGCCGGAACCCCCAGTGGGGGCGGCCCACGGGGGTGCAACTTGTGAGTATCCGGTTCAAACTAATGCACCCACACCAACATTCACCACAGGGGAGGGCCTACAGTGGCCGTGGCCACGTCAGGTTGGGACTGGGGGACAGCAACCCCCAGCGTACCCAGGTGTGGCTTTGCCGACGGCAGGACACTCATGGGGTGGGGGTCCTCCTGTTACAGGGAGTGCTGCGGGGGTTTCAGGGCAGGTTGCAGCCCCATTTTTGATGCCCCGCACTGTTAATGTGCCGGTGTCGGCACTCCCGACGGCGGGGTACTCTTTGCCTCTTGGGGATCATTTGGTACAAGCCACAAAATAAAAAATTTGGTGGGGGGAGTACGTGGACATTTTCTCCCTGGTGAACAGGGAACCCACCAAGGAAGAGAGGGAGGGGCAAGACGAAAAGGACAAGGAGCAGTCCCGCCGTCGTAAGCCACCACGCACGTGGGCCAATTGGTTGCCCGCATATCTCATATACATCGCGGTGTACCTCAGGGCCCAGCCTGATCTGGCCATTCCGATGGTCCAGTATTTGGACAACATTTACAGGGCAATGGTTGACTTCCCTGACCCGTCGTGGTTGGCTTACGACGAGGAATTTCGAATGAGAGTGCCCCTACACCCGGAGATGAGGTGGGATGAGCCCTGTCAGAAGCTGTGGCTTCTGTATATGACCCCCACGCGCCCTGCACCTGGGGAGAGGTATCATTGTGGACATGTGGTCCAGCGAGCCACTCCAGCGCAGGCACCTCGCCAGGTGGCGGGGCAGGGGGTTCCAGCCCGCCTGCTGTGCTGGAGCTTCTCAGCCAATGGTGCGTGCAATAGAAAACAGTGCCGATACAAGCACGAGTGTCCCTCTTGTGCTGGCCCCCACGCCGCTGCTGCGTGCCCGCGAGCGGGCGGGTTTCGGGGCAGGGGTAGAGGTGGACAAGGAACGGGCAGACCTGCCGCTGAGGGGGCTGGTCAATCAAAAGGCCCCCTCCCCAATTAATGTGGTCATGCTGGAGCGTTGGCTCGCAGCATACCCAAGGAGAGGAGACGCTGCTTACTTGCTGAAAGGTTTCCAGCTGGGGTTTCGCATTCCGTTTGAAGGGGATAGGTCACCTCAAGATGCACCCAACTTATTTTCCCTTAAGGGCAGGGAGGAGGTGGCCACCCTCAGTATCGCCAAAGAGGTCAATGCAGGTAGGGTGGCCGGCCCCTTTCACGCCCCGCCCTTTCCCAATCTGAAGGTTTCCCCTTTGGGATTAGTCCCCAAAAAGACACCGGGGGAGTTTCGTCTGATTCACCACCTGTCGTACCCGGCTGGCCATTCGGTCAATGATGCTATCCCTGATGACCTTTGTTCGGTCAGGTATACATCATTTGACCAGGCCCTGTGCATGGTGCGCTCTTGTGGCCCGGGTGCACTATTAGCAAAGTGTGACATTAAGTCGGCGTTCCATCTGCTGCCTGTGCACCCGGGCGACTTTGAGTTGTTAGGTTTCAAATTCCAGGGCAAGTTTTACTTTGATAAAGCCATGCCTTTTGGCTGCTCCATCTCATGCTCGGCATTTGAACGCTTTAGCACCTTTCTACAGTGGGCCTTTGTTCGCAGGTCGGGATCTCGGTCTGTAGCCCATTACCTCGATGATTTCTTGTTCGGGGGTGAACGGGGCTGGGACACGTGTACGCGTCTCCTCACCACATTTCAGACGCTAATGTAGGAACTTGGTGTCCCTTTAGCGCCCGAAAAGACCGAGGGCCCATCCACCAAGCTCACGTTCCTGAGTGTCGAAATTGACACGGTTGCGCAGGCATCCAGGTTGCCCATTGACAAGGTTTCCCGGATCACTTTGTTGATCTCGGCCTTGCTGGCCAAATGCAAGGTGTCCCTCCGTGAGCTACAGGTACTGCATGGTCACCTTAACTTCGCTTGCAGGGTGGTTGCACCTGGCAGAGCCTTTGCTCGACGCTTGTGCGACGCCATGGCTGGCTTGTCCAGGCCCTACCATAGGGTCCGTCTGAACAGGGGCATGAGGGCCGATCTGCTGATATGGCTTCAATTCCTTAAAGAGTTCAATGGGGTCTCATTTTGGAGATCTGACCTTCTGGTGTCCCCTCGTTTCCAGGTTCAGTCGGATGCATCAGGGTCCCTGGGTTATGGGGTTTACTTTGAGGGGAAGCGGGCATATGGTCAATGGCCACTAGCTTGGAAGGGCACGGATCGCCTGCGCGATCTCACGTTCCTTGAGTTCTTTCCCATTCTGGGAGCTTTGATGCTATGGGGTGCGGAGTGGGCCAATTCGGTCGTCCATTTCTGGTGTGACAATGCTGCGGTTGTGCACATTGTCAACACTCAGACGTCAAAATCAACCAGAGTCATGGAATTGGTGTGCCAGTTTGTTTTGCGCAGCCTACGCCTCAATGTGCTATTTCGGGCTAGGCATATACCAGGTATTAATAACGATATCGCTGATCCTTTGTCCCGCTTGCAGATCTCCCGGTTCCGTGCCTTGGCCCCGGACGCAGAGGAATTTCCCTTGCCGCTCCCGGACAACATATGGACGTTTGGCAAGGAGAGGTGAACTGGGCGATCGGCATGTCGCTGGCGCCCCGCACGCGTAAGGCATATCTCCACGCATTCAGTACTTTCCAGGCCTTTTGTACCCAATTTCGATTACCAGGGATCTGGCCTATACCAGTGGCGCAGATTCTTTAATTCATGGTTTACCTACACAGCCAGGGCATTCATGGCCAAGGTGGGGGGTTATGCTGACAGCACAAATGACTTCCGTATTCAACATGTTTTGGAAGGGTGGGCACGGGAGTGTGGACGCTGCCCGGACAACCGCCACCCAATCTCTCTAGGGGTTCTTACCCACCTTGCACGGGGCTGGCATGACCTGTGTTTTGACAGGTATGAGGCAGCCCTGTTTCATGCGGATACCACGGTGGCCTTTTTTGGAGCGCTCTGCATCAGTGAGCTTGTGCTACTGTCTAAGGCGGATGCGATGCATAGGGCACTGGAACTCGAAGATGTCTATGTTTCTGATGAGTGGGCTCAGTTGAGGATACGTTCCTCAAAAGTTGATCAGCACGGTGTAGGCAGTGGTGTAAGACTGCTACGATGTTCAATGGCAGACATCTGTCCGGTTGGTGCCCTACAAGAGTTCCTTGCACTGCGTGGTATGTGCCCTGGCCCGTTTTTCTGCCACCAAGATGGGTCTCCCCTTACTAAATTTCAATTTTGGAAGGTGACCGGTAAGGCATTATCCAGTGTTGGCCTACCCGGGGCTCGTTACGGCACCCATTCTTTTAGAATAGGAGCTGCTTCTACTGCAGCTGCATTCGGGTACTCTGGGGCTGAGATGCGCCAGATGGGAAGGTGGGGATCACAGTGTTTTCAGTTATATGTTCGCCCTCTTCAATTGTGAGTACCAGTTAAGTCACTGTCCTGTTTCCTTTTTCTTTGACAGACCCTGGGTGTCGACTTACACCGGTGGCAGTATGGCTGGTGGGCCATAGCTATGTGCACAGGGCAGCGCAGTATGCTGCAGCGACAGAGTGGGGACCCCAGCTGGGACTACGTGCGTCCGCATGTCTAAGGTGGTACGGTAAGCGCGGGATGTTATGGCGGGAACTGTTGCCATTCCTTTTTTCCATCAGGGATGCTGACCCGCCTGATGTCCTGATTATACACCTTGGGGGCAATGATTTAGGCCAGGTCACCGGCCTGTCGCTGAAACATGCTATCTGCGGTGACCTGGCTTACTTGCATTATGTGTGGCCTGCCACAACCCTGATTTGGTCGGACATCATACCGCGTCACGCTTACAGGGGGGGGCATTAACCTCCGGACCCTTGACCGTGCTCGCCGCTCGGTGAACAGGGCAGTAGGCCAGTTCTTGGTAGACAAGGGTTGGGAGCGCGTCATCCGACGCCCCTATATTAGTCTTCAAAATTGTGAACTTTACGCAGGGGATGGGGTCCATCTGTCGCCAGGAGGTATGAACCTCTTTTTGGAAGATCTGCAAGCAGGCCTGTTGACCGAGCTGACGGTCTAGGGGGGGGCGGTGAGCCTTTATTGAAGCCTCCCCGTGTGGCGGGTAGCACTGGTAAGGTAAATATTTATGACCCACAGGTATCCGGCAGGTTCAAAATTGACTGGACAACACTAGATAGGCACAAGTTGGTTAACGTTGTCCGGTCAACGACGAACCAGGCAATGGGGTGATGGCACGAGCTAGGCAGCATGCATCACCCCGTTATTTTACGGATACGCGTCAGAAGGTGGGGTCAGTAGTTAGTTTATTGACTACGGTCAACAATTTGTTTGTTGCCAACAAACAAATTGATACAAATGGATACATTGTAACCAATTGCTGTGGGCAATTTTGGGAGGTACCTTACCAGTGTTACTGCGGCCTGCTTGCCTTAAGAATTATAATTGGTTGAGTACCAATCGAAATTTATAATTCGGACTAGGGCATGAATCAATAAATGTGGCCCAATTCCGTTATCCACTTTCACCAGTGTCTGAGTCCTTTTTTGGGGGGTGCGCCTGCAATGCAAGCGCGGCGCCAAAATGGCCGCAGCGCTCTTTGCGGGGCCCCCCCACCGGACTTGGGCATCCGGGTAGTTAGGGGGCGTGACCAGCACCCTTTAAAAGGGGTGGCCACGAGGCAGCCGAGCTGCCATTTTGTGAAAGCGACGGAGAGGAGAAGTTTTTCCCTCCACCCCCTCCCTAGTTAACAGTGTGATATTTTGGTCGCTTCGGGGCCGGGTGGGAATTTTTGGCTGGAACCTACAATTGGCTCTTGGGTTCTGGCTTTTTTGCCCATCCCACACTGTTGCTATGGTTTGATACAGGGGTTTATGACTGTTGACTTTGGTCACATGGGCGGGTAGCACTGGTAAGGTAAATATTTATGACCCACAGGTATCCGGCAGGTTCGCAATTGACTGGACAACACTAGATAGGCACAAGTTGGTTAACGTTGTCCGGTCAACGACGAACCAGGCAATGGGGTGATGGCACGAGCTAGGCAGCATGCATCACCCCGTTATTTTACGGATACGTGTCAGAGGGTGGGGTCAGTAGTTAGTTTATTGACTACGGTCAACAATTTGTTTGTTGCCAACAAACAAATTGATACAAATGGATACATTGTAACCAATTGCCGTGGGCAATTTTGGGAGGTACCTTACCAGTGTTACTGCGGCCTGCTTGCCTTAAGAATTATAATTGGTTGAGTACCAATCGAAATTTATAATTCGGACTAGGGCATGAATCAATAAGTGTGGCCCAATGCCGTTATCCACTTTCACCAGTGTCTGAGTCCTTTTTTGGGGGGTGCGCCTGCAAAAGATGGCTTCATTTTGGCAGTTTCATGTCTGGCCTAGACACAACAACAACAGCAGCAGCAGCAGCAGTAGCACTGGAATAATAATAATAATAATAATAATAATAATAATAATAATAATAATAATAATAATAATAATAATAATAATAATAATAATAATAATAATAATAATAATAATAATAATAATAATAATAATAATAATAATGAATAATGAATAATGAATAAATGAATTGCTACTTGCATTCCTGGTTGTGTGCCTATAAAGTGACTTGGACCATGTTGTTGCTGTTCTGCCACACAGTCAATTCAACAACAAGACTAGGAATCTAAGCAACAATGTACTAATTATCACTGGTATAATTTGCAGTGTTGTATTTATGTCGGCATAAAGGCACAAAAGGATTCTGGCCCTTTTGGTATTTTTTTCCATTTATACACCAATTTTCCTTAAAGAACCTCTTTCCTGGTTTTGTCCTCCCAATGACCTTTTCAGGTAGAATGAGCTGAAAGGTAAGTGAATGACCCACGATCATTCAATGTGCTATATTAGTGAGTGGAGGCTTGAATCTTTGGCTCCAGGTATAGGCTGCCAAAGATATTTCAGGTTTTTAAGCACATGAAACCTTTCAACTACAGATGCATGGGGTAGAATTGGAGACCATATGAGCACAAAGCAATGAAGTCCCCCACTGAACTTTGCTCTTTTCCAAAATCCTTCCTTTCAATATAGTCTTCAGGGTAAATGACACACTAAGGGAAGTGTGGGAAAAACAGAGTTTGGTGCTTAGTGAGTTTAATTTTTACATGACAACTTTTATTGGCTGGGGATTGTGGATATTGGAATTCAAAATTTTTGAACATCTCATTTCTTCCCTATGAATTTTCATCCATGGAGCACTACCACCTCTTAGGTAGCTTTTGTGTTCAGGGAATGAAGAAGCAAACGAGTGAAGTAGTGAAATTCAGCTCTTTAATAGTGGGGTTTGAACACACTTTGGATGGGGCAAAACTCGGACTTATATGCACTATAAACAGTAACAGTAACGATAATACAACAAGCCCATTGGCTAACAGAGTGTGCACATTTTCGATCCACTTATGTGCATAAGAATAGATACAAGAGAAAAGATACATTCTGCTCCTGTCAGAAAACACAGTTAACATACATAACTGTAGCAGTCTGCTCTGTCCAATAAAGGAGAATCCATCTACAATAGCAAAAGTGACAGACCACCATTTATGCAAAACAGAGCTATGTTTTCCACAAACAAGTGATTATAAACGTTGAAGGCCAAACATTTCCAAAGGTTATTAATTCATTAAGGGACTCATTAACAGATTACTGCCTGTCTGAAAGCTGGCATTCAAAGGCATGTCTTTGTAAACAAAGAAAAGCTTTCCTCCAAGATTTAACAGTTTATCATTCCCTTTGCACACAGAATGACCTGAATCAACTTGGAAATGTGTTCACTTGTTTACAGAGATGTTTTCCTTTAATAGAGTTAACTGGAACCAAATGTATACCTTTGGAGGTCTTTAACAGTGTTCTATAATCTGCCTTCTTTGGATTTGCTTCATCACAATGCAAATTAAAGAAGCAGGACTTTATGTCACCATAGTCATCAAATTGTTCAGTGTTCACACATGCCCTTCATGGTCAATTGATTTAGCAAAGATTTAATGGTCCCGGTGAGATTGATTATATCGGGAACAAAAGCAGTTGTTTAATGTAGTGTCTATTTCCATCTCAGGTACTGCATTTTCTTCTAATTCTTTTCATTTGCAAGGAAGGTTGTGGGGGAGGGGAACCATCAGAGACTATTTTGAACACATACTAAACATTGTGTAATCCTCTTCTATCCCAAATGGCAATAGACAGAAAGGCAATCTTTGATATCTCCAGGATTTTTTTAAAAAATAATTTGTTTCCGAGAAAGAGAAATAATTAATTACATACACCATAGTTGTGTGCATCTAACTTGCCTTAGAGATTATTTTGTTTTCTTTTTCATTTCTTTCTCCCTCCCCCAGGAGATTATGGTTTTCCTTTCTAATTAGACTTGCCTAGAAAACCATTTTTTCCTATTTTTTGACAAAACTAATAATCCGTAACAAAAATGGCATTTGTTGGGTTACTGAAGTTTGTGTCTTGATTTTTCATTATAACAGTAACCTTCCAAGAGCTGTTCCTACAAATAAAGGGTTGCATTCACACTTAGTCATGCTTTGAGTAGTCCACTGAAAGCAAAGCATTGTAATTAATTTGCCCCATTGATTTCAACTGGTGGAAACAGGACTACATGTTAATAGTGTCCAATATTTTAACTCTAGAAAGCAAATTTTCTCATTGTGTTGTCATTATTATTAATAGCATTGTATCAATGTATTTCATAGCAAGGACATCATTATGACAAGCTGGCAAAGTAAGCCAGTGTTATAAACATCAGTATTCCTTAGGGAGGGATTGAGAAACTGTGTCCTCCATTTGTTGGGACTACAACCATCATAGTCTTGTAGTATTGTGGACAAACCTCTCCTCACAATTTGAGTTCAATCCCAACTAGCTGAAGGTTGTCTCACCTATCCATCCTTCCAGGGTCAGTAAAATGTGTTCAGGGCAAATGTTAATGAGAAGAATGGGAGACTGAGTCAACCATAGGGGATACAAGGTGGTAATTTTTTTACAATAATCACAAGTTAAAATTCCATACGGAACTATATATTTAAACACAAATAAATATATGTCAAGATTTAAAACAATTTAACAAAAAAATTAAATGTTAAAAATATCTAAATGTCACAAATAAAGCATTTCCTAGACCCACATTTATTGGCTAAAAGTCTTCTTGAAAAGGAAGGTCTTTGCTTGCCAGTGGATGAACAAAACAAAGGGGGGCAATCTGGCTTCTCAGAGCAGTGCATTCCAAAACCAGGGAGCAGCCACTAAGAAGGCCCTATTTTGTATCCTCATCAAACAAGCTTGGGAAGGTAGTTGATCTGAGAGAAGGACATCCTCAGAATATCTAGTCTAGAAGGTTCACATGAAGTGATATGATCCTTCAGATATCCTGGATCCATTCCAGTCTAGTCAGGTTATCCTGCTATGGTAATAGAGTAGACCATACTGCCAGTGACTCAATGCTGAATGTCAAGCAGCAGTTAACTAACCTGACAACCCTGAGGACTAACAGTCTTGGATGGTGAAGTGTGCAGGGAAGGGTGATGGTCCCTGCCACGCAGCTTGCCCCGGGACCCACTTCAACGGCCCCAGGGATGTGGGGCAGCTGCGTCGCCCACGCCCCTCCCATGCATGAGCCGGAGGGGTTGAAAAGGAGCAGACTGTTCTGTCTCCCCTGCTCACTCCCTTTTCCCTGTTGGGAAAACACTCACTGTAAGGTATATCTAAAGAGTAGTCTAAGTCCGGTCCAAAGTTCTATTTCCAGAGTTTCCAAAGAGTAGTCCAAAACCAGTCCGAAGTTCTATTTCCAGAGTTTCCAAAGAGTAGTCCAAAACCAGTCCATAGTTCTATTTCCAGAGTTTCCAAAGAGTCAAGACGCCACGGTACCAAGCAAGAGTAGGGAAGCTAAACTTTTTCCGTCACAGAGCCACACCCGGCGTCCTGGTTCCTTATATGCCTCCATGGGTGTGGTCAGACACTTCCTGATTACCTGCGGCCCCTCCTTCCTCTCAGCCTCTGTAGACAACGCTTCACCCTGCTTCAATGCCTAGAGTCCAGCCACGCCTCATCCCCAGAGCTGTCTGAATGCGAAGACTGCTGTTGGAGGACATCCTTGAGGCCATCCTGCTGCTGCAGTTCCAAGGGAGGCTGAGGCAGTGCTGTGCATAAGAACATAAGAACATAAGAACAGCCTTGCTAGAACAGACCACAGCCCATCCAGTCCAGCATTCTGTCTCACACAGTGGCTCACCATTTCCTTCAGGGTATTCCCAAGCAAATGCCTGCTTAGGATTCCCTGGAAATGATATTGAGAGACATCCTGCCTATCTCTCCTGCCTATCTCTCCGGAGGTTGTCCTTAAGTATCCATAATTATAGCCATTGATACTCTTGTCCTCCATGAACTTGTCTAATCCTTTCTTAAAGCTGTCAAGACTGACAGCTGTCACCACTTCTTCTGGCAGGGAGTTCCATAGACCAGTAATCCTCTGGGTGAAAAAGTACTTTCTCTTATTTGTTTGAGAACTAGTACCCAAAAGTTTCATGGAGTGTCCCCTAGTTCTAGTGTAATGCGATAGGGAAAACAGTTTTTCCTTATCTACTTTGTCCACACCGTGCATGATTTTATAAACTTCAATCAGGTCACCTCTTAGACGCCGTCGTTCAAGAGTGAAGAGGCCCAACCGTTGCAGCCTCAGATGGTAAGGAAGGTGTTCCAGTCCCCTAATCATTCTGGTTGCCCTCCTCTGCACTTTTTCCAGCTCCATAATATCCTTCTGGAGGTATGGCGACCAGAACTGTACACAGTATTCCAGGTGGGGCCTCACCATAGATTTATAAAGAGGCAAAATGACACTTGCTGACTTATTTTCTATACCCTTCCTAATGATCCCTAGCATTGAGTTTGCTTTTTTCACTGCTGAGGCACACTGGGTTGACACCTTCATTGAGTTGTCCACCAGGACACCAAGGTCCCTTTCCTGGTTTGTCGCAGAGAGTTCAGACCCCATCAGTTTATAAATGTAATTGGGGTTCTTTGCTCCAACATGCATCACTCTGCACTTACTAATGTTGAAACTCATTTGCCACTGTTTTGCCCACTCCCCCAGTGTCGAGAGATCCCTCTGGAGCTCCTCACAATCTCTCACAGTTTTCACTACCCTGTATAATTTAGTGTCGTCAGCAAATTTGGCTACCTTGCTTTTTACTCCTACCTCTAGATCATTTATGAAGAGGTTGAAAAGCAGGGGTCCTAGTACTGAACCTTGGGGGACCCCACTCTTTACTTCCCTCCACTTGGAGAAGTGTCCATTTAGTGCTACCCTCTGTTTCCTGTCCCTTAGCCAGTTGCTGATCCAGGACAAGACCTGTCCCTTTATTCCATGACTGGTAAGTTTATTCAAGAGCCTTTGGTGTGGGACCTTGTCAAAAACCTTCTGAAAGTCCAGATAAACAATGTCAACTGGATCCCCCTTATCCACATGCTTGTTGACACTCTCAAAAAATTCCAACAGATTAGTGAGGCATGATTTGCCCTTGCAAAAGCCATGTTGGCTCTCCTTTAGCAGCGCCTTCTCTTCTATGTGCCTATTAATTCTATCTTTTAGGATGGTTTCCATCACTTTACCTGGGACACATGTCAAACTGACAGGTCGGTAATTCCCTGGATCACCCCTGGATCCTTTTTTGAAAATTGGTGTTACATTCGCTACCTTCCAGTCATCAGGCACAAAGCCTGATTTGAGGGAAAGATTATATATTTTGGCTAGGAGATCAGCAATTTCATCTTTAAGTTCCCTGAGAACTCGTGGATGGATGCCATCTGGTCCTGGTGATTTGTTAGTTTTTAGTTTAACAAGACATGCAAGGTTATCATCCGTCCACCAAGTTTCAGTGATACCAATAATATCAATATTCTTATCTATTGCTAAGTATTCCAGCTCCCCTATTTTGTTCCGGAGGCTTCTGGCATTTGTATACAAGCATTTATATATGCTTTTCTGACACAGTCTTTTGTGTCCAGTTGCATTGTTAGATTGCCTCTTGCATCCTTCTGCTAGAATGCTAGTGACTAGCTCCTCGCTCTGCTCAGTAAATTTTGCATCCTCCTCACTACTCAAGTACACACTTTTCCGAACCGGATGCTGCCCAGCTCCTGTCGGCTTTCCCCCAGTTATCAGTTTAAAAGCTGCTCAGCAGCCTTTTTGATGTTGAGTGCCAGCAATCTGGTCCCATCATGGTTCAAATGCAACCCATCCCTCCTGAACAGATTTGGCTTGTCCCAAAATGTTCTCCAGTTCCTGACAAATCTGAAACCCTCCTCTCGACACCACCACCTCATCCACGCATTGAGGCTTCTGAGCTCTGCCTGCCTGGTAGGTCCTGCGCGAGGGACAGGCAGCACTTCTGAAAATGCTACCTTGGAAGTCCGGGACTTCAATCTTCTTCCTAACAACCTGAATTTGGCTTCCAGGACAGACCGCTTGGCCTTCCCAACATCATTGGTACCAATGTGTACCATGACAACTGGCTCGTTCCCAGTTCTCTCTAACAATCTATCTAGATTTCTTGTGATGTCTGCAACTTTTGCACCTGGCAGGCAAGTCACCACACGGTTATCATGTGCATCACAAATCCATTTCTCTGTATTTCTAATTATTGAATCGCCTAGTACAAGGAGCCTCTCTCCTGCAATCTGTTCATCTGCATGCACCTCATCAACCATATTAAGGGAGAGAAACTCAGTTTGTTCCTGTTGTTTATCTTCCTGGATCTCATCAAGTGTGATGAAGGAGAGATCATCAGGTGGAACCAGGTGTTCCTCTGTGTGTTCCTCATCAGGTGTGATGATGGAAAGAGCCTCAAATTTATTCTGTAATTTCAGACTCTCAGAGTGATCCCCTACTCTTTTCCTCCTTTGAGTCACATTCCTCCAAACATCTCCCTCCTGAGTTAGTGAAGGGCCTTCTCCCTCAGAACTGTGCCCTGTCTCTACTTTGTCCAGCATAGTCTGTTCCGCTCTGTCCAAGAACAGCTCAAGCTCCTAAATTTGTTGATGATTAGATATGCAGGCCTCTAGCTGCTGGACCTTCTCTTCTAGTAGTGCAACCAGCTTGCACTTGCTGCAAGTGTAGTTCTCCATATGCTTTGGCAAGAACACAAACATGGCACAAGTATTGCAGGTAACTACAACTGTTCCCTCAGAATCCATTTTAACAAGTGCAGTATTCTGGGGCTCAAAAATGTACACGTTTACTACCTTTCTACCTAGTAAGACTATATTCTTCCTTTGTTACTAGTTTGTAATCTTGGCGCGCGGGCCTCTAAAGCAGCTCTACTCCAACTGCAAAACTTACCAGTGCTCACTTCCTTTGTTTGGCTCTCCTCAGCAGCAGCTCTGCTTAAGAGCACATGCAGAGTCAAAAGGACTCTGGTGGGGGGGAATCCCTGAGAAAGAGGGTCCTGTCAGCTCCTCCCCTTCATCTTCAGAGTCTTCATCCCCAAGGTGGGCCGGTTTGGGGGCCAGAGGTGGGCCAGGGGCCAGAGTCACAACACAGGCGCCGGACTTGCTGCTGCCGCCGAGTTGCTTGCCCCAGGACCCACCTCATTGGTCCTGGGGATGCGGGTTAGCTGTGTTGCCCGTGCCCCTCCCATGCTTGAGCTGGAGTGGTTGAAAAGGAGCAGACGCCGGTCTTGCCGCCGCCGCCGCGTTGCTTGCCCTGGGACCCACTTCATCAGCCCTGGGGATGCGGGGCAGCTGCGTCGCCTGTGCCCTTCCCGTGCTTGAGCCAGGATGGGTTGAAAAGGAGCAGACACCAGACTTGCCGCCACCGCTGCCGCTGCATTGCCTGCCCTGGGACCCACTTCATCAGTCCCGGGGATGTGGGGCAGCTGCGTATGAACTTTGTTTAAGTGTATGCTGTATTTTTTCTTTTCTTTTTTGAATTATATTTTGTAATCTTGAAACTGTGTAATTTTCTGTGATATGTTGTGAAGACGCCCTGAGTCGGCCTAGTGCTGAGTAGGGCAGGATACAAATTAAATTGATTGATTGATTGATTGATTGATTGAATCCATCTTAATGAAGGGTAGTGATAAAGTGACTCATTGAACTGGATTAGTGGCATGGGTGTCACACCGCAATATAGAAGTCAAATGGAAGACCTCTGCATTATATTGTTCCCAGGATAATCTTCATGGCTGATCCGTGATTACCATGATGATAGCTATTTTTTTAGAACCAGAGATGGCACTTGAAGAAGAAGAAGACATTCCGTATTGCGTTTTAGAGGTAACAACTAACACTTTGAATTGAGTTCAGAAACAGACTAGTAGCAGTGAAGCTATTTTAATAAAGGGAGTTATATGTCCTCTATAACCAGCACTAACCAGCAGTCTAGCTGCATTCCAGGAGCAGTGAAGCTGTTAACCTGATTTTCCAAGGAGGAGTGCAACCCCATCTAGCATAGAATGAATATCCCCTGATTTACACGAGCATCTCTGCCTTTTCTAGATTAATGATATCAATATATTTTTAATGTGAACAGTGAAAAGACGTGTCCCCCAAAATGTTTCTGAAATCTCTAGTACTGCGAGGCAACAGTCTGCATTGCATCACATTTTTCCTCACCAATAAACATCAGGGGAGTTCAGTACTTGAGAGATTTCTTTTCTAATTTCACCTGGCCCTGTCAATTATGTCAGTGATTTAACTTGCCCAAAAATCAACACACAAGGCACAATAGCCTTGACAAACATTTTGTGGTTAGCAGACACATTGGCTAAAATCCTACTGTACAATTTAGCTGTTTAAGACTGATGGTATCATCAACCTTAACCCTTCACCCCAGAAATTTAAAAATTTCTGACCCCAGACTACCAAGGGGCTTGAGGCTTCCTTGGGATCTCCCTTTTTGTGAGACCTATTCCAGACCTCAATCTGGCCAGGTTATCCTGCTATGGTGGACCATACTGCCAGTGACTCAATGCCAAGTGTCAGGTGGTGGTTAACTAACCTGACAAACTTGAGGAATAATGGCCTTGGGTGGTGAAGTCCACAGGGAAGGGTGATGGTCCCCCAGTGGATTAAATCCCTCTTGAAATCATTCTGATGGACGGCAGCAGCTTAATTAATACTGGTCTGTGGCTGATGAAGACTTTATGTGCCAAAAGGGCTAAGGCCCAGAAAATGATTCATGGAACTGGATCAGTGATATGGGTGTCACGATGCAGAAAGCAAATGGAAGACTACTGCATTATATTCTTCCCAGTAAAATCTTCATGGCTGATGACCAAGATGATAGCCAATATTCGGAATCAGATATGGCACTTGAAGAAGAAGAAGAAGATTCCAGACCATTGTTACATCCAGACAGTAGTTACTCTGCCTTGCATAATCACCTGAACCCAAACAGCCAACAAAACAAACAAATAAACAGAAAAACTAGACGTGAGCATCTTATTTGTTCTTTATTCTAAATACTCAAAGGATTTCTAGAAATATGTGTGTGAGAGAGACTGTCTATCTCTGTTCACATCTTGGTCTCTCTTTCATGATCGAATAAATAAAAATAGAGCTGTTTAAATGTCATAAATCTGTCTCTACTTAATTGGTGAATGAAAAATACTTCAAAGTCATGTCCTCTTGTATCACTGTACTAAATTTGATGTAGATAGAGAAGAAAGCAGGAAACTACCTGTGGGCCAAATTCAGTGGAATCCCAATTATATCTAGCCACCAAGCTTTCTGAAAAAAATCCACAGGGTTAGTGGGAGAAAAATACAATCTTAATAGGCTGCTGAACTTGTAATCCCCTATTTATCCTTTGTAACAGATGGGAATAATGGGGGATGGACCATTTTAAAATCCTCAAAACAGAGCTCTATGCTGAATTGAATTAGGGCATGAAAGCCACCAAAGTATTTGAATATGCACTTGTGCCTCTTGGATGTGGTTAATTACTGTGAATTATTTCAAGGAACTATGCTGGCTCAGCCCACCTTAATAGTTTAGAGCAAGTCTTAAAGGATGTTACTTAACAAGGAAGATGCAACTAGTATCAGCCATTGGTCTAAATGCCTGATAAATAACTCGACCATGAGGTAATTGAATAACCCCTAACCAGGGCTAATTGCCTTATTAAAGAAGAATGCCCCAAACTTGCTTTAAAGGATAGTTTGAAATAATAGCTTTTCATTTTGTCTTGTTATCTGGGCATTCTTTTCATTTAACTGTCTACACACATTCATCTCCGTGGTACCTGAACCTTCTAGAAACAGAGGAAATTTAAAGTATTGATGATTCATAACAGAAAGGAGCAAATTAATTTTTGTTGCTGTATGCATGCCCTGCACCTTCTGGAATATTCTATACACAGCCTTCCTCAAGACATGTATGCACAGGGGATACTGCATAAGCCATTGGGTTTAAATGTTTGTATGTGAGCTTTACTGATCATGGTTTGGGGACCACCACCACACGTTTTCATTTGCTTATAGTTGATGTATTTAATACTGTGATAACTACCTATAGCAGTGACAAAGGAAAAAGGAGGGAAGATACTTTTTTCTGACAAAGAAGAGGCTCCCTGAACCTGGCTGAAGATTTTATACTCTTCCCAATCCAAATACAATTATGTATAATACAATTATGTATAATGGGATACAAATACAATTATGTATAATTGAAAGAATATCATTCGGTCTATCTTTTTAAGCAGGGAAGAATATCATTTGGTCTATCTTTTTAAGCAGATGAAACCTATTTACAGGGAAATAATAAATTGGCCCTTTTCACTGGTGGCCCCCCTGTCACTGGAATAAGTTACTACTTGAGTTATGCCAGGCTCCTTCACGTTGTTCAGGGAATTGGCAAAAACAGAATTTTTCAAAGCTGCCTCCAAGAATTTCCCAGATGCTGTTAATTTATTTATTTTATTTTTCCTTTTGCTTGTTTCTTTATTTTCCTTTCTCTTGTTGTATTAATTTTAGACATTATAATGTGTATCAACACATTGTTGGTTTGTATTTTGTTATGTGGGGTCCTGTGGGGGTTTATTGTAATATATAAGTTATCCTGAGTAATGCTTGTACTATTGGAACAGTAAACAAAGCAAACAAAAAGATAGATTAGAACTGTTTGTGCAGTTCTTTGAATTTTGCTGAACTTTTTTTGATTGAAAATATGAAGAAACAGACTGAGTACATGCAGAACTGACATGAATCAGCTGTACTGTACATTGAATTGTCTATAATAAAGAACAATAATTTCCTAAGAGCTCTAAACAATACCCAAATAATGCAGTAGTAGCTCACCTGAGCATTTTCTAATGCACCCCATGCCATCATGAGCCAGCAGTTCCCTTCTGCTCTCTACAAAGCTTTGAACAGGTGGCTGTTTGATCCTTTTATAACAACAGGTGTTATATTGGCTGCCCTCCAACCCTCCAGCAAGGAAGCTAATTTACATCTGCATGTCTGTATTTCAGGTTTTTCTTAAGATGAAGCAATTTGATCTCACTGGCTTCTCGATTTGTAATTTGTCAATAGCTGCAGAACTTCATATCTCATCAGCTCTTTTGGAGATGCAGTTCTGCAGTCCCTGTGACTGTATATGTGAGTCATAAGTTCTTATATGTGTAGACATAGTAGAATTTTCTAGAAAAGACTATCAGAGTACAAGAGAGAAAAGGACCCTATATCCACATCCAAGAGGCTCATAAGGAACTGGGGGTGGGGGTGGGGGTTGGGGACAAACTTTATTGTAACTAGGCCTTGTATTTTATGTCTGTATGGTACATTCTGGGGTGTATGAAGCACTTGTTGAAATATGCCTATAATGATTGAACTGCCAGACTATTTTGTGACTTCTCCTATCATCACTGAACTCACCTGGCACTCAGCTCTCACCTGTGGCTCCAAGTATCCATAGCATGCTAGTCATAGCTAGTAAACTGCACAAGAAGTTAGATGAGGGTAAACTGATGGGTTTGGCCCTTGGCAGATTTATAAAAGCAACTCAACGCCAAGTGTCAAGCAGCGGCTAACTAACCTGACTCCCTAAAGGGCCAATGTCTATGGGTGGATGAGCCCCTTTAGGTGGGGTGATGGTCCCCGTTAGTGGAAGAAATGCCACTGGAAACCATCATATTGGGACCAATGGCAAAATGAGCAGAAGAGGAACTCTGATTCCCAACGGTCATGGAAGCAGAAGAGGCCATGCCAGATGGTCTGGCTGTGAAGGTGCACCTTGTCCATATCCTCAGGGCTGCAGTGGTCCTGGTGTGAAATCCTGCATGTCATGCTTCATGTGTGACATGGGTGATGGCTCTGAGATCATAGTGTATGGGTCACTTCATGGCAAGATGGGATCCACCTTAAACAAATTCATGCCAGTGACATTTTTCCTGCTTCAGGGGAAAATGCATTCTTTGATATGAGCTGCAGTCAACGAGATTTATAGGACATGTGTATTCCAGAATGCAAAGATGGTGTGGCTGGGAATGTAGAAGTGTCTATTATGGATCCAAAAGAAAGTCAGTCAAAATCATCCAAGCCAATGATTTTTTAGTATGTGTAGAACTTTTGTGGTATGTGTAGAGCAAAATGGAGCAGTAGGGTATCCTACTAATCACCCCATCCCAGCAACACATCCCATTTTCTTGCCCACATTTTACCACTGAATAGCGGAGGGCACTGGGAAGAAAGAAAGTGAGGTTTTATCACTCTGAGAAAATCCAAGGCAGAGTCATTTACACCATCTCATAATTTTGTCACTTTACCATTTTACTATCATCTTTTACTTCTTATTCTCTCTCTCTTTCTAAATAATGAATCTAATGCAATCTGTTTGAAAATGGAGGGCAAACTTTCTTTGCAGGCGCACCCCCCAATAAAGGACTCAGACAATAATGAAAGTGGATAACGGCATTGGGCCACATTTATTGATTCATGCCCTAGTCCGAATTATAAATTTCTATTGGTAAAACGACCAATCATAATTCTTAAGGCAAGCAGGCCGAAGTAACACTGGTAAGGTACCACCCAAAATTGCCAACGGCAATTGGTTACAATGTATCTATTTGTATCAATTTGTTTGTTGACAACAAACAAATTGTTGACCGTAGTCAATATCTAACTAATGACCCCACCCTCTGACTCGTATCCGTGAAATCACGGGGTGATGCATGCTGTCTAGCTATAGCCATCACCCCGTCGCCTAGTTCGTCGTTGACCGGACAACGTTTAACCAACTTATGCCTGTGTGGTGTTGTCCAGTCAATTGCGAACCTGCCGGATACCTGTGGGTCATAAATGTTTACCTTACCAGTGCTACCCGCCACACAGAGGGGCTTCAAAGAAGGCCTGACGCCCCCCCCAGACCGTCAGCTCGGTCAACAGGCCTGCTCGCCAATCACCCAACAGGAGGTCCATACCTCCTCGCGACAGATGGACCCCATCCCCTGCATACAGGTCATAATTTTGTAAACTAATAGCGGGGTGACGACTGACCCTCCCCCAAGCCCTGTCGACAAGGAACCGCACCACTGCCCTATTCACCATGCGTCTAGCACGGTCAAGGGACAGGAGGTCGAAACCTCCTCTGTACGCATGGCGCGGGACCATGTCCGACCAAACAAGGGTTGTGGCGGGCCAGACGTAATGCAGGTAGGCAAGGTCCTCGCAAATCGCATGCTTGAGCGATAAGCCGGTGACCTGGCCCAAATCGTTGCCCCCTAGGTGTATGATGAGAATGTCAGGCGGGTCAGCATTCTGACCTGAAAAAAGGAAAGGCAGCAGCTCCCGCCATAACATTCCGGGCTTACCATGCCATGTGAGACTTGCGTATGCACCCAGTCCCAGTCGGGGTCCCCACTCTGTCGCCGCAGCGTAACGCGCTGCCCTGTGCACGTAGCTATGGCCCACCAGCCATACTGTCACCGGTGTAATACGACACCCAGGGTCTGTAAAGAAAACGAGGAAGAGAAGGTAAGGTGACTGAACTGGTACTCACGGCGGAAGTGGGCGCACATAAAACTGAAAACATTGCGAACCCCACCTTCCCATGCTGCGTATGTCAGCCCCGGAGTACCCAAAAGCAGCTGCAGTGGAGGCTGCCCCTATTCGGAATGAATGGGTGCCATAACGGGCGCCCGGGAGGCCCACACTGGCCAGCGCTTTGCCTGTCACCTTCCAAAATTGAAATTTAGTAAGGGGAGACCCATCTTGGTGACAGAAAAATGGGCCATGGTGCGTGCCATGCAGTGCAAGAAACTCCTGTAGGGCACCAACCGGACAGATGTCTGCCAAAGAACCCGTAGCAGTCTTACACTACTGCCTACGCCATGCTGATCTGCCTTAGAGGAGCGAATCCTCAACTGAGCCCAGTCTTTGGCAACATATACATCCTCGAGTTCCAGTGCCCTACGACTTGCATCCGCCTTAGACAGCATCACAAGCTCGCTGATGCGGAGCGCTCCAAAAAATGCCACCGTTGTGGCTGCATGAAATAGGGCTGCCTCGTATCTATCAAAACAGAGGCCTGGCCAGCCCCGGGCCTACTGGGTAAGAACCCCTGGGGAAATCGGGTGGCGGTCGTCCGGGCAACGCCCGCGCTCGCGCACCCACCCCTCCAAAACATGTCTCACACGGAAGTCAGTGGTGCTGTCCACATGACCTCCCACTTTGGCCATAAAAGCCAACGCTGACAGCTTAGATGCTATGGTGCAAGGTGCAAGGCCCTGAGCGTGCAGGTAAACCATGAACCGCAGAACATGGGTTACCGGGATCGGCCAGGTTCCTGGCAGTTGAAATTGGGTACAGAATGCTCTGAAAGAATTAAATGCGTGGTGATACGCCTTACGAGTGCGTGGCGCTAGTGACAGGCCAATCGCCCGGTTCACCTCTCCTTGCCAATGGTCCATATCTTGTCCGGGAGTGGCGAGGGAAATTCCTCCGCATCCGGGGCCAAGGCACGGAACCGGGAGATCTGCAGGTGGGACAAAGCGTCAGCGATATCATTATTAACCCCTGGGACATGCCTGGCCCTGAAAAGAACGTTGAGGCGCAGGCTGCGCAACACAAACTGGCGCACTAGATCCATAACCCTGGGCGATTTAGAAGTCTGTGCATTGACAATGTGGACAACAGCCGCATTGTCACACCAGAAATGCACAACCGAGTTGGCCCACTCCTCGCCCCATAGCATCAAAGCACCCAGGATAGGGAAAAATTCGAGATATGTGAGATCCCGCAGGCGATCCGTGCCTGCCCAGGCCGGTGGCCACCCACCATAGGCCCACTTCCCATTGAAGTACATCCCATAACCCAGGGATCCTGAGGCATCAGACTGAATCTGAAAGCGGGGGGAAGCCAGGAGGTCAGACCTCCAAAATGAGACCCCATTGAACTCCCTCAGGAACTGTAGCCAGACAAGCATGTCTGCTCTGATACCCCGGGTAAGCCTGACCCTATGGTGGGGCCTGGATAATCCTGTCATGGCGTCGCACAGGCGCCTAGCAAATGCCCTGCCCGGTGCGACCACCCTGCAAGCGAAATTGAGGTGACCATGGAGCACCTGCAGTTCCCTCAGTGATGCCTTGCGCTTGGCCAGCAAGTCCGAGATGAGGGCCACTATTCTGGACACCTTATCCCGCAGTAACCTAGAAGCCTGCGCTACCGTGTCAATCTCCACCCCCAGGAAGACTAGCTGGGTAGATGGGCCCTCGGTCTTTTCAGGCGCTAAAGGGACACCGAGTTCCTCCATTAGCGTCTGAAATGTGTTGAGGAGACGTGTACACGTGTCCCAGCCCCATTCACCCCCGAATAAAAGTCATCCAGGTAATGGGCTACAGACCGGGACCCTGACCTGTGGACGAAAGCCCACTCTAGGAATGTGCTGAAACGCTCGAAGGCCGAGCATGATATGGAACAGCCAAAAGGCATGGCATTATCAAAGTAATATTCACCCCGGATTTTAAAACCCAGCAGCTCGAAGTCACCCGGGTGCACCGGCAAGAGGCGAAAAGCCGACTTAATGTCGCACTTAGCCAGCAGCGCACCCGGGCCACATGAGCGCACCATGTGCAGCGCGTGGTCAAAAGATGTATACCTGACTGAGCAAAGGTCATCAGGGATAGCATCACTGACCGAGCGGCCGGCTGGGTAGGACAAGTGATGAATGAGGCGAAACTCGCCCGGTGACTTTTTAGGCACTAAGCCCAAGGGCGATACCTTAAGATTGGGAAACGGGGGTGAAGGGAAAGGGCCAGCGACCCTGCCCGCAACGACCTCCTTATTAATGCTGGCAGCAGCCACCTCCTCCCTCCCCCTAAGGGATAAAAGATTGGGGGCATCCTGGGGGTACCTATCCCCCATGAAAGGGATACGGAACCCCTGCCTAAAACCCTGAAGGAGATAATCCGCATCCTCTCCCTTCGGGTACAATGTGAGCCAACGCTCCAACATGTCCACATTAATTGGGGAGGGAGCCTTTCGGTGAACTAGCTCCATCTGCGGCAGTCTTGCCAGCCCCCTGTCCGCCCCTCCCTCTGCCCCGCGTCCCTCCAGGCCTGGGACAGGCAGAGGCCGCATGGGGGCCAGCACAGGCGGGACACTCATGTCTGTATTTGCAGTTCTTCCTATTGCAGGAACCATTAGACGAGAAGGTCCAGCACAGCAGGCGGGCTGGAACCCCCTGCCCCGCCACCTGGCGGGGAACCTGTGCTGGGGCCGCTCGCTGGACCGCATGTCCACAATGGTATCTCTCCCCGGGCGCGGGGCGCGTGGGCGTCATGTACAAAAGCCAGAGCCTCTGACATGGCTCATCCCACCTCATCTCGGGGTGCAGGGGAATCCGCATACGGAATTCCTCATCTTAAGCCAACCACGATGGGCCCGGAAAGTCAACCATCGCCCTATAGATGTTGTCCAAATACTGGACCATCGGAATTGCCAAATCCGGCCGGGCCCTGAGGTACACCGCCATGTATATGAGGTAGGCCGGCAACCAGTTGGCCCACGTGCGTGGTGGCTTGCGACAATGTGCCTGCTCCTTATCCTTCTCATCCTGCCCCTCCCTCTCTTCCTTGGTGGGCTCTCTGTTGAGGAGTGAGAAGATATCCACGTACTCCCCCCGCCAGATCTTCTCTTTGGTGGTCTGTGCCAAATGGTCACCAAGAGGTAAGGAATACCCTGCCGTCGGCAAGGCCGACACAGGCACAGCAGGAACTGCAGGCATCTGAAAAGGGGCCTGTACTAACCCAGCCACCCCCAAAACATTCCCCACAGGGTAGGACACCCACCCCACCACGGGGCCCTGAGTGGTAGTTGTCGTCGCCGGGTGGGGCGTCAGCGGCTGTACCGCCGCACCACCCGCGCGAGGCCAAGGCCATTGAAACGCCCCCCCCCAACGTGGCCACGTGTGTAGGTGCACTGGTTTGAACCGCATACTCACACGCTGCACCCCCATAGGCCGCCCCCACCGGGGGTTCCTGCCCACTGGGGGCATCGGAGCTCACGACCGCCGTAGAGCTCGTCGATGGGGCCTGGCCCGCGCCGGTCTGTTGGTTGGGGAGCTGCGAGGCAGTGGCCGAGGTCGTGCCACGCGCCTCAAGCAGCTCGACCCGTCCCGCCGCCTGCCACTGCCCAGCAGACGACGCGTCAAAATGAAGCCCAAAGGGAGCCCCAGCGTGGCTAGCCCGGGCCAGGGATGCCTCGAGGGCCACAACGCGGGCCAGTAAGGCTTCCACGCTGACATGGGGCAAAGGGCCAGCCGGCCTGCCTACTACAGGCATGAGTACAGGTCCCTGTACCCCGGGGCCCGAATAGGGCCACGACCCCGCACCCGGGCCCGGTAGGGCCGATGTAGCAACCTGCCAGGGAAGGGGACCAGACCACCCCCCAATGCTGGAAGGCCCCGGAGCGAGCTGCGCCCCTACGGAAGAAGGCCCAGCGGAACGAGCAACAGCAGGAGCGGTGCCCACCGCTTGCGGGCCGAGGGCCGCAGCCCCCACTGGACCCGTGTGTGGGCCCCCATTATCCGGCCAAGGGGGAATAGACCCCATTCCACCGGTCCCGGTGGATGCAGGCAAAGGCGGCTGCTGGGGAGGCGCAGCCGCGGTCCTCCAACCCGGATTGCGCCTCCGAACCGCACGAGCCGCGCTCGCAGCCACCTTCTTCTTCGAGGGCATCTCAGCCACTCGATGGAAAGCCGAAAACGAGAAAATTCAGCAGCCAAAAGGCTTCCCGGTAAGAGTAAAAGCGACAGAGTTAAGAGGGAAAAACTTCTCCGCTCCGTCGCTTCGTAAAATGGCAGCGCGGCTGCCTCGTGGCCACCCCTTTTATAAGGGAGCTGGCCACGCCCCTAACTACCCGGATGCCTTCGTCCGATGGGGGGGGGGGGCCGCAAAGAGCGCAGCAGCCATTTTGGCGCCGTGCTTGCATTCTGGCAGTTTCTGTTTGCATCTCTAGCAGGATCTGGGTATGTGAGCATGACTATAGGTTTGAGAGATGAAATGTGTATACTCTTAAAACTTTCCTCATGTATTTGAAATTTGTGTGTAGCGTATATATACTTAAACTTCTATTTTAAAAAGCCACAAATTCAATTCATAAAAAAAAATCTCTGGTTTATTAATGTGGGATATTGTGCTTCTGTATCTACAATTCAAACTGCTAGGGAATAGCCTACTACACTATCATACCTGCATTATCAGCAGGAAAAAGGATGTTAAGCTTTATGTATCAAAGAGCAGTCTGAGTGTTAAAAACCAATGGCAGCAGTCAAGATGGTCTATATTCACAAATCATAGCACCATTCACATGGAGATGCAAAGGTTTCCCTTGTTCAAAAGCCAGTCGTATCTGACTCTAGGGTGCAGTGCTCATCTCTGTTTCAAAGCTGAAGAGCCAGCATTGTCTGCTTCTGCAGATGTTTCCGTGGTCATATGGCAGGCATGACTAGACACAGGAGCACACGGAATGCTGTTTCCCATCAAAGTGGTCCCTATTTATCGATTTGCAATTTCTTGCTTTCAAACTGCTAGTTTGGCAGAAGATAGGACAAAGCCCATTCCGTCCTGCAGTACTCGGGAATCAAACTACTGACCTTCTGCCTCCCAGTCAGTGTCTTAGCCAATTGAGCCACTGCAGTCCCTCCCGGAAGTTGATTCTTGTTTTTCATCAGTTAACCACTGTTTACTCAAACACAAAACAATCATCATGGCTGTTTTTCAACAAGTGTGAGTGTTAGTGAGTGCAAAAGGGTTTTCTGCAAACTATATTAACCGCTGTCATTGGTGTTCTCACCATTCAAGCTGGACTTTGATATGTAAAGTTTGGCATCCTTTTTCCTGCTGGCAACATAGTTGTAGCAACATTAATTTTAAATAATGTACTAATTTTATCACTCCTTACCTCTGATCAGATACACTCCTCTTAAAATATATATTTTAAGTACTCTCATCCTATTATCTTTTGCTATACTATGCTGGTATTGGACCTTAATAAAGATTTGATTTGAACGCAGCAACAAAATTATGCAATATCTGGCTATTCTCTGTCATTTTGAATTATGCACACAGGAACTAAATATTCCACATTTATTAACCAGCCCTCCTCAAAATTTAATTTAGAATTCTTTGCCAGAGCACTTCACAAAATTATGGAAGAAAATTCTAAGAACTCCACTAAAGTATAGATCCCAGCTTTCTACAGTTGCAGCTAATGTTGTTAAACTGGAATAAAACTGATTTAATTGTGTCGTGTGTATATACACTTCAAATATATGGTAACAAAACAGTTCTTGAGATGTTATATTCTTTTGTCATCTAAGAAGTTCTAGAGTCCTTATGCTTTCTTTTTCTGTTTCTCCTCTCCCTTAGCCTCACTGAGTGCGTAATTTATCTCTCACCATTCCTCCCAATTTCTCTCCTCCAAAATATATCTATGGAGGATGCTTAGCTTTACAGCTATATCATTCATCTTATGGAAACAAAGTTTAAGACTGGAATGGCTCCATCAAGTATATGCAATCTTGTTTCAATTTAGGAACCCTTCTTTAACTCGTGCCCGATGGGGTGTAGGGAAAAATGTGCTTGACCTTTGATGGAATACTTTCCTAATGGCATTTTTATTTTTATTTGGATTCCACATTTTACCAGTAAGAAGGATAACCAAAGAGATAATGGCCCTTATTATGCTCTGTAGCTCTGCCAGTGTGACAGGAATGAGGTCATCAGTGCTGGGAGATTTCTATTAATAAAATAATTATTGTTTCCTTTTTGAGTTGAACACAACTTTGCTTTATCTGTCAAGTGCAACCTGAACCAAAAAAATTGAAATCTCTAATGGTGATCTGCTGCTGCTGATGTCACCCCTGTTGCACTAGGGAAATAAGATACTGTTTGATGAATATTTATCCCTCAAAGATAGTAATACATTTTATAGCCAAATTAGCAGATTTTGCCCGGCAGTGCCGGGCTGTTTTAAATTGTTTTGGAAGTGTTTTTTTTAATGTTGGCAAAGAAGAGGTTAGTCTATAATTGAAATTTTAAAAATGTTTATTTATATGCATTTTTTTGCCTGGCTGTTATAAACTGTGATCATTTTTTGTTTGGTGGTTATTTTTGTGGATTTAAAAAGAAACAAAGGATGATATAATTTTTCCATTTTTTTTAGTTAATCAAATAATTTTTAATATGTAATTTTTAAAATAGTTCTACCGTAGGTAATATTTTTAAAAATGTGAAAGTACATGTTTTTAACATTGAATGTTTTTAAACTGTGTTTAGATGTTTTGGGCTTTTATTTGAGTAAAACCTCAACACAGGATTTTAGAAATATTTTTATTTTTATTTTTGTGACATATGTTTGTGATTTGTGTAAAATTGTTTTTTATGTTTTTGACTTGTTTTTACTCTTTTGGCCTCTGGGAGGGGCTGTTGAATCTTTTTGAGTTGTTTTTTTCTATTGTGCCCTGCAGGTGGGGCTGCTAGTGGTTCTCTTTAACTTTATTTGTTTTTTCTCTTCTGGCCTCTGGGTGGTGCTTCTTCCGGTAAGTAGTCTGTTTTTTCATTTCCTTTCCAGTCGTCGTTAAGGGAGGATGTGCTGGTGAGTTCTCTCATTTTATTTATTCTGGTTTGTTTTTTTGTGGTGGTGGGGTGGGAGGTGTTTGTGTTTGTTATTTTTTGTTTTGTGTAATTTTTAGGTTGGTTAATTGTTTTGATTATTTGTGGTTGTGTTTATTTTTTGTTGTTTTTGGAATTTGTGGTTTTTTTGTTTTATATTTAGGTGTTTTGTTACTGTTTTTGTGTAATTTTGGATGTTTTTGATTGTTTTTTGTGTTTTGTGTTTTTGTTTTGGCGTTGGGGGGGGGCTTTCCTTCCTGCAGCCTGGGCAGTGAGGCCGGGTTGTGGGATCCCCAGCGGTGCTTCAGGCGCTGTTGGGGGGGGTTTCCTTTCCATGGCCTGGCCTCGCTGGCTGGGCCGTGGGAAGGCCAGCACTGCGGTTTTTTCCTTCCCGCGGCCTGGCCGCGCTGGCTGGGCTGCGGGAAGGCCAGTGCCAGGTTTTTTTACTTCCTGCGGCCTGGCCTTGCTGGTCAGGCCGCAGGAAGGCCAGCACCGGGGGGGGTTCATTCCCATGGGCTGGCCTCGTTGGCTGGGCTGCAGGAAAGCCAGCGCCTAGGGGGTGTTTCCTTCCCATGGCCTGGCCTCACTGGCCGGGCCGCGGAAGGCCAGCGCTGGGGAGGTTTCATTCCCGTGGCCTGGTCTCGCTGGCTGGGCTGCAGAAGGCCAGCGGCGGGGGGTATTTCCTTCCCGTGGCCTGGCCTCGCTGGCCGGGCCGTGGGAAGGCAGGCACTGGGAGATATTTCCTTCCTGTGGCCTGGCCTTACTGGCTGGGCCGTGGGAAGTCCAGCGCCGAGTTTTTTTTCCTTCCCACAGCCTGGCCGCGATGGCTGGGCTGCAGGAAGGCCAGCGCCGGGGGGGGGTGTTCATTCCCATGGCCTGGCCTCGTTGGCTGGGCTGTGGGAAAGCCAGCGCCTGGGGGGTGTTTCCTTCCCATGGCCTGGCCTCACTGGCCAGGCCATGGGAAGGCCAGCACTGGGGGGTATTTCCTTCCTGTGGCCTGTCCTCACTGGCCGGGCCGTGGGATGGCCAGCGCCGGGGGGGGGTATTTCCTTCCCGTGGCCTGTCATTGCTGGCCGGGACACGGGAAGGCCAGTGCCAGGGGGTATTTCCTTACCGCGGCCTGTCCTCGCTGGCCGGGCCACGGGAAGGCCAGCACCGGGGGATTTTTCCTTCCTGTGGCCTGGCCTCACTGGCCTGGCCGCAGGAAGACCAGCGCCGCTTCTGGTGGTGATGCTTTTTTTTACTTCCTGTGGCCTGGCCTCACTGGCCGGGCCACGGGAACGGCAGCAGCGGGGGGATTGTTTGTTTTTTGTGGCTGTGAGGCACTGCGTGTTCTATTTTTATTTTTCGTGTGGTGGCCTTCTCAGCATTCTGCGTGCTCATGGCGCACAGGACTCTGGGCCTTGTAGTTTTGTGTTTGTGGTTTCAGTTTGTTTAGCGGGGTTTTTTCTGCGGCTTGATTTTGATTGGCCATGGCGCGTTTCTGAACGTTCCTTTTGCTCGCACCTCTCAGCCTGATTGGCTGTGGCGCGGCGCAAGGAACGTTGGGAATCGAAGTCTTTTTCTTTGTTTGCGTTCATGGGTCTCCTGCCCCACTGGTGCAAAAATTCAACCCAACAGTTACCTGCCAACCCCGGTCGGGCGAGTGCACGGAGGCTCGGTCGGGGCTAGTGGGGCCTGGTGCAACATCCTTTGTCACATTCCAATGGTTAACACACAGATTTATAGGTATAGATGAGGACTGCGCTAAATTCAATGGTAGTACCAAACATAATAGGTTAATTTCAGTGCATAATGCTTCTTGGTTTCAAGTCAGGAAAACTTTGTAATATCAACAGGTCTACTCTAACTGGGATGATTATTTATTTTTAAAAAAATATTCTTTATTTATTAGAATAAACTAAAATATAAAGAACAAAAAAAAACAGAAACATAACAACAATAATTAACAAAAAATGTAAAGATGCATTAAAGACCCATTAGCAATAGTGCATCCACTATGAGGACCAATGAGACACCAAAATTTACATTCCATATTTTATTTCATCTCTAATCCTTTCCAAAAGAACATAATCTCTTGCTTGGGTAATCAGGATTTTCCCATTATTAACATGAAATCTAAAAAAAAACCTCTCTAAATGTCATCACATACATTTTGTTATCAATCCTTTCTTTCTCATCACATGCCAATTTATCATTTATAACCAAATCCTACACTTCCTTATACTATTCATGGAACTGAAATTCATAGTTAACATTTCAATTTTATTTACTGTCAGTAATCTTACAATGGTTACTAAATTGGTAATTAATTCTTTTTTTCTCCCCAACTATGTTGAATATCATCAAATATCTATAGAAAGGCAATCCCTGGAAAAACTTTTATCTTTATGTTTCATATTTCATTTTTGAAAAAGCTTCCAAAATGTTAATATCTTTACAAGCTTCCGAAATGTTAATATCTTTCCACATTTCTACCACAAATGGTAATAGGTACTAGTGACCTGAGCATACCTCCAACGTAAAGTTGTACAATTAAGATTTAATCTATTTATCTTTACTGGAGTCAAATGTCATTTCTATAACAATTTATAGAAGTGTTCCTTTATTGTTATGGACATAGTATATAATATTCATTTATTCCATATTTTCCCTTCCCCAAACCTCAGGACCTATTTTCCTTTCTAAACCTGTTTCCCATATTGATCTAAGGGATTCTTGATTATTCTTGCTATCTATTAACAACGTGTAAATTCTGCTTATCATATCCTTTGATATCTTTTTTCTTTATCTATAATTTTCTCAAATTCCATCAGTTTCATATATAATTCATTTTTTCTCCCACTCCTTAGATCAATGGTTCAAATGAATAAAGTTTATCCAAGATAACCCCTCTTCATCTAATCTCATCCTAATCTTTGCCTTAGCATTCATTGTTGCTAACCAATCTTTTAATCTACATAATAGTTTCCTTTTTAAATTAATCTGCCATTTCAATTTTAAATTTTCAGGAAAACTCTCAGGCTCCATTACCAGAGTCAAGGGAGAAACTGACAGACCTAGTATTTTTTTCTTTTTTATATACATATAAATTTTATTTTCCAACAAAGATAAACACATAGTACAAAAATACAAAAAAGAAACATCAAGTACTAGTATTTTTTCTATTTATTTTCCCGATGTGTAACATAACTTTTAATAAAGGATTTCTATTTCCCTTAACATTTTCCTAACCTTTTCCTTTAAAAATCCACTTTATAATTTTTTCCAATAATTCTATATTCACCCAGATAAATTTACCCAGAGATATGATTTATCTGATTAGCTATATAATAATACTTATATTAGGCCAACCCAACCCTCCCTATTTTTGTGCTTTATTCCAATTTTAAAATGTTAATTTATTCTAGCATTACAATATTTATTTATCAAATTCTGATACTCTTTATAATTCAAAAAAATCTCAGTAAATTTGATTGCTGTTGCTGGCTTTTGTTAGTGTTACTATTATTGTTGCTAATGTCAAGACTTCAGTCATATAAATTGAATTGCCTTCAGCTCACATTCTGAAATAGAACCAGGACTAACTGTGAGCCAGCTTCTCCTGTAGCTATGGGGAATATTGTCTAGAAGCAAACTTTTTAAAAATTTAAATTTAAATTCAGATTTCTTTAGTAAATATTTTAAAAAACAACAACAATCATGTTCATAAGACTTAAACTACTTTTTCTCCCATCCCCCAAACCTTTGATGCATTCTCCTTTTAAGATTTCACTAGGTTGATCGTGTAGCAATAAAGTGCTAACATGCCTTATGCAATGAGAAAGTATAAATCTGTAAACAAGACAGCAAGTACTTCTATTTTTTTAAAAAAAGAAATGTTTTTCCTATAAAAAATTGAAACATCACATCCAGTTCATCCTTGCTGCATCACTCATGGCATAACTTTCCCATTGCTACGACATGCTTACTTCTGGGTATTTCCCAATGCCTGCCTGCTGCAGGCAATGAAGTAAAGTGAGAAAAACACCAACTAATCATGCCAGGCACTAAAGATTGAAAAGAAACAGCAGAGAAGCACCTTGTGAAAATTGTAAAAGGAAATGCTCCTCTTTTTGATAATTCATACATTCATAAGGGCTATGGAATATTTCAGAACAGTGTATTTCTTAGAATATGAATAGCTTCAATTGAAAAAAGAGATACACAAAAACATGTTTTAGGCCAGGGGTGCCCAAACTATGGCCAGGGGACCGGATCCAGCCCCTGACCCCAATTCATCTGGCCCACAAAGCCCTCGTCGTTCCTGGAAGTAGAAGTAAAATACCCCCTGAACCATGTGACCGCCCCATGGCCCAAAAGGTTTGGGCACCCTTGCTTTAGGCAATGTTAAAGATAGACCTAAATATAAGCAGTGACTTATTAAAACTAATGACAATTCATCCCTACAAGTTATTTTTAAATAATTTTTTATTAAATTTTCAAAGCAGTAAACACTAACATAAAAATCTACGATACAAACTGAACAAAATTGATAAACGTAACAGATGAAAAACGTAACTCATACCAAAGGGAAAAAGAGAAAATAATCATCATTGACAACATAATTTTTTAAAAAAATTCCATATCGCTTTTCCATCCCTACAAGTTAAACCATTTGCATTTAAACCAATATCACTGTCCAATTAGATTCTGTCCAAAAGCCCAAGATGGATGAATTAGAAGGGTGGATCTCTTAGAAATGCCAACCCCCCAAAAATTCTCTAACATTCTACATAGATATGTGTCTATGTAGGTCCTAAGTCACAGATTCTCAACCTGCAGCTCGTGGGCCAAATATGGCCTGCAGTACAATTTCATGTGCCCCCCACTGCCTCCACCACACCAGGAAGTACTATGTGGTGGAGGAAGGGCAAAACGGCTGTCTGGCCCCCAAAGCTGTCTGAGGGATCATGACCCAGCCCCCGACTTAAAAAGGTTGAGAACGTCTGCCCTAAGTGATATCTGGAAACATTTTAAAAGTTTTCTTTGGGGAAGGAGCATAAAACTCAAAAGAATCATAATTTGAAGACAAATTTTTTTAAGTTTGTTTGTAACATTGTCTGTGTTAATAAAATGCCAACAAAATAATATCCATTAACCCAGTACTGTACTCTGCTTCCAGTAAATACAGTACTGTAAAAGAAGCCCACAGATATGACATGGGCATACTATTCTTCCTTGCAGTATATGTTGCCCGAACCTAGCACTTGAAAAATAACTTTTTTTAAAATTATTTGTTTCCATTATATGCTACACTATTTAAAAAGTAACCTGTGGTTAGTTTTCATTGCAAGAATGACAACTAATTCATTGTGTCAATTGCTACATGGTTTATTACTTTCTTGTTACTTTCTGTTCCTTTTTAGAAGAAACAGTTGAATTGCTAAAATAAAAGAAAAGAAACACTAAATTCAAAGGGATTCCTTTTGAAACATTTCTTAAAATGGCTTTAAATGCCCTTGAAAAGTAACTTGTGAAAATAATTAAAAAATGTTTCTCAGCAAGTAGCATCATTCCTGTTTGTTATGTTATATTAGAAATGTAACTTGGTTTACCCAAATGGTAGGTAGGCTATATAGTAACCATGCTATTTGTAACAAATTACTTCCAGATTTTGAAGAACTTGTTATCGATGTACTAACTTGAAAGAACAATGTACTAACTTGAATGACGAGAATGCAAAAGCTGGCCTGAGACTCAACAGCAGTGACAAGCTTTACCTTCTTAGGATCCAAGATCACCACAGATGGTAACTGCAGCCATGAAATAAAAAGGTGATTAATTCTTGGGAGGCAAACTATGAGAAGCCTAGGGAACATAATAAAAAGTAGAGACATCACCCTGCCAAAAAAAGTCTGCATAGTCAAGCATTGGTATTCCCAGTGGTAATGTACGGTTGTGAGAGCTGGGCCATAAAGAAAGAAGGGGCAAGGAAGAGAGCCTTCTCCATGTCTGCCCCAGCCCTGTGAAACCTTATGCCACTAGAACTGTGACTCCAGTTGGATCTTCTCCCACTCAGAAAAATGCTGAAGACCTGGCTATGCCAGCGGGTGTGGGGCATGCTTGATTCTACCACACAATCTCGCTGGCTCATTTAGCTTGTCTGAGGGATCCTGTTTTTTTGCCCTCTGATGCTATTTTATTTGGGGGGTTTGGTGTATGGAAACCAAGACACCGGACACAGCCTCGGGCTGGGTTAACTCAGGTTTATTGCATCGTGGACAGAGGGAACATGAGGTAATGGCGGATCGATAGCTCTTTATATACAGTAGTAATACATTTGAACGTGGTTGCATGGTAGCCCATTGGCTACTGTCTGCGTGACGTCATTGCTGGTCACGCCCTTCTTGTCCAGGTGTAGGTGGTGGCGGGAAAACTTCCCGCGCTGTTGCCTTTGATGAGTTTGGACCAAGAGAGCTTGGACGCTCGCTGCTGCCAGCTGGTGGTCATTAGCTCGCGTCCTATTACAGGGTTCATATGATACAGCTGAAGGTTACATTGTTGCTATAGGCAAGGTTACATTGGTTCATATACATTGTAATCCATGTGGAAGATAAAACCATTAGAACACAGCACCCCTCCCCCCTAGGATGAGACAAAGTCTCGAGCCCACACTTAAACACACTCCCCCCCCAGGAGACAAAGTCTCTCAGCCAAGATGGCTTATTTCGAACACGCTGGGGTCTCGATGCGGGCTGCCTTTCCCCGGGTTTGCTACCTTCTCTTTGTCCCCTGGTTTCCTGTCCTGTAATTGGAGAGGGAGACTCGTTAGTGACTTGCCGCGGCTCCGCGGCGTTGTTTGGAGGTGTGCTCTTTCTTAGGGAAGAACCGGGGGCACTGGGGGCTAACGAAAAACCCCTCTTCTCGCTTGGATGGGTGGGGGAACACTCCTGAAAACTCCCCCGGCTCGCAAAATCAAAATCAAAATTACATTCGGGGGCAGCGGTCGCGAACTCCTCTCCCCCTTCCCCGGCCTCTGATAGAACTGGCGTATCAAAAGGGTATGAGTCGGGGCCGCTGCTTCTGCCTTCCCCCCTTGCTTGGGACTGTTGTCCGCTGCTGTCTCCCCCTTGGGCTAAACGGGTGGGGGAGAACCCTAACGCTGAATCCTGTTGCTGAGCCCCACTGACTGGCCCACTCACTCGGCGCCTCAGTTGGTCTGCGTGCCTCCTCCAGAGGAGGCCGGTGTTAGTCTCGACCCGGTACGACACTGGCCCCGTTTGTTCTACAACCGTCCCTGGTACCCAGGCTGGCCCTGCGCTGGCATAGTTCCTGCAGTGAACAGGGTCGCCGGCGGCGAAACCTTTCGAGACTGCCAACCCTATGTTTTTCCCTTTATCCTCGACTCTCGTCGGGTCTAGCCTGGACAGGATCGTGGTCAGTTTTCGCCGCATTAAGAGCTCTGCCGGCGAGTAACCTGACGCCAAGGGGGTCACCCTATACGCTAATAAGAACTGACATACTTGGTGATTTAGGTCCCCCGGGCCCATGCGCCGCAGCGCATCCTTTGTTGTACGCACCAGCCGTTCCACTTGGCCATTCGTGGCCGGGTGAAATGGCGCGGATGTGACATGCCGAATGGCGTTGGCCCCCATAAATGCCCCGAACTCCGTGGAGGTGAAACAACTAGCGTTATCGCTGACTAAAGTGTCGGGTAAACCGAACGTGGAAAAGACTCTCCTCAGTTGACTAATTGTAGTGGCGGAGGACGTGCTCTTTACTGGGATAACCTCCAGCCACTTGGAGAACGCATCCACCACCAGGAGAAACATGGTTCCCCAGAATGGGCCAGCGAAATCTACGTGCACTCTGGACCATGGCCCCCTTGCTGTGTCCCATTCCCTATGCGGGAGACGGGCCGCCTCTGGTCGGGATCCCTGGCACGCCTCACAAGTGCCGACCATGTGCTCAATGTCTGTGTCTAGCTGTGGCCACCAAAAATAACTCCGGGCCAGCGCCTTTGAACGAACGATGCCCGGGTGGCTGACGTGCAGCAGTTCGAGCACCCTCGGACGCAGGGACGTAGGGACCACCACCCGTTGGCCCCACAAAAGGCACCCCCTTTCTAGGGACAACTCTAGCTTTTTCCGAAAAAATGGGTCGAATTCTGTGCTTGGGGACGATGCCGGCCACCCCTTCTGTACCCATGAACTAACTTTCTCCAGCGTTCTGTCCTTGCCTGTCGCCCTAGCAATGTCGGCTGGTACTATTGGGGGTGCGTCTAAGACCTCAATTAGCAACACCTGGCGGTCTCTTTCTACTCTCGCCTTTTGGTCGTCCGACAAGGGCAAAGGAGATCTCGAAAGTGCATCAGCATGGCTGATCTCCTTTCCGGGCCGGTACTCCAACTCGTGTTGGTATACGTTGAGAAAAATAGCCCATCGCAGCATCCTCGGGGACATGATCTGCGGCGTGGGCTTGCTTGCCGTGAAAATCCCTAACAGGGGCTTGTGATCAGTCACGATTTTGAACGGGCGGCCATACAAAAAATCGTGAAATTTTTTGGTTCCCGCTACTATTGCTAATGCCTCCCTGTCGGTTTGTGCGTAATTGCGCTCCGCTTGGGACAGGGACCTTGAATAAAACGCTACCGGGGCCTCCCTTCCGTCATCCAACATGTGGCAAAGCACCGCCCCCACCCCCACCGGGGATGCATCACAGACTAAGACCACTGGCCGTTTGGGATCGAAATGCGTCAGGATTGCCTCAGATGTTAAGAGTTGCTTTAGTTCTTTGAACGCCCTCTCGTGCTCGTCACCCCACATCCATGTCTCCTCCTTTTTAAGTAACCGATGAAGCGGTTCGGCCACGGACGCCTTCCGTGGGAGGAATGTATGGTAAAAATTGAGGAGCCCCAGGAATGACTGTAGCTCGGTTTTGGATGTGGGGCGAGGGGCCTTCTTTATGGCTGCTACTTTGGATTTAGACGGCTTAATACCCTCGGGTGTGATCCAGAACCCTAAAAACTCGACCTCAGTTTCGAAAAAAACACATTTGTCCTTCCTCAGTCTCAGCCCCGCTTTCTCGAAAACAGTTAGTACTTTATCCAATCTCTTTGCCAGTTCGGCCTCACTCCCCCCTGTTATCAACACGTCATCAAAATAAGGCAACACCCCCTCCAGCCCCTTCAGGAGGCGTTCCACAAGCGACTGAAAAAGGCCGGGTGCCGAGTTCACGCCGAACTGTAAACGCGACACCTGGAACGCCCCTTTGTGTGTAACTATCGTTTGTGCCGCGGCCGTGGCGGGAGTTACGGGGAGTTGCTGATAGGCTTGTGCCAAATCGAGTTTAGCGAAACACTTTCCCCCATTCAGCCTGGCCAAAAGGTGGCTGACCACCGGCACCGGGTATGCATTAGGGCGGATCGCCTTGTTAATTGTACACTTATAATCAGCGCAAATGCGCACCTCCCCGTTAGCCTTCAGAGCTGTTACAATTGGAGTTTCCCACTCCGCGGAATCAACAGGAATAAGAATCCCCTGGCCCACCAGTTTGTCCAGTTCCGCCTCTATTTTGTCCTTGAGTGCGAACAGCACCCTGCGCGGTTTGAGTCTTATCGGGCGGACCTCCGGGTCTAGGTCGAAGGCTACAGGGGGTCCCTTGAACTTTCCAAGTCCTTTTTCAAAGACGGCGGGATGCGCATCGCAAACCGCTTGTATTGGGTCCACTCCCACTGTATGCACTCCCCCTATGAACAAGCCTAAGGGCTGAAACCACTGCGTCCCTAGGAGGCTACAACTTCCCCCCTTAAGGACAACTAGGGGCAGTTCCGCAGAATGTCTCTTAAAACTGACCCGAAACTTTCCGACCCCCAACACCGGAATGCTGTTTCCCTGTACATCTCGTAGCGTGGACCTCAACGTTTTAAGTTTGGGCCGCACGTGGGGGTCGATTTTCAAGAACTCTTTCTGGGGAATTATAGAATAGGAGGACCCCGAGTCAATTTCCATCCTAATAGGGGCCCCTTGTACTAGTACCTCAACGAAGTAATGGGACTGTCCCGCGGACACGCTGAACACTGGGGCGTCGTCCTCGCTGTCGTCCGAGACGCGGCCCACGCCGTCCTGCTTCCTCGTGGTCTGGGCGCCATCTTTGGACCTCGCTGGACGGTCCGGTCTGGTCGAACGGTCTTGTGACTGCCTCCGGCCCTCCTTCCGTTTTCTGCATGCCCTGGCGATGTGCCCCCGACGGCCGCAGGTGTAACACTCGGCCTTTCTGAATGGGCACCTCGCGCGCTCATGGGCCGCTCCGCAACCATCGCAGCGGCGCCCACCTTTTCGGACCTTCTGGACCTCCTCGCCGTCGCTGCCTTCCGTAGACGACTTTGAGGCCCGTCGAGTTGCGTGCACCGACTGTCCGGACTTCCCGTGCACCGAATTTTCCGCCTTGCCGGCTCTAGGACGCCACTCACGCCACTGGTGCATCTCGTCCACTCCAGCATTCGTGGACTCCGCGGCTTCCGCGGCCTCTACGACCTCTGCCAGCGTGGGTGGCGGCTCCTTGTTCATCAAGCTGCGCTGCACCTCCTTGTCCTTCAGGCCACACAGCACGCCGTCCCTGAGGGCCATCTCTAGGTTGTCCCATCTACAGGGGCCGGCGGCTATCCTCATGGCGGTCACGAATGCCTCAACCGACTCGTCCGGCGCTTGGACTCGCCTCCAAAACGCGCTCCGAGCGGGAAACATTGCCCTCGCGGGTCGGAAACGCTCTCGCAGCAGCTTCATGATGTCGTCTGCCTTAAATTCGCTCACCTTCTTCGGAGCGATGATGCCCACCAGCGTCCGCTTGGTTTCTAACCCAAGCATTCTGGTGAGGATGGCCCTCTTCCTCTCCTCGTCGTCTTCTTTGACTTTGAGTTCCACCAGTGCCGCCTGGAAGTCCATCTCAAACAGCTCCCAGTCTTGCGGTTTGGTGATGTTGAACCCGCTCTGTGCCCTGACTGTTCCTTGGGGATCCATCATCCCACCTTCGTCGCCAATTTGGTGTATGGAAACCAAGACACCGGACACAGCCTCGGGCTGGGTTAACTCAGGTTTATTGCATCGTGGACAGAGGGAACATGAGGTAATGGCGGATCGATAGCTCTTTATATACAGTAGTAATACATTTGAACGTGGTTGCATGGTAGCCCATTGGCTACTGTCTGCGTGACGTCATTGCTGGTCACGCCCTTCTTGTCCAGGTGTAGGTGGTGGCGGGAAAACTTCCCGCGCTGTTGCCTTTGATGAGTTTGGACCAAGAGAGCTTGGACGCTCGCTGCTGCCAGCTGGTGGTCATTAGCTCGCGTCCTATTACAGGGTTCATATGATACAGCTGAAGGTTACATTGTTGCTATAGGCAAGGTTACATTGGTTCATATACATTGTAATCCATGTGGAAGATAAAACCATTAGAACACAGCAGGGGGTGAGGGTGAGAGTAGTGTTTTTAATGATGATCTGTTTAGTTTTACATGTTTTTAAATCTTATTTTTAGCGGGGGAGTGTTTCACTACTGTTAACTACTGTTTTTAGCTGTTGTTTTTAGCTGCTTGTTGTTTTAAATTGTTCGTAGTATTGTTTTTTATTTTTTGGTTGTTAGCCTTATCTCATCCTTTGTCCTGCATTACATCAGCCACACTGCAGTTCTACCCTATTCAGACTATGCAGCGGTAATAATGAAACTGGGGAATAGGGGGCGGGATGCTGGCACTAGGCACACTGGGAAAATAGCTCATTTGCATAAGCTTCGAAGAACCAGCCATCCACACAGACGCGGAAGCATCCCAGAGTATGGATGCTCAGAGTATTGATGCTCACAGTCCACAGTTTGAACCAGAACTATGGGTTTTTGTGAAACGGCAGCAGAAGATTGGCCCAAAATCTGTTTCTGGCTCTTTACTCGGGGGTGGCTAGGCAATGACTAGGTGTCTTTATGTTGGAGCAGATACAACTCATTAGCACATTATCAAAAATTGTGTGTGTGTGTGTGTGTGTGTGTGTGTGTGGCCACCTGGCACACAGCTCTGTTCTCTAACACTATGGTGCCACCTCCAAACATCTGCCTGAGTCAAGCATTTTCTATGAATTTGTTGATTTCTTTCTAAAGCCATCTAAGGCTGTGTTGTCCCACAATTTTTCTCTTCCCCGCAAAATAATCTGGGAACAACACTTTTTAAAAGATAGGGCCAGATCTGCTTCATCTGCAAGAATATCAAGATTGAGAATTTCTGTAATAGAAGCAATAGCGGCATTTTTAATCCTGTTACCAATCAGAATGTAGTTGCATTGACTTCTCATCTTTTATATTCTGAGCATGTTCTAGGCTGCTGTAACAACTGATATTGAAAGGATTCAGACGCTTGTGTAAGCAGCTGAGACTTCTGCAGTTTCTGAACCCAAAGCAAGGCTCCTGTGGCTATGAGTCTTTTTCAATAGTTCCTTCGCAATGATTTTGTCAGGGCTGGCAAAGTTTGAAAATGAATGCAAGCCACTGTGCAGGGTTGGAGAGCCTCCAAGAAGCATTAGCTGATGCTGGAAATATTGATGGCAAACCTGAGCTTAGAATGCTTACTTTTCAAAACATGAACCATCACCCAGGCAGGTACTAGAGATTACACTACAGGAAGAAATGTGGTGCTTAAGATAAATGGAAATATGAGCCACCTGGGTATCTGTAGTGCTTAAATGTCTGTCTAAATTGTAATCTCTGTAATTTTAGGCACTCTCACTTGCTATCATTTTCTTCTGTGTGTTTTGTGACACACGATTTGGGGGAAATTTCAATATTTGTGTAATTCTAGAAAGATAGGAGGATTTCCCTCCCCCACCTTATTCAGCTGCTGTTATGCAAGCAATAGTCCAGACAACTATGAACAAAACAGGAACAAGTCTTTATTTAACAGTCTATTCAAGATGAGTTTACAAGGCGTTCCAGACACGGAGATGGCTATACAGTCCCATGGAATCAGTCCCTCCGGAGTGTGCCAAGGCAGGAGGCAATACCTAGCTACTTTAAGATTTTAGCATAGTGGAGGAGACCCAGGCTAGCACGTACTGGCTACCTGAGTGGAATGGGTAGTATAGATCCAGTCTGGCCCCATCCTTGTTTACCCATGGGGCTTATATAGTGTCTCCCCAGTGGCGGCTTCTTGATACAAAGTAGTGACCCGCCGGACAACCATAACTAACCAATCATTACAGGGAATATATGTATTTAACCAATGGAGAACAGGATCCAAAACTGTAGCCAATCACAGGACTGTGATTAGCATAATGAGCACGCCCTGTGCAGGGTTTTTCATGCCACTTTCTGTTCCTAATTTGGATGGCGGGAAACCACCATTTTCCTCTTGCAAGGCGCTGCCCGCACTACTTGCAAAAGTGCCTGAATACACAACAGCTGCCTAAATCCACACTCAGCTTTGCTCAATTTTCAGATATTGATTTTATTTTGTTTATCTTATTCTCTCCCCCCCCCCCCCCAGATAATCCTAAAGCGAATTGTAATAAATAAGACATTGTGATAGAAGAAGAGGTTTCTTCTGCTAAATACTTCTTGGAAAGATATCTTCTTTTCCTGCTAATGTTTAGTTTATTCTCTAATGTCATGGTGGTGAACCTATGGCACGCATACCACAGAGGGCACAGAGAAGCCTGCCTGTTGGCATGTGCACCATCGTCCCAGCACAGAGTTCACCCCACCACTCTGCACAGCAGCCCAATGAGAGAGCTTCTTCCTTCCCCCAGTACAGAGTTTGCTCCACCTCTCTGCCCAGCAGCCCAATGGGAGCACTTCCTCCTTCCCCCTGCACAGAGTTGGCCCCATCCCTCCATTCTCTAACACTGAAAGTTGGACACCATATGTTATTCTGCTGCCTGAGGTGGAGCAGCTAATAATGCCCCTCCTACTATGCTATGGTACATAATGCTCAATATCACTTTCCTTCATTTCTTCCATTCTTTTTTTCTTTTGCACCTGAATGAAAAATGTCCACAAAAAAATTCCTTCCTGGAATAAAGAGATGGAAGTAATATTGCTGGCTGATGAGGAAGGGGTTCTTGGACCTATACCCAAAATGTAACTTTTCCATGTTCTGAAATTAATAGCTAGCAACTTTTAGCCTTTTAATGCCAACAAAAACATTCTACCTAGGTCCGGAGTTCTCAACCTTTTTTAAGCCAACGGCCGGGTCATGCTATCTCAGAGAACTTCAGGGGCTGGATGGCCATTTTGCCCTTCTTCCACTACATGGCATTTCCTGGTGTGGTGCAGGGAGTGGGGGGGGGCACATGAAATGGTGTCCCAGGCTGCATCTGGCCCCCGGGCAGTAGGTTGAGAACCCCTGGCCTAGGTAATGGCTACACTTTGCCAAATTGCTGAGCTAGCAGTGCCTGTCACTTAACTTCGAAGTATTATTGGCAACCAGAAAGAAGGAATGAAGAGCTCAGCAGGACACCTTCTGACACTCAGGTGTGCCTTTCTAATTTCTTACATGTACTGCATACTATGCAATTTATGCCTTCCCATTTATATACTGAAGAACTCACACATATCTTCCTTTCTCAAGAGCATGGTATTTTCCATATCTCAGATGTTTTAAAAAATAAAGTATATGTTTAGGGCTATTTCTCAGCATTTGTTTCAGAATGGGCGGGGGTCATTGAAAAGTGTCCTCTAGGAGGAATTGCCAAAAGGCCTGCTCAGAAAAAGAAAATATCCCTAAATGTTTCACATAAAGAGTTTAACTACAGCTCCCTGATGAAAAATAAAGCATAACAAAAGTGAGCAGAGAGTTGCTTTCTACCAGGGGAGGATGAAGGAAAGTACAGTTGTAGTAATGTGAAAGGTCTGCGCATAGAGTGTCATGTGAAAATAAATTGAAGCAATAGAGGTGTGAGAGTAATCTGTCTTAAGATACAGTGTTCAGAATGGTATTTGTGGCCAGAGTGTAGCAGTGTTCTGAATAACCAATCAGTTCTGTCTCAATGGATACTTGGTGAGTAAGGAAAATGATAGAAGAGAAAGGAATGAAGCTTTTGAATCCATATGGACGTGTGCTTAAAGTCACACAGAGGTTCTCTATTTAATCCAGAATGTTGAACTATAGAAAGGCACATTTTAAAAGAAGCCTAACAACAGACCTTTGCTTATAGCTGTGCATTCTGTTGCAAATATTTAGTCTTGGATGGCACACTTTGACAGTCATGCCCTAAGAGACATCACGTTTTATACTCACTTTATCTGCCATAGCTAAGCTCTTTCAAATGTTCTGCCTGTTCTCCCAAACACTGAAAATGAGAGAGAGAGAGAGAGAGAGTAAGCATGAAAGCTAGCCCCACCTGTAAATCACTATCTTCCCCCAAACCATAGGGTCAACATCTGTCAGAAGGAGGGCAAATACATTTACTCCTTCTATTCCATTGACATTCTCCTTGTCATACATTGTTATATCTTATTTTTATAAGCCGACAGGAGCTGGGCAGCATCCGGTTCGGGAAAGTGTGTACTTGAGTAGTGAGGAGGATGCAAAAATTACTGAGCAGAGCAAGGAGCTAGTCACCAGCACTCTAGCAGAAGGATGCAAGAGGCAGTCTAACAATGCAACTGGATTCAAAAGACTGTATCAGGAAAGCATATATAAATGCTTGTATACAAATGCCAGAAGCCGCCGGAACAAAATAGGGGAGCTGGAATACTTAGCAATAGATAAGAATATTGATATTATTGGTATCACTGAAACCTGGTGGACAGATGATAACCAATGGGATACAGTTATCCCAGGCTACAAACTGTACAGGAAGGATAGGAAGGGGCAAACAGGAGGTGGTGTAGCCTTGTATGTCAAAGAAGTGATAAAATCATATGAATTGGAATATCTAGGTGATTTAGAGTCACCATTAGAAGCTCTGTGGGTAAGAGTACCAGGCCACAAGGATGGTCTAACAGTAGGCATATACTATCGGCCTCCGACCCAAACTCTTGAGGGAGACTGGCAGTTGGAGAATGTTGTAAAGGAGGCATCCAAGAAGGGAAGCCTGGTTATAATGGGGGACTTCAATTACCCTCACATAGACTGGGTGAACTGTTGTTCAGCACATGATAAAGAGATAAAGTTCCTAGATATGCTAAATGATTGTTCCCTGGGACAGATGGTTGAAGACCCAACTAGAGGTACAAGAATCCTTGACTTGATCCTGAGTAATACTCAGGATCTGGTGCAAGATGTTAATGTGACTGATCCAATAGGGAACAGTGACCACAACTCAATTATGTTTAACTTGATCATAGACTGCAAGTCACTGATAAAATCAAACACAGAGACCTTAAATTTTCAAAAAGGAAATTTCCCAAAGATGAGGAAACTAGTAAAAAAGAAACTGAAAGGGAAAATTGAGAGAGTCCAAACACTCCAAGAGGCATGGAGGCTGTTTACAAAAACAATAACAGAGGCCCAATTGGAATGCATACCCAAAAGGAAAAAGGGCACTGCCAGGTCCAAGAGGACTCCGATGTGGCTTACAGGAGCTGTTCGGGAAGTGATCAAGAGCAAGAAAAGCTCATTTAGAAGATGGAAGGCTTGTCCAAATGAGGACAGCAGGCAGAAACATAAATTCTGGCAGAACAAATGCAAGGCAACAATCAGGAAAGCAAAGCAAGACTTTGAGGAGCGTATAGCTAAAAATACTCAGAGAAATAACAAAGACTTCTTTAAGTACATTAGAAGTAAGAACCCAACTAGGAAGGCCATTAGACCATTAGATGACAATGGAAGGCAAGGGGTTATTAAAGAGGAAACAGAGATTGCAGAGAGACTCAATGAATTCTTTGCTTCAGTATTCACTGAAGAAGACAGAGACCACATGCCCAAAACAGAGCCTATCTTCGTAGGGAGGGAAACTGAAGAATTAAGCCAGATAGAAATAACCAGGGAGGAGGTCCTTGCATGTCTTTTTAAGCTAAACACTAACAAATCACCAGGACCAGATGGCATCCATCCACGAGTTCTCAGGGAACTTAAAGACGAAATTGCTGATCTCCTAGCCAAAATATATAATATTTCCCTCAAATCAGGCTTTGTGCCTGATGACTGGAAGGTAGCGAATGTAACACCAATTTTCAAAAAAGGATCCAGGGGTGATCCAGGAAATTACCGACCTGTCAGTTTGACATGTGCCCCAGGTAAAGTGATGGAAACCATCCTAAAAGATAGAATTAATAGGTACATAGAAGAGAAGGCGCTGCTAAAGGAGAGCCAACATGGCTTTTACAAGGGCAAATCATGCCTCACTAATCAGTTGGAATTTTTTGAGAGTGTCAACAAGCATGTGGATAAGGGGGAACCAGTTGACATTGTTTATCTGGACTTTCAGAAGGCTTTTGACAAGGTCCCACACCAAAGGCTCTTGAATAAACTTACCAGTCATGGAATAAAGGGACAGGTCTTGTCCTGGATCAGCAATTGGCTAAGGGGCAGGAAACAGAGGGTAGCACTAAATGGACACTTCTCCAAGTGGAGGGAAGTAAAGAGTGGGGTCCCCCAAGGTTCAGTACTGGGACCCCTGCTTTTCAACCTCTTCATAAATGATCTAGAGGTAGGAGTAAAAAGCAAGGTAGCCAAATTTGCTGACGACACTAAATTATACAGGGTAGTGAAAACTGTGAGAGACTGTGAAGAGCTGCAGAGGGATCTCTCGACACTGGGGGAGTGGGCAAAACAGTGGCAAATGAGCTTCAACATCAGTAAGTGCAGAGTGATGCATGTTGGGGCAAAAAACCCCAATTACATTTATAAACTGAACTCTCTGCGACAAACCAGGAAAGGGACCTTGGTGTCCTGGTGGACAGCTCAATGAAGATGTCAACCGAGTGTGCCTCAGCAGTGAAAAAAGCAAACTCAATGTTAGGGATCATTAGGAAGGGTATAGAAAATAAGTCAGCAAGTGTCATTTTGCCTCTTTATAAATCTATGGTGAGGCCCCATCTGGAATATTGTGTACAGTTCTGGTCGCCATACCTTCAGAAGGATATTATGGAGTTGGAGAAAGTACAGAGGAGGGCAACCAGAATGATTAGGGGACTGGAACACCTTCCTTACCATCTGAGGCTGCAACGGTTGGGCCTCTTCACTCTTGAACGACGGCGTCTAAGAGGAGACCTGATTGAAGTTTATAAAATCATGCACGGTGTGGACAAAGTAGATAAGGAAAAACTGTTTTCCCTATCGCACAACACTAGAACTAGGGGACACTCCATGAAACTTTTGGGTACTAGTTCTCAAACAAATAAGAGAAAGTACTTTTTCACCCAGAGGATTACTGGTCTATGGAACTCCCTGCCAGAAGAAGTGGTGACAGCTGTCAGTCTTGACAGCTTTAAGAAAGGATTAGACAAGTTCATGGAGGACAAGAGTATCAATGGCTATAATTATGGATACTTAAGGACAACCTCCGGGTTGGAGAGATAGGCAGGATATCTCTCAATGCCATTTCCAGGGAATCCTAAACAGGTGAAGGCATCTCCTTGGGAATAATACCCTGAAGGAAATGGTGAGCCACTGTGTGAGACAGAATGCTGGACTGGATGGGCTGTGGCCTGTTCCAGCAAGGCTGTTCTTATGTTCGTATTTATTTATTTATTTATTTATTTATTTATTTATTTATTTATTTATTTATTTATTTATTGTTAATTTTTTTTTTGACTTGAAAATAAATTGACTTGAAATACCCCATTTCTTGAAAAGCAAGGCTTAATTACAGAGAAGCAGGCCTTTTGTGTATCTCAGGTATGGTTGATAGATGGTATCCTAAAGGAGGACATGTCCTCCTTTTCTATAATTTGTCCTCCCGCCCTCCCTTACCTACTGAATCATACAGGCCTCTTATGAGGGATATTCATCACCTATCTTCCTTCTTGTTTTTTTTAAATGCAAAAAGTACAGTTTGTGGTCCAGTGCAGTGTGAAGTGCAAAGGAGACAGAAGGGGCAGTGGTGGAGTAGATTGAAGCCTATATAAACCACACCTTACAAATTGGGGTTGTCTGACAGGCTTAATCCTAATTACATCTACAAAGTAGTGCAACTAACTGAACCCTCTAGAATTTAGTGCTGAGGTAACAAGCTTAGACTAGGCAATAGTCTATCAGTCACAAATTATCCTTTATTCATATTTCGTCACTTAATATGGCCCAGATATTGCAGCTAAAATTCAAACCTACACTTATTTGTTTGTTTGCTTGACATTTTGAGTTTTTACAAAGTGTTTAGCTATATATGTCCTGTTAATAGTGGTGAGGAAAAGAGAATTTCAGCAGTATGAGCACAAAAGGAGAATGTAAATCGGCCAAAATTCTCCCTTTCCCATAACTACTCAAGACCGCTTTTCTATATGTACACCTTTTGAAACTACAAACTATTAAAGGTACAAGAGCTCTGCCCTTTCCCCTTTCTAATCAGTCCATTTCAACAATAACATATAAACACCAATATTACAACTCAAAATATTCAATTCTTTAGAAAGCTTCCAGTGTGATCTTTCTTTTTTTAAGGAACAGTGTGCTCTTTCTTTTTTTAAGATGGCAGTCATGGCCAGAAGGACGTTTGTACAACTCCGTGTCATTCACCAGTTTCGCCCGCTCCTGGACCGGTACTCCTTGCTTACAGTCACTCATGTTCTGGTAACCTCCAGATTGGACTACTGCAATGTGCTCTACATGGGGCTGCGCTTGATGACCATCTGGAAGCTGCAGCTGGTCCAGAACGCAGCTCCCTAGGTGGTGATGGGATACGGGTGCTATGCCCGTGCCTCCCCACTACTACGGGAGCTGCACTGGTTGCCAGTATGCTTCCAGGTGCAATTCAAGGTGCTGTTTTTAGCCTTTAAATCCCTTCATGGCAGTGGGCCAGGATATCTAACAGACCGCATCATCCCAAGGTTTTTGACTCATCCTATGAGGGTGATCAAGAGGGTCTCTCTGGTGGTCCCATCAGCCAGGGACACAATCTCACTGGGACCAGGAGGAGCAGTGCCGTAATCAGGGGGAGGGGAAAAGTAGGACTCCCATCCCGGGTCCGGAGATGACGGGGGAAACAAATGATGGAAATAAATGATGTGTGCATGCACAAACAGACCACACATGCGCAGAAAACCACAGGGGCGTGGCAGTGCCAGGAAACCACTGATGTATGCATGCACAAACAGACCACACATGCGCAGAAACCATGGGGGCATGGCCAAAATGTGTGAGGGCCCCCAGAAATTTCTGATGTCGGCCGTGAGGAGGAGAGCCTTCTTGGTGTTGGCCTTGGCCCTCTGGAACCTCCTGCCACCAGCTGTACCCCTTCAAGCAGGCTCTAAAAACCTGGCTCTGCCAGCAGGCATGGAGTGCATCTGGCAGCATATCCCAGCCCTCCTGGCTCATCTAGCCCTATTGGGGTTTTAATTTAGAGGTTATGGTTTTATAGATTTTAATCATTTTAGTGGGTTTTTAACATATGAAATGTTTTGATTGATGTGAGCCACTTTGGGTCACCGAGGTGAGAAAGGTGGCCTATAAATCGAGCAAATAAATAAATAAACAAACAGCTCATCCCCTGACCTTGAAGGGTAGATCCTACATTGGGGTGAGCGATGTGTTCCACTGTCAGATAAGGAAAGTTGAGCTGTTTATGGACCTTCACACTCAGAAATCTTTCCCAGGGTCTTGAAACAGCTTAAAAGAGTAGAACAGGTTGGGCAGAAGGGTAAAATCAAGAGGAATTGCTTCCGTCTAGGATCAAGTACTTTGTGTGAAAAAAGGACAGCTTTAGAGTCAATCCTTCATGGCTCTGACTATGAGCTAAATGAAAAAGTGTATAAAATAGCTGCTTTTCAAAAATACATATATCTCTTGTTTTCAGTTACATATATATACTAAAATTGTTTCATTTGAATTATGTGGCTGGAAGAGAGCTCTGTGGATATCCTTGACTGCCAGAAGAAAAAAGAACAAGTAGGTCCCAGAACAAATCATGCCTAAACTGTCTCCGGAGGCAAAAAAGATGATGTAGACTACCCTGCTTTGGATGCATAATGAGAAGGCAAGATTTTCTAGAAAAGACATTTATCCTGGGAAAGGTGGAAACAGCATGAGGAGAAGAAGAGCAAACATAAGGTGGATTGGCTATGAGGGAAGCCACAGGCTTGTGATTGCAAGAGCTGAGCAAGGCTGTTGAGGAAAGGATATTTCGGAGATATGTCATCCATCGTGTCACTATGAATTGAAGGTGACGATGTTACATAACAACAACAAAAACATATCCCCTTAACACAAGCTCCTTTTGCTGACCTCTTTGTAGTTCTGTCTTTCTTCACATACACAGTGAATCTGCCTCTCATTGTAACCTCTTGGCCTGTCTCAATGATTTGTCTTTTGAAGCAGGAATTCAACCCTTGGCTTCAGTTCAGGAGCTGCCCAGCATGGAGCTCGCCCACCTGTACAGAAGCAGAGAACATCGTTCAAATAAAACTGATCTTTCCAAAAGTGATGCTTTAAAGGAACACATGTCGCGGAGGTTTCTCCCAGCATATGAGTGTTAAGTCTAGCATGAAATGTCAATGTAAATGTCATTTATCTTTTTTCCATACCTCCTCCGTTCCAGGGCCACCCTGGAGGAAAAAGAAATGGTGTTTTACCTGCTTGCATGGTGCCTTGGCATTGAAGCTATAACAGGAGTGGTTGTATAGGAAAAGGTGAATAATCTCATTTGTTTCATTGACTGCCCTTGAAATGTAGGAGTGCAAAGATCAAATAGCAAGTAGGGTTGAGTTTCAAACTGCCCTTCACACACACCCCAACACAGTGACATGACTGCAAGAAGATGTGAGAGGAGAGTCAGATAGACAGACAGTCCTTAGTCTACCACCACTACCACCACTCCATCCCCAAGGTTTCTTCTCCAGACCTGGCTATTAGTTCTGAGTAATTTTAAAACAGAGTGACTTTTTAGAAGCAAATCAAAGTAGATACTGATCAGATATGAATCTAGTTGGCTTCTGTCACATTCAGATGCTTAAAATCTTGGCCTCTCACTGAGCTTATCCTTCAGCCTGAAGTCTATTGCATCAACAGATGTACCTCTAACAGAGTTTGTGCAATCCCATCAAGACTATGCAATGCAGATCACCTTCCTGCAGCATCATTCGTGTCTTATGTACTTCAACACAACTATGCTAATGAGGATTTTTGCCCTGTTGGTATGATATTGGAATGAAGTGCTGAAGATAAGGAGTTTTCCAAGTTGGGCAAATTCATCAAATGAAAGCGCGGTGCCAAAATGGCCGCCACGCTCTTTGCAGCCCCCCCCCCACCCAGACTCAGACATCCGGGTGAGTTAGGGGGCGTGACCACCCCTCTATAAAAGGGGTGGCCACGAGGCAGCCGAGCTGCCATTTTAAAAATAGCGACGGAGAGTAGAAGTTTTCTCCGTCGCTGTTCCTTTTATTCTTCGGCTCTTTAGCCCTTGGCTTTCCCGGCTGGGAAGGAAGGAGTTGCACAGAGCCTTCGGCTTGCTGGCTGCTCTGTGCTTTTTGGCATAGGTTGATCCCTGGACATGGATCCTGCTATTTCTATAGATATGCCTCCCAAACGGAAGGCCCCGGTGACGAAACCGCAGCCAACGGGGAGGGCTTTTGCTCGGCCCTGCGCGGCGCACGGGGCAGCCCTCAGGTCAGAGGACCAGGGCTGCGCTCACGCGGCAGGGCACTACTCCCACCGATACCGGTGGGGTGATGCAGGCTGGTGCTTGGCCCCCGGCTGGCCAGCCTCTGAGCGGCCCTTCTGGGGCTTCGGCCCTCAGCCCGCAGTTGCCGGCCACGGGTCAGGTCAGCGCGGGGGGGGGGTCTGGTGCTGGTGCACAGCACGTTCCCCCTCCGGCCCCTCATGGGCCGGAGTATTAGACATGGCCCTATTCGGGCCCAGGCTCTCATTTTGGGGTTCCTGGTGAAATGCCTGTAAAGTGAAATGCCACTTTATACTGGGGGATCTGTGGCAGTGGATGCATTGCTCACGCGTTTAGCTGTGCTTGAGGCATCCTTGGGCATTGCACACAACCCCATGACAGGGGGCCCTTCTCTCTCTGCTGGGGGCCCTTCGTGTCCACCGGCTACCTCGACGGCCGCCACACTGCAACAAGCAGCCAGCCGGGTTGAGCTGCTTGAGACGCTCCGGCCTGCGCCTGCCGGTGTCTTGCAGCTCCCTGTCCATCCAGAGATACAGCAGGAGAGTGGTCAGGTGTGGCCCCAGAGCTCGATTCCGGTCGCGAGCTCCGATGCCCACTGTGGGCCGGAACCCCCAGTGGGGGCGGCTCACGGGGGAGCACCTAGTGAGTATCAGGTTCAAGTTAATGCACCCACATCACAGTCCACTTCCAGTGGTGGGGTTCAGTGGCCGTGGCCTCGTCAAATCGAGGCGAGTGGGCATCAGTTACCAGCCTATCCCAGGGCCCCGTGGTTCCATACTGCCACGACATTGGGGGTGGGGGTTTCCGCCCCCGGGGCAGTGCCGGGCATCGCAGGGACTGTCCAGGTTCCGCTGCATATGCCCCGGGTACCTAATGTGCCGGTGACGGCCTTGCCGACGGCTGTTTATTCATTGCCCCTTGGTGATCATTTGTCCCAGGTCTCGAGGGAAAAGGTTTGGCGGGGGGAGTACAGTTTATGCGAGCGGGCATTGGTTACCATCTTATCCCAGTATCCCATGGTGCTAAATGGTCCCTCGTTAAGGAAGGGGGTGTCCGCCCCCGGGGCAGTGCCGAGCATCGCAGGGGCTGTCCGGGTCCTGCTGCGTATGCCATTGATACAGAACGTGCCATCGATGGCTTCGCCGACGGCTGGTTATTCCTTGCCCCTGGGTGATCATTTGCCGCAGGTCACGGGGGTAAGGTCTGGAGGGGGATATGCAGATATTCTCCATATTGAACTGTGAGCCCACTGAGGAGGAGAGAGAGGGACAGGACGACAGAGACAAAGAGCTGTACCATCGTTGTAAGCCACCCAGCACCTGGGGCCAACTGGTGGTCGGCATACCTTATATATATGGTGGTATGCCGCAGGGCCCGGCCGGGTTGGCCCATCCCGATGGTTCCATCTATTGCTAACATTACGGGGCGATGGTTGATTTGATGGGCCCACCGCAGTTGGCTTACGACGAGGAATGTGGATGAGGGTGGCCCTACACCCTGAGAGGAGGTTGGATGAGCCCTGTCAGCACTTGTGCTCGTGCACATGACTCCCACGTGACTGGTGCCTGGTGGTAGGTGCCATGGTGGTCATGCTGTGCAGCGGGCTCCTCAGACACAGGCTCCATGCTAAATGGTCGGGCAGGGGGTTCCAGCCCGCCTGCCGTGTTCGACCGGCTCAGCTGGCGACGGGTGTACTAAGCGCCAGTGTCATTACCGACTTGGGGCCCCCTGTTGCGCTGGCCCTTACACCACCTCCGCGTGCCCGCGGGTTGGTGGGTTACGGGGCAGAGGTAGGGGTGCACAGGGGGTGATCAGAGCTCCGTCTGAAAGAACTAGCCTTGTCAAAGCCCCCCCTCCCCAATTAGTGTACTCAGGCTGGAGCGATGGCACTCAGCTCATCCAGGAAGGGATGATCTGGGGTACCTGCTGGAGGGTTTTCAATGGGGCTTTTGTATTCCATTCGGGGGTGTTAGGGGTCCCAGGATGCTACTAAGCTGGTTACCTTGAACGGTGACAAAGAGGTTGCTCCACCGTGCACAGCTATGGGAGTTGGGGCTATGAGAGTAGCGGGTCCCTTCTTGGAACCACCTTTCTTAAGTTGAAAGTCTCCCCTATGAGGCTAGTACTGAGGTAGAACCAGGGTGAATGTCATTTAATCCTCCATTTAGCTCACCCTGTGGGTTATCCGGTTAGGGATGCCATTCCTGATGACCTTGTTCAGTCAGGTACTCGTAGTTGGTTCAGCCCCTATGGGTGGCTCGCTCATGCAGTCCCGGTGCTTTCATGGCACAGTGTGCTATGCACTCGGCTTTCGGATTACTGCCAGTGCACCCAATGGATTTAGAGCTATTGGGTTTTTAGGTTCCAAGGTGAATTTTACTTATATAAGTCCAGCCCCTCCTGACTGAGTTAATTCATGTTCAGCATTCGAATGAGTCGGGACTTTCATTCAGTGGGCCTTTGCTCGCAGGTCGGGGTCTCGGTCTCTAGCCCATTACCTCGACGACTTTTGGTTCGGGGATGAACGGGGCTCGGACACGTGCACGCGTCTCCTCACTACATTTCAGACACTCAGGTGGGAACTGGGTGTCCCCTTGGCGCCTGAAAAGACTGAGGACCCAGCTACTAAGATCACATTTCTAAATCGACTCTGTCGCACGGTCATCCGGGTTACCATGGATAAGGTGGCTCGGATCTCCGCGGCGATTTTGGCGTTGATTGCCAAACATAAAGTGTTCCCTTGTGACCTGCCGTTACTTCACAGCCACCTTAATTTTTCCTGCAGGGTGGTTCCACCCAGCAGAGCATGGGGGTTTACTCTGAGGGTAGGTGGACTTACGGCCGATGGCAGCACCCATGGCTTGGCACGGATCGCCCCCGCGATCTTACCTTCCTTGAGTTTCTTCCCGTTGGGGAGCACTGATGCTATGGGGCGATGAGTGGGCCTACTCAGTGGTCCATTTTTGGTGTGATAATGCGGCAGTGGTGCACATTGTCAACTCCCAGACAGGCAAATCTCCCAGGGTCATGACATTATTTCGTCTATTCTTTTTGAGAAGCTTACGCCTAAATGTGCTGTTGTGGGCCAGACATGTTACAGGTATTAATAACGACATTGCTGCTTTATCCCGCCTGCAGATCCCCCGGTTCTGTGCCTTACTCCGGAGGCAGATGAATTCCACTCGCCACTCCCGGCCGATATTTGGACGATTGGCGAGGAGAGGTGAACCGGGCTTGTCATTGGCACCTCGCACGCGTAAGGTGTATCACTATGCGTTCATGCGTCGTGTTTTGGAGGGGTGGACACGGGAACGTGTCCGCCGCCCGGACACGCGCCACCCCAGTTCCCAGAGTTTCTGACCCACCTTGCACGAGGCTGGCATTACTTATGTTCGGATAGGTGTGAAGTGGCTCTTGGTCACGCAGCTACCACGGTAGCCTTTTTGGAGCGCTCCGCATCAGTGAGTGGGTGCCAGAGTTGGTACCACCTGTGTAAGGCGTATGTGTCTCGTAGGGCACTGGAACTCGACGATGTCTCTGTCACACATGAGTGGGCTCAAGTGAGGATACGGTCCTCACAGGTTGTTCAGCACGGCGTAGGCAGTGGAGTCAGACTGCTACGAAGTTTTATTGGAGACATCTGTCCGGTTGGTGCCCTACATGAATTTTCGACAGTGCCTGCTGCGCGCCCCAGCCTGTTTTTCTGCCACCAGGATAGGTCTACCCTTGCCGAAGTAATGTTACTGAGGGTGACCGGTGCCGCACTTCGCGGTGTGGGGGCCCGTTTTGGCACCCATTTATTTAGGATAGGCGTCGCATTGATCGCGGCTACGTTTGGAGTACTCGGAGGCCGACATGCGTGTACGCGCAATTTCTTATATGTACGTGCCCTCACTGTACGAGTACCTAGTTATGTTCTTAACCTCTTCTCCTCTTTTACAGATCCTGTGTGTCTCTACACGCTGGTGGCAGTGGGGCTGGTGGGCCGCAGCTATGTACACTGGGCAGCAGTATATGCTGCGGCGACAGGAGTGGACCCCGACTTGGGCTGTGTGCATCCGCACGTATGCGATGGTATGGTATGCACGGCACAAGGGGGCGGGAACTGTTGCCATTCCTGATGTCCGTCGGGGATGCTGGACCGCCCGATGTTCTTAATAGGCACCTCGGCGGCAATGATCTTATATGGATCACTGCTGTTACTAAACTGTCGAGGGGCTGTGACCTGGCGTTTTATATCACGTATGGCTTATACACGGTCGCTATGGTCTAACATCGTGCCGAGACACCAATTCAGGGGAGATGTGGATCTCCGTGGTTCGGAATGTTCCGGCAGTCAGTGGACAGGGCTGTTGCTCAGTCCCTTGCTGAGCATGGCTGGGAGACAGCCATTGGACACCTGAGGATAGGTTTACAAAAATTTTGCCGGTAGGCAGGGGGGGGTCCACCTGTCGGCTGGAGGTATGTACCTCATTCTGGGTGCCGAGCTGACGGTCTTGTGGGAGGGGGCGGTGAGTCATCATGGACGCCTCCCCGTGTGGCGGGTAGCACTGGTAAGGTAAATATTTACGACCCATAGGTATTCGGCAGGTTCGCAATTGACTGGCCAACACTTAGACAGGTACAGGTGTAATAACGTTGACCGGTCAACGACGAACCAGGCAAGGGGTGATGGCAGGAGCTTTTCAGCATGCATCACCCCGTGATTTGACGGATACACGTCAGAGGGTGGGGTCAGTAGATAGTTTATTGACTATGGTCAACAATTTGTTTGTGTCAACAAACAAATTGATACAAATGGATACATTGTAGCCAATTGCCATTGGCAATTTTGAGAGGAACCTTACCAGTGTTACTGCGGCCTGCTTGCCTTAAGAATTATAATTGGATGAGTACCAATTGAAAGTTATAATTCAGACTAGGGCATTATTCAATAATAGTGGCCCAATGCCTTTATCCATATACCGGTGTCTGAGTCTTTCTTTGGGGGGTGCGCCTGCAAAGTCAAATTTCCCATCTGCACTGGCCAAATTCTAGAGGTATACTAATTGCTTGCAAGTTGGGCCTGCTGGACCTGTCTGCCATATATGAAATTATGAAAGCTGTTTTAAAAAAAGAATTGTCGTAAAGTCAAATGCTGATTGAGCATCAACAACATGAGGCACCAGCATCAATCACAGGCTATTAAGTTTCAGCTCAATGTCCACTACCTGGTTGGGGAAATCTGTCAATTTCCCCCCTCATTTTTCCCCTAATCTGAGGATAAAGGTCTCCCTTGCTCGAAAGCCAGTCATATGTGACTCTAGGGTGTGGTGCTCATGTCTGTTTACAGCCAAATAGCAGGTACTGTCTGCATATACAGACATTTTTGTGCTCATGTGGCAGGCATGACTAGATTCCAGACACACAGAACACTGTTACTTTTCCCCGCCAAAGTGGTACCTATTTAGCTACTTGCAATTTTTTTGCTTTCAAACTGCTATGTTGGTAGGAACTGGGACAGATGATGGGCACTCACTCCATTGCACAGCGCTCAGTTATTGAGCTCAGAGTCTTAACCACTATGGTTGAGGGTGAAGACATTTGAAAATTTGGGTGATGTTTATGAGAAATGCATTGAAATGAAATTATTGCCATTGCTGTTTAAAAGTACCTTATACCAAAGGGACAAAAAGTAAAAGATTTTCTGTATTTGGTCTATTAAAATGAAATTATTTCTAATGACCCAGCAGCCCAAGCAAGTTGGCCTGTGTCATCACCTCTCAAATTCCAATGTTTAGTATGGTTGCATTTAGAAATGCTGTGCTCCTGTGCATCATCTCATTCTGAAAACTTATACAGATGTTATATAGTTCCTTGGAACTGACACTCTTATTTCCTTAGATTTATGGATGATACAAATCCATAGCCTAGATCTGGACAAGAAAGTACATTATAGAGATGAATAGAGAGTTAATTCTAAAGTGGGAAACAGATAATCCACCTGGCAGCACAAGATAGTAAACCCTCTGAAGCTGTTGAAAGAGATGTTCAAACCATCTGTTAGCTTGCTGGCAGGGTTAACATAGACTGAAAAATCTGGAGGTAAAGCAGGTAATTATGACCATTGAGTCAATCAAGATACTGAAAGTGCCCAGGGCAAATTCTAGAACAGACAATACATTTCCTAGTGCACAGCTGTTCAAGAAGAAATGCTGAATTGGAAGAAGAGGAGGACCTATCTATTGCAAAAATTATGCTGTTCATCTTTCTGGTAGGAAAGCCAATATACCTAAGTAAGAGGAGAGAAATGACTAGGAAGGTTTTGAAGTTTGTTTAATTTGGCATAATAGAGACGACACAGGATTTATATCCAAATCAAATATCTCAAGGTGTATCCTCTTAGGTAAAACCTATATAGGGTACTTGTCATGTACCTACTTGTTGTGTATTAAATGAAAATTATTTGCCATTTTGTCTTCTTTCTTAGTTAATAGTAATGTGAGATTGGGGGTTTCATGACATTATGCTCTGAGAAGCACATATTGTATCTAGTTCAGGATCACCTCATTCTCTCGTAATTGCGATTAGCCAATCCAGTTAGTTCCTGCACAAATGTAACTACTCTCACCTGTATATAAGTTGTTGTGGCGCAGGTGGAATTGTGTTCCTAACTACCAAATAAAGTGATGTGTTTAGCCCGCAATACTGGCTGCTGCTCGTTATTTCAAGAACACTAAACTACTATTATTTGCACCATCAAAAGAATCTAAAGAGTATGTCCAATGTTCTCATATGTTTCTCTGTTCATTGCTGCATTCTTACTTGTTTCAACATGACAGGTAACATGGTTTCTAACCAAAGATTTTTATGTTTCTTCTGGGTATCTATGCTTGCCTTTATTATTAAAAGCACTCAACCGCCCTTACAATTCAGCACATTTTTTCTTAGTTGCCTGATGAACTTAGGTTGTCATTTTACTAGACATCCAAAGTACCTCTCCTAGCATAAGCAGCTTTACAACAGAAACCCACAACAAACCAAAATTCTGTAAGAATTTTTTGTAGAAACTACTTTGCAGGCGCACCCCCCAAAGAAAGACTCAGACACCGGTATATGGATAAAGGCATTGGGCCACTTTTATTGAATAATGCCCTAGTCCGAATTATAACTTTCAATTGGTGTATTCATCCAATTGTAATTGTTAAGGCAAGCAGGCCGTAGTAACACTGGTCAGCTTCCTCCCAAAATGGCCAATGGCAATTGGTTACAATGTATCCATTTGTATCAATTTGTTTGTTGATACAAACAAATTGTTGACCGGAGTCAATAAACTATCTACTGACCCCACCCTATGACGTGTATCCGTCAAATCATGGGGTGATGCATGCTGAAAAGCTCCTGCCATCACCCCTTGCCTGGTTCGTCGTTGACCAGTCAAAGCTATTACACCTGTACCTGTCTAAGTGTTGGCCAGTCAATTGCGAACCTGCCGGATACCTCTGTGTCATAAATCTTTACCTTACCAGTGCTACCCGCCACAGGGGGAGGCGTCCATGATGACTCACCGCCCCCACCCCCAAGACCGTCACCTCGGTCGCCAGGCCTGCTTGCACCACACCCAGAACGAGGTACATACCTCCAGCCGACAGGTGGACCCCTTCTCCTGCCTACCGGCGAAAATTTTGTAAGCCTATCCTCAGGTGTCCAATGGCTGTCTCCCAGCCATGCTCAGCAAGGGACTGAGCAACAGCCCTGTCCACTGACTGCCGGAACAGTCCGAACCATGGAGATCCACGTCTCCCCTAAATTGGTGTCTCGGCACGATGTTAGACCATAGCGACCGTGTGTAAGCCATACGTGATATAAAACGACAGGTCACAGCCCCTCGACAGTTTAGTAACAGCAGTGATCCGTATAAGATCGTTGCCGCCGAGGTGCCTAATAAGAACATCGGGCGGTCCAGCATCCCCGACGGACATCAGGAATGGCAACAGTTCCCACGCCCTTGTGCCGTGCATACCATACCATCGCATACGTGCGGATGCACACAGCCAAAGTCGGGGTCCACTCTCTGTCGCCGCAGCATATACTGCTGCCCAGTGTACATAGCTGCGGCCCACCAGCCCCACTGCCACCGGTGTGTAGAGACACACAGGATCTGTAAAAGAGGAGAAGAGGTTAAGAACATAACTAGGTACTCGTACAGTGAGGGCACGTACATATAAGAAATTGCGCGTACACGCATGTCCGCCTCCGAGTACTCCAAACGTAGCCGCGATCAACGCGACGCCTATCCTAAATAAATGAGTGCCAAAATGGGCCCCCATACCGCAAAGCGCGGCACCGGTCACCCTCAGTAACATTACTTCGGCAAGGGTAGACCTATCCTGGTGGCAGAAAAACAGGCTGGGACATGTCTGGCCCAGAACAGCACATTTAGGCGTAGGCTTCTCAAAAAGAATAGACAAACCAATGTCATGACCCTGGGGGATTTGCATGTCTGGGTGTTGACAATGTGCACCACTGCCGCATTATCACACCAAAAATGGACCACTGAGTAGGCCCACTCATCGCCCCATAGCATCAGTGCTCCCCAAAATGGGAAGAAACTCAAGGAAGGTAACATCGCGGAGGCGATCCGTGCCAAGCCATGGGTGCTGCCATTGGCCGTAAGTCCACCTACTCTCAGAGTAAACCCCCACAAGTCAGGGAGCCGGAGGCATCCGACCGTATTTGAAATCTAGGGCAGATCATCAGGTCTGATCTCCAGGAAGAAACCCCGTTAAAACCCAGGAGTAATTTGAGCCAGACCGGAAGGTCCACCCGTATGCCCCTGATCAGCCGGACCCTGTGTTGATGTTTTAACAGGCCAGCCATGGCGTCACACAGGCGCCTGGCCAATGCTCTGCCGGGTGGAACCACCCTGCAGGCAAAATTAAGGTGGCCATGAAGTAACTGCAGCTCACAAGGGAACACTTTATGTTTGGCAATCAATGCCAAAATCGCCGCGGAGATCCGAGCCACCTTATTCATGGTTAACCCGGATGACCGTGCGACAGAGTCGATTTAGAAATGTGAGCTTAGTAGCTGGGCCCTCGGTCTTTTCAGGCGCCAAGGGGACACCCAGTTCCCACCTGAGTGTCTGAAATGTAGTGAGGAGACGCGTGCACTTGTCCGAGCCCTGTTCACCCCCGGACCAAAAGTCGTCGAGGTAATGGGCTAGAGACTGAGACCCCGACCTGCGAGCAAAGGCCCACTGAATGAAAGTCCCGAATCGTTCGAATGCTGAACATGAATTAACTCAGTCAGAAGGGGTTGGCCTTATCTAAGTAAAATTCCCCTTGGAACCTAAAAACCCAAAAGCTCTAAATCCATTGGGTGCACTGGCAGTAATCTGAAAGCCGAGAGCATATCACACTGTGCTAAATGGAGGATTAAATGACATTCACCCTGGTTCTACCTCGGTACTAGCCTCATAGGGGAGACGTTCAACTTAGGAAAGGTGGTTCCAAGAAGGGACCCGCTACTCTCATAGCCCCAACTCCCGTAGCTGTGCACAGTGGAGCCACCTTTTCGTTACCTTTCAAGGGAACCAGATTAGTAGCATTCTGGGACCCCTAACACCCCCGAATGGAATACAAAAGCCCCATTGAAAACCCTCCAGCATGTACCCCACATCATCCCTTCTTGGATGAGCTGAGTGCCATCGCTCCAGCCTGAGTACACTAATTGGGGAGGGGGGGCTTTGACAAGGCTAGTGCTTTCAGACGGAGCTCTGATCACCCCCTGTGCACCCCTACCTCTGCCCCGTAACCCACCAACCCGCGGGCACGCGGAGGCGGCGTAAGGGCCAGTGCAAAAGGGGACACCAAGTCGGTAACGACACTGGCGCTTAGTACACACGTCGCCAGCTGAGCAGGTCGAACACAGCAGGCGGGCTGGAACCCCCTGCCCGACCAGTTAGCGTGGAGCCTGTGTCTGAGCAGCCCGCTGCACAGCATGACCACCATGGTACCTATCACCAGGCGCCAGCCACGTGGGAGTCATGTACACGAGCACAATTGCTGACAGGGCTCATCTCACCTCCTCTCAGGGTGTAGGGCCACCCTCATCCACATTCCTCGTCGTAAGCCAACTGCGATGGGCCCATCAAATCCACCATCGCCCTGTAAATATTAGCAATGGATGGAACCATCGGGATGGCCCTATCAGGCCGGGCCCTGCGGCATACCACCATATATATAAGGTATGCCGACCACCAGTTGGCCCCAGGTGCGCGGTGGCTTACAACGATGGGACAGCTCTTTGTTTCTGTCGTCCTGTCCCTCTCTCTCCTCCTCAGTGGGCTCACAGTTCAATAGGGAGAATATCCACATATCCCCTTCCAGACCTTACCCCTCGTGACCTGCGGCAAATGATCACCCAGGGGCAAGGAATAACCAGCCGTCGGCAAAGCCATCGACGGCACGTTCTGTATAAAGGGCATATGCAGCAGGACCCGGACAGCCCCTGTGATGCTCGGCACTGCCCCGGGGGCGGACACTCCTGCCCTTAACAAGGGACCATTTAGCACCATGGGATACTGGGATAAGATGGTAACTGATGCCCGCTCGCATCAACTTGACGAGGCCAGGGCCACTAAACCCCACCACCGTAAGTGGGCTGTGGTGTTGGTGCACTTAAATTGAACCTGATACTCACTAGGTGCACCCCCGTGAGCCGCCCCCGCCAGGGGTTCTGGCCCGCGGCGGGCGGCGGAGCTCGCGACCGGAATCGAGCTCTGGGATCACCCCCAACTGCTTCCATCCTGGACATCAGGTAGAACGGGGAGCTGCGAGACACCAGCTGAGCTGGCCGGACCGTCTCACACAGCTCGACCCGGTTGGCCGCCCGCTGAAGCATTGTGGCCGGCAAGGTAGCCGGGTCGATGAAGGGGCCCCTGTTGAAAAAAAGAGAAGTGCCCCCCGCTCCGGAGGGCTAGCATAATGGGGGCCGGGTGGGCCGGACGGCCGACTAGGCAGTTGGAAAGGTAACCCAAATTGGCGAGCCAGGGCCAGAATAGGGCCATGCCCAAAACTCCGGCCCATGAGGGGCCGGAGGGGAAACGGGTTGTATGACCACACCAGGCCCTCCCACGCTGCCCTGACCCATGGCCGGTAATGGCGGGCCGGGGGCCGAAGGCCCTGAGGGGCCGGCCTGTAGCTGGCCAGCCACCGAGCTGGAGCCCGGCTGCCAAGTGAACTGCGGGCCGAGGGCCAGAGCCCCTGAGGGGCCGGCCGGAGGCTGGCCATCGAAGGGCCAAGTAGCAGCCTGAATCACCCCACCGGTATTGGTGGGCAAGGCTGTGATAGTGCCCTACCGCGGGTGCGCAGCCCTGGTCCTCCGACCTGAAGGCTGCCCCCGTCCTGTGCAGGGCCCGCAAAACTCCTCCCCTTGGGCCGCGGTTTCGTCGCCGGGGCCTTTCGTTTGGGAGGCATATCTTCCCAGAAAGAGCAGGATCCCTCTCCAGGGATCAAAATCTTAGGGCCAAAAAACACAGAGCAAAGCAAGCTAAGGCTCTGGTAATTCTCCCTTCCCAGCCGGAAAGGATCAAGGGCTAAAGAGCCGCAGAGTACAGACAAACAGCGACGGAGAAAACTTCTCCTCTCCGTCGCTCTTTTTAAAATGGCAGCTCGTCTGCCTCGTGGCCACCCCTTTTATAGAGGGGTGGCCATGCCCCCTAACTCACCCGGATGTCTGAGTCCGGGTGGGGGGGGCCCGCAAAGAGCGCGGTGGCCATTTTGGCGCCGCGCTTTCATAATTATACAAATATACTTTTTAATAGAAATCTGCTGAATATAAAAAATAATAATCAGAACTCACATTGCTGACTAATGTTAGCAAGTATCCATCCTTTCTGCAACTTGGCTAGTAAATTTGGTTTACAGTTAATTCTTGAATTGCAGTTGGAGCCATGCATATTCCTTTTCTATCTCATCTCATCAAAAGACCAGAGTTTAGGATTACCCGAGTTTATGATGACCAGAGTTTATGATACCAGAGTTTATGATGGCTATTCCTCCTCCCTTTGCTCTTCCAAAGACCAGATGTCTCCTATGTGCTGGAGTGATGATGTTTTGGCAGCATTCCTCAGTATAGGTAACACTTTCAACAAGCATGAGAAGAAGTTATATGTGCATCCTAACATTGATTATCTAGGGAACACTGACACACATCAGTTTATAAACATGCTCGTTTCTCAAAGTAGGTTAAACCTTATTTGAAATAAAGGAAGCACTATCATTTAATAAACCTTTGAAAAGTAGATCCTCGGATAAAGTCAAAACTCCATTCCACAATTTTGGACTTTATACGAATCAAATGGGTAGGGTTCCTATACCAAATACCTCGGATAACGTCCATTTTTAGCGGTTTTGGACTTTATGCGATGCATCATGTGTGCATGAAAACCGTGACTTTATCCAAATCAGAATTTATCTGAATTAGACTTTATCCGAGGTACCACTATACCTGTATTAACTCACCTAAGACTTACATAACAAAGTAAAGTGTATCTCAGGCTTATACTAAAAGACCCTTGTGCAACTCTGTGCCCAGAGAGCATTTTATGAGACACTATAAGCTAATACCTTTCAATAATCTAACCTCAGAGGTCACAAAAGCATGGAATATAGTTATCAGCATCAATTGAGAAAGCCCTGAATGAGTTATGGAAGATGAATTCTTATGTAGGTGACAAAAGGAAGTTCTAGTGGCAGACCAATATAAAAGTTAAAAGACAGAGAAGCATCTCTGGTGACCTTCTAAAGTACAATGATTTAAAAGATCTGGTCTCTGTTAATAGATATATTGGTAAAGATAGTGAACTTAAGCAAAGCAAAATGTCCTCCATTTTTTTTCTAAGCCAGAATTCAAAGGCTGGATCAAAATAAGCTGTTGAGTCAAGGGGTTGAATCTTGAAATGGAAGACACCATTTCTGAAAAAACTGTTGAGGAAACATAGAATTTGAAGAGGTCAATGAGGCCATCAAATCCAACCTGCTGCTCAATGCAGGAATCTAAATCAAAGCAGTTCTGATAGATGGTTGTCTAATTTTTGGAGTTTTCATCACCTCCTGAGGTAATTGCTTCCATTGTAGTACTGCTGTTACAGTTAAGAAGGTTTTCCTCATAGTCAGCCTATGTTGAGCTTCCTGTAAGTTTATTTCTTTTCATTTGTGTCCTGATCAGACCCTGGACTGCCAAAATGAAGCCACTTTCCTTGCTTTGTCATTACGCAAATGCAAGTCCTCATTGGTGCATGTCTCTGGCAGCAATTGGCAGATCAACAAATGTTTCTGGTATCTGACATTTCTGTGCTTGGTTTTTCAGCCTTTAGTTGCCTTAATTTTCATCTTGTTGTGACAAACACAGAATTGTACTGCAAAACTAAAATGTTATGCATAGCTGTCTTCAATGATTAAATAGATCGATATTTATTAATTGATTAGTTTTACAACCTTATCAATAAAATCTGATAAAATGTAAACTAAATAAATAAAAACATGATGCAATACAATATAATGCAATGCAATTAATATACAGTGCTGGTATTAATATACTGATTAATTAAACATCTTTATCCTTCCTGTTTTTTACATTAACCAAAGGTAAACTTGGGCTTGATGGGTCTTATTTTGCAGCATAAAAAGTATCAATGAGGATTCACATGTCTGCACACATTCTAACTGTGATTAACTGAATAACATACATACAAGAGACAAAACATGTTACTGAATTTGTAATAGCTGCTGAGCTATGTCTCAGTCCAAATATCTTAAGAAACAGGACCTTGCAGAATACAGAGGAGGGTTTGAGGTCTGCTTCTTTTTCTTTTTTGAGATGCCAATGTTTAAAAGCCCTGACATATCATTTTCAAATTTCACCTCCTTTTGATAGACCTGAATTTCTTCTTCAGATAATTAATAGCATATTAAAATAAAATGTTTATTAACCTCATGGTCTCCTCATTTCTAGCCCTCTTGTGACTTCTGTAGGAGACCTGAAGCCTGTGTAAAATGTCTCATTTGCATTTTGCAAGCCTCACAATAGCAGGTGACTGGATTTAAATTATAACTAATTCCAATACAGTGATGCTATATATTAGAAATTGATCACCTCATTATTTCTTCTGTAATGGTCTCATTACATGTATTTTTTTTTCTTGTGCCTCAGTTTTTTCTTACTCAAGTAATGTGTGCAAGAGTTAGATCATTAACTTTTATCTGCTCTTTTGTTTCTGCCTGGCACTTCACACAAAACACATTGACTACTCTTGATGACACATTAAAAGCTCTTTCATTATGAGCTGTATTTATCTCTGAGTAAAATGAGGTTGCTTGTGATAAGCATGAATAGCTTCCCAAAAGAGAGAGAACTGTTTAAAGCAGCATGGATGCATTTGCAGAGTGATAGGAATTAGAAGTGCTGTTTTCTTAACTGTATGCTTTATAGTTATTTAAATACTAACAAAAGATCAGTTTTTAAAATATATGTATTAAAGACAAAATATTTACATTCCTCATCTACTGAGCTTTTCCCATTTGTTGTGTGTAATGTGCTATCAAGTTGTTCCAATTTAGCGTGACCTACAGTAGGCACAGTGGGGAACTGAACTGCCAATGTCCACAATCAGATACCCAAAACACTGCGCTATCCAGCTAGCTCCTGGTTTTATTGCATGAAAAATCCCAAAAGCAATACGGGCAGCTGTGTTGATTCAAATCAAGAGAGAGAGAGAGAGCACTGCAGAGATGAGCACTGCACCCTAGAGTCGGCTACGACTGGCTTTTGAGCAAGGGAAACCTTTACCTTTATGGAGCCCTAGTGGCAGAATGGCTAAGTTGCTGTCCTGCAACCAAAAAGTTGTGAGTTTGATCCTGACCAGGTATCAAGGTTGACTCAACCTTCTGAGGTTAGTAAAATTAGTATCCAGCATGTTGGGGGGAAAATGTTAATTAATGTGTGAACTGCCCAGAGAGTGCACTAAGTACTATTGGGCGGTATATAAGTATGATTGCTTTGCTTTACTAATCTATACTTTTTATTAGCAGGAATTTTTTTATTTTTTTATTTAATGCATCCGTTCTCATCATCACTATTGTCATTGTAGTCATCATTGTCATTGTGGTCATCATCATCATCATCATCATCATCATCATCATCATCATCATCATCACTGTGTGCCATGAAGTCAATTTTCACTCTAGGTTATATTATATCACAGGATCTTAGGGCAGGTTACAGAGCTGTATAAAACAGTTTTAAAATATAGTATGTTTGCAACAATTTAATATCAAACTGCTTAAAACACAAATTAAAGCATTCAAAAATTACAACCATTGTTTTAAAACCTGCATAGGCAGTGAGTCTGTCCAGGGTATCCTGCTATAGTAATAGAGTAGACCATAGTGTCAGTGACTCAGCGCCAAATGTCAGGCAATGGTTAACTACCGGTAACCTGACAACACTGAGAACTAACAGCATTGGGTGCCAAAGTCCACAGGGAAGGTGATGGTCCCCAGCTAGATTAAATCCCACTTGAATCCATCTTGATGTTGTAACCCCATTTTCAGAAAATGCACCCCCCAGTCTTTTATTTCTATCTTTCTATCCCCTTTTATTAAAGTTATTCCATTTTATTCCTCTCAAATAAACTTATTTCACTCACTTTATTCTGCCACACATGTTTAGAATTGATTAGGCTTATGTGTACACAAGCACCGCTCTGACCACGCACCCATTCACACACGCTTGAAGGTATATACTGCAAGGGTTGACACAACAGACTTGGCCCCTTTCACTCCTATAATTTCATTGGCAGTTATACCTGGGATGTCAGATAACTTACTAAAAATGTTTTTGAATACCTGGAACTGTTCTATTCAAGATAGCATATTTCCTTTGCTCTGTATAGATTATGTCCCCCAAAAAAGACTCTAAAATATTTTAGATTTGATTTTAACATGCTCTGTTTGTATCTCAAATCAGGATCTTTTCTTGCACCTCAGCCTATCTCCTGCAAGCATCCAGGAAGGCTCAATGCCACAGGAAGCCATCACTTCACATTTTTCCCCACCTTGATTCCTCTGTTTACCTGTTGTATTGTTTTGTTTACTCTTGCACCTGGCATGCTCATTGTTTTTGGGACCCCTCCTGTATTCAATTGTAGATAGTGCTTGGGCTGACTCAGGATAGATTAATTGTTGGGTGGGAATGGAATATTGCCAAGAGCCTCAAGCAATGCTCCTCCTCAGGGGAGTCTGAAGGATGCCCATCTTCGTCATTGGTCCTTTTGCATCCTGGATTCAAATCTGGACTTCTGATTTGTGCCAAATTACAATCCTGGTGCCCATTGGATGTCACCTGAATGATGTCACAACCTGCATTTGCTAAACTATGAACTCTGTCATTTCCAGGGCAATTGCTCTACCCATCACCTTTTGTTCTATGTAATTGACCTGTTTTGTCTCTGTATGATTGACCTTTTAATGTAACAAAAGAGTCTGGTGCCGGGTTTTTGTTCACCATTGTAAATCTCTTTATTTTGTAAACTTGTTAGCTAGCAGTAGAACTAGTTGAGCTCCCTTGGGTGGAGGGTATAAAAATCTCCTGATAGGAGATGTCACCAGCGCTCTCAGCACATTTGCACGCAAGACATCGGAACCAAAAAGAGCTGCTCACTTAAGGGACTTTAATAGGCAAAAAGGTTGAGACTAGGGCTTTTCCCGGCACCAGGCCAGTGACGCTTAAACCCCTTTTCAATAAACCAATTTTAATTTTTGCCTATATTAAACGCTTCCTCGTTCTTGGGAGAAGGGCTCCACCAGTGACTCGAACCGAAGTTGTAACTGTATCCAGTAGCCATTTTTCTAGTAACAATGTAGAGCAGCAGCTTCATCAATACTGGCCTGGGGCTGAGAAGGACTTGGCATGCCAAAAGGGCTCAGGATCAGAAAGTGACTTGTGGAACTGAATCAGTGGTACAGGGGTCATGCTTCAATGTGGAAGGCAGATGAAAGGCCACTACATTATATTCTCACTACAGTCTTCATGGTTGATCACCATGAGGATCACCAATATTCAGATTTGGATATGACAGAAGAATAAGAATAGGTTATAATCTTCCAACCTCAAAGGCTCTAATAAATATGTTTCGACGACAACGTCAGCACAAATTGAGCCTCCAAGGGGAAGGCATTCCACTGTTGGGGTGCGGAGGTGGGGGAACCATCCCCTAAGTTACCATATAATGAATGTAATGAGGCTCTTCTCTTTCCTGCTAATTAAAAAGTCCCAGCACCTTGCCCTTGAGACCTCTGCCTTCACTATGTCTTGGCTGTTCCCACATATTGCTCCGGTAACTTCAAAAAAAGTGTTTTAAAAAAATTACAGACATCACCAGTCAACCAAAACTATAAAAAAATATAAATGATAAAACTCTATAAAAAAACTATAATTGTAAAACTATTTTTAAAAACTATAAAAAGACCTCTCTCCACAACTGCCTTAGAGTTTTCTTAGAGTTTTTGTTGAATGTTAACATTTATAGTAAAATTTGGGCTTTTTTTTCAGCTCCCCTTTTTTCTTCTATTCTCCATTAATGTCTTTGATTTCTCTTTATTATGTCTGCCTATTCTGGCTCATGAATTCCTTAGATTTTTGTTCCCTCACTGTGAGTTTTAATGATTAAGTAAAAATTTAGGGAGTTACACTTCAAGCAGCAAAGGACTGCACTGGATTGATTTGAATCCCTGCATTTTCCTGGATATTTTCCTCCTTTCTTTCCTTGCCAATTTCCTTATTCGTTGCAACTGGCTAGCAATATTTGTTTTTGAGAGTACTGTATATCAAAAATCTGTAACAGAGAAGTACTAGAAACACAGAATCTCTACTACCACATGATAGGGAGATTCACTTTGTCAGTGAAGAAATAATAATATTAGATAGGTGTATTATGAGAAAATGTCTGCTTCTTTGCCAGGCTTCATTCCATCATCAAACAAATCTTTCCCTGACCTGGGCTGGGTAAAGCTATTTTGACTCCCAGGTTGGAATGGGAGAGGAAAGAAATTTAATGATGCTGAGTTAGATTTTTCTCTTTTCTGTTGAACTTCTCATCTTCTTCTTCTTCTTTTTTTTTTAGCAGCATGGCAGACAAGTATAAAGTGATACTTTCCATACTGGAACTAACTGGATTTGGGCAGTGCTGACACTGAAGAATGATGTTCACATTGCTTTTAGATAAAATTTCCCCAGAGCTCACAAAGTTTGTTAATAAGGGGAGATAGAAAGAGCATGAAGTCTTTGAAATATCTGAATGTGGGAAGAAGTACACGTTGCACTTACAGTAGGCAATCCCATCATGCTTTGCAGGTGCACCCCCCAAAGAAAGACTCAGACACCGGTATATGGATAAAGGCATTGGGCCACTTTTATTGAATAATGCCCTAGTCCGAATTATAACTTTCAATTGGTACTCAACCAATTATAATTCTTAAGGCAAGCAGGCCGCAGTAACACTGGTAAGGTTCCTCTCAAAATTGCCAACGGCAATTGGCTACAATGTATCCATTTGTATCAATTTGTTTGTTACTACAAACAAATTGTTGACCGTAGTCAATAAACTATCTACTGACCCCACCCTCTGACGTGTATCCGTCAAATCACGGGGTGATGCATGCTGAAAAGCTCCTGTCTGAGTCCGGGTGGGGTGGGGCCCGCAAAGAGCACGGCGGCCATTTTGGCGCCGCGCTTTCATTGTGTTTGTTTTGCATACTGCTATGGAGATGGGAAGGGCCAGAGTTTAACAAACATAGTCACTACCTTTTAGAGTCTAAATCACCAATCAGCAGGCTAAATGTTTCTTTCCCCTAAAAGTAACAGCTTCCCACTCTCACACTCTGTATATACCAAGCTCTTTGTGTGGGTGATGTTGTAGTTCAGTCTGTCTATCTAATCTGTCTAAGTGGTTCAATTATTCAGCCTAGTCTTTTTCTGACTCAAAATGTGTTAGTCTCAGAAAGTTAGTAACTCAATACCCCCTTGTAATCCTCATTTGTTTGAGAGGTGTTTTTCTTCCTGCCTTTTGCAAGTAAGGTAAAGTGAACTGTTGTATTATATTTTTGTCATCAAGCTGACTGCTTTATTTGAACAGAGATCTTGTACATAAACATTCTACTTCTTTCTGTTAAATATGTGCCTGAGTATTTATTCAATAGTTGAACTGAGGAGGGCTAGCATTTCAAAGTATTCAGCCATAATGCTTGGCTACACACTAACTGCGCCACCCAGCAAAGTTTATCCAACAAAACAAGTTGTTGATTTTCCCATCCCTGATGAGAGGAGTTCTATCTGAATGTTTTTTTCCTCACACTGCCACAAACTTTGAGATTCCCAAGCACATATGACACATTTCTCTCCTGTTTGCAGGTGGTGTTCATTTTGGCTATAAAACTAGCAGCACTGAGAAGATTGAATTTGACTTTGCTACATGTGGTGCTGATAGTTCTAATTCTCACTGCTGATTTGATATATGCAACACCATCGCTAGCTTGCTTGCTAAAAATGTATTAATATAGACATGAGTTTGTGTACACACATCAATGTTTATATGTTTCTAGAAATGCAAAGTTCCTCATTACTGAAAAGTAAACTCACACATAGACAGAGATCGAAAATTACGTATAATAGGTCTTTTGATGTCATTATTGTACTAAAAGCATCAACAAAAATGTGTTATATAATTACAGATAGTAATAACCACTTCCAAATTGCCAGTGAACTGACACCTATTCTCCTGCACCACCTCTGAGCTGGTAATTGCTTTCCTACTAATGTTGAAGTTGCCGAATGATTACTTGCTATTTCAGAGCTGTTAGGCAAAATAGTTGATGGGCTTCATCGTGTGGAAAAGTCTGTCACTGCAACAACTTATGCATATTAACAATACATTTTACACATGTCTTGAAAGAACGTTCCTGTTTCCACATTATAAAATAACAAGATGTGTATCATTGAATTCACTCACCTCTTCAGGGCATGTCCACATTTTTTTGGAACAAAGTATGAGGACAGTAAATTTGAAAAGATAAAAATAATGTACACAACTCACATTTTTGTGTGTTAGAGGCTATGACATACGTGTTCCCAAACAATAAAATTAGGATTTCAGCCTTCTTGGTAGCTGGTCTCATGCTATGGGACTTCCTTCTGAGGGAGACCAAGCTTACCCTCTTTTTACTGTCCTTGGGGTGTGACCTTGTTTACTCTAATCCTCCCTCTGAGCATCTATCCTCTCCATCCCCTCTTGTCTCCTATTCACAGGAAGCAGGAGAAAGCTGTTCTATCTATCTATCTATCTATCTATCTATCCTGTGTCACTGTGCAGTGCAACCAGTGCAGTCTTGGTGCCATGGCAAGATCTGAGCCCCAATTGGAATGGATCTACACAATTGGTTTCATCAAGAACAGTTGTAGGTGGTCAGCTGCCATGTTCTTAGCTGGAAAGTATATTCTGCTTTTTCAGCAAAAATAAACAAAACATCACCTGCTTTTAAACCACTAAGTGTCTCCTTACTCATATTTATTCTTCCCTATTCAAATTCAATACCGCATCTAATCAGGACAAGATTGAGGGACCAATTTTCATATGCTGTATCATAGTAGTGAAATCATATTTCACTTGGTATGTGTGTCAAATGGATAGAGAACACACCTTCTGATTATAGTTTACCAGCATGTCTTTAAAAAGGCCATAGTATAACTAAGGCAAACCTCAGTTTTAAGGCAAGGAGATTTGCATTTCTGTTTAGGATAACAGGCCTTTGCAGAAGAAAGAACTGGATTCTGTATTTCAAAAGTTAAATACATGGGTTATCAAAATTATAAGTACAAAACACTGCTTTAAAATGTTCTCCCAGAAGTTGTCATTTCAGGGGAAAATAGAATTGTTGTTTATTTTAGAAAATTTCCAAAAGAAATAATAAATATCAAATTTTAGATTACTGTACATTTTTATTACTGAACATGTATTTTTGAAAATAAGCGTTTATTGTGGAAATCCTGGCAAACCTTCACTGGTCAGCGCATACAGTATTTTTACTACTCCATATGGAGGCCCTATACACAAAGCATCCAAAAATAAACTTTATAGTCTCTGAAATTGGCCACATAGCTCCCATTGAATAAAGTGGTGTAGCACATGACCCTTTTTGAACAAATTTCAAAATAAGTCAGAAATCCAGGAAATGGCAAGAAATAATCAATTACTGCCATGGAATGAGAATAACATGAAAGCACAACCAGGAATCTCTGGATAAGCAATTCCTGCTATATAATGTGAAGAATTAAAATGTAAAAGCTCGACAAGTGGCTTCAGAATTTATTCAGAGTGATCTGGAGTGAAGAAAGGGAACTCAAAGCAGGGCTCTCTGAAGCCTTAAACATTTTTTCATTGCTTCAGTGCAGTTTAAGGGCTTAGTTACACAGCTCAATTGGAGTGGACAGGATTGGGCTAAATAGGGTCACTTAAGGCCACAGACTACAGTGGCTCAAGTAGTTGAGACAATGAACTCACTGACTGGAAGGTTGGAGTTCAATTCCTGTCAGGGGGTGGCCAGGGTGGGCTTGGCCCACCCTGAGTTAGCTGTTTGCCTACCCTAGCAAAACACGGTTTCCCATAGAAATGCATTGAAAACAGGCTTTGCTGCCCATCCTGAAAAAATTATTCACCCACCCACATCTAGAATCCTGGCTATGGCCCTGATTCCCAAGTACTTCATGATGGAGTGAGCGCCCATCTCTGTCCTAGCTCCTGCCAACCTAGCAGTCTGAAAGCAAGAAATAGCAAGTAGATAAATAGGGACCACTTTGGTGGGAAGATAAACAGCGTTCCGTGCACTCTGGTGTCGAGGCATGCCTGCCAGATATCCACCGAAATGTCTTTGGCTATAATCCTAGAGTTGGATACAGCTGGCTTTCGAGCAAGGGTGACCTAAGGTCACAGAGAGAACCAGTATGCTATTTTTTGTGATGGCATATGCATCTCAAGCAACTTTGATTCTCCTCCCTTAACATAATTAAAAACAACAATGACAAAATTCTCTCTCCTTGCCCCTTCTGTCTCCTTCTCATTTTGGGAGAAAATGTTCAGTTTTAATTCCCCCCCTAAGAGGTATAATGCATCAACGTTGGCTGAAAAGACTTTTTATAAACACCCTTTTACTTCTTTCCTCTGCTCTTCAACAGAGAAGTTGTTTTTAATTTATCAACATTGCAAAATGGAGTTAGGTTATCTTCTTAAGCTCCTTGACAATATTGGCAAATTGAAATCAGAAGGGAAATTGGTTTCTCCCCAGTTATTATATATTCTGGAAATAGGAAAAAAAGAGCAATCCTACCCACAGAGACCCAGAAAGGTGGAGGCTAGCTTACACTGGGACTTATGTTCTATGGTCTTCAACGAAAAGTGTAAATCATCCTATCCCCACAGTGGATACAACAGCCAAACAAATGCCTATGTAGTCACTCCATTATAAAAAAAAATGTTCCAGTAGAAATGTGCATCCTCTGAACTGATATGTGCCTCAAGTCCACCTGCTCAGATCCAGGAAGAGCTTTATGGCAAGTACAAATATTCTTGAGAGGACATAAGAGCAAAACCAAATGGAGATAGAGGGATGAGCTCACTGGACAAGGAATAACATTAAAGGAGGATATGGGTAAGGAACTCGACCTACCCGATGTCACTTGGAGGAGCCTGAAAGGTTGAAGGCTGGAGTCCATAAATGCAAGACCAACATGATAAAGAGGGGACTGCTGGCAGACAAAAATATGATTTGTGAATGTGAAGATACAGACTCCAGCTCATTTTCTGGTCTGCCAATTGCTACCAGAAACACGTACCGATGAAGATTTAATTTTGGCCAACAACAAAGCCAAGAAAGTTACTTCATTTTGGCAGTCCAAAGTTTAATCTGGAACAAGAAGAAGAAGAAGCAGTAGAAGAAGAAACCATCAGATTTTACTCTGCCATCTCATTTAGCTCCTGCAGAATTTCTTCCTTTTATGCAGGAGATGTAGCTGAGGCATGAGTTTGTATAAGCTCAGGGAAATTTTCCACTGCCACCTCAAAAGCTCTGCAGAGGCAAGCCACCATTTTTTATTTCAACAAAATTAAAAATGTACAAGGAAAAGAACTCATGGGCTTTTAATGAACTGGCCCATTTCACTCCTTTTATGGATTTTTTTAAAAAAATAAACACTTAGATTAACTAATTTTTTGGTATGGGGATATTACATAGGCAATCTACCCAGGCTCAGTTAAAAAGTCACTTCCATTAAAAAAGAAAGAAAGAAAACTCATTCAATCGTATCAAAAATTAATTTATTGCTGTAATCGTAGGAACGGCCAGATTTTCTTTCAAGAACAGGACAAAATAGTCAAATGCCATTTAATTCTCCCAGCCATAAAATTGCAAAAGTGATGAATAGCAATCATTTGGTCATGGTGAAACAACAGAATGACTGTCCCTGGCAATAATGTATGAAAAAGCGTATTTTTATGTCAAAGTTGCAGAAATAATGGCAAACTAATCTCATCATTTCATTAACACACATATAAAGTGAATGTCTGAGATTCCAAAGTATGGTGTCAGCCTCTTCTTCTGCTTTCTATTGTCAAACCATGAAAAAGGTGGATCGGTTTGATTCAAGGTTAATTGAATATTTAGTTGTATAGTTCATTGTGCCCATGAACTATATGTAGTTTCAAGAAAAAAGTGGGAAACAGAAAGATTTCATATCTTGAAGGTTAATATGGAAACCTTTCCAAAATGCCTCCCACTTTTGTTCCAAAATTGAACAATAAACAGTCTAAAACCATATCCTTATTATACCACCCTTGATGTCTGCAACAGTGACTGAGATCCTGCTCGTAGCACAAGCCGAGCGGTAACTTTTCATCTATTCCTTCCTGGTAAGCAAAGTGCCCTGCCGTGATTCTTAGGGGCATATTCATGTACACACCGTGTGCTGCAAGCATGGGTGCTTTCTTTACTGGAAAGGAATGAATGAGAATTCACAGTTTGGCTTGTGCTTTGAACAGGATTTTGGCCAATGGGGTAAATTATGTGATAGCGGTATGTATCTGTTTTGGTACTTAAATCCACAACTGTCCTGTTAAGCACAGTACTTCTTTTTCTGAAATCTGCAAATGGAGTTTTAAAACTTAGGTAATCAAGAGATGTGACTGCGGTGCCTTAGTGGTTAGGATGCTGAATTTGATGGCTGGAAGGTCGGCAGGTCAGCAGTTCTAGACCTGAGTGCCGCACAATGGAGTGAACTCCCATCGCTGTTCCAGCTCCTGCCAACAGTTTGAAAGCAAGAAATTGCAAGTAAATAAATAGGGCCCATTTTGGTGGGAAAGTAAACATTGTCCCTTGCACTCCGGTGTTGAGTCATGACTGCCAGATGTCCACAGAAATGTTTGCTGATGCAGACAGTGCTGGCTCTTTGGGTAAAAACAGAGATGAGCACTGAACCCAGTGGTGGGCTCAAAAAAAATTACTGCCACACTGTGGACGTGGTATGGTGGGCGTGGCCAGGGGAAAGCCCTGCTTTTCACCTGAATTAGGACTACTTTGTTTTAAAACTTGGATGGGCGGGGCCAACTACAATTTCTGCTACTGGTTCTGGTGAACTGGTGCGAACCTGCTGATGCCCACCACTGACTGAACCCTAGAGTCAGATACGACTGGCTTTTGAGCAAGGGCAACCTTTACCTTTACCTAATCAAGAGATGAGTACTGTTTATCAAGACCATTTATTCAAACAACTTTCACTTTCATTATCTCTTTCAGTTTGAGTTTCATAGTACATTGGAACCTCATACAACAATTGCTACGTATAGCAACAAAATCGCATAACAATTAGGTTTTGGGGGGAAATGGCATCCCACATAACAATTTCCCCTATGGAAAAAATCAGAGAACAATGTTTCAATGGGAAAACCCACTTAGCAATAAAATAAAATGAATCATTGTGCGATGCATCCCATAGGGAAAATCGCTATACATTGCATTGTGGGAATGTATCTGGATTCTGTCAGGCTGTCTCTGACACATTTTGTAAACAAAGGCCTCTTTGCTTGCATGAGAGACAACGCTGGTTTTTGGGCATGCGTAGAATAGTGAAAAAGTATTCTCCTTATTTGGGGTCTGACTTTCTGATTGGCTATATAGCTTAAGTTTCATTTCTGTTATACTCTGCTTGAACAAAGAGAAGCCATTATTACCCTTTGTTCAGCCAAAAGGGCAGTGTGTGTGTGTTCTTCTCTCTATCTTTTTTCCCTTCTTACTCCGTCTAATGAAGCTGGACTTCGTAGACTCTTAACTCTTCCTCTGTTTATCTGGGGCTATAAACTGCTGATAGATGAGGCTGATTATCTTTACATGGATCAGATTCCTACAACTGGTGCTCTGTGGTGAGGCCATTTGAATGAAATTCAAAGGAATGCTTTGAAGCAGCAAACAGCAATTAGCACCTCATAATTGGCGACCGGGGACAAGGTCTCATTCACCTACGACCAGGCAAAAGGTCGACCGGGAAGGTCATAAATCAAGCGCTTGAGAAAACATCACAAAAGGGTGAGTGAAAAACAATTTAATTATGGGATGCGTGTTATCTTCGCCAGGGAAGGAACTTTGTAAAGATATCTCAGATCTTTTGCATATGAATGGACGAACGGCTGATGAGAAGGAAATACAAAAGCTAGTCAAAGCTATAGAAAAAATCTGTCCTTGGGTTAAATATAATGAATGTTTGGACTTAAAACAGTGGAATCAAGTGGGGAAAGAATTGCAAAAGCATGAGAGAATTTTTGTTTCAGTGCTATTTACGTGGGAGGAAGTTAGAAACTGCCTTCAGAGACTCACTCCAAAGAATATGTTATTCTCTCAGAGGCTTGATGGCCCCCTCCCACAGCTTTTGCCTCCAGCCAAGGGAGGGAGTCCAACTGCCCCTCCATCATATGAGAAACAACAGCCCCCTGATGGGGGTGGGGGTGGAAAAGAAGATGGGACATTATATCCTGCCTTGCAGCAATCAAGCACTTTTAGCCCTACAAAAGACCTGTTCACTGCTGCAATACTGCCTGCCGAGTCTAAAAAACAACTAGTGCCAGCTGATGGGGAACAAATGGTGGGGACCTCATCACAGATTGAAGCTGTTAATGCATGCAGAGTGGCAGGAAGCAAGGAGTGTGTTTCAAAGAGCAGCATAGGAGATCTCAGCCCCCCCGTGAAGCAACCCTCTTCACAAAAGCCGGAGAAGCTGAGTAGTAAACTTGATACCTCACGTTTGGGCAGGAAGATCCTACAGAAGTGGAAGGATGGCCCAGAGGAGGAATGCACAAAACCCAAGACCAGAAAGGGGTGCAAGTACAAACTAACAGATGCAGTTTGTCATAAAATTGAGATTCAGATGCTGCAAATGAAAGAAATACAGAGGAAGAGGGGGGTGAATCCTGCCTGTATGGACAGCAGGCTGTTGCAAAAATACAAGGAGTTTTTGGCTGATTTTGAACTGCCCAACCCTCAAACAAAGAGATCCAGAGTGAGCTGTTCCAAGTTCCAGCATCAGGATGGCAGGGAAAGCAACGGGAAATTCCCTGTACTATTCTTCTGTGTGAAAGCTGCTTGCAAATTCTGGAGAAGTTCTTTGTGCCTTCACACCTCATCGGCCTGCCTTAATGCAGATGGGTGTGGCTGGAGCATGAAGGAATGTGTGTTTGCCTGAAAAGCTGAAAAAAGGGGGGTTGTGTGGGATTGTCTTGTGAATTCAGTGAGAGTTAATTTATGGCTTAGTTTCAGCTTGCCATACCAAGAACTGTGCTGGAGAGAAGATAGTGTTTAAGAAGAAACATTTGGACTTTTAATTTGGACATTTTAATTGGATTAAAAAGTTTGTGTGGACTCTGAGCAAAGAATTGGATTTGTTTGCATTTTAAAACCTGAAAACCTTTTTTAAGCAACCTGCTCATGCTATGAGTGTGAAATGCTCTAATGATATTTGTACTGTATTGATTTACCATGCTATGCTGGTTTTAAGTTATTGAATGCAATGGAGACCTACTTCATGTAAGGAAGAAGAGAAATGTTCATGTTTTGTTCATGCTTAAATGTTTTGCTTATTCTCTTGCAGGGGAAAGACCTGTCTTTGCTTATGTTATGTTTTACCTTATGAAACTGCATTTCTCAAGGTACCTCCAGAAGTACATGGAAGAGTTTTCAGTACCCTACACATGTAAATGGGTTTGTGATATTGCATTTGTGTTATACATCAGGCATGTTTCACGTTTAGTTACATGGTACTAGTAATAACAGGGCATACTCCTGTTTCTTAGGGGAGTGTCTTCCTAAGCCACCCGATCCTGAGTGGAAGGGTCCTGTACCTCTAATCACCTGGGGACGAGGATACGCAGCGGTTTCTACAACCTCAGGACCTGTGTGGATTCCTGCTCGAGCGATCCACCCATGGAGAGAGAAGAAGGTTACTCAGCTCCAGGATGGTGGTTCACCAGTAAACTAAATGTGCTGACATTTGTTCTTTTCTTTCTTACTGTGCTTCCAGCTGTAAGAACAATACCTCATGGGGGCAACCCCAACTTTTGGATTCATCATGCTAACTATATGTTTGAAGTTCATGGTAAGAATGCAACGTTATACTATGAGCATCCACTGGCAGTGTCTCAAATGGCCTTTCTTCCGGCATTGTTCAACACGCCAGAGTTGGTTATTGGACATTTGCAACATCTTGATAGGTCTACACTCTTCTCTAATCCTCCAGAACAATTTAACAACACCCGCTGGTGAAGCATGACATTCAAGAAATACACTAAAGGACTTTGTTTCTGCTGTCATAGTTCTGGAGTCTGGAATAGTAAATGGAAGCACTGGACTCAAGCAAAAAGGGTTTTGCAGAATGTAGGCAATTATACGGGTTGTGATGATTATTTTTGGTTATGGGGTAGTTATAACAGTTCTTATAAGCTTAATTATACCTTGTTTAACACTACTATTGAAGATATATATGATGTGTTTCCTATGTTTACTCCTGATTATTCTGCTATAGATAGTGGTTTAATTTGCAATGGATGGCAAATCAAGGATCTCAACATGTGGTTCTTTTTTAATGGAGTTGCCACGAATTTCCATCCAGGACAATATCAATGTGCAGCATTGGGTTATTTTACCTTACCCGTACAAGTGCAAATGCCGCCTCAGGCAGATGCACGGCGCCGGAGAGCTGCTGCCGGCCCGATGGGTTCTGGTTGCAATGATGAAGTGATAATCGATGTTCAGCTTTCTGATGGTAGCTCCTGGGGGAGAGCTATAGGGGGTGCTATCACTGGAGCACTCACATTGGGATCATACCCAGGTGTCATTTCCCAGGAGAATAGAAGGTCCATTTTGGGACTCACCTGTAGGCTGGAGAAATCAATCAATGCCACAGGGAAGGTCATACGGGATCTTCAAATGGAAATCACTGAGCTTCATCAAGACCAAATGCAGGACAGACTGGCCATAGATTACCTGTTAGCAAAATCCGGAGGATTTTGTAAACTGGTCGGGAACCAGGGATGTCGGGTAAAATTCCAGGATCTGAATAATACTATTGAGAAAGAACTTCAGACTTTACAGGAGAGCATTACTAACAATGTAGGCACTGATGTTAATCTCTTTGATTGGGTGATTTCTTGGTTGCCTGATTTGTCTGTCCTTAGACAAGTTTTCTTTTATGGGTTTATTATTATTATCTGCCTTATACCTTTGTGTTTTTGCATTAATTGTATTCCTAATCTTATTTCTATGTGTAACACATGTCCACTGCGTAGAAGGGAGACATCGGGTTTTGCACGACGGCAATTGTACTCAATGAGGTATCATCCTCCGGAACAAAGTACCATGAGTCAGGAGGGGTACGATGTCCAGGAGGACAGTGATGATGTATATGGAGGAGTAGTTATGGAGTATGATGACATGCAGGGGTATGATTAGCCGTCTCTCTCTCTCTCAAATTTTAATGAAAAAGGAGGACATGTGGGAATGTATCTGGATTCTGTCAGGCTGTCTCTGACACATTTTGTAAACAAAGGCCTCTTTGCTTGCATGAGAGACAACGCTGGTTTTTGGGCATGCGTAGAATAGTGAAAAAGTATTCTCCTTATTTGGGGTCTGACTTTCTGATTGGCTATATAGCTTAAGTTTCGTTTCTGTTATACTCTGCTTGAATAAAGAGAAGCCATTATTACCCTTTGTTCAGCCAAAAGGGCAGTGTGTGTGTGTTCTTCTCTCTATCTTTTTTCCCTTCTTACTCCGTCTAATGAAGCTGGACTTCGTAGACTCTTAACTCTTCCTCTGTTTATCTGGGGCAATAAACTGCTGATAGATGAGGCTGATTATCTTTACATGGATCAGATTCCTACATTGCATGCATCGTGTAGCAATTGTTTCATACAACAATGAGCCCTGTGGAATGGATTGAAATCGTTGCATGAGGTTCCACTGTACTGAAAAGTAGATACCAACATTATGAAACAAGAGTAAAAAAATGAATGATTTAACAGCATTTTATAGTATTAGCACTTAAATGGTATGATCTTAACATGTCTCCCAGGGTTGTTAAGTTACTTCAAAAAGTAATAAAACACATTTCCAATATTCCAGAGGTAATTAAGTGCTATCTTGGAAACTGCAACTGTTTATTAAAAAAACCTTGTCTTTCTAATTGCTCAAAAGGAACTAAACAGTAACTTTTTATAAAACAATTAACTGTTACTACATTAAAGAAAACATTAAAATACTGAAAGCTGCTGGACAGTGAAACATCCAGTAAGAAATTAAAATGAGCACAATCTTGACTAGACAGGGTGGCTGAGGACCAATCTTGACTAGCCAGGGTGGCTGAGGACCAACTGGTATGACACTAAACCAGCTTAGGATGTAGCTAGTAGAGCACAATCTTGACTAGACAGGGTGGCTGAGGACCAATCTTGACTAGCCAGGGTGGCTGAGGACCAACTGGTATGACACTAAACCAGCTTAGGATGTAGCTAGTAAAGCAATGTTAAAATCTCCCTTGCTTGAAAGCAGTGGTGGGAGGAAAAAAAATACTACCTAATTTGTGGGTGTGGTATGGTGGGCATGGCTAGGGGAAAGCCCTGCATTGCACCTGAATTAGGACTACAGTACTTTATTTCAAAACTTAGATGGGTGGGGCCAGCCAGAATGTCTGCTACTGGTTCTGGCGAACTGGGGTGAACCTGCTGAATCCCTCCATGGAACACTATTAACTTTCCTGCTGAACACTTAACTTTCCTGCCTATTTATCTGCTTGCATTTTCTTTAAACTGCTAGGTTGACAGAAACTGAGACAGACGACAGGAGCTTACTCCATTGTGCGGTACTCGGATCTCAAACTGTTGACCTCTGAGTCATCAAGTTCAGCATCTTAACCACTAAGCCCCTCCAGCCTATGAGGATGTAGCTAAACTGTCCCAAAACACCATACAAAAATCTGGTTTAAAAAAACAACAACAAACAAACAAACCACAATTTCTGGTTGCTTGGTATTTGAGTCGGTGTGTGAATCCAATATAGGCTGTGGGGTGGCTTCCACTGATCAGCTGGAACCCATCTCAACTGACTGGTGGCAGTGATTTGAGGCAGCAGTTGAGAGTTGCCAAAGCTGATCAGCAGAGACTCTACCCAACCAATCAGCAGTGATTCTTCTGATGCCACTGGTTACCACCACTGATCAGAGGAGACAGACTCTACCTCAGGGGTTCACAACCTGTTCAAGCTGGGGGCCAGGTCACACTTTCTCAGTCAGCTTTGAGGGCCAGATGGCCATTTTGCCCTGCCTGCATGATTGGGGTGGCCATTTTGTCCCAACAACTTCAAAGGGTGTTGTGTCCTATTACTGTACCTTTTACAATGTACCCATTCACGTGTATCCAATGTAACCATGCTTGTGTAACATTATAACCAGCAGCTGCTTAACTGTAGCCCTTACAATAGGACGCGAGCTAATGACCACCGGGTGGCAATAGCGAGCGTCAAGCTCTCCTGGCCCAGACTCACCAGCAAACAACAGCGCGGGAAGATTCCCGCCATCACCTACACCTGGACAAGAAGGGCATGACCGTCCATGACGTCACGCGGACAGTAACCAATAGACTGTCGAGGAGCCACATTCAAAATGTATAGCCACTGTATATATTGAGCTACCCATCCGCCATTACCTCATGTTCCCCCGGATCATCATGCAATAAACCTGTGTTAAGCCAACCCTTCGGCTGTTTCATAGTCTCTGGCCCCATACACTAAATTGGCGACGAGGATGGGATTATGGCTGCCCACGGGACCAAGACATGCGCCGGTTTCGAAATCAGGAGACCGGCAGACTGGGACATATTCGAGATGGACTTCCAGGGAGCCCTGGTGGAATCCGAAGTCACGGATGAGGCGAAGAAAAGGGCCATATTCACCAGGATGCTGGGGCCAGACACCAAGAGGGTCTTGGTGGACCTGATCGCGCCGAGGAGGGCGAGTGAATTCAAGGTGAAAGAGCTCATGCACATGCTGCGCGAGTACTTCCGGCCCTCGACGGCGATGTTCCCCGCTCGGAGTGCGTTTTGGAGGCGAGTCCAAGCGCCCGGGGAGACGGTTGCCGATTTCGCAGCGGCCCTGCGACTGGCGGCCAGCCCATGCAAATGGGAGAACGCAGAAATCACACTAAGAGACTGCGTGCTGTGCGGCCTGAGCGATGCCGAAACTCAGCGCACATTGATGAACCGGGAGCCACCCCCCATGTTGCAGGAGGTCCTGAAGGAGGCACAAGCCGCGGAAGCTACGAAGGCCGGGGTCCAGGAGCTCCAGGACTGGCGGCCAAAGACGGGCAAGGCAGAGACTTCGGTGCACGTTTCGGTGCACGCGGCCCGGCGAGTTTCGAAGTCGTCCGCGGAGAGCAGCGACGACGAGGACGTCCGGAAGGTCCGGAAGGAAGGCCGGCGTTGCGATGGCTGCGGAGCGAACCACGACCGCGCCAAATGCCCCTTCAGAAAGGCCGAGTGTCACAACTGCGGCCGCCGTGGGCACATCGCCAAGGTCTGCAGGAAAAGGCGCGAGGCCCGGAAGAGTTCGAGAGACCGCGCGATGAGACCCAAGGACGGCACCCAGGCCACGAGGAAGCGAGACGGCGTGGGCCGCATCGCCGACGACAGCGAGGACGACGCGCCGGTGTTCAGCGTGTCCGCGGGACACCCCCGTTACTTTGTTGAGGTACTAGTACAAGGGGCCCCCATTAGGATGGAAATTGACTCGGGTTCCTCATATTCCATCATTCCCCAGAAGGAGTTTCTGAAAATTGCCTCCCACGTGCGGCCCAAACTCAAAGCTTTGAGGTCCACGCTACGGGACGTGCAAGGGAACTGCATTCCAGTGTTGGGGGTTGGGAAATTTCAGGTCCAATTTAAGAAACACGCCGCGACTCTCCCCCTAGTTGTTCTTAAAGGAGGGAATTGCAACCTCCTCGGGACTCAATGGTTCCAGCCCCTGGGTTTGTTCATTGGGGGGGTACACGCCGTTGCCGTGGGGACTGACCCGATTCAGGAGGTGTGCGACGCGCACCCCGAAGTCTTCAAAAAGGGACTTGGGAAATATAAGGGACCCCCAGTAGCTTTCGACCTAGACCCTGAGGTCCGCCCAATAAGACTCAAACCGCGCCAGGTGCCATTCGCGCTCAAGGACAAAATAGAGGCGGAACTGGACAAATTGGTGGGCCAGGGGATTCTTGTTCCTGTTGATTCTGCGGAGTGGGAAACTCCAATTGTAACAGCACTAAAGGCCAATGGGGAGGTGCGCATATGTGCTGATTACAAGTGCACCATCAACAAGGCCATTCGCCTTAATGCGTATCCGGTCAGCCATTTGCTGGCCAGGTTACATGGGGGAAAGTGTTTCGCTAAACTCGACTTAGCACAAGCCTACCAGAAGCTCTCGGTGACCCCAGCCGCAGCGGCTGCACAAACCATAGTCACCCATAAGGGGGCGTTCCAGGTGACGCGCCTTCAGTTCGGCGTAAACTCGGCACCTGGGATTTTCCAGTCACTCGTGGAATGCCTCCTGAAGGGGCTCGAGGGGGTGTTGCCTTATTTTGATGACGTATTGATAACGGGGGGGGGGGGGGGGAGTCGGGCCGAATTGGCAAAGAGGTTGGGCGAGGTTCTAGCGGTATTCGAAAAGGCGGGGTTGAGACTGCGAAAAGACAAATGCGTCTTCTTCGCGACCGAGGTCGAATTCCTAGGGTTCCGTGTCACTCCTGAGGGAATAAGGCTGTCCACATCTAAGGTAGCCGCCATCAAGAAAGCCCCTCGCCCCACCTCCAAGCCCGAGTTGCAGTCGTTCCTAGGGCTGCTGAATTTTTACCACTCCTTCCTTCCCCGGAAAGCAGCCGTGGCCGAACCGTTGCACAGATTGCTTAAAAAGGACGAGGCATGGAAGTGGGGCGACGAGCAAGAGAGGGCATTTACTGAGCTAAAGCAGCTTCTAGCGTCTGATGCCATCCTCACCCATTTCAACCCCAAGCGCCCAGTGGTCCTGATATGTGACACATCCCCGGTGGGGGTGGGGGCGGTGCTGTGCCATGTGCTGGAAAACGGGAGGGAGGCCCCGATAGCGTTCTACTCCAGGTCCCTGTCCCAAGCGGAGAGAAACTACGCCCAGACTGACAGGGAAGCATTAGCGATAATTGCGGGAACAAAAAAGTTCCACGACTTCCTGTACGGCCGCCCCTTCACAATCGTAACCGATCACAAGCCCCTGCTAGGCATTTTTACCGCAGATAAGCCCACGCCACAGATCCTGTCCCCAAGGATGCTTAGGTGGGCCATTTTTCTCAACGCGTATCAGCACGCGTTAGTGTACAGGCCCGGGAGGGAGATCAGCCATGCGGACGCTCTATCGAGGTCCCCCCTTCCCCAGGGTAACAGCCACGTGGGCAGGGAGGAGCCAGACCACCAGGTACTGATGATAGAGGTCCTCGACTCGCCCCCAATACTGCCCGCCGACATCGCCAAGGCGACCGGCAAGGACAACATTTTAGCAAAGGTTAGCTCCTGGGTGCAGAAAGGGTGGCCAGCGTCCTCCCCGGCAGCAGAGTTCGACCCATTTTTTCGAAAGAAGTTAGAGTTGTCCCTTGAGAGGGGGTGCCTTCTGTGGGGCCAACGAGTAGTGATCCCGGTGTCCTTACGACCGCGGGTACTCAAACTCCTGCACGTCAGTCACCCTGGAATTGTGCGCTCCAAAGCCCTGGCACGGAGCTATTTCTGGTGGCCCCAGCTAGACGCCGACATCGAGCACATGGTCGGCACTTGTGAGCCCTGCCAAAGCTCCAGACCAGAAGAAGCCCGCCTGCCTCACAGGGAGTGGGACGCGGCGAAGGGGCCGTGGTCCCGGATTCATGTAGACTTTGCTGGCCCGTTCCATGGGACGCTGTTTCTCCTTGTGGTGGATGCTTTCTCCAAGTGGTTGGAGGTCATTCCGGTTACAAGCACGTCCACGGCCACAACCATAAAGCAGTTGCGGAGGGTTTTTTCCACGTTCGGTTTACCCGACACTCTCGTGAGCGACAACGCAAGTTGTTTCACGTCCTCAGAGTTCAGGGCATTCACAGAAATCAACGCCATTCGGCACATCACCTCTGCTCCTTTTCACCCTGCCACAAACGGCCAAGTAGAGCGCCTTGTGCGCACCACCAAGGACGCGCTGCGGCGCATGGGGCCCGGGGACCTAAACCATCAAGTGTGCCAGTTCCTGCTAGGTTACAGAGTGACTCCCCTAGCGTCAGGGTACTCCCCCGCGGAGCTGCTTATGCGAAGGAAACTGACCACCATACTAACTAGAATAGACCCCACGAGAGTAGAGGACAAGGGGAAGAACATTGGGATAGAGGACACAAAGAGTTTTGACATGGGTGCCCCCGTGTATTGCAGGAACTACGCCAGCGCGGGTCCGGCCTGGGTACCGGGCGTCATCTTAGAGCAGACCGGTCCCGTATCGTACTGCGTCGAGACCGGCACAGGTCTACTCTGGAGGCGGCACGCAGACCAGCTCCGGCGCAGGGTCCCCGGCGAGCAGGGCACGGACCGCGGGAAACAGGATTCAGCGTTAGGGTTCTCCCCCACACGTTCAGCCCAAGGGGGAGGAAAGGGGGGCCATGGGTCCCCACCAAGAGGGGAGGAAAGGGAATCTGTCCTCGTAGATATCCTGCGGGATCGGTCAGCAGAGAGAAGGGAAGCCGATCTCATAGATATCCCGCGGGATCTCCCCACTAATACGGATACCCCAACAGAGTTAGATTTTGATTTTCAGAACCGGGGAAGTTTTGCGGAGTGGTCCCCCACCCGTCCAAGCGAGAAGAGGGGTTTTTTGTTAGCCCCGAGTGTCTCCGGTTTGCCCACAATGGAGTTTTTCCCTTCCCCCAAAACCGCCAAACCACGGCAAGCCGCTAACAAGTCTCCCTCTCCCGTTTCAGGACAAGGGACCAGGGAACGAGGAAGCAGTAGCGCCCCTGGGGCAGGTCAGCCCACATCGCAGCCCAAACGCGTTTGCAATAAGCCATCTTGGCTGAGGGACTTCGTCCCATCCTAGGGGGGAGGGATGTTGTGTCCTATTACTGTACCTTTTACAATGTACCCATTCACGTGTATCCAATGTAACCATGCTTGTGTAACATTATAACCAGCAGCTGCTTAACTGTAGCCCTTACAATAGGACGCGAGCTAATGACCACCGGGTGGCAATAGCGAGCGTCAAGCTCTCCTGGCCCAGACTCACCAGCAAACAACAGCGCGGGAAGATTCCCGCCATCACCTACACCTGGACAAGAAGGGCGTGACCGTCCATGACGTCACGCGGACAGTAATCAATAGACTGTCGAGGAGCCACATTCAAAATGTATAGCCACTGTATATATTGAGCTACCCATCCGCCATTACCTCATGTTCCCCCGGATCATCATGCAATAAACCTGTGTTAAGCCAACCCTTCGGCTGTTTCATTGTCTCTGGTCCCATACACTAAAAAGGGGTGACCATTTTGTTTCTCAAATGCCCTTGGAGAGGTGGGAGGGCCACATGGAATGGCACTGCAGGCCGGAAGTGGTGAGAGGGCCTTAGGTTGGGAACCCCTGCTCTAGCAGTTTGGCAGAAGACTGGTCACCACCAATCTCCCCTGCTTCCCCTGATCATTTTTAAAATATTTATTAAAAAAGGATTAGCATAAAGCCTTTTCAAATAAATATTATTTAAAAAATGATCTCCAGCAATAATGGAGACAGGCTCTAGCTGATAAGTAGAGACCAGCCACAGCTGATCTGCAGGGAGTGCTCTGACTACAGGGAGATTGAACATGTCATGAATCAGCTAGAGATCATCTTCACCAATCAGCTAGAATCTGGCTCTGCTTGTCCCACAGATAAAACCCAGATAAATGCTGATGCATGTGAGCACACAGTCCAAACGGATGCAAAGCACACACAAAAAAGGTAAAATAATTACCCTGGAGAGTAATTTAAACTAACCTGCTTGGTGGCCCAAATAACTTGTACTTAGGTTTGCATCATTTAGTTCTTGATATTTAAATCTATTTTGACCCAGGGGATCTGGCAGAAAGAGGATTTTTTAAAAAAAAAAATGTAGATAGCTTTGAGTCTTTACTGATTCTATAGCATTCTCAGCAGTTCAAAAGCAAGAAATTGCAAGTAGATAAATAAGTAGATAAATAGACCCCCGACCACACCTAGGAGATACCATCCACAACCGCTAGCGAGGCCTGAGCCGGCGCCTTTGACAGACTCCATGCGGCCGAAGGGAGGCAAGAGCTGCTGCGTGCATGCAAAGGCTAAGTAATCGAACTGAAGTAATATAGTTGACTAAACATAGGTGGCTTATGGCAACTGACATAGTGACTGTACAAGAAACTGACTTACATAGAGACTTGATATAGTGGACTTTTTCTTTCCCTTTCATTAAATAGTTCAACTTTTACTTTGATACTATGTGATAAACTGTGATATTGTGCATGATAATACTTTGTTTTAAAATTGTTTAAACTGTGATAACATGTGTGATGGGAAAAGATTGGCGTAGAGACCGGCAAGGCACACCACAAAGTTTGCCAAGAGAACCCTATGGACCAAAACAAAAGGCAAAACAAGGGGATGCTCAGCACAGCAGATCTGAAAAGGGGGGAGGGATATGAAAGGGGGAGGAGAAATACAGTGTTGCAGGGAACAATACTGCATAGGGACATGGAATGTGAGGTCTATGAATCAAGGAAAACTGGAAGTGGTTAAAAATGAGATGGAAAGAATAAGCATTGACATCCTGGGCATCAGTGAATTAAATTGGACAGAGATGGGTGAATTCAGCTCTGGAAACCATCATAGCTACTACTCTGGGCAAGAAAACCTCAGAAAAAAACAGAGTAGCCATAATTGTCAACAAAAGAGTGAGGAAAGCAGTAATGGGATACAACATCAACAATGATAGAATGATGTCAGTCAGAATCCAAGGTAAAACTTTCAATATCACTGTAATCCAAGTCTATGCACCAACCACTAGTGCAGATGAAGCCACAGTTGACCAGTTCTATGAGGACCTACAACACCTCATAGAACAGAAACCAAGAAATGATGTCCACATTATCTTAGGAGACTGGAATGCCAAAGTATGAAATCAAAAAGTAAATGGAATAACAGGCAAGTTCGGTCTTGGAACACAGAATGAAGCAGGGCAAAGATTGATAGAGTTCTGCCAAGAGAATGCACTAGTCATAGCAAACACCCTCTTCCAGCAACACAAGAGGCGACTTTACACATGGACATCACCACATGGCCAGCATCGAAATCAGATTGATTACATACTCTGCAGTCAAAGATGGAGAACCTCAATTCAGTCAGCAAAAACAAGACCTGGAGCAGATTGTGGTTCAGATCACAACCTACTGATCGCAAAATTCAGGCTTAGACTAAAGAAAATGGGGAAAACAATTAGACCAGACAGATATGACCTACACAACATCCCTAAAGAATACACGGTGGAGGTCATAAACAGATTTAATGTCCTGTACCTGATAGACAGAGTACCAGAAGAATTATGGGCAGAGACGCGGGACATCATGCAGGAGGCAGCAAGAGAAATCATACCAAAAGAAAAGAAGCGTAAGAAAGCAAAGTGGTTGTCTGATGAGGCTTTTAAAATAGCAGAGGAAAGAAGGAATGCAAAAGTCCAAGGAGAAAGGAAAAAATACAACCACCTGAATACAGAATTTCAAAGAAAAGCAAGGAGAGATAAGGAAAAATACCTGAACGAACAATGCAAATAAATGGAGAAAAACAACAAAAGAGGCAGGACTAGAGATCTTTTCAAAAAAATTGGGGAAATCAAGGGAACATTTAAAGCAAAAATGACCATGATAAGGGACAAAGTTGGATAAGCGTTAGCTGAAGCAGAAGAGATAAAAAAAAAGATGGTAAGAGTACACAGAGGAACGCTACAAAAAGGACCTCAACACTCCTGATAATAACAATAATGAGAAATTTGAACTTGAACCATACATTCTGGAGAGTGAAGTCAGAACGGCCCTAAAAGCACTGCAAACAATAAAGCTAGTGGAAATGATGGCATTCCAGTTGAATTTTTCAAAGCCCTAAAAGATGATGGAATCAAACTACTGCATTCAATATGCCAACAAATTTGGAAAACAAAACAGTGGCCACAGGATTGGAAAAGATCAGTGTACATTCCAATCCCAAAAAAAGGCAATGCCAAAGAATGCTCAAATTACAGAACAATTACGCTCATCCCACATGCCAGCAAGGTGATGCTCAAGATAATACAGGATAGACTTCAACAACATGTGGAGAGAGAACTACCAGAGGTGCAGGCCGGTTTCAGAAGAGGCAGGGGGACTAGAGACCACATTGCCAACATATGTTGGATCATGGAGAAAACAAAAGAATACCAGAAACAAGTCTACTTTCGTGTTATTGACTACACCAAGGCTTTTGACTGTGTGGACCACAACAAAATGTGGCAAGTAATTAAAGAGATGGGAATACCAGAACACCTCATATGCCTCATGAGAAATCTGTACACGAGCCAAGAAGCAACAGTTAGGACAGAACACGGAATGACAGAGTGGTTTGGAATAGGAAAAGGAGTAAGACAAGGCTGCATTTTATCACCCTGCTTATTCAATCTATACACAGAGCACATAATGCACAATGCAGGGATGGAGGAATCACAATATGGGATCAAAATTACTGGGAGAAACATCAAAAATTTGAGATATGAAGATGATACCACCCTAATGGCAGAAAGTGAGGAAGACCTAAAGAACCTCTTGATTGGATTGAAGGAGGAGAGTGCAAAAGCTGGCTTGAGACTCAATATCAAGAAAACCAAGATAATGGCAACAGGTCCGATCAGTACCTGGAAAATAGATGGGGAAGAAGTAGAAGCAGTGACAGATTTTACTTTCCTGGGATCTAAGATCACTGCAGATGGCGAGTGTAGCCATGAAATAAAAAGACGACTGATTATGGGGAGAAAAGCAGAGACATCACCTTGAAAACAAAAATTCGCATAGTCGAAGCAATGGTATTCCCAGTGGTAATGTATGGGTGTGAGAGCTGGACCATTAGAAAGGCTGAGCGCAGAAGAATAGATGCCTTTGAGATGTGGTGTTGGAGGAGAGTCCTGAGAGTCCCTTGGACAGCAAAGAGAACAAATAGGTCAATACTGGAAGAAATCAATCCTGACTGTTCATTGGAGGGACAAATAGTGAAGATGAAGCTAAAGTACTTTGGACATCAAATGAGAAGGGAGGACTCACTTGAGAAGGCCTTGATGCTGGGAAAGGTGGAGGGAAAGAGAAGAAGGGGGCATCCAAAGATGAGATGGATAGATGGTATTGTGGACACAATGGGCACAGAGCTTGGTGGGCTGAGGAGAATGGTGGAGGATAGAGGTGCCTGGAAGAAAATGGTCCATGGGGTTGCAAAGGGTCGGAATCGACTGTGCGACTGAACAATAACAAATAGGTACCACTACAGTAGCTAGGTAACAACATTCTGGGCACTCTTGTGTCCAGTCATACCTGCCACGTGACTACAGAAATGTCTGCAGATACTGACAGTGCAGGCTCTTTGGGTGTAAATGGAAGTGAGCACCACACCCTGGAGTCAGATATGACTAGTTTTTGAGCAAGGGTGATAATACTCTGCCTTGGTCTAAATTTGTGGCTACATAGTGGCTATAAATCTGGGTTGAGAGGATCTTTTCTTCTCTGTCCCTTTTTTTTGATACTTCTGCTTTTGATCTCAGTATGTAGAACAGTTGAACCAACAGAACCATTTGTGCTGGCTGATGTGACCATAATTTACCCATTCCCATTCCTAAAGAAGAGCTCTATCATTAACCTTGGATTGCCATTGCACAGTGAATCTGTTTTTGCCCATTAGGTTCTGCAAAAGTTGCCTTTCACAAAACCATAATCCCTTGCAGTTGTTGGGGAGTTTCCTCCTGCCCAAATAATTTCTGTGTCTTCTTCCACAAAATCAAAATGGCTGCCCGAGCCAGATTTCACCACCTGCAAGTACTTGAGAACACCTGACAGAACTTTGATTTCTTAATTAAAGCCCCCCAGAAGTCTGACTGGGGAAATTTCTGCAGATGTCTGGGGACTGCAGTCAAAAACTCCAAGACTTTCATATCTAGTTACAGCACAATAATATTCTGATTTTAAAAGCAATACTCTGGAGAGTATTAAGTGGGGAGACATGGCGCTTCAGCCTTCTAAGATTTCCCTATTAATAAATCTCTCCAAAAGTGCTACTTTTTCACGGTGGAACAGATGTTAAGGACAAATATTGGGAACGATTGCTTGCATGATGTACACAGACACATATTTAAACATTGTACCAGCGTTTTTTTTTAATTTTAATTTTATTTAATTTATGTGCCATGGTATTTTTTCATGCATGCCTAATTTGCCCTTGACACTGCCCTCAGTGCTACCCACTGCTGGAATGCAATCCACACTACCTTTTCCAAAATGGAATTAATTCCTAAACTTAAACAATACTTCTCTCAGCTATAGAGCAAAACATGAGCCACTGGCCTGAAGTTGGTCTCACTAAATATCAAGAATTCCCCTCCAGATTCCTTTTGCATGCTAATTTCTTTTTCATGATTTCATTTGTTTCCTATCCTTTCTCTAGTAAGTTCAGAGTTGAAAGCACGAAAATCTCAGATCGTCTGTCCATACAATGATTGGTTACCTCTGACTGGTAAAGCTTCAATTTATATTGTTTCTTCGTGGGTATCTCTATGTTTGTGTAGATCAGTGTTCTCAAGGTTTCCACACCACGGGCCGGACTTCTCACCCTCAGACAGCTGAGTAGGCTGGACGCAATGGCGGTGGCTGCATTTGCACATGCACATCCACTTCTACTTCTGGGGTTGTCACCATGGGCCGGATGGAATGGTGTTGGGGGTCGGGTCCAGCCCACAAGCCATAGGTTGTGAACCCCTGGTGTAGATAGAATGTTGGCATAGAGAATTGTACTCTAAGCTTGCTTGTAAACTGTTTCTGAAGGGAAGCTAAACTAAAATGTTATGTATTGCAGGAGGAAATTATGGACATTTCAGGAGTAATTTATTTTTAACTTCAATTCAATTTAAGAAGCAAAGAAAAGGTGTATTTTCCATATTTCCCAACAGAAAATAATGATCATTTTAAGGAAAATTCAGACTCACCAAACCCTTTCTTGTGTTTCATGAGTACTTCCTGCCACTTGTTTCCCACATTCACCTCCAAAGGGGGTATCTCTAATGGTAAATTAGGGAAGTGTTAGGGAAGGGAACATATGCTGAGCATGTTGTTATCAACTTAAAAGGTGTACGTATGAGAAAACAGGCTGATAGCTTGACATATGCTTCAAGGATATGCTCTGAAAAGGTGAAGCACAATGTTTTCACTAGTCTGTGTATTGGGTGGGCTGGTTCTCAGGGTGGTTCCTTGCTTCAGCCAAAGGCACAATGAGATGTCACAATTTAATACCATCCCCAGATTATGTGAGAATAGAAGCTGCTAGTAGAGGAAGCCATCCTTCACCTCAGAAAGTCCATGGGGAGATACTTCACTGTGACAAAGCAAGACTCTGTGCTGTTATGAAGACTGCTATGTAACATCTACCAACTGGAAAGATATGTGGAAGTATCAGTGAACTGTGTTCTCTTGCCTTGAAGGTCATGTCCCTGAAAACAGCAGAAATCTCTACCTGCATGCAAAAAATCAAGATGCCATTTTTGCACCATCTTATGCATTTGAGGCTTTTATGGCAATCAACAAGAATCAGAGTTCAGTAAGTTACTTTTAGACAGTAAGTTATTACGTAAGTTATTACGCAATAGTATGAGACAAATGAAATTTCCTTTCAGTAACCTTTAAAATTGTTCATCACTTTCTCATTCCTCATGAGAATCAGTTCAGAATGAAAATAAGAATGGCATGAAACTTGAAAGGTTCCAATCAAAATACTTTCCAAAATGTCTAGAAATGTCATTGAAAGTTAATTTTAAAAGTGATGCTATTCTGATGTACTGCTAAAACCATATTGCAAAATACCGTGCCACATTGTTCATAGTTTTCCAGCTGTCTATCACATACCTAGAGATGCACTTGAGTGCATAAACAATGTTTATAACTTGGGCAGATGGCAAAATTACACATGCAACTTACTCAATTGCCAATCTACTCTACACAGTTCCAAATGCAGTGTGGTTAGCCATTCTCAACCTTAGACTCAAGACTCTATTTAACCCCAGCAGCCTGGCACCACTAACTGTCCAGGATAACTTCCAATCATCAATGAAAACAACAATTCAATCCAGACTGCAGTACCTTGTCTTCTCACAACCTACCATACAGGCAGTAGTGGGATTCAAAAATTTCTGCTACCTACCCTGTGTGCATGACCATATGGTCTCTTCCCCCCAGGGACAGCGGTCACGCGCCTCTGCTCAAAACCCATATTTTAAAGGGAAAAAACACCTCGGCAGATTCCCCTTCACTTCTCCTTGCCAGGTTTCACATTGTTCCATGGGAGAAAATCCGAAGCACTTCAGGAGAGGTTACCATATTTAAAATATGGACTTTGAGCAGAGGCGTGTGACTGCCTGTCCTGGAAAATTCTTTCCCCAGCATGGGGCTGTAGCAAGGGCATACCTGTCAACTATCCCATTTTTCCCAGGGAAACCCCTTATTTTACCCCTCTTCCCGCCCCCTCCCATTTTATTAATTTCCGCGTATTTTCCCTTATTTTTTAAAAAAATATCCTGACTGGAGCCCTCACAAGCGAAGCTGCAGTATTTTTTCGGCCACCAGAGGTTGCTGTGTGGCAGGCTTTTCACTTGTGGAAGGAGAGAGAGAGAAGGTGGTGGCAGGGGCGTTCTGTAGTGTTCCCTTTCTCTTTCCCTTTCCTGCCAGCCACATGGTCCTGGAGGCTTCATTTTGGCTGCTGGGAGCAGGAATCTATTCTAGGTGAGCAATATATTTCATATATGCAGGGGCAACCTCATGCTTTATTGAGCTGTTTCTGCCCTGCCTCCTGGCTGGAGGATTTCGTTTCTAGAGTTCTAGAGTTAACTTGGGAGGGGGGGTTGCTTGATCACTATAAGAGAGAGGGGTGGATTAATCCCTTGCTCCTCCACCCTAATTGGGTGTGTGTGTGTGTTGCCTGATCACTATATGAGAGAGGGGGGATTTCCCTTGCTTGAAAGCCAGTCTGACTCTAGGGTGCAGTGCTCATCTCTGTTTCTAAGCCGAAGAGCCAGTGCTGTCTGCTTCTGCAGATGTTTCCATGGTCATGTGGCAGGCATGACTAGACACCAGAGCACATGGAACTCTGTTACCTTCCCACCAAAGTGGTCCCTATTTATCTACTTGCAACTGCTAGGATGGCAGGAGCTGGGACAGTCCTGCAGTACTCGGGAATCGAACTGCTGACCTTCTGCCTCCCAGTCAGCATCTTAGTCACTTAAGCCACTGAGTAAACAAGAAAGAAAACAAAACAAAAGTCCCCCAAGAAGATGGGGAAAGGGTTCTTTGGCCCACCCAGCTTTGTGCCCATTGCATTTACAATACCATCTAGCCATCTTATTTTTGGCCACCCCCTTCTTTTGTCCTCCACCTTCCCCAGCATCAAGGCTTTCTCAAGTGAATCCTCTCTTCTCATTTGATGTCCAAAGTACTTTAGCGTCATCTTTACTATTTGACCTTTAGTGAGCAGTCGTGGTTGATTTCTTCTGGGATTGACCTATTTCTAACACCACATTTCAAAGGCATCTATTTTTCTGCGCTCAGCTTTCCTAATGCTCCAGCTCTCACACCCATACATTACCACCGGGAATACCATTACTTTGACTATGCAATTTTTTGTTTGCAAGGTGATGCCTCTACTTTTAACTATGTTCCCCAGGTTTCTCATAGCTTGTTTCCCAAGCATCAGTCGCCTTTTTATTTCATGGCTGCAATCACCATCTGCAGCAATCTTTGATCCTAAGAAAGTAAAATCTGCCAGTAATATCCAACTCTAGGGTGCAGTGCTCATCTCCATTTACACCCAAAGAGCCAGTGCTGTCTGTGTTTGCAGACATTTTCATGTCCATGTGGCAGGCATGACTAGAGCCCAGCAAGTCACATGGCTATATTTGGCCACGCCCACAGATTTGGCCACACCCACAGAGGGGTGTGGCCAAAATTTCCCTTATTTTCAAATCCAAAAGTTGACAGGTTTGAGCAAGGGCAGAGCGGGCAGCAGGCAGGAGGCTCAAGCAGGGGCAATCGCTAGTGGGCTTGCTGGGGCCCAGCTTGCTGGGGCCATCGGGGCCAGCTGATAGATCCCTAAAGCAGCCAGCTGTAACTCCAGGCCAGTGACAGGGGAAAAGAGGAGGCTGCCAGTTGCCCTGCTCCAGCATCTCCTCCCTGTGTGCTTGCCTTTGGGAGCATTAAGGAGTGCGCAGTGGTGCCTGGCACACAAGAGCTCCGGGGTGGTGTGGGTGGTGGCAATAGCCCAGTGGCCAGAGGATGCCCTGATGGGGTAGAGCTTTTTTGGTGGCAGCAGTGGTGCGCATAGAATTTCTACTACCGGTACGCACATACTGGGGTGTACTGTCTGAATACCACCACTGCATACAATCCATGTGTCATAGCCAGGTAAAACAGGCCATTAAACATATAATGTTAGACATGGAAAGGCAAATTGACTTAACCAGAGCACCAACTATTTTGGTTATAGAGCTTTGGAGACACATCGTCACCTCTCCCCAGTACCTGCTCCAGTTTGAGATACCTAGTCATTGGATGCCAATTACACTAGCCTGTTGTCAGGTTCTTTCTTCTGCAATTCTGGAGGGAGAGTTCCAAAGGATACTAATGTCAGAGAAACAATGACCCTGTGGCACCAGAGAAATCAAAGCCATAGAACACGTTCTCTGCATCTGCCCTTTTTATAGAGACAGGAACTAACTCATATTTCCACTGCTCTGAAAGTATCCTGGCCAGTCAAACAGTACATACACCCACTGGCTGTTATCTGATGAAATCCCCACCTTCACCCCCAACACTGCCAGATTCTGTGCCATAGCATGTAGTATCAGAAGAACAATCCTGGCAGGCTCTTCAGCTAAATAAACTAGATAGGCTTAGTAGCTGTTGTAGCAACATTAATCTTAAATACTAATATTATCATTCCTTTAACTATGAGCAGATACACTCTTCTTAAAATATATTTCAAGTATCCCCATCTTAACTTCTATCTTTTGATGGACTTTGCTGGTCTTTGACCTTAATCAAGTTTGATTTGATTTGAATTCCAAAAGCATTTGGGCCAATGGCTCATTGTGTTACCTTTAATTATTTCTACTATCATCCTTCCCCATAACATGATAAAGGCAATTAAATTATTTCAAAATTTGGATGAGAACACTGAAACCATACTCAGATGGTCTTTGCAGGGAACCATGGGTGGCTTGGGACTAATCAGAATCTCACAAGTTGTTATCTATTTATCCGTGGAGTGTCTCTCCACTGCCCACATCACCTGATCCTCCCAAAGTTTGCAGTTCCAGGCACTGATACCAAGATGATTCGGAAGATTGTAACTAGGTGAAGAACCTTCTTAGTGGTGGCACCTATGCTATGGAACAGCCTATCTGTGGACTGTTTCAATTAAAGATCAAATTGCACATGACTGTGGTGGCTTAGTGGTTAAGATGCTGAACTTGACAACTAGAAGATCAGCAGGTCAGCAGTTCGAGACTTGAGTGCTGCACAATGGACTGAGCTCCCATTTCTGTCCTTGCTCCAGCCAACCTAGCAGTTCTAAAGCAAGAAATTGCAAGTAGATAAATAGGTATCACTTTGGTGGGAAAATAAACAGCTTTCTGTGCACTCTGGTGTCTAGTCATGCCTTCCACATGTCCATGGAGACATCTGCAAATGCAGACAGCGCTGGCTCTTTGGTTATACATGGAGATGAGCACCGAATCCTAGATTCAGAAATGGTTGGCTTTCAACCAAGGGCAACATTTACCTTCACAGAGAGGCATTTAAAGAGTTCTTCCCTATGGTCACTTAGTTTTTAATATTGTTAGTTTTGGGTCCCTATTTCTTTTTGGAGGAGAGTTTTTAAAGTTATTGTTCTTTTTTGCATGCTACCAATATCAGGAAGGAAAATAATAATAATAATTTCATGTCAGAAATTTTTCTGGGTTGAAAGGATTTTTGCGGGAGAAACTCTGCTCAGGGAACACCCGAATGAGGCTCTTTTCATGGCCTCAAGAGCTGGGACAGAGACGGGCGCTCAATCCATTATGCAGTACCCATGTCTCAAACTGCTGCCTTGCCAGCCTTCTAGGATTATATTATATGTACTTTTAACTGTTGTTTTCTTTCTTTTCTGATGTAAACCACCCAGAGTAGGAATTTCCTCCCAGGTGGGTAGTATTAAAATGTAACAAATAAATTAATTTGTGGAAAGCCCTGCATATCCTTGGCTCTTTGTGTTGCAATACTTTAGACCAACAGCCATTTGCCAAGTTCAGAATAACTTAGTTTTGAGCAGGAGAGGTTCAGGTGCTTCCTCCAGTAAGAAAGTGAACCATAAAATGCTAACAAATTGTGTTTATTTAAGCAAAGCTCTCCACAACCATTCAGCTACTTCAGCTGGGTCTCAAATGACTCCACATATAGCTCTGCATAACTGAAGGAAAGAAGTGGCTTGCCACTTTTTCAATGCCTGCTGCCATTAAGAAGGCTTCGGGCATTGCCAACACAGCATATGAAACAGAAGTGAAAGCCATGCAAGGACGTGATGCAGAAGAATTCTTCTCTGTTGCTTTGCCCAATATGATTATTTCTGCTTCCACTGATGGCAATATAGATGAACCTGAAAATCTCAACTATTAATAACGATTAATTAACTGTTTTTAATAATCTTCCATCCAATCTTAACAAATGATAAACAGCGATAGCAGTCAATTTATTTCATTTTATTTAATGAAATGATTTATAAGCTAGCTTTTAGTATAAACCTTTCCAACAAAACTGAAAACCACAAACTATAATAAAACGGAGTTAGAAATAATGGTAACACCAGATAATGCTACATACCTAGCAAGCCCAGTCAAGCAGACTTTAATTGGAAACATATTTCAATGTGGGGGTGGGGGTGGGGGGGCACAAAGGAGGCAGGCAACCTAGTATCAAATGATTCTAGCAAAGTCCCTGTTAATACTTACATAGATAACTCACCACCTTTTTGTCATGTCCTACCTTGCTAAATTGCCTTCAGAGAAAGAGAGAGAGAGAGGAAAGGAAGACATTGTATAGCTGGAGGAGGACAGCACAGAAGGAGATGTTACTGTTCTAGCCATCATCATTCTTCTTTGGGAAGCAGTGCAGTTTAGGGAAGTTTTGGAAGGCAGCAAGAGCTTATGCTCATGGTAAAATAGATAAACTTGAAAGAATACATATGTGTATCCATGGGAGAAGGTGAAGGTTGGAGAGATTAGAATAGAAGCATCTCAAGGCTCCATGATAGCTAATTGGAAACATCCAATCACCAGGGAGCTGAGAGCTATACATTGCATACATACTGACAGCAAAGCTTTTGTGGGAGACAACATGGAAATTCAACACTTGCCCAGTGCCTGTCAAGATTCTTGGAATTTCTGAAAACCAGTTGTTGTTCAGTCACACAGTCAATTCTGACCCTCCACGATCCCATGGACTACCGCACACCAGGCACCCCTATCCTCCACCATCCACCTCAACCTGCCCAACTCTGTGTCCATTGCATTAATACCATCTAGCCATCTCATTCTCTGCCGCCCCTTCTTCTTTTGCCCTCCACCTTTTCCAGCATCAAGACTTTCTCAAGTGAATTCTCTCTTCTCATTTGATGTCCAAAGTACTTTAATTTCCTCTTCAATATTTGACCTTCCAAGGAGCAGTTGGGGTTGATTTCAGAGCACCTGACAACTGTGATTCTGCTTGCTCCCTGTTGTGATGATGTCTGATTAATTGGACTGCACCAATAGTTTGACCCACAGACTGTGCTGATATCCCATCCATAGAAAACACAGTTCCAAAATGTGCCACCTATAATCTCAATATCCTTATGAGGAGAGCCTAACCTCTGCTTACCGTCATCACTTTGTATCCATGGAAAGTGATGTGTTCACAGTAGAAAATTCCTGTTTATGGGAAGCCTCCGGGGTACACAGAAAGAGCCTCCTCAAAGTTTGTGTTAATTTTTGAACCACAATCGGGCCTACCCTGGTAACGGCAACTTTGTGTTGCTTGCTAATCTTTCTCACTTTAGGCCAGGTGGAGGGAACTGCAGAATGGACTCACCAAAAGGTGCCTTCATTTTGGTAGTTTCACATCTGTCCTAGACATGGAAGAATAAGAATAAGAATGGGAAGGCTCCAATATTCAAAGGGTCTTGCTTGAATGTAATACCCATGCACAAGCAAGAAATTCTCCTCTACAGAAACTGTGGACTGGCAATGCCCCTAGCCTGAGAGAATACTCAGTCCCACTGTTTCCTTAGCCTAACCTCACCAAATATACTCTTCCTCAGTGGTGTAAGACAAGGGACTAGTCTCTTTTGGCTTGCAGAGCTTCTACATGTATATATCTGGCATGACTTTTTCCTGGGTTGGTTTCTCTGGAGGATGGGCCTCGGTCATGCTTGTTAAGACAATGTCCCAGAAAGTGTGTCCTGCTATTGCATGGGGTGAGGGGTTCTAGAATACAACTGTTGTTACTGCTGCTTGGGGTGCTATAAATGTTACTAGTCTCTTTTGCTCTGTGTGACTGCTCAGTGACCTCTTCACTAGCTGCTACTGCTTATGGTGGAAAGTTGGTTGGCAAGGGACCCTCTTATTTATTTATTTATTTGAATTTATATTGCTTCCCACTCACTGAGGCAACTCTGAGTGGCTCACAAATACTGTATAACACATCATACAAGAAAAATTACCAGAACCTTAAAACTTTAAAAACCCTTAAAAACTGCTAAAAATACCATCCCAACCTCTTGTTACTGTTTAACATCCATTGCCTGCAGTTTAGTCTGGAGGTCCAAGAGGATTGCTAGAACATATTCCTCCTTCTTCCTCAGTAGCATAAATATGTAATGGAGCATGTCCTTTAGTTTGCTGACCAGGGTCACCATCTCAGGCTAGGAAGATTGATGTTCTCCCTCTATGGAATCTCCCACCCAATTAGATTATCCTCTCATTATGCTGTCCATCATGCCAACCAAGTGCAGAACATACGGATCATTTGGCTAAGGACAGCCATCTCCTCACTAAGGACTACTTGAACCATAACGTCCTGCTCTTCTCTGCTCAGAATAGCAGCCACACATATGTAAGTCTCCAGAGGTGTGCCTTTTGTTGGATTTTCTGTAGTAGGTTGATGCAGGGGCATCCCATTTTTTCTTGCCTCTACTGCAATATCTCACTGCTCCAGTCACTTTGGTGAAAATTCCCTGTCACCTTTGTAGCTAACTCAATTATATTAGGTAATAGCATTTTTTGTGTGTGCTGGTGGATGGGGTGGTTTTTTGGGGGTACATACACATACAACAAACCACACAACACAACACAGCCACACACACAACACAACCACACACACACACACAATACACACACACACCACACACCCTCCTTCCCGCAACCCCACCAAAGCTGTGGCAAGGCTGGTGCCAGCCTCGCTCACCGGGACCACAGGGATGGCTTTCCTCCAGGAGACGAAGTGTCTTCCTGAGGGAAGTGGTTTGTGTGCGTCAGCGGGTTTTTTTTTAACTCACATGTTGGCTTCCCCGCCTCCTCCACGCTCGCGCCCTTCAGCCTGATTGGCTGAGGGGTTGCATGGCATGGAGGATGCTGGGAACCATATTTTTTTGTTCATCTTTGTGGGGCACTCTTGGTGACCAGACCCTTGTAGCGATGCTCACAGGGTCTAAAGGTAAGTGTGGGCTGCTCAGTACAGGATGTTTGGGCCGGGTGTGGCCACTAATGCCGGACACGCATGGCCCAACCTTCTTTTTATAGGTAAAGATGTATGTGTCTTCCATACTTTGCAAAGCATTCTGAAATACTAGGTTGAAAATGTGGGACATACAACACAAACCTTTCATCTTTCTAGTCCACAGTGCTGCCACAATATTTGCACCTTGCATTTCTGCAGTTAAACTCCATTTCTGCAGCACATCCCCTAGAGCCTCTGGGATGCAAGCTCTGTGGCTGCACTCTCACACAGTCACATTCAACAGTGGGCACCTGTTTCCTGTGGTACACTTTACCTGATGCCTACACCTCCCACCAGCATTTTTTCAGAGAAAGATATACACATTTTGCACTCTGGCTGCTCCAAAAGTTACTATTGGCCCATGTGTTGCCAATGCTTGCACACTTTCTTGTACTTCATGTGAACAACTGTTGCACACTATTGAAAATGCTTCCCTATCATTGGCTGCTTGAGAGCTCCAGTTATTATTTAATTTAATTTAATTTAATAGATTTATATATTGCCCTATCCAAAGGACTCTGGGCGGTGTATACAAATTAAAACCAATATAAAACAATTTAAAAACCTTTAAAACATAGCAATATTACCGCCCACTGTGCCATTTACTATCTAAAAACAAATGTAAAATCTACAAAACTTTAACATTAAAAAATTAATTGCAGGAGGGGGGAGCCTTGAACGAGCCAGAAAGGGGTGCTTGTTGACAATCCCGGCCCCCAGACAGAGGGGGCAGGAAAAGCAAGAAGTCCCCACACCCAGCAGCAAGTGCTAGGCTGGGCATGGGCACATGAGTTTTTGTCAAGCCTAGATGTGCTGAATACTGCCAGATGGAAAATATATATATATATATATATATATATATATATATATATATATATATATATATATATATATATATATATATATATATATATATATATATATATATATATATATATATATATATATATATATATATATATATATATATATATATATATATATATATATATATATATATATATATATATATACTGCAGGAGGTAATGAGCTCCTGTCTTCGTCCCAGCTCTTGCCAACCTAGCAGTTCAAAAGCAAGAAACTGCAAGTAGATAAATAAGGACCACTTTGGTGGGAAGGTAACAGCGTTCTGTGCTCTCCAGTGTCTAGTCATACCTGCCACATGACCACGGAAACATCTGCAGAAGCAGACAGCACTGGCTCTTCGGCTTAGAAACAGAGATGAGCACTGCACCCTAGAGTTGAATATGACTGGCTTTCAAGCAAGGGAAATGTTTACACACACACACACACACACACACACACACACACACACTAGCAGATTTAAATTGTTTTGGAAGGTTTTTGTTTTGTTAATGTTTGCACAAATGAGGTTAGTCTGTAATTGTGATTTTTAAAATGTTTATGTGTCTTCCATACTTTGCAAAGCATTCTGAAATACTAGGTTGAGAATGTGGGACATACAACACAAACCTTTCATCTTTCTAGTCCACAGTGCTGCCACAATATTTGCACCTTGCATTTCTGCAGTTATACATGCGGGCTGTTATAAACTGTGATCAGTTTTTTTGGGTTTGTTTTTGTGGATTAAAAACAGAGGAAAGGATGATATAATTTTTTGCAATTATTTTATTTAACTAAATAATGTTTTGTTGTTGTTGTTCAGTCGCACAGTCGGTTCCGACCCTTTGCGACCCTATGGACCATTGTTCTCCAGGCACCTCTGTCCTCCACCATCCCCCTCAGCACTCCCAGTTCTGTGCCCGTTGTGTCTACAATACCATCTATCCATCTCATCTTTGGCCTCCCCCTTCTTCTTTTGCCCTCCACCTTTCCCAACATCAGGGCCTTCTCAAGTGAATCCTCCCTTCTCATTTGATGTCCAAAATACTTTAGCTTCGTCTTTACTATTAGCCCTTCCAATGAGCAGTCAGTGTTGATTTCTTCTAAGATTGACCTATTTGTTCTCCTCGCTGTCCAGGGTACCCTCAAAACTCTCCTCCAACACCACATTTCAAAGGCATCTATTCTTCTGCGTTCAGCTTTCCTAATTGTCCAGCTCTCACATCCGTACATTACCACTGGGAATACCATTGCTTTGACTATTCTAATTTTTGTTTGCAATGTGATGTCTCTGCTTTTCACTATGTTCCCCAGGTTTCTCATGGCTTGTCTCCCAAGAATCAGTCGCCTTTTTATTTCATGGCTGCAATCCCCATCTGCCGTGATCTTTGATCCCAGGAAAGTAAAATCTGTCACTGCTTCTACTTCTTCCCCATCTATTTTCCAGGAACTGATTGGGCCTGTTGCCATTACCTTGGTTTTCTTGATATTGAGTCTCAAACCAGCTTTTGCACTCTCCTCCTTCAGCCCAATCAAGAGGTTCTTTAGGTCTTCCTCACTTTCTGCCATTAGGGTGGTATCGTCTGCATATCTCAGATTGTTTATGTTTCTCCCAGCAATTTTAATCCCATATTGTGATTCCTCCATCCCTGCATTTCGCATTATGTGCTCTGTGTATAGATTGAATAAGCAGGGTGATAAAATGCAGCCTTGTCTTACTCCTTTTCCTATTCCAAACCACTCTGTCATTCCATGTTCTGTCCTAACTGTTGCTTCTTGGTTCATGTACAGATTTCTCAGGAGGCATATGATGTGCTCTGGTATTCCCATCTCTTTAATTACTTGCCACATCTTGTTGTGGTCCACACAGTCAAATGCCTTAGTGTAATCAATGAAACAAAAGTAAACTTGTTTCTGGTATTCCTTTGTTTTCTCCATGATCCAACGTATGTTGGCAATGTGGTCTCTAGTCCCCCTGCCTCTTCTGAAACCGGCCTGCACCTCTGGTAGTTCTCTCTCCACATGCTGCTGAAGTCTGTCCTGTATTATCTTGAGCATCACCTTGCTGGCGTGTGGGATGAGTGCAATTGTTCGGTAATTTGAGCATTCTTTGGCGTTGCCCTTTTTTGGGATTGGGACGTATACTGATCTTTTCCAATCCTGTGGCCACTGTTTTGTTTTCCAGATTTGCTGGCATATTGAGTGTAGTAATTTGACGCCATCATCTTTTAGCGCTTTGAAAAATTCGACTGGGATACCATCATATCCACTAGCTTTGTTGTTTGCAGTGCTCTTTAGGGCCTTTATAACTTCGCTCTCCAGGATGTCTGGCTCGAGTTCAGTTTTTTCATCATTGTGGTTATCAGGAGTGTTGAGGTCCTTTTTGTAGAGTTCCTCTGTGTACTCTTTCCATCTTTTCTTAATCTCTTCTGCATCAGCTAGCTCTTTTCCGTCTTTGTCCCTTATCATGGTCATTTTTGCTTTAAATGTTCCCTTTATTTCCCCGATTTTTCTGAAGAGATCTCTAGTCCTGCCTCTTTTGTTGTTTTCCTCCATTTCTTTGCACTGTTCTTTTAGGTAGTTTTCCTTATCTCTCCTTGCTTTTCTTTGAAATTCTGTGTTCAGAAGGTTGTATTTTTTCCTTTCTCTTTTGACTTTTGCCTTCCTTCTTTCCTCTGCTATTTTAAGAGCCTCATCAGACAACCATTTTGCTTTCTTACGCTTCTTTTCTTTTGGTATGGTTTTCTTTGCCGCTTCCTGCATGTTTAAATCATTGTACCTTGGATAATAATTTTAAAAATGTTAAAGTACATGTTTTTTTACATTCAATGTTTTTAAACTGTGTTTAGATGTTTTGGGTTTTTTAGTGAAAAATCTACACAGGATTTTAGAAATGTTTTTATTTTATTATTTTGTGATTTGTTTGTGATTTGTGTGAATGTGTGATGTAATGTTATGTTTTTGACTGTTTTATCTCTTGTGGCCTCTGGGTGGGGCTGTTGAGTATTTCTTTTACTTTGACTGTTTTTTCTCTACTGGCCTCTGGGTGGCGCTTCTTCCGGTAATTAGTCTCTTTCTTTCCTCATTTCAGTTCTGTCCGTCGTGGAGGTAGGACATGCTGGTAAGTTGGTTGGTTTAATTTCTTATGTGGGTTTGGCTTGTTTTTATTTTGTAGTGTTAGCAAGTTTTTTTCTGTTTGTTTGTGTGTGTTTTTGGTTCACTTTAATGTTTGTTTATTTGGTGTGTTTTGTAGGTGTTTTGTAATTGGTTTGAGTTAATTTTGGGTGTTTTGGGTTGTGTTTTTAATCTTTTTTTAATTAATGGTTTATTTTAATTATTTTGGTGTTTGTTTTTGTTGTTTAGTTAGAGAGGAGGCTGCGGGCGGGTGTGTATCTCCAGGAGGCGAAACCAGCGGCCAGAGCACCATTCGCTAGCTTTGCTTCCTGGCCAATTTGTTGGGAAAACCCAATTGGGGTTTTCCCTTTAATATCAGTGGGTGAGGGGTTGTGATCCCCCTCTCCACTGGCTCCCCTGTGTTTGGAAGGGTTGGGGGGACAAAAGGGGTCTGTCTCCCCAACACTTCCGGAGCCAGGGGAGCCAGCGGAGAAGGGGAATCCCAAGCCAAACGTTCCATTTTTAAAGAAAAGAAACCGCTTGGTTTCTTCTCTTTAATAATGGGGTGTCATGCGGGGGGGGAGGATCCCCTCTCTGCTGGGTCCCCTGGCTCTAAAAGGGTTGGGGAGACAGAGAGGCCCACAGGGGAGATGAGTAAAGGATCTTGCCCCTCCCTCCCCATCCAAAGACCTGGGCCTGGAGAGGAAGAAAAGGAATCAGGAAGGCCCAGCTCTACTGCCCATTCCATCCAGAGAGGACCACGGGGGAGGTGAGTAAAGGATCTTGCCCCTCCCTCCCCATCCAAAGGCCTGGGCCTGGAGAGGAAGAAAGGAAGGCCCAGCTCTACTGCCTATTCCATCCAGAGAGGCCCAAGGGGGAGGTGAGTAAAGGCTCTTGCCCCTTCCTCCCCATCCAAAGACCTGGGGCCAGAGAGAAGGACACCTCAGGAGACCCCCGACCACCCCCAGGAGATACCATCCACAACCACCATCACAACGAGGCCGGAGCCGGCGCCTTTGACCAACTCCATGCGGCCGAAGGAAGGCAAGAGCTGCTGCGTGCATGCAAAGGATAAGTAATCGAACTGAAATAATATAGTTGACTAAACATAGATGGCTTATGGCAACTGACATAGTGACTGTACAAGAAACTGACTTACATAGAGACTTGATATAGTGTACTTTTTCTTTCTTTCTTTCTTTCTTTCCCTTTCATTAATTAGTTCAACTTTTACTGTGATACTATGTGATAAACTGTGATATTGTGCATGATAATACTTTGTTTTAAAATTGTTTAAACTGTGATAACATGTGTGATGGGAAAAGACTGGCGTAAAGACCGGCAAGGCATGCCACAAAGTTTGCCAAGAGAACCCTAATGGACCAAAACAAAAGGCAAAACAAGGGGATGCTCAGCACAGCAGATCTGAAAAGGGGGAGGGATACGAAATGGGGAGGAGAAATACAGTGTTGCAGGGAACAATACTGCATAGGGACATGGAATGTGAGGTCTATGAATCAAGGAAAACTTGAAGTGGTTAAAAACGAGATGGAAAGAATAAGCATTGACATCCTGGGCATCAGTGAATTAAAATGGACAGGGATGGGTGAATTCAGCTCTGGAAACCATCATATCTACTACTGTGGGAAAGAAAACCTCAGAAAAAACGGAGTAGCCATAATTGTCAACAAAAGAGTGAGGAAAGCAGTAATGGGATACAACATCAAAAATGATAGAATGATGTCACTCAGAATCCAAGGCAAACCTTTCAATATCACTGTAATCCAAGTCTATGCACCAACCACTAGTGCAGATGAAGCCACAGTTGACCAGTTCTATGAGGACCTACAACACCTCATAGAACAGACACCAAGAAATGATGTCCACATTATCTTAGGAGATTGGAATGCCAAAGTAGGAAATCAAAAAGTAAATGGAAAAACAGGCAAGTTCGGTCTTGGAACACAGAATGAAGCAGGGCAAAGATTGATAGAGTTCTGCCAAGAGAATGCACTAGTCATAGCAAAAACCCTCTTCCAGCAACACAAGAGGCGACTTTATACATGGACATCACCAGATGGCCAGCATCGAAATCAGATTGATTACATACTCTGCAGTCAAAGATGGAGAACCTCAATTCAGTCAGCAAAAACAAGACCTGGAGCAGATTGTGGCTCAGATCACAACCTACTGATCGCAAAATTCAGGCTTAGACTAAAGAAAATGGGGAAAACAATTAGACCAGACAGATATGACCTACACAACATCCCTAAAGAATACACGGTGGAGGTCATGAACAGATTTAAGGTCCTGTACCTGATAGACAGAGTACCAGAAGAATTATGGACAGAGACGCGGGACATCATGCAGGAGGCAGGAAGAGAAACCATACCAAAAGAAAAGAAATGTAAGAAAGCAAAGTGATTGTCTGATGAGGCTCTTAAAATAGCAGAGTAAAGAAGGAATGCAAAAGTCTAAGGAGAAAGGAAAAAATACAACCACCTGAATACAGAATTTCAAAGAAAAGCAAGGAGAGATAAGGAAAAATACCTGAATGAACAATGCAAAGAAATGGAGGAAAACAACAAAAGAGGCAGGACTAGAGATCTTTTCAAAAAAAATGGGGAAATCAAGGGAACATTTAAAGCAAAAATGACCATGATAAGGGACAAAGATGGGAAAGAGTTAGCTGAAGCAGAAGAGATCAAAAAAAGATGGCAAGAGTACACAGAGGAACTCTACAAAAAGGACCTCAACACTCCTGATAATAACAATAATGAGAAATTTGAACTTGAACCAGACATTCTGGAGAGTGAAGTCAGAAAGGCCCTAAAAAGCACTGCAAACAATAAAGCTAGTGGAAATGATGGCATCCCAGTTGAATTTTTCAAAGCCCTAAAATATGATGGAATCAAACTACTGCATTCAATATGCCAACAAATTTGGAAAACAAAACAGTGGCCACAGGATTGGAAAAGATCAGTGTACGTTCCAATCCCCAAAAAAGGCAATGCCAAAGAATGCTCAAATTACAGAACAATTACGCTCATCCCACATGCCAGCAAGGTGATGCTCAAGATAATAGAGGATAGACTTCAACAACATGTGGAGAGAGAACTACCAGAGGTGCAAGCCGGTTTCAGAAGAGGCAGGGGGACTAGAGACCACATTGCCAACATATGTTGGATCATGGAGAAAACAAAAGAATACCAGAAACAAGTCTACCTTCGTGTTATTGACTACACAAAGGCTTTTGACTGTGTGGACCACAACAAAATGTGGCAAGTAATTAAAGAGATGGGAATACCAGAACACCTTATAGGCCTCATGAGAAATCTGTACAAGAACCAAGAAGCAACAGTTAGGACAGAACATGGAATGACAGAGTGGTTTGGAATAGGAAAAGGAGTAAGACAAGGCTGCATTTTATCACCCTGCTTATTCAAACTATACACAGAGCACATAATGCTCAATGCAGGGATGGAGGAATCACAATATGGGATCAAAATTGCTGGGAGAAGCATCCACAATTTGAGATATGCAGACGATATAACCCTAATGGCAGAAAGTGAGGAAGACCTAAAGAACCTCTTGATTGGATTGAAGGAGAAGAGTGCAAAAGCTGGCTTGAGACTCAATATCAAGAAAACCAAGATAATGGCAACAGGTCCCATCAGTCCCTGGAAAATAGATGGGGAAGAAGTAGAAGCAGTGACAGATTTTACTTTCCTGGGATCTAAGATCACTGCAGATGATGACTGTAGCCATGAAATAAAAAGACGACTGATTAAGGGGAGACAAGCAATGAGAAACCTGTGGAATATAGTGAAAAGCAGAGACATCACCTTGAAAACAAAAATTTGCATAGTCAAAGCAATGGTATTCCCAGTGGTAATGTATGGGTGTGAGAGCTGGACCATTAGGAAGGCTGAGCGCAGAAGAATAGATGCCTTTGAGATGTGGTGTTGGAGGAGAGTCCTGAGAGTCCCTTGGACAGCAAAGAGAACAAATAGGTCAATACTGGAAGAAATCAATCCTGACTGTTCATTGGAGGGACAAATAGTGAAGATGAAGCTAAAGTACTTTTTTATACACACACACACACACACACACACACAGCTCCTTTTCCCACAGCCAGGCAGCATAGACCATGAGGCCATGCTTGAAGTTCAAAAGTCACTAATGAGGTGGTATGTGTATGTTGCAATGCATCATTTTCTTGTTGCATTGTTTTCTTTTTTTGTTCTCATCAGGCTGCTAGTCGTGTCCAAGTATATACCCCCCACACCAAAAAAAAATCATTTTCACAGTTGATGGATGAAAGAAGAATTACAAAAGGCCACTGGCATGAATTTATTTAAAGTGTATCACAGTTTGCCATGAAGTGACCCACATACTATTATCATGGAGCCATCTCCTGTGGCACATAAAATGAGACATGCAGGATTTGACACCGGGACTGAAATTGACTGCCACAGCCTTGAGGATATTGACAAGGTTTGCCTTCACACCAGATCCATCTGGCATGGCTTCTTCCACCTCTATGACAGTTGGGAATCAGAATAGTGAAGTGGTTTCTCCTCCATTCATTTTGCATTTGGGCCGAATATGATGGTTTCCAGTAGCATTTCCTCCACTGAAGGGGACCATCACCCCACCTGAAGGGGCTCATCCACCTGTAGCCATTGGCCCCTTTAGGGAGTAAGGTTATTTACCACCGCCCAACACTTGGCATCTTTTTTTTGTGATCTTACTAGATAAGGATATTTCACTGTGAACAGAAACAACTAAACAAAAATATAATTCCTCCTAATTGTTTTGTATCTTATTTTTCTCTATGTTGGATTTTACAATATTAATGTATCTTCATGTGTTAAGAATGTATTTTTAGAGTGCATATAAATTGACAAAGATTAATTAAGTCTCTTATTCTAACAGTTCAGTTAGCAAGAGCAATTATTTATTTTGTTTTCACTTTAGACTTCAAAAGTGTGACTTATCTCACTGAGCTTATTGAGCTCTGAAACCTGTCTTATTGTAAAGCAATGCAATACATTGAAGAAAATGTAGTATTTTAAAACAAGACAGATTTACTTTGTTATTCTACTCTCATTTTTCTGCCTCATATGCCGAAAAATGTTTTTTTTATAAAATGAATGATATTTTTTCCCCAATGAAATTGGATGTTTCCAGGCACTGCATTGTTATCAAGCTTTGGATACAATTGAAATGGGATACAATCTACAATTAAAATGGGATAAAAATTATCATCATGATTTTGTTTACTGCAGTGATAGCTAAAAGTTGGAAAGTAAAATTTGATTTTCAACTCAATGGCTTTTGAATCATATAAAAATATGGAATCTAGCCATCAATGATAAAATATCATGTGAGATTAAGTTTAAAAAAGACTGGTAAAAGAAAACAGAATTAAAGACGTATGGGGAGTTTTTATGTACTACTTGAAGAGGTTGCCCGGCATTGCTGGGCTGTTTTAAATGGTGTTGGAATGTTTTTTTTTTGGTGTTAATGTTTGTAAAGAAGAGGTTGGTCTATAATTGAAATTTTTAAAATTTTTATTTATACACATTTTTTTTGGCATGCTGTTATAAACTGTGATCAGTTTTGTTTGGTGTTTTGGTTTTGTGGATTAAAAAAAGAACAAAGGATGATATACTTTTTTAAAAAAATTATTTAACCAAATAATGTTTTAGTATGTATTTTTTTTAATTAGTTGTACCGTAGATAATAATTTTAAAAATGTGAAAGTACATGGTTTTTTTTTACAATAAATGTTTTTAAACTGTGTTTATATGTTTTTGGTTTTTATTTGAGTTAAAATCCAGCACAGGATTTTTGAATAGTTTTTATTTTATTTTATTGACATATGTTTTTGATTTGTGTAAAATTGTGATTTTGTGGGTTTTTTTTACTTGTTTTTACTCTTGGGGCCTTTTGTGTGGGGCTGTTGTGTCTTTTTGAATTGTTTTTACTATTGTGGACAGCAGGTGGGGCTGGTAGGGGTTATCTTGTATTTTGGCTGTTTTTTCTCTCATGGCCTCTGGGTGGAGCTTCTTTCGGTAAGTAGCCTCTCTCTTTATTCATTTCTTTTCCGGTCGTCGTGGAGTGAGGTCATGTGGTGGTTTATTGGGGGGGGGGGTGTTTGGATTTTGTGGTGTTTGGCTGGGTGCTGTGTGTGTTTGGAAATTTTTGTTTGTGTTTACTTTGTAATGTTTTTTGGTGTTATTTTTGGTTGTTTTTGTGTATTTTGGTTGTTTTTTTGTGTTTTTTTGTGTCCTATGGGGGGATCCCCTCTCTGCCATGTCCCCTGGCTCTGGAAGGGTTGGGGGGACAGACCCCTTTTGTCCCCCCAAACCTTCCAGATTCTTGGGACCCAGGAGAGGTGATCGAATCCAGCCCACCCTCTGATATTAAAAGAGAAATCTCAATTGGGGGTTCACCTTTAATATCAGTGTGTGTGTGTGTGGGGGGGGTGTTGTGATCCCCCTCTCTGCTGGCTTCCTTGTGTTTGGTAGGGTTGGGGGGACAAAAGGGGTCTGTCTCCCCAACTCTTCCGGACCCAGGAGAGCCATCGGAGAGGGGGATTCCCCCCCCCCAAAAAAACTTCGTTTTTAAAGAGAAGTAACCACTTGGTTTCTTCTCTTTAATATGGTGTGTGTGTGTGTGTGAGTATGGAGGGGAATCCCCTCTCTGCCAGGTCCCCTGGGGTCAGGAGGGTTGGGGAGACAGACCCCTTTTGTCCCCCAACCCTCCCAACTCCAGGGGAGCCTGTAGAGAGGGTAAGCACAACACCCCCCCCCCCCACCCAGTGATATTAAAGGGGAACCTCCGATCGGGAGCTTCAGGCGCCATTGGGGAGGGGACTTTGGTTCCCATGGCTTGGCCTCGCTGAAAGCGAAACCCTTTTGCGGTAAGTAATGTCAGCGGATGGAGCGCCGTCCAATGGCTTTGCTTACCTGGGAATGGGTTCACTTTCAAGGGGAGGGGCAGTGCCTTTTCCCCCCTTGACCCCCCCCCCTGTGTTGTTTTTTCCCCTGTGAGGCGCTGTGTCTGGCTGCAGTGGACTTGTTCTCCCGGTGTGTGTTTTATTTTTATTTTTCACTCGCCAGCTTCCTCAGTGTTCTGCGCACTCATGGTGTGCAGGACGCTGGGGCTTGTAGTTTGGTGTTTGTGTTTTCAGCTTGTGTGTCATTTTTTCCCTGTGGTTTCCTTTTGATTGGCCATGGCACAGTTCCGAACATTCCTTTTGCTCACGCCTCTCAGCCTGATTGGCTGTGGTGCGGCACAAGGAATGTTGAGAAATGAAGTTGTTTCCCTTTTTTTACGTTTGTGGGGCTCTTGCCCCACTGGCTCATTTCTCAATCCTTCATTGACCTGTGGACCCAGTTTGAGCGTGTGCACGAATGGTCGGTGTGGGCTAGTAGGGCCTGACTTAGGATTGTATCTGAAGTTCCAACGATTAATGCTTGATTTTATAGGTTAAGATTGAAAGGGAAAGGGAGGGTGACATTGTATGAAAATAACATATTTTTAGAGCCAGAAAAGAGATTTATAAAAAAAGAGGGGGAAAACATTTCCCCCTAAGGTCCCATTGGTAGTGGGTGAAGCATGAAGTATTGTTTTGTTTTGTTAGTATGCATATATTTTGGTTGTATGTGTTTATTATGGCTTACAGTGAATAAGAAAAAATAGTGTCATTCCTTAATTACCCAAATTTCATCCCTAAATTACCCAAGTTAATTTCAGCTAATGAATATGTGTGCATATGTATAGACATGTGTGCCTATAAAAGCAAGACATACTCAAGTATTTTCTTGTAGCAATGCTTATAGTTCCTTCACTCAACAATGTGCTCTCTCGTTATATGAGAAAATGGAAATTTTAAACTCTTGGTATTGAGCCATTTATTTAGTATGACAATGAGTGGGTTACACACATCCATTCACTTGAGGTAGAATGACTCAAATGCTAGTGACAGAAGTAAATTTGATTTTTATGCAGGACCTAAACATGTGTAGAATTCAAATGTGTTCATAAAGGATATTGTGACTACAGCCATTTGTCATTTGCCAAGCTATGTTTACTGACAGACTGGGAAGGGCTGGAAGAGGAGAGAATCGTACAAAAAGCCAATTTCTTTACTCCTCATTCTTTATCACATTTTGTCCCTTTGAAATAGAGAAACTGTGGCTGGTAATTTGAAATCTGTCACCGTACCGAAAACTTCAGTACACCTGGATATATAAGTTATCATCTAATTCCTACAAGGAAATGTTGTGAAAGCTTCTTGTAAAAAAATAATAATCTAAACTTTTAAAAAATGACAGCATTTCTTTTGCTGTATGTTTGATAACATGTATATATTTGGGGGGGATACACGAAAAGACTACATACATTATTAAAATGTTTACAGTCTTTCGTCAGATGGGACATGCATCTATTTAGGAGTCCATTTGGAAAATTAAGTTGAACATACATGCAAGACAAAACCTGGAGATGGGAAGTCATTGACATATCAGATTTGCCTACTCCAGCTATGTGGGATGGTTTTTCCCCAATCCGGATTCAATTTTAGGATCAGAGCTTGGAAATGTAATCCCCCCCTTTGGGGGGGGGCAACAAAACCCAAAGTAACTAGCAAAGCTCTGTCATACTCACCTGAGGATGTGAACTGGATTCTGAAAGAGTACTATTTCCAAGGTCTGGTTAAGATGGAACTATGTTTTACACTTGACACCAGCTGCTGCCAAATTGATTTCTCCCTTTATCCTATCATGCACAGAGTAACTTACCCCATAACCTGACATTATCCCATCATGTACGTTCCCATTAGTTAATGATGCACAAGGAAATGCCCAAATCAGGTTGATGATGGAGGGACATATGATTGGTGATCCTAGATGTAATTTTGGAGGCAAACTTAACACAAGTATGCTCTTTTTTAGAACCAAACCGACGTTAAGAAGAACAATGAGTTTAGCCTTCCAGCCTATTTGCATTTTTGTCTACAAATCTATCAAAGGGAAATAGTTGGATTTTGGCACACATACACCATTCTTCTACACACAGCACTCCAGTACAACCTTGACATAGAGGGGAATGTGTGCCCCAAATTTCTTTATGCTGGAGGAGAAGCATTAGGAATGCTACATTTATTTTAGCTCTTCATAATGGGATGCCTGAGGAGAAAATGAAAGAGCTGGGAGCAGGTGGGACAAAACTATTACAAAGAAACAATTTTATTATAAACATGCACATCTGGCAAGAAAATGAAAGAGCATTTTACTATGTAAGGTAAAGGTAAAGGTAGTGCAATGTATTAAGCATTATGAGGACGACTGAATTAATTAAGAGAGGAACTCAAACCTTCAAATGCTTTAATTTCTTTAATTAGGTTTGCCCAACTAATTGTATTCTAACCTATGTCTGAAGAAGGTATCACCTGGGATGGCAAACAAGGGAGAAAATGGCAAATTCTACTTTGGCAAGAGTCCATGATGAGGCTTATTTGTGAGTACCTGATATTTCGTGAGACAGTATACTGGTGTACTAATCACCTTCAGTCCTCCACTGTTTTACTGAACTGGCAAAGTTCTCTTAGACATACTCCTGAAAAGTACTAGGGTTATCTTTCAGGAGATTTAAATTTTCTGCAAATTTCAAGTAACTATGAATGTTTGCCAATACATATCAGGGCTTATGCAGATGGTGGATCATATCCAAATTCTTGAATAGATGACCTCTGGCTCCTCTATGAGGAAACTCACCAAATCCCCATTGATTTTATGGACCTAGGATTAAATCCCACTTAAATCCATCTTAATGGAGGGCAGAAGCTTTATCAATATTGGCCTGGGGTTGATGAGGACTTTGTGTGCCAAAAGGGCTCAGGAACAGAAAGGGATCAGGACTTGCAGGACGGGATTAGTGCTATGGGTCTCATGCTGCAATTTGGAAGGCAGATGGAAGGCCTCTGCATTATATTCTTAGGACAGTCTTCATGGCTGGTCGCAATGAGGATTGCCAATATTCAGATTTGGATATGACATAACAACAACAAGAAGGTAAAGGTAAAGGTTGGTCTTGCTCAAAAGCCAGTCGTATCTGACTCTAGGGTTCAGTGCTCATCTCTGTTTATCACCAAAGAGTCATGCTGTCTGTGTTTGCAGATATTTCTATGGACATGTGGCAGGTATGACTAGACATTGGAGTGCATGGAACGCTGTTCACCTTCCCACTGAAGTGGACCTATTTATCTATTTGCAATGTTTTGCTTTTGAACTGCTAGTTTGGCAGGAGCTGAGACAAAGACAGGAGCTCACTCTGCCATGAAGCACTCAGGTCTTGATCTGCTGACCTTCCAGATAGCAAGTTCAGCATCTCAACCACTAAGCCACTGCAGTCCCATTTTTGGGCCTACTTTAGTGCAATTTACTATACAAAGCAACAATATTTTTGTGAGTAAATTTCTACTCAGATGTAAGCTTAATTTCAAAGACCCAGAGCTGTGGTGCCAACACACACAGAGGCAATTTGTTATTATTTTCCCTGACTTTTTTCTCTGCCAACCCATCTTCCCAGCCTTCATTAACCTTCCTGAAAGATCAATATAGTGGGTGCCTGATTCTCACTGTTCATGCCCCTGAAAGACCACTTATTTCCACATAGAAGAAAGATGGCATTTTTCACCTTTAACTCACCACTTTATCTAATGCAAGCTCCACTGACTTCAGCTGAATTTGCTCAGTTTTCTTAAAATTACAGGTTGCCAGATTTTTTCCACTCTCTTTACAGAGGAAAATAAATGATATACAGTCACAAGCCTTTTGACTGCTGACATTGAATAGAGCACACCGAAGAACTGTGTTCTCAGCCTGACAGAAAGGAGAATAGCTTGGAAGAAAGGAGAAAGGCACAAGAGAAAGGGGCAGACCTAGTCTACATCTATTCAGCACTAGTTAGACAACATCTGGAGTACTGTGTCCAACTCTGGGTACTGCACTTTCAGAAAGATGCAAACAAACTAGAGCAGGTACAGAGAAGGGCAACATGGATGATCAGGGGACTGGGGACCAAGACTTATGAGGAAAGACTGAAAGAACTGGGCATGTTTAACCTTGAGAAAAGGGCATGTTTAACCTTGAGAAAAGGAGACAGAGTGGGGACATAATAGCACTCTTCAAATACCTGAAAGATAATGATAAAGAGAAAGAGCAGGATCTTTTCTCCATCATCCCAGAGTCCAGGATGCGTAATAACAGGCTCAAACTGAAGAAAGCCAGATATAGGCTGAATATCAGGAAAACCCTCTCAACTGTTAGAGTGGTACAACAATGGACTAACTGCCTCGAGAGGTGGTGACTGGTCCAACACTGGAAGTATTCAAGAGAGAACTGGACAACTATTTGTCAGATTGGCTTTGATTTGGATTCTTGCATTGAGCAGGGGGTTGCAACTGGCCTCATATGACTCTTCCAACTCGTTTATTCTATGGTTCTAAAACCATTCTTTCAATCAACCCCCAAAGGTATGCGGTTCAACTTTTTTAACATTCCTATTGATATTATATATTATTAAATAATAAGCTTTCTTTCTGGTACTGGCAATCGCTAAAATGTTTTCTTAGCAGGGAACCAGACTTTCATAAATATTAAGTTTCTGTAGCTGAATTCTAAAACTGTGAAAATTTTGTAATTTAGGGAATGAATTATTGATTCCCTTTCTAAATTTACATACAGAAAAAAAGCTCAGTAAATGTGAAACAAGAAGAATTGGGATAGGCTGAAATGGATGGCCACTTCCTCTCAATTTATTTGCTACACTACATCTTGTTTTTGAGAGAAACATAAACATTGGCATGAAGAATGCTCTTACACTGCTGGAAACCTATGTAAGATTCACTCCTTCACAATCATACACCCACTCAGGTGTCAGCTGTATTCAAGCTAACATGTTTTCTGCTTATTTTGTATTTCTCTGTGCAGGATTATTAACATTAAAAATTAGCTTGTTTTTTTTTTTTTTTTGGAAATTGTCTTTTCTCTCTCTATTGCCCCAGCTGCTAGCTATCTTCCCCCCTGTAACTCTAAAAACTTAATCTTAACCTATAAATCCAAGGGTTAACCGTTGGAACTGGCTATAGGTTGCTATGCCTCGCCCTACTTGCCTGCACTCACCCTTCGTGCACACGGCCGATCTGGGTACGCAGGTCAATGAAGGATTGAAAAAACCAGCAGTGGGGCAACAGCCCCACAAACGTGAAGAAAGGGAAACAACTTCACTTCCCAACATTCCTTGCGCCGTGCCACGCCAGAGCCAATCAGGCTGAGAGGCTCTCGCACAGCGCAGCGTTCGGAAACGCGCCGCAGCCAATCGAAAGAAAAGCATTTTAAAAAAATGCAGCACAAACACAAAACAGCAACCCATAACTACAAGCCCCAGCGTCCTGCGCACCATGAGCGCGCAGAGCGCTGATGAAACCGGCGCCCGAAAAATGAAAAAGAAAACAACTCACAGCCAAGCACACACCAGCCGGCTTTCTTTCCCTCACCAACAGCGCCTGAAGCTCCCGACTGGAGTTTCCCCTTTAATATCAGTGGGTGGGGGTTGCGATCCCCCTCTCTGCTGGCTACCCTAGGGTTGGGAGGTTTGTGGGGACAAAAGGGGTATATTGCCCCAACACTTCTGGAACCAAAAGATCAGGCAGAGTGGATCGATCCCCCACCCCCCTCCTTAAAACAACTCCGTCTTTTCTTCTCTTTAAAAACGGAGTTGTTTTAAGGAGGGGGGTGGGGATTCGATCCAGTCTGCCTGATCTTTTCGTTCCAGAAGTGTTGGGGCAATATACCCCTTTTCTCCCCACAAACCTCCCAACCCTAGGGTAGCAAGCGGAGAGGGGGGTCACAACCCCCACCCACTGATATTAAAGGGGAAACCCGATCTACTTTCACGACTCCACACAAACAAAGCACCATAACACACTAAAGCTCCCCTCCCCACCACCTAGCCCACCCTTCCTAACCCTCAATGACCATGCCCCCCTCCCCACCACCGAGCCCATCCTTCCTAACCCCAACAACCACACACACCCTCCCCACAACCTAGCCCACCCTTCCTAACCCCCAACGAAAAACAACTCACTGCCTCACAGCCAAGCAAACACCAGCTGGCTTTCTTTCCCTCACCAACAGAGCCTGAAGCTCCCGACTGGAGTTTCCCCTTTAATATCAGTGGGTGGGGGTTGCGATCCCCCTCTCCGCTGGCTACCCTAGGGTTGGGAGGTATGTGGGGAGAAAAGGGGTATATTGCCCCAACACTTCTGGAACCAAAAGATCAGGCAGAGTGGATCGATCCCACCCCTCCCCCTCCTTAAAACAACTCCGTCTTTTATTCTATTTAAAAACGGAGTGGTTTTAAGGAAGGGGGGGCATTCGATCCACTGTGCCTAATCTTTAGGTTCCAGAACTGTTGGGGCAATATACCCCTTTTCTCCCCACAAACCTCCCAACCCTAGGGTAGCCAGAGGAGAGGGGGGTCACAACCCCCACCCACTGATATTAAAGGGGAAACCTGGTCTACTTTCACAACTTCACACAATCAAAGCACCATAACACACTAAAGCCCCCCTCCCCACCACCGAGCCCACCCTTCCTAACCCCAACAACCACGCCCCCTCTAGCCCCCCCTTCCTAACCCCCAATGACCATGCCCCCCTCCCCACTACCTAACCCACCCTTCCTAACCCCCAAGGACCATGCCCCTCTCCCCACCACCTAGCCCACCCTTCCTAACCCCCAATGACCACGTCCCTTCCCCACCAACAAATAAATAAATAATATTTTAAAAAATTACTAAAAACAGTCAAACACATCCAAAAATACACAAAAACAAAAACACCAAAAACAATACGAAGTAAACAAAGACACAATCAAAAACAAAACAAACAGACAACAAATACAAATTCAACCCCCCCTGCCCACACACACACACACACACACACACACACACACAAAACAAAGAAAACAAGCAAACTTACCAAAAGATGTGCTACCTCCACCAGGACTGAAAAAGAAATGAATAAAGAAAGAGACTACTTACCAGAAGAAGCTCCACCCAGAGGCCAGGAGAGAAAAAAAGTCAAAATACAATAACCCCTACCAGCACCACCTGCTGGCCACAATAGTAAAAACAATTAAAAAACACACAAACATTGAATGTAAAAAACATTTACTTTTACATTATTAAAATTATGACCTACGGTACAACTAATTAAAAAAATTCAAAAAAATAAAACATTATTCACTTACATAAAACAATTTGAAAAAATTATATCATACTTTCTTCTTTTATTAATCCTCAAAAAAAACCAAAAAAGCAGATCCCAGTTAATAACAGCCAAGCCAAAAAATGTTTACATAAATAAACATTTAAAAAATTAAAATTACAGACTAAGCAATTTTTAAAAAACATTAACACAATTTAACCTTCCAACACAATTTAAAACTATTGCAAAAATAAAATTGGTTCATTTTTTTATTAAAACACACGGAGAAAAAAGCCCGGCAATGCCGGGCAACCCTTGCTAGTACTGTATAAGAAGGAAAATAAGCTTTCTAACCCACACAGTTGATGAACAAATGGTTTCTGTCAGGGTAGTGCCCACTCATATATCTGAGATTTCCAAACCATTTTCTTCAACATTTCAATTCTTTCATTTTGTTTCTTTGTCATCACTGTGTGGTAATAGATATCACATTGTGTTCTGTTTTTATATGCCAGCACGATGAATACAATATTTTCTTTCATCACAGTCCTATTAGGGATAGGATGCCATTAAGTAAATTTCAGTTGTTAGATCACAGAAATCACATAATGGTGATAGATACACTAGTATTAGTATTCAGGGGGGAAAGAATTTGAATTTCAAGAGGAAAACATTCCTTGTGGGGTAAGTAAGACATTTAGCACACATTTTCCATTTTCCTCTTTTCACTGAAGCCACAAGGATGAAGAGATGCTTTTTTTATCTTTGCCTGCAAAATACGTTCCCCCCCCGCCCCACTGGGCTGCAAAGCCCAGCATCAGCCCACAGGCTCCTAAACTCCCTGTTGGTGCAAGCAAGGCCTTATCAAAACCATCACATATTTCCCCACTCCTCAAACCTCTTATCAGCCCCTAACCATCTGGGTTGCTCTCTCTGACCATTATTCAATGTGCATCCTCCGATATACTGATGTATGCAACACCCTATTCTCTGAGCCTGTCTTCCTGTCAGTTTTGTCACAACCATGCGATTACGCTAGGTACGCACATGTTGAGTTTTCTCAGTAATTAAAAGGTTGGTCCGCAATCTCTCAGCATCGCCTCACCCCATGCCTTGACCTTGCGTGTGCGTGTGTGTTTCTCATTGCTACACAAGGACAGGGAATGCTGAGCAGGATGAGAACTATAAGGATGAAGTGGAGTGCTTAACCTGAAGAGGAGGAGGAGGAGATCATGATGATGATGAAGATGATGATTATGATGAAGAAGGAGAAGATGATGATGAAGAAGAAGATAGAGGAGGAGGAGGTTAGAATTTAAAGACATAGGATAAATGTCGAAATAAATAGACATAGGATTATGCTGCTAGCTAACTATCATTGTTAAGAATAATAAACTACTAATTCATCTACAGTATAACTTTCCTCAGATGGTGGAAAAAGGCATCAATGATTGCAGAATAGAAGAAAAGAACAATATATGTACTGGTTGTTGTTTCTGCTGTTGCTCATTCTTGTAAACATTTAACATAGACAATGTAGTAGGGATGTGCATGTATTTTTAAATGTGCAAAACTGGACCAGATCAGGAGTACTTTTTATTATGCTGGGTTAGACAAAGAAGCCAGCCTGGCTTCAAATATTTCTTAATCTATTTCTCTTGCTTTTCTCTTTTCTTCTTCTACTAAACACAAAAAATCCCACTGGGACTGGATGGACCTGGGAAATAAATGTATGGCTCACTTTGCCTTTCCAAGCATTAGCTGCGAACATTACTTTGGTGATGATTGGACCTCATACCTAAGAAGAAGGATTTCCCATATTAGCATACCATGTACAGTAGTTATGGTCATGACATTCTTTAAATTGATAGCACTACTACAAAGCTCCACCACTCTCATCTTCATTTATGAATCCCCACTCCCTAGAAAACTTTCTTTTCCTTCCAGACTACAGAAACAGACATATAATTCCATGCACCTGACCAGAAGCAAAAATGAAACTACTAAACATAACTATAAACCAGAAGGGTGGACCAGTTGATATCCCAAGAATGTTAAATAGAAGCAGAATCAAAAGCATGGAAAGGTAGAAACTCACCAGAAGAAACATACCCTAAAGCACTGTCATTAAATGATACAGTACAAAAAGTGCATGGATCAGCACTCCTCAATGTTGTACTACCTGCATAGATTGTATACTGGAGCAAAATGAAGTTAAACAGATCAAAAATGCAATACTACCTGGTGATGATGGACAAAAAACCCCACCAATGCAAAGTTTTCTATCCTGCTTTGATTCTGTTAACACTAGTTTCAGCCTTGGGTCAAGTGGATACTGAGATGCAGTGCTGGTATGATAGGTGGAAGGAAAACTGAGCTAATGCTCAATGTGGACAAGCCCTTCAACTCTCTTTCCAGGAGCTCATCCATTATGCTCAACCTCTTGGAGATCCCATTTCTCTAAAAAAACCAAAAAAACCTGTAAGCCTCCCAAATGTGGAAATTCTTGAGGCGAGGTGCATTCCTTCTTGCAATGAGTTTCAGAAGTCGTTAATCAAGACTCTCAAACCCATCAAAAAAAATTTCTTCCCTCATTTTAGTACTTCACTCCCTCACATTGGCATTATAGAGAGAGAGAAAAACTCAGAAAAGATCAGCTACTATTGGAAAGGTATAGCAATGAGTTGTTTTAAAAAATGACTTCTGTCCCACAAAGGGCATTGTTGAAGTAGGAATACTATAAAGAGCAAGAGAAATGCAAAATGAAACTGAACGGATAACGAGGGAGCTAATGAGTTGTGCCTTGGAGCATATTGGCTGCTGAACCATGACATCATAACATTGGTGAGTATAAAAAGGGCATTTGAAAGAGAAACAGACATTTCCAAAATTGTATTCTGCTATAAGCTCACTCAAAAGTTATTGCCCTTGGAAGATTGGGAAATTGTCCAATCTGTCTTTCTAGGCAGCCCTTTGAAACTTGAAACATTCAGAAAATTGCAGTATATTTACAAAGCAAATTATCAGTCAGCTGACAAGATAAATAAAACGCTTGCCGTCAGCTTTGGAAGCTTCTAGCTGTAACACAAAATTGGTTCTCCCTTGATGTAGCAGATCAAGTACCTTGAGAAGCAAGAAGGAAAACTCCTCAAAACAGCAAAACGATACTGGTAAGTAACATTTGTTCCATGTGTGCAACAAATGTTTGGGTTATATATATCAGTGATATATCAGTATCCTTAAGCTGTTAACCAATATCATTTTGCTGTATATAAAAAACCCAAACATTTGTTGCACACATAGAACAAATGTTAGTTACCAGTATAATTTTCCTGCTAATTCTCTGGCTAGGATTTGCCATTCTTAAAGGTAGTGCTGACTCATTTTAATGACTAAGCACTTCATAGGATTTAAAACAAGCATTTATGTTATTTTCTCTGGCATATGAACAGGTGTTTGTGCCTCCCCCAGATGTGGCATTTTGGTCAGTTAAACTGATCATTTTTCCTCAGGATATGGGATCTTTTGATTGCCCGAGGAAGTGGTTTGAATGATATGCTACTGTTTCAGCATAAAAAGCATCTAATCCTTACCTCATATTCCTGTGTACAGTCAAAAGCCAAAACCATTTGTTTTAACTGGATGATGTATTTGCCAAGATTTCCACTATTTAAAGACTAGTTCTTGTGGAAGGGAGGGAAGGTGCATCATTTTTTCACCTTAGAACCTAATTAGACTATTAAATCATAGTGTGGTGAAGACTAGATACATACTTCCAGATTTTTGTCTCTTAGCTTTCTTACTCTGAGAGGGAGATAGGGAGGGAGGTAGAGAAAGGTGATAGCTGCTTTTTTTGGTCTTGCTTCTATTCTGTTTATACATGAACATACAGTTTGTGCCAATCCTAAGGGGACAGGAAAACACAAATTTCCGTCTCTAATAGGTAAGAAATAATATGAAAGATAGACTGGAATGCGAAGAATAACCTACTGTGAACTTGCCAAGGAATAGTTACTTTTAAAGAGGAAGAACTGCAAAGTGTAAGATTATCTTCAAAGTAATAAGAGTTATTTCATGTTATCTGAAGAACTCCCTTTAGACTCCATTACCTCTTTGACTGAAGGCATAAATAAATCTTTAGCAATGTTCACTGTGCAACAAGCCATTAAAATGCAGAACGGAAACAGCAGATCTCATAGCATTAAAATAAACAACAAGATTCAGACAGCAAACCAAGAGGAAAAACACATTTGGTCAGTGGATTTAAATTCAGCTCAAAACAATTTTACAATGAGTAGCTTGCCAGCAGCCACTTTCTGCTTCTCAATTTAAGATCCTCTGGGGCACTTGAATATAGAGATGTAGAGCAGCCTAGGTGGGCTCCAGTGAACTTGGTGATACTAAGGAGCTGTTCCTGGTACAATATTATGTACATGTGCCTGTCACATTAATAATACCTCAGTGTCTATGCTGCCTTGGTTCTTCAGTTCAAAATGTAACTTTTCTGATTTGAACCTATTCATATTAGTCTCCTTTATATTGGAGTGGGGAAAATGCAGCCTAAAGTGGAGCCCTTCCATCAATCCTGTCCTTTTCCAACTCCCCCCCCCCCCATGTTTGCTCATGAAGAAATTTAGGGGGCACAAAAAGACAATTGCACTACATCCCTCCTTGACCATTTTAGGCTGAGCAGGACCTTTTTGTTCAAACTGGAAGTCACAGAGAATGGCTTAGAACAGCTCAGGGGAAACCATGGCACAAGGGGATGTCCCAGTAAATGGAAGAAAAATTCAGGAATGCAGTCCTTCAAAAGGCAATGGTGGGAATGTGGAATCTCTGGACTACTGGACATTACAGACCTATGCTTTAGATGGGCTCCCTGGCTGAGGGAGCCGAAGGACGCACCACCTGGTCGGCGTTCCGGCCCCGCCCTCCACCCCTCGCCAGGACTTAAAAGGTGAGGGGGTCTGCTAGGCGAGTCCACCGCCGCAGCGCTCCCGGCCCCGGTGGGGGCGAAGAGGCCCTCCGGCCACACCACCGGCCGGCGTTCCGGGCCCCGCCCTCCACCCTTCGCCAGGACTTAGCGCTCCCGGCCCCGGTGGGGGTGAAGAGGCCTTCCAGCCATGCCACCGGCTGGCGTCCCAGGGCCCTGTCCCCCCCTTCATAAGACTCTGGAGGCAGGGTTTTTCGTGGGTGGCTTCAGGTGAATTGTTTTCTTTTTTTCTGATGTGTGCTGATATTTTGTATTTTGTGGATTGTTTTGCTTAATATTGTAATTTGTATTATTGTACTTATGTGAAACACTGTATTGATTATTGTATTTTGAACACTGTATCTTGTATCGTATATGTAAACCCCTTGAGTTGTCCTGGGGTCATTTATATGTTGTTAGCCGCCCTGAGTCGGCCATGTGTTGAGTAGGGCGGGATACAAATTGAAGTATAAATAAATAAATAAATAAAATAAATGTGTCAACCTCTATGCGACAAAAAACACAGCCATGAAAAGGACCATTCAGTTCTTCCTTCCTTTCTCTTTGAAAAGATCAGTGGATTCCGAAAGAATGGTTTAGTGCTCAGGGCTGTGGTCTTAGTTTGAGAAGACTTACATTACTGTTCACTTCAGTGAATGATCATGAGGAATGTGCTGAGTCAGATCATTAGCACATCAAGCACAGCATTGTGTCCTAAGCTGGCTTTCAGACAGAAAGGCTTTCCAAGACCTACATGGAGTTCCAGTAATTGAGCATCAAATAATTTGCCTAGAGCAGTGGTTCTAAAGTGGGGCACACTACCCACAGTGCGACTTCAATTCCCCAAATCCTAAATTAGTGTGTTGTAGAACTACAGGTTTCTGTATTCCAAAAACCAAAGGTTGGGAAACATTGGCCTAGAGAGAATGTGCTATAATACTGAGCCACATTCCTTTTCCAATTGGAGTAATTACCACTGCATGATTGATGGGAGGAAAGATCATGATGTCTCCATTGACTTTAAAAGAGAGGTAAAAGTTCCATTCTGGAGAGTGAAGTCATAAAGGCCCTAAAGAGCACTGCAAACAACAAAGCTAGTGGAGATGATGGTATCCCAGTTGAATTTTTCAAAGCTCTAAAAGATGATGGCGTCAAATTACTGCATGCAATATGCCAGCAGATCTGGAAAACAAAACAGTGGCCACAGGATTGGAAAAGATCAGTATACGTTCCAATCCCAAAAAAGGGCAATGCCAAAGAATGTTCAAAGTATCGAACAATTGCGCTCATCCCACACGCCAGCAAGGTGATGCTCAAGATAATACAGGATAGACTTCAGCAGCATGTGGAGAGAGAATTACCAGAGGTGTAGGCTGAGTTCAGAAGAGGCAGGGGGACTAGAGACCACATTGCCAACATACGTTGGATCATGGAGAAAACAAAAGAATACCAGAAACAAGTTTACTTTTGTTTTATTGACTACACTAAGGCATTTGATTGTGTGGACCATAACAAGATGTGGCAAGTAATTAAAGAGATGGGAATACCAGAGCACCTCGTATACCTCCTGAGAAATCTGTACATGAGTCAAGAAGCCTCAGTTACGACAGAACATGGAATGACAGAGTGGTTTGGAATAGGAAAAGGAATAAAACAAGGCTGCATTTTGTCACCCTGCTTATTCAACTTATACACAGAGCACATAATGCGCAATGCAGGGATGGAGGAATCACAATATGGGATTAAAATTGCTGGGAGAAACATCAACAATCTGAGATATGCAGACGATACCACCCTAATGGCAGAAAGTGAGGAAGACCTAAAGAACCTCTTGATTGGACTGAAGGAAGAGAGTGCAAAAGCTGGTTTGAGACTCAATATCAAGAAAACCAAGATAATGGCAACAGGCCCAATCAGTTCATGGAAAATAGATGGAGAAGAAGTAGAAGCAGTAACAGATTTTACATTCTTAGGAGCAAAGATCACTGCAGATGGAGACTGCAGCCATGAAATAAAAAGACGACTGATTCTTGGGAGACAAGCCATGAGAAACCTGGGGAACATAGTGAAAAGCAGAGACATCACATTGCAAACAAAAATTAGAATAGTCAAAGCAATGGTATTCCCGGTGGTAATGTATGGATGTGAGAGCTGGACAATTAGGAAAGCTGAACACAGAAGAATAGATGCCTTTGAAATGTGGTGTTGGAGGAGAGTTTTGAGAGTCCCCTGGACAGTGAGGAGAACAAATATGTCAATCTTAGAAGAAATCAACCCTGACTGCTCATTGGAAGGTCAAATAGTAAAAATGAAGCTAAAGTACTTTGGACATCAAATGAGAAGGGAGGACTCACTTGAGAAGGCCTTGATGCTGGGAAAAGTGGAGGTCAAAAGAAGAAGGGGGAGGCCAAAGATGAGATGGCTAGATGGTATCGTAGACACAATGGGCACAGAACTGGGAAAGCTGAGGGGGATGGTGGAGGACAGAGGCGCCTGGAGGACAATGGTCCATAGGGCCGCAAAGGGTCGGAATCAACTGTGCGACTGAACAACAACAAACTGTTACATTCTTTACACAGCTGTTGTATTTGTGTATGTAATTTGTGGTTTTTTTAAGGAATTCATGACTTTTGGTCTGAAAGTTAGGCACAGAAATGCACAAGGCCAGGCCTAACATTGGGCAAAATGAAACAGTTATTTCTTACAGCAGCTGCTGGGAAGCAGAAGGTATCTGGAAGAAAATGGTGTGTTTTTGATTGTCTGCCCAATGCTTCCTAAGCAAGATTTGTTCCTTCAGGAAGGTATGTAGTCCCACTGGGGGTTACGTGAGTTTTCAGTGCCAACATCGGAGACCAGAGAATGAGTCCTTGTAATGTCACAAGAAAGGGTTTTGTAATGTCACAAAGGCAAGAAAGGCAAAAGCTGGGAGGAAGCTGAGCCAATGAGCATTGGTGGACATAAATGCCCAGCCTAGAAGGTCTAGAGAAAACCAAAGAAGTCTCAAATTCACACATGCCTCATCTACACAAAAATTTTCTCCCCCTATGTTGATTACTACTGACACTCTGAGATCTGATAAACCTTGACCCATTAACTGCACTGACAGAAATACAGCTACCAGATTCACTGTACAGAGTGGGAGTAGGCATTGTGCTGTTGCTCATGAGAGCCAGCAAAGTTGATGTTGGCTCTAGTTGGCTTAAATCACATTTTTTGTTGTTGTTCAGTTGCACTGTCAATTCTGATCCTTTGTGACCCCATGGACCATTGCCCACCAGGCACCTCTGTCCTCCACCATCCCCCTCAACCCACCCAGCTCTGTGCCCATTGCATGTACAATACCATCTAGCCATCTCATTCTCTGACATAGATAATAATAATAATAATAATAATAATAATAATAATAATAATAATAATAATAATAATAATAATAATAATAATAATAATAATAATAATAATAATAATAATAATAATAATAATAATAATAATAATAGGGTGTTGTCAAGTCACTTCTGACTTCTAATTTCCTTTCCCAAGGTTTTTCAGGTATAGATTACTCAGAAATAGGTTACCATTCCCTTCTATGGCTGCATAGATTGGCTATTCTCCCAGGAGGCACAGTGGGGAATCTAACTCCCAACCTCTAGCTCCACAGTCATATACCTAAACCACTAAGCTATCCCACCAGCATACTCCAGTTTAAATCAGCTGTATGGATTCTGTTGTTAAATATAGGGATTGATGCATATATTAAAATATTTGGGTCTGTGTGTGTAGCAGAGTAAGCCGCAAGGCTGAGACACAGTGGAGGCTGGGAGCTGAGAAAGTCCCACACAGAGACGAACAGTATTGAGTTGAAACAAATGGAAAAAGCTTTACTTCAGCATGAAAACATAAATGGATAGACACAGTCCCACTTGAGATAGCTTCTCTCAGTTGCAAAAGTAACAGGCAAAAGTCCAAGAAGATAAGAATACAAGTAACACAAAGGTTACGGAGAGCAGTCCCTTACTGGCAGCATGTAGAGAACAAACAGAAGAAGCTTACGTCTTGCCAGTGATGAGTTCAGTTGTAGACAGCAGCTTTAGCAGTAGAGCTCGATGCTGTCTAGCCCTTTCCTGGTTGATTTCCAAAGAGAGTGTCCTTAAGTCTTCAGTGTGACTCCAGTAGAAGCAATAGATTCCTTCGGTGTGACAGACACCTCAGTGGCATTGGCAGATGCCACAAGGAATGGAGATAGGGATAAGCCAAATGAGCAGTTGGAAGGCAAGCCAAATAACCTAACTGCAGGGCTTGCTAAAATAGTGGAGAACTGCTGAGTCACTATCTCACTAGGAACACCTGGGACTCAGCAAACTAAGAGCCTTAAAGCTATACTGCGTTCCTATACAATACTTGTAGCAGGACTACACAAACCAAATATTCGAACAGAATACTTGAAAAATGCTGTGCTCTCTTTAACTTTCAGAGTCTTCCCATGGTGAGACTCCAGATTGAGATTTCCTGCCGAATCAGCAAAATTTCCCAGCTTCATCTGAAAATGAAACCCTAATTTCATTGTCCTGTTTGTTTGTCTACTTTTTGTGTTCATTTTTTGCCCATCGTGCAACACAGCACTGTCAAATTATTTTTCTTGCTGCCCTTTCCAAATGTATACTGTGGTAGAAATATGTCATTCTGCATAGGACTGTAATGATCCTGTGTCATTTACTGTTTCTTCTGCCGTTTCAAGAAGATTCTTATGCTGGAAAGATGCACAGTGGTTAAGCTGCTATATTACAGCCAAAACTCTTCTCATAGTTCAAGTTTGATCCCAATGGTTGACTCTGCTTCCCATTTTCCAAGGTTGGTTTTTTAAAAAGAGTACCCAGCGTGATGTTGTTGTCATGATGGTGGTAGTAGTTGAAAAACCTGACTACAGTAAATGGCCTTATGGTTTACAGACTCAGAAGCAAAACATCAAAAGTCCAGTCTCTCTCTTCTTCAGTAGATCTCTTCTTCTCTCTGTGGCAGAGATCCAATGATCTTTTTGCACAAAAGCAAGGCACTTTGGCCATGCCAGAAAGTCACTGCTTCTCTCTCTCTCTATGTGCAATCCGCTTCATCCCTGAGAAGCAGATCAAGAGGATCAGGGATCTGTCCAGATCCCATTCTGATGGGGTTGCATAAGAGGAAGTTGACAGGTGATTGGTGTGGTTGTTGGATCTCACTCACATAAAGATCCTGTGCCCCATCACTTCAGTTCCATGGTAGGCTATTTTTTCAGCATTTTGCATTACATAATTAATGTAGTTTAATGTAGTTTAAGGTTCATCATCATGTAAACCTAATCTGAATGTTATATTTTACTACCTTTTTCAACAGTATCACTTTGTGGCAAAATGTCTAATTTATTTCTTCTTCTTCCATGTCTAGGACAGATGTGAAGCTGCAAAAATGAAGCCACCTTTTGGTGAGTTCATTCAGCAGTTCCTTTCACCTGACCTAGTGTGAGAAAGATTACCCGGCAACACAACGTTGCCAGTACCAGGGTACACCCTATTGTGGTTCAAAAGTACCACAATCTTCAAGGAATGCTCTTTCTGTGTACTTTATTAATGGTAGTTTACTAGAAGGCTACAGCACTTAGATCTGAAAAAGCAAAGTGTGATTCCTGAGCTGTGTGTGGGCTCCAAATTTTTTAGGGACCAAGCATTAATAAAGCTCCCTAAGGCCCCTGCTTTAAAATGGTCCACAGGCTGCATATCACCCAACTGTACCCAAGTACAGCAACTCAACATAGCAGGTCCATTTTATTGCACTATTCTTGTGGATGGGGCAAGAGCCCAGAAAGTGTGTTCATGGTAGAAGAGTCTCTAGGATTCAAAAGCTCATACCAAATAAAACTTGTTAACCCTCACAATTCTGCAAAACTCTCTGAAACCAATGCTCTATTTAGAACATGCCTCAAAATGGCTGTGTAACAAGCGGTATTTGGTGATTTGATGCACACCCACTTGAACATGTTGGTCTTACATTTAGGGACTCAGACCCTCAGCTTATTCAGGGTCCTCCATGTGACAGAGGGAAAGTCAAGTTCCTCATCCATATCCTTCTTTAATGTTATTATTTGCTCAGTGAACTCCTTCCTCCATCTTATAATTTGATTTTGCTCTTCTGTACCCTCAATAGTGTTTATTCCTGCCATAAAGCTCTTTTTGGATCTGAGTTGATAGACTTGGAGCACATATCTGTTCAGAGGATATCGAGGGTCATTCTCTTGCTTAGTTCTTTTGGCATCTGCTCCTACTTCTCTCTTTATCTTAGTTGGAGTGATATCAACAAGATGATATATTTTCTCAAATGGGGTAAATTTAAGGCATCCTGTCAATATATGAATTGTTGTTATGCACTCCATAGTAAAGCAGCATATTCTGCTCAGGGCCAAAGCTGATGTGCACATCATGGATGGTTGAGCTCCCCATGTTTAGTTTGTCAATTTCCTGATTATATTGTTCCTTGAATTAACTTTAGCCTTGGTACTCAGGCATTTTGACACTAGATCAAATAAAAGTTTCATTCTTTGAAAAAGAAAAATACAAATGCACAAAATAACTTCAAAATTGATCTGTTTATACATTTGTTTATGCTTGCGGTGAAATACTTAAATGCATTGTTCGTGCTTGTCTTAGAAGCACAACTTTTGTACTTTGAGTTCTCAGAGAACATAAGTCATAAAGACCCTCCCTCTTTTCAGAGTTCTCAGAGAACATAAGTCATAAAGACCCTCCCTCTTTTCTTTTCTTTTCTTTTTTGTTATGGCAACTTTAGATTGAAACTTATGTGCATTGAGTATATAAGGAAGACAGTGCAGAGTGTGTCTGGGAATAATGTACCATTTATTGCTAAGCATACTTGATGAGATCCAGGAAGATGAACAACAGGAACAAACTGAGGTTCTCTCCCTTAATATGGTTGATGAGATGCATGTAGATGAACAGATTGCAGGAGAGAGGCTCCTTGTACTAGGCGATTCAATAATTAGAAATACAGAGAAATGGATTTGTGATGCACATGATAACCGTATGGTGACTTGCCTGCCAGGTGCAAAAGTTGCAGACATCACAAGAAATCTAGATAGATTGTTAGAGAGAACTGGGAACGAGCCAGTTGTCATGGTACACGTTGGTACCAATGATGTTGGGAAGGCCAAGCGGTCTGTCCTGGAAGCCAAATTTAGGTTGTTAGGAAGAAGATTGAAGTCCCGGACTTCCAAGGTAGCATTTTCAGAAGTGCTGCCTGTCCCTCGCGCAGGGCCTACCAGGCAGGCAGAGCTCAGAAGCCTCAATGCGTGGATGAGGCGGTGGTGTCGAGAGGAGGGCTTCAGATTTGTCAGGAACTGGAGAACATTTTGGGACAAGCCAAATCTGTTCAGGAGTGATGGGTTGCATTTAAACCATGATGGGACCAGATTGCTGGCACTCAACATCAAAAAGGCTGCAGAGCAGCTTTTAAACTGATAACTGGGGGAAAGCCGACAGGAGCTGGGCAGCATCCGGTTCGGGAAAGTGTGTACTTGAGTAGTGAGGAGGATGCAAAAATTACTGAGCAGAGCAAGGAGCTAGTCACCAGCACTCTAGCAGAAGGATGCAAGAGGCAGTCTAACAATGCAACTGGATTCAAAAGACTGTATCAGGAAAGCATATATAAATGCTTGTATACAAATGCCAGAAGCCTCAGGAACAAAATTGGGGAGCTGGAATACTTAGCAATAGATAAGAATATTGATATTATTGGTATCACTGAAACCTGGTGGACGGATGATAACCAATGGGATACAGTTATCCCAGGCTACAAACTGTACAGGAAGGATAGGAAGGGGCAAACAGGAGGTGGTGTAGCCTTGTATGTCAAAGAAGTGATAAAATCGTATGAATTGGAATATCTAGGTGATTTAGAGTCACCATTAGAAGCTCTGTGGGTAAGAGTACCAGGCCACAAGGATGGTCTAACAGTAGGCATATACTACCGGCCTCCGACCCAAACTCTTGAGGGAGACTGGCAGTTGGAGAATGTTGTAAAGGAGGCATCCAGGAAGGGAAGCCTGGTTATAATGGGGGACTTCAATTACCCTCACATAGACTGGGTAAACTGTTGTTCAGCACATGATAAAGAGATAAAGTTCCTAGATATGCTAAATGATTGTTCCCTGGGACAGATGGTTGAAGACCCAACTAGAGGTACAAGAATCCTTGACTTGATCCTGAGTAATACTCAGGATCTGGTGCAAGATGTTAATGTGACTGATCCAATAGGGAACAGTGACCACAACTCAATTATGTTTAACTTGATCATAGACTGCAAGTCACTGATAAAATCTAAAACAGAGACCTTAAATTTTCAAAAAGGAAATTTCCCAAAGATGAGGAAACTAGTAAAAAAGAAACTGAAAGGGAAAATTGAGAGAGTCCAAACACTCCAAGAGGCATGGAGGTTGTTTACAAAAACAATAACAGAGGCCCAATTGGAATGCATACCCAAAAGGAAAAAGGGCACTGCCAGGTCCAAGAGGACTCCGATGTGGCTTACAGGAGCTGTTCGGGAAGTGATCAAGAGCAAGAAAAGCTCATTTAGAAGATGGAAGGCTTGTCCAAATGAGGACAGCAGGCAGAAACATAAATTCTGGCAGAACAAATGCAAGGCAACAATCAGGAAAGCAAAGCAAGAATTTGAGGAGCGTATAGCTAAAAATACTCAGAGAAATAACAAAGACTTCTTTAAGTACATTAGAAGTAAGAACCCAACTAGGAAGGCCATTGGACCATTAGATGACAATGGAAGGCAAGGGGTTATTAAAGAGGAAACAGAGATTGCAGAGAGACTCAATGAATTCTTTGCTTCAGTATTCACTGAAGAAGACAGAGACCACATGCCCAAAACAGAGCCTATCTTCGTAGGGAGGGAAACCGAAGAATTAAGCAAGATAGAAATAACCAGGGAGGAGGTCCTTGCATGTCTTGTTAAGCTAAACACTAACAAATCACCAGGACCAGATGGCATCCATCCACGAGTTCTCAGGGAACTTAAAGACGAAATTGCTGATCTCCTAGCCAAAATATATAATCTTTCCCTCAAATCAGGCTTTGTGCCTGATGACTGGAAGGTAGCGAATGTAACACCAATTTTCAAAAAAGGATCCAGGGGTGATCCAGGAAATTACCGACCTGTCAGTTTGACATGTGTCCCAGGTAAAGTGATGGAAACCATCCTAAAAGATAGAATTAATAGGTACATAGAAGAGAAGGCGCTCCTAAAGGAGAGCCAACATGGCTTTTACAAGGGCAAATCATGCCTCACTAATCTGTTGGAATTTTTTGAGAGTGTCAACAAGCATGTGGATAAGGGGGATCCAGTTGACATTGTTTATCTGGACTTTCAGAAGGCTTTTGACAAGGTCCCACACCAAAGGCTCCTGAATAAACTTACCAGTCATGGAATAAAGGGACAGGTCTTGTCCTGGATCAGCAACTGGCTAAGGGACAGGAAACAGAGGGTAGCACTAAATGGACACTTCTCCAAGTGGAGGGAAGTAAAGAGTGGGGTCCCCCAAGGTTCAGTACTGGGACCCCTGCTTTTCAACCTCTTCATAAATGATCTAGAGGTAGGAGTAAAAAGCAAGGTAGCCAAATTTGCTGACGACACTAAATTATATAGGGTAGTGAAAACTGTGAGAGATTGTGAAGAGCTCCAGAGGGATCTCTTGACACTGGGGGAGTGGGCAAAACAGTGGCAAATGAGCTTCAACATCAGTAAGTGCAGAGTGATGCATGTTGGGGCAAAAAACCCCAATTACATTTATAAACTGATGGGGTCTGAACTCTCTGCGACAAACCAGGAAAGGGACCTTGGTGTCCTGGTGGACAGCTCAATGAAGATGTCAACCCAGTGTGCCTCAGCAGTGAAAAAAGCAAACTCAATGTTAGGGATCATTAGGAAGGGTATAGAAAATAAGTCAGCAAGTGTCATTTTGCCTCTTTATAAATCTATGGTGAGGCCCCATCTGGAATACTGTGTACAGTTCTGGTCGCCATACCTCCAGAAGGATATTATGGAGTTGGAGAAAGTACAGAGGAGGGCAACCAGAATGATTAGGGGATTGGAACACCTTCCTTACCATCTGAGGCTGCAACGGTTGGGCCTTTTCACTCTTGAACGACGGCGTCTAAGAGGTGACCTGATTGAAGTTTATAAAATCATGCACGGTGTGGACAAAGTAGATAAGGAAAAACTGTTTTCCCTATCGCACAACACTAGAACTAGGGGACACTCCATGAAACTTTTGGGTACTAGTTCTCAAACAAATAAGAGAAAGTACTTTTTCACCCAGAGGATTACTGGTCTATGGAACTCCCTGCCAGAAGAAGTGGTGACAGCTGTCAGACTTGACAGCTTTAAGAAAGGATTAGACAAGTTCATGGAGGACAAGTGTATCAATGGCTATAATTATGGCTACCTAAGGACAACCTCCGGGTTGGAGAGATAGGCAGGATATCTCTCAATGCCATTTCCAGGGAATCCTAAGCAGGTGAAGGCATCTCCTTGGGAATACCCTGAAGGAAATGGTGAGCCACTGTGTGAGACAGAATGCTGGACTGGATGGGCTGTGGCCTGTTCCAGCAAGGCTGTTCTTATGTTCTTATGTTCTTATGTTCTTATTTTGCTTCAGTGATTTACTGAATGGAGAACAGAAAATAAGCTTCTATGGCAGATGAGAAGAGAGCCTTCCATAACAGCTATAAAGCCTAAATGAAAATTTTGTGGTGAGAGAAAATAGATTATTTTTTAATCACCAGGTCTATCTCATGAAGAAAACCTGACATTTATGTGATGTGTGTATTTGGACCATTACCTTTGACTGTAATATAGACATGTCAGGTCATCTCATATATAGCTCTTCTCTCTGGTGGCTTGGCTGATGGAAGTGGTTGTTTAACTCACTGGTGAGGGACATCTGTTTTTTTGAATCTGAGCAGTGCAAGTTAAGATTTCTGTATTGGACAGCAATGCAGTTGCTTGGTGACTGGAGTGTGAAATAAGATTCTGCCAGCTCTTGCTTTCAAGTACCTATTTTTTCTCTGCAGAACTGTCATGATTAACTGGCAACCCATTTGTTATGTATCTGTCTGTAAATGTGAGCAAAGGGCTACTGAAACTTGGTACTTTTCTAAAGTTTAAAAATAACTTCTCTGGAACCAGGTATTTAATATATGTTGCTTCCTCAAAATAAAAAGGGGGTGGGGAATGTTTTAACATTTTTTTTTTGGAAACATGGAGACAGGATCTAACAAAGTCAGATGTTGTTTTGTGTGTTTGTGCACATGCATCACAGTATCTAGGACTTATTAGGTGTCAAATACACAAATCAGGTGTCTAATTAAATAACTAATAAGTCCTAGATGTATTATAAGCACACACATGCATAGTAAAAGTCATGATGGGAAATTTGTGGAGTAACGAAAGGAAAAAATAGGGCTCTCTTTTTTCATGTTTCATTAATTACCAAAAAGGCCTCTTAAACATGAGTGACTTGTATCAACAGATGAAATTACACAAATATTTCATGTTCCTTTATGCTTTCCTCTTTCATTTAGCCTTTCTTTTACCCTTCATCTGTCAAATAGCTCAAGAATTTTTTAGCCAATAGAACTGAAACAACTGCCATGAGCACCCAATCAGAATGTCCACAGGGATTTGTTATGAAGAACAGGCTAAAACTGGGGTCATTCTGGTGTCTCTGATCAGAGGTCTGGGGAGCAGGGTGACAGGCAAGCTTGTAGGCCAGCCCTGCTCTCGTCCAGTCCTCTTTGCCTGATCATGGCTGCCTACCCACCCTCCCTGTGACTAAGATGTTCAGGTTGCCTTTGGAGGCCAGATAAGAATTTTTTAGCCTATCTTCCTGATTGTCCTGTAAAGGAAGATGAATAGGTTTGTTTTATCTATTTTATTCTGCCACAATCGAGCTTTTGTGGCTTAGGGGTTCAGTCGCTTAAATAGGTCACATTTAGGTGTGTAATGCTGGATTAGGGTGGTTGTGGTGAATCCCTTGGGCCAGCAGGGATTCTCAACCTATGACCCATGGGCCGTATGTGACCCACAACACCATTTCATGTGGTCCCCCACTGCCTTCACCACACCAGGAAGTGCCATGTGGTGGAGGAAGGGCAAAATGGCTGTCTGGCCCCCAAAGCTGTCTGAGAGAGCATGGCCCAGCCCCCGGCTTAAAAAGGTTGAGAACTCCTGCCTCAGGGCATCGTTGGACAAGGTAATCGCAAGGTACCTGGTATCAGGGATGTAGGGGGAGGAACATGCCTCACCAAGGCTACGTTGGGCACCCAGAATTTTTCTTGGGGACACCCAGCAGGGCGGACCTTAGGTCCTGCAACCTGCTGCCTCAATGAGCACACCTCTCCCTAGCCCAATTCGCTGGGGTCAGGGACAGAGTAGCCTTCTGCATATGGCAGGTAATATTAATCACTTGGCAGAAGCTAGGCTTCTTAGAGTTGCTACTCTTCCCCTCCCTTTTAGAGACAGAGCTATCCCTCTCACCTCCTTCTGGATCTCGAAGCAATGAGGACAAATCGGAGTCACTTCAGCTCTCCTGGGCTTCCTTCTTCTTCTTTACAAAGGCAGGCAACACACGACTGACTTTTGAAGATTTATTGAAGGAACACAATACAGGATACAGATCTTAAAATAATATACACTATAAAACACAATCTAATAAAAACAAATAAATGGAGTAAAAATCTTGCTAGCTCCCTAGCAGGTTCATCTTCTTAAGTTTGGGGTGGTTCTGCCCCTCATGGCATTGCATTAGCCCCAAATAGACATTTTGGTGAGCTGTTGGACAAGGGCTCCCTCTGCAATCAATATCAAGGTGATAAGAGACAAGGGTTTCCCCTTGTCTCAGGATTGGCTACCGAATGAACAAATTGAGCCCTTTTTATAGAGAAAAAGAGTTTTGGAATGTGGTGATCTAATGAGAAAGCTCCTTTTATCCCATGAGAAAGAGTGATGTCTTCAAGGATCTTTGCAGGTGCAGGTGCCATCTGCTCTGCATGTGGCCCCCACTTTTGCTTTCTCTGGTAAAGTTCTGTTCTAACAGGTGTCCTGGCAATTAGTTTGATTGACAGGAATGGATACATCATCACCCTCGTGGTGTAGTCAGCTGACCTAGCTGTCACTCATATCCTTTGTGGGGACAGCAGGTGTTTCATTGGAATGTGTCCAGTCCTGGACACTCACTTTTCCCTCCTCCCTTTGGGAAGGCAACTTATTCTAACTATACATCATTGTCATGTCAGACTAACAGCCTGGCATTGCAATGTGTTTCTAAAAGAAAGCTGGCTTCTTAAGCCTAAGAAAACTACAAAATGTGTTTTAACACTACATGGATCAAATGTCACCTTAAAATTAAGACAAGGTCGCATGTGGAAACCATGACACCTGGCACAATTCAGGTGAATCAGTTGGGCAGGTGGAAGACACCATGAGCGATTTACATGGTGTGTCCAATATTTATTCACATGAATTGAGTTGGAAACAACTGATGATGACTTTACCTGCCTGCGTAGTAGCTGTCAAAGGTATAGCACTGCTCAAGGGCAAGGAGTTTGCCCATCCAGTCTGGAGAGGGGACAAGGAGTCTCTTATGTCAGTATCATTAAAATCACTACCAGCTCTTCCATAGGTCAGGGGATTCAGTTTGTTTAATAAATGTGGCCTAAGCCTTTTACCACAAAGTGTGTGTGTGTGTGTGTGGGGGGGGGGGAATATCTGTACTGTGTGTGCATACAAACATTGTAAGAAGGGTGCTCTGGGCTATATTGCACAGCTGCAGGTTCAAGAAGCAGATTTTGGACATCATACAAGGCTAGCAAAGTTACTTGATAGACGGAAAGACAGACAGACAGACATAATTTTCTTGCATGTGCCTCTAGATAAATGGCTGTCATAACAATAACCAGCTGCTTAGAAACCCTGCAAAAATACTTCCCAGTGTTTAAATTATGTTTAACTACTGCCATTGACTTTTAAGAAAGGTTCTTCTGAAGATGTATCTGGTTACTGGAAAATATTTCCATTCGATAACATTCATAATATAGTTCAGATCCAAGATCAAATGTAGAGTAACTGGTCAGAGGAGGTTGTTCAATGAGATGCACTGAAGAGAAGAAAGCAAGAGAACATGTATCTTTTTGTTAATTAAAATTTGCTCAGCTTCTGTTTATACTGCAGGAGTGATTGAACAATCCTCTTTATTGTAGGTTGGGTGGCTCTCATGGCTGTTGAAAGGCTTATGAAATGGGTTGGTATTAGCATGTCTGGGGGGAAATATGCCAAAACAAACAGAGGAGCTATCAGTTCCAGATGTCCCCCATGCTCCAAGAAATCAAGTTGCTTGCCAAAGATTTACTGGCTCCACACCTTCCTTGAATCATTCTAGAAAAAATATAAACAATTCCAGCACCATCCCAAAGGTAAAGCCATATGTTCATATACCTGGCAAAGTCCTCCAAGGCTATGGATACTTGCAGTGTGCTTGTATTTGGCTTATCCCCCAACAAAACTTTGCTGTCATATTGTTCAAACATTCATTCATTGCTAACTTGTTTTTGGTAAATATGCTTGCACACAATGTCATCCCCCCTCATTTTACTTGCTAATTGCATTGGCTGCCTATATGTTTGAGCAATTCACCAACAAAATTGTTTTGCTGAATTATTGGGGAGTATGACTGCAAAATAAGAGAAATGTGTTACCTTTGCCACTCTGTTCAGAGAATTTTCTACTGTAGAGAAATTTTGGAAAACTAAAACAAAGGGGAAGTACAGTTCTCAGCTGCCCGAGTCTAAGCACACCCCAAGTCCAAAACACAGAGATGGCAGGGCAGCCACTGAAAAGAGATTCAAGAGATTCAAAATGTGCCACTTGGTGTTAAATAAGGGTGTTAAATAAGGGGAAACCAGGAATGGTGGAGACTGAATGAATATATTCATTGCTTGGACTCACAATGTAAAACTGAAAAAGGGAAATGGGGTGTGGGGTGTGGGGAGACAGCCCTAAGATGCATTAATTGGCATTTTAGTATCACATAAATGTGCTAGGATTGAAATGATAGATGTTGAAAACTTAACTTTTTAAGGACTAGGGGATCCTCAAGAAAATACTAGGTCATATGCATGTGCTACACTTAAAAGCTTTTTAAAAAAACATGCCTAGAATCCCCCCAAGGAAAAAAATGGATGAAATACAGAAGCATAATTCCAGGGACAGTTCAGGAGAACAAAATCTATACTTATGTCTGTCTTCAGCACAAAACACCCTTAGGTGTTTCCCTGAGAAATCTTTCAGTGCCGATGCCTTTCCTACCACCACTAATTTAACTAAGGAAGCTTAAATGATGCTGTGTTAGATTTTCAACAATTACCTGTAGTGATGCTGCATTGACTAATCATGGGGCATTGTGTGGACTTTAAAACTGCAACCTATAAATCAGGGTCACCAGATAAACCTGCAGTCAGAGGAAGGACACCTATTGATGTAAGAGGAAGTCCAAGTCAAGGACTTTATCAATGCCAGAGTCCTGTCTGCTTCTCACATCATGAAGTATGTACTGGGATGGGTGGGAGGAGGTGGAAGAAAGGGCTTTCTAAACTAGAAAGCAGATTTTGTGTAGACTTAGCTATTGTATATTGTCCAAAGGTTCAGTTCTGGACCTAACCTTCATTGCAACTTTGAGGGAGTTTCATTCCCCTCTTCAGCAGTTCCCAATCCAACTCCTCCCCTCTTTTCTCCTCCTCAGAGAGCAGCTAAGGGACTAGTGGCCATATGAACCAAAAACAACAGTGAAGTGGAAACTTCTAAATATAAAAACAAAGAAGCTTCTGGTGCAGCAACAGAAGTTGGGGAAAAAAGGCTCAGCTGGGTATTACGAAACAAAATGTTCTCCTTCCAGGCCTGAGGGAAGAAAAGATGTTATTTTGATATCCCTGCTTTTTCCTTGCAGCAGTTCCAGTAATGATGCAACTTGAAGATAAAGCACTTGGTAGCTTATCTATTATCTAAGAGGCAACGTTTCAGCTTCAGTCTTGTTGCCCTTGACTTTCTTTCTCTTCTGCTTTCTTCCCTCCCTACACTTCACATCCCGATGGCTCCTCTTTTCTCCAATATGCCATGTGCCTTACATTTTAGCAGCCTGGCTTCATTTCATTTCTAGAAAAGTTGGCACAATGGAAGCAGATTATTATTTTGTTCATAATATTCTGTATGTAAATGACAAGTGGTCAGCCGTGTACAGTAATACGTCAAACAAAGTCTGCTTCATACAACATCGAATTCATACAACATCACCTAATTCCTTGAAAAAAGTTGCCTCATACAAAGTTGCTGTGACTTTGTATGAGGAATTGGGGTATTTCCCAGGTTGCATTGTGCCTGGGCAGTATAAAAGGCATGTGTGCATTGCTCTTGTGGGTTTTGCATGAGGCGAAGAGTGTTTAGGAGTGGTTTTGAGCACAATTTTGAATTTTTTTTTATTTTTCCGTCAGAACTTTTGGAAGCATTCCTGGGATTTTTGCAGCATTCTTCAGGTCCTTGGACCATTCTTTGACACAGTGGAAAGGTAGGTAAATGAGGTTTTCTGTTTCTGATTGGCTTGGGGTGCGGAGGTGGATGGGGAAGGCAATTTTTTGGTGGGGTGGGCAATTGTTTGGTGTTTGCTGCTGTGGTTTTTAAAAACAAATTGCATGCTCCATAATTTTTCTTATGTTGGTCTTTTTTGGGGGAACACTGGTTGGTGGGGTGGGCAATTGTTTGGTGTTTGCTGCTGTTTGGATGATTAACACTGTGCTGCATGATGGGACATGTTAACTTTTTAAACCTGCACTTCATAAAATTTTCAAAAGTTAAAAACTTGTTGTATGGTTTGTCCCCTAAAATCAGGGTTGTTTGACATGTTTTTGTAATGTATTTAGCCTATAGACAATCATTTCTTAAAGTTCTGTCAGTTTCCTTGACTTTGCCCTGAAGTCTGTGCTGTTACAGTACAATGTATCTCTATGGAAACAACGTTGTACGAGGCATCGCAGCAAGAATTTGGATGTTGTATGAGGCATCATGGCTAGGATTTTGCATGCCTCATACAAAGTCCAAACCCGTATAAAGTCCAAATTTGTGGAACTGTAGTTCTGCTAAGGCTTACAAGGTCAAGGGCCTGAAAGTTTCTGATTAACAGTGTCTGTGATACCATCTGCCACCCCCACCCCCAGGCTTTACTATGAGTTCCTCATTTGCTGATATGAGCCATTTTAAATGTCTGCATTTTTGGATTCTTTTGAAGAGCTGATTCAGAAGATGAATACCTGAAGTTCCAAATGTCCTGGTACACAGCATGTGAACAATACAGTGGTGGGATTCAATTATTTTTTACTACCAACTATGTGGGCATGGTATGGTGGGCATGACCAGGGGGGAAGCCCTGCAGTGCACCTGAATTAGCACTGCTTTATTTCTAAACTCAGATGGGTGAGGCCAGCCAGAATTTCTGCTACCGGTTCTGGCAAACTGGGGTGAACCTGCTGAATCCCACCACTGGAACAGTATCTTTAAGGAAACTGAGTAACATTTCTCAGATTAATAATTTACAGATTTTTTTCTATGTCTTTAAAGGCCTCTAAAATTTTATTTACTGCTCAGGAAATCTTCTATCATTTTGACAAGATGTGAATTTTAGTTTAAAATGCAGACAACATCTCTATTTTATGAAAAGGCTATAATTTAAACCAAGGGTGTCCAAACTATGGCCTGGGGGCTGGATCCAGCTCCCAATGCCAATTCAGCTGGCCCATGAAGCCCTCGTTGCTCCCAGAAGCAGAAGTAAAACATGCCCATATGATGAGGGCTTTGTGGGCCAGATGAATTGGTGTCCAGCCCCCAGGCCATAGTGACCAACCCTTGAACCACATGACTGGCCCGCAACCCCAAAAATTTGGGCACCCCTGATTTAAACTATTGCATCTTTTACAAAATACATATGAAAAGAAATGTTTGGTGAAAAGGATAGGTTTTTTTTATAAAAAAATGAAGTTTCTTACAGAAATAGGATGACAGAGACTTATGCACATGCAAAACTGATGGATGAAAAGTATAGTGAATTTCAGTGGTATGGTATAGAACCTGATTTCAGGAAAAGATCATGCTCATTTATCAAGGAAATGGAATTGATGTTACTGTCTTATAAAGAGAAAGTTTTTATGTGTTACAAGCAAGACAAGAAGGCTGAGGCATTGTGCCAAAAGCCTCATGGAAAATAACTTGGAAGGGAATCTGACGGGAAGGAGTGATACCACTACATTGATGTCCTGTCAATAAGTTCTCAGCATACATGGCAGCATAGGAAAATGACTAGAGTCCTCTTGGATAATTTTAACAGAATATGTAGGACAGGGATGCCCAAACTAAGGCCCATTGGCCAGATCTGGCCTGCAACACCAATTCATCCAGGCCATGCCGCCCTTGTTGCTCTTGTAAGTGGAAGTAAAATGCTCCCATACAGATGCATTTTACTTCCACTTGCAGGAGTGGCAAGAGCAGCATGGGCTGGATGAATTGGTGTCAGGGGCTGGATTTGGCCTGCAGGCCATAGTTTGTGCACCCCTGGTTTAAGCAGGGAAAATGGCAGCCTAAAAATCTATCTCATCCTGTTGCAAAAGAGATTGCAAGGTGTGTTTTACTTCTGCTTCCAGTGGGAGGAACCATGTGACAAGCCCATGGCCCAAAAAAGTTTGGGCACCCCTGATGTAGGAGAAATGTTAATGGACAGCTGACATAGACAGGAAACAATAAAACATTCAACTTTTTAACCTGCGAATGAATTTTTAAAGAACCCACAACAGCTGTGTTCGAATCTCACAGAATCCAGTGTGTTTAACATGCTCAGGGTCTATCTGTGGCTTGGATTGATGTGGGTTGAAACAGCAGACCATCTGTCTTTTCCTCACTTGATGTTGCTTTATTTCCTGAAAGATCAATCCAGGAAAGACTCAACATGCTGGACACACACAGAGAAACTCCATCCTCCCTCCAGCCCATATAATTGCAGTTGAAGCTGAAATTAAGGTATCCATATTTTGAATCATTGCACGTGAAGTGCATGCCAGAGACAATGATGATTAAATGGAAGAGCCATTTCCCTTAGCTGGAAAGACATGAGCTTAAAAAAAGGTTCCAAGTGATTGAATAATTGAAAAGGAAATGAAGTAGGAGTTTGATTTGAGTCTCCAGTAACATAATGTAGATCTGTTAAATCAATTCAAATCAATGGGCAACTGAACCCCCTCTTAAACAAGTGTAGATTGAATATGTGGATGGACCCTTAGCATGGAAAGATTTCCCTGCATTGTCCCACCATGTCTGGAGAAGTTCTTGCTTGAATACAGTATTTGTTACTCCAATGGCTCTCCATGTGAACCAAAACCCAGGTTTTCCAGAATTTGTGTTCTCACAGAATGTTTCTACATGAGCAGGATCTTCTTTTCAGACTGGCCAGTGATTGCTTAAAGAAAGCAATAATATAGGGGCTTAGGAACTCACTGTCCTCAGCAGCATGTGGGCCAATAAATTGTCCATTCTCTCTTACTATCTACCTACTGTTAGAATCTCCCATTACATACAATGCACTATTAGCTTCCACTTCCTCAATCACTTCAGATAGTTCATCAAAAAACTCATCTTTCCCCCCACTGTGTAGCTATCATTATATGGAGCATATAATTGTACATACATTTCAATTTGCTCTCCTCTTTTAATTTTCAATATTATTATTATGTCTGAGTAGTTAATACTAGGTATGCATTTTACTATGTCTGGATGTACCAAGAAGCCCACTCCATTCTTCATTGTGATCCCTCCTGAGTAAATAAAAAATGTATCCTTTATGAACTTTCTTACTCCCACATCTTGTATCAGCTAGAATCATTATCTTAACCCTTCTTCTTTCCATTATTTCTAACATTTCTTCTGTTTTATTTCCCAAGCTGGTTATATTCAGAGTTCCTATTTTGTACTTCATTGTTCTGTCTCTTAGTCCTTGAACACTGCTGCAGTCATTTGCTATTTGATCAGTCCATTTGTATCTCATATGGATTTCTGTAGCAATGGGAATGTCCCGTGGTGGGGCTTTGCTGCCCTCTCCCGGGAGAGACAGAGTGCGGGCATGCCCTGTGGTGTGCCGGGCCGGGGGGAGGAGCTACACCCTTATATAGGGCTTTGCCTCCCCACCCTGGCACAGTCGACAATTCAGTAGGCAAGTGAAAGCCCACCCTCCCTCCCTCATGAAGAGCAGTGTGGGGTTAGCTGGCCACTTTGGGGCTGAGTGGGAATTTTTGTACACGTCCCTGATTGGCCTATGAGATGGTGGTGTTTTTGCCCACTTCACACTGTTGCAGATTGGGGTAATTGGCTTGGTGGTTCAATTCGGTCACTTGAGGGTAGTGCGTAGTTAAAATGGTAGGTTAAGGCCTAGGATGATTTGGGGATGACATTGGGTGTGTCAGACGGCCGGAAGGTGGAAAACAGTTCACTTCTGCTTCCGGGTGACAGGCACACTCAGTGATCATGGAATGTACTGTTTGCCTACAGCCTTGAGGCTTGAGAACAGCATTGGCTATTTGACCTGAATGGTGAGCCAGGATGGGGACTGTTGAGAACAGGACGATCCCGGTAAACCGGTATTCACCTGGTAGTGAGTGGAGAAGGTAAGGTTGCTCACCTTGGCTCCATCACTTAGATCCATGCTACTCAGCCCCTGCCACAGGCAAATAGTTCATTATGAAGTTCTGGTTAATAAAGTGGCCCTATGTTTAAACCCAACACTGTCTCTGTCTCTTTATTCTGGGGGTTGGCAGGCAAATGCTATCCTTTGCTGGCTTGCTGGGCCTGGCGCAACTTCACCAAAACCCTTTTGCCAGATCGTTTCAGGGTGATCCAGGATTGCCTTCAAGCCTGCCTTAACAGTCATATGGAACAAGACCAACTTTACCCAATCCTAGCAGTCTCTTACTTTGACCTGTTACCACCTCTCAATGTGGATATGGGGTTGGACTTTGAGAGACATCTGTCTAATTCAAGATATGCAAATTAGGATACAGTTATAATGTCCATATCCCAACAAAATATTGCTTTAACATTCAGATTTGGGCCTGATGTACAGATGGAATGAGAAATTGTACACAGTGATGAAGTATTTCTTTCCAATTATGCAAGGTTTGTGGAGGTATGCACTCCATGAGAAAGCTCATAATAATCTAATGTGATGAGTCACAGGTGCACAAAAGTTGTCACCCCAATTTTGCTTTCTTTGCAATTTTTGGTGGCTATGAATTTTTTTCATTATTCATATTTAATTGGGCATGTGGTTGCATATTTTGCCCCATTTCAAGAAAATTAGAAACTCCAACATTGTTTCAAAAATCTCACATAATTGCTTTATGTTAATTATCTACAGGATGCTGTGGCAATGAATTAATACACAAGCAATATGGAAAACAAGGGTATAGGCGGTGAATGTGAAATATACTCTCTGTCCATGTTTTGATGATCCACAGTAAAAACCAAATGCCCATCTAATGAGTTCATGTAGTGAATTCTAATCAGCAATACTCATCCTAGTGCTTACTTTACATTGTGTAGAAAGCTTGTGGAAGATGTCTTTATTGGCAAGCTTCCACACCTCACCTGACGTTTGTACTTAGATCACAAAGTTTTATCACATGACATGTGTTCATTCATTTATTCATAGCCAGAGTGATTGTATATAGTATGGGCCACTCAGTGTTAATAATATAATTGTCAGCGACACTGTTTTCTACATTGTTTTGACTTCAGGATATAAAATAGAATTTGATATATTTTTGTGTGTTTTATATAAAAAACAAACACAGAACTATTTTCACTGAAAGATGGAGAGTTTTCATCTTTATGTTTTATTTTTCTTTCAGAGAAATGTTACATGTTTGAGGCTGGATGGGGTTGTATTTTTAGTAAAATCTGTAGGATTGGAAAAATGCAAGCGTGGCGCCAAAATGGCCGCTGTGCTCTTTGCGGGGGCCCCCCCACCCGGACTCAGACACCCGGGTTAGTTAGGGGGCGTGGCCACTCCTCTTTAAAAGGGGAGGCCACAAGGCAGCCGAGCTTCCATTTTAAAGGCGACGGAGAGGAGAAGTTTTTCCCTCCAGCCCCTCCCTAGTGGACAGTGTGATTTTTTGGTCGCTTTGGGGCCGGGTGGGAATTTTTGGCTTGAACCTACAACTGGCTCTCTGGTTCTTGCTTTTTTGCCCATCCCACACTGTTGCTAGTGTTTGAGACAAGGGGTAAGTTGACTTTGGTCACTTTTGGCGGGTAGCACTGGTAAGGTAAAGATTTATGACCCATAGGTATCCGGCAGGTTCACAATTGACTGGCCAACACATAGACAGGTACAGGGGAAATAGGTTTGGCCAGTCAAGGGCGAACCAGGCAAGGGGTGATGTCAGGAGCTTCACAGCCTGCATCACCTTGATATTTCAATGGATACACGTCATAGGGTGGGGTCAGTAGATAGTTTATTGACTCCGGTCAACAATTTGTTTGTGTCAACAAGCAAATTGATACAAATAGATACATGTAGCCAATTGCCATTGGCATTTTGGGAAGAACCTTACCAGTGTTACTGCGGCCTGCTTGCCTTAAAGTATTACAATTGGATGATTACACCAATTGAAAGTGATAATTCGGACTAGGGCATTATTCAATAAAAGTGGCCCGATGCCTTTAATCCATATACCGGTGTCTGAGTCTTTCTTTGGGGGGTGCGCCTGCAAAGCAGTTACTTTTGCCATGTTGCCTTTGTGAACTAGATATAATTGCATGTATTTTGCATATACTGAAATTTGGATCATCCCGTACAAAAATCCTGACATTAACTCCTAAGAAAGCAGTACTTTCTTATTTTTCACTTACTTTCAGCGATGGGCATTGGCACATTTACAGAAGATATGCCTTAGGCAAAAAACTAAAAGGGACACAGATCTGATACTACAAAGTAATATTTGAAAACCAGTGGGAGAACACTTCCATCTCTATGGAAGCTCTGTTGGTGACCTTAAGGTGGCCATTCTAGAAAAAAACATCTTCAAAGTCAGGCTCCAAAAGGAAACAAGTAACAAAAGAAAAGGGTTCAACTCTATCTCCCTTAACCTAAACACAGAACAGTTTTTTAATCTCACCACATATGTGCATCAGCTGTCTGTATTTACATCACCACTGTGCATTTTATGACAAATGTCTAGAGCATTTTCTCTGCCAGTAACATCTGCATTCCTATTCCCTCCACCACCTCTCCTCCTCCTCCTTCTCCAAGTGCTGTATCCATATCCAAATATTGGCAATAACCAAGGCCACGGAGATTATCCTGAGAATATAATGCAGTGGGCTTGCATTTGCCTTACACACCACAGCATGACACCTGTACCACTGATCCAGTTCCGTGAGTCACTGTCTGGTCCTGAGCCCTTTTGGCACACAAAGTCCTCATCAGTCCCGGGCGAGTATTGAAGCTGCTGCCCTACATCAAGATGAATCCAAGTAGGATTTAATTCACTTGGGGACCATCACCCTTCCCTGTGAACTTGGGCACCCAAATCCATTAGCCTTTAAGGTTGCCAAGCTAGTTAACCACCACCTGATGATCAGCAATGAATCGCTGGCAGTAGCGTCTATCTATAGGCAATAAATATGTCTTAACATGGCTTAGATTCAGACTTTTCTGAACCATGCATAGTATAATAATCTATTTATCTACCCTTTGAGGTACTTGTCACACACCTTTGAACTCTTAACAACCACCATTGATATCCACACTTGTTACTTACCAAGGACTATTAAATGATTATTAGAAAAAACTGGTAGCTCATGAAAGTTAAAGCTAAAATAAAACCAATTAGTTTTTAAGGTATCACAAGATTCTTGCTGCTTTTCTTCAATAGGTCAATACCATTACCCCTTGTGATAGCTTTCTAGACCAAAATCGCTACTGAATACTGGACATGCAATTATATTCTGGGTCACTAAACAATGTAATTCTTTAAAAAAAATATAAACTATAACAATTTTTCACATGTAATGCTGGCATGGTGAAAAGCACTGGAAATGTGAGGAGCTGTTACATGTTTCTGCCTCTATGTGATTGTTATTTTATTTGCTACATGAACACATTCTGCACATATGGAATATACCCAAGCAAAATTTCATGGAACTCTTTCAATGAGAGCAGTGTTACTTGTCTCCTGGCAAACCTATTATCGGGTATGTTTATAGGGAATCAGGTTGATCTTAACATCGCCACATGCATCATTTCTGTTCTATACAATTTTCTAATGTTGACTAACTTAAACTGCCATTTCCCTCTGTCCTATTTAACCAGATAGAGTTGTATAATGATCTGGGATCGAAGCATTTGGATGTTTATTGTCCAAACCCCCAGATGCTTAATTTCTTTTCCAAAGAATGGTATGCCTACAATGTGTTGCATATGATAAAGGACTGACATGTACTGGATTTCTCATTTCCCACATTATAGCACCTCAGATTTAATGCATTTAGATTCCCAGATGGCTTAACAATTCCAGGTATTTTTTTCTATCTGGGGAGCTGTGCATCATGTTCGAACAACCTAGCATTTCTCATCCTTATTTTTCTATCCACGAGCCAAAGTATATGCATTTCCCCCCCGCCCCAGTCCTTGAATCTTGATTGGTTGAGTTTACAGGGAGTTCTAGGCCTTTTATTTGTCATGCACATGAGGGAAATTTGCCATGAGCTGACACCTCTAATTGGCAGCTGCTCATATCACATGGAAGATGAATGAATAAATTAGTAAATAGTCCAACAGCAAGTGACTGTCTGCTATTATTAGAAACTACCTGTTCATCCCAGATGTTCCTCTGTTCATTTTGTGCATGAGTTCAAAATGGAAAGACTGCAATGGACATTGTTCAATGAACAAACAACAGTTATGATGGAGATTTACCCTACACAGCTCAAGCAGATGATGACGATGATGATGACAATGATGACAACAATAAATTCACAGTTTGAGGAAAGTGCTTCCAAGACATACGCAGGAAAACATATAGACAGACACGGGGAAAGAAGGAACTGCTTTGGGGCCATATGCAGGTAGGGATGGATTATTTTTATATCCCTCCCATGTTTGATTTTTTTAAACAGTACCCTTATATATTCTTTATGAAGAAATTTGTAAATGATTCTCTTTATGAATTATCTGATTGACTCTAAATTCTTATAGAGGGAAGAAGACTTAAATGAAATTCAGTTGAAATTCACTCCTCCGCACCAGGAAAAAGAAAGTGCAATTCACACAATTGTGATGGTAAAATGTCAATAAGGTCAGGCTAGAGAGGGTCCTGTTGTACCTACCTGCCATTTACCCGTTATGACTTTAAAAAAAAGAGTACCAGCACAAATTCACAAAATCTCATGTAGATGAATAACAGAGGTTCAAACAGAGACTTTTAAGAATAGTTATTTCAGAGTCCAGAGGGATAAACCTCTCAATTTCACTTTCTCTGACATTCAAGATTTATTTTATTTTTTAATTTCTAAGTTCTTTCTATGCTGTTTTTAAACAAATTTACATATTTGGGAAAGTTCTTACAACACAAATATATTATCAGCTATTCTCCAAATACAAGTGCAAAAATGTCAATACATACATTTGCAGACACTACTCAAGCATATTTCTCAGTACAGTATTGTGATTAGAATTAAATAGACCTGAAAAGGAGCTGATCGCCAAATCCCCACTGATTCAATACTCTATTTTAGTTTTCACTTACTGTGCTAAGCAACTGGTTTTTTTGTTCTGGAAGCTGTGACTACAAATCAAATAATGTGGGATTTGCTGTGGATGTTTAATGGATATATTTTTAAAAAGGATCACATGGCGTACCTTCATAGACTGACTACTACAACATTCTTCCATCTGAATTACCTTCGTTTGTGTCACCTCCCCACCTATGCTCTTAATTCTGCTGCATAGTATTTCCCTCATCTGCCATTTTCTTTTCTTTTTCTGGTTTGTTCACATTGATCTTTGATATATTTCTTTCACTGGATCATGCCTGAGTTAGTTCTCCCCTCAAACAGGTATACATCTGTTCACTCATTGTCTTTTCCTTGTCAGTTTATATTTGACTCACTCTATTGCACATTCTCTTATCTTTACTTCGTTGTGCCCTTACTTCTTATTCCTAGTGATCTTCTCTTTAAAGAATGGGCGTGCGCTGGCACGCCCTCTGTCTGCGTGTGCTTTGCCCCCACCCCCACCCGGAGACTGCAGTGTGCCTCACCACACTTGCCTGGCTGGGAGGAGCCATCCCCCCCTTTATAGGGGTGGCACCTCCCAGCCTTGCCATTCACCTTTCCTGCCTCTGGAGAAGCTTTCGCTTCTCCTTCAGCAGGGATCCAGGCCACGTGGCTTCAAGAACTGCCCAGTTCCCTCTGCCCCGCTGCCTGCTTTTCTGCCAGCCTGCAATGGCTCCTGCAGGCAGGCAGGCTCATTCCCCCAGTGTACGCTCTCCTGCCCGGGCTCCTTCGGTGCGTGCCGCACACATGTCGGCCTGCCTGACGGCACGCCTCCAGATGGCTGCGAACTGGGCCCCTCTTCCTCCTCTGGCTCCAGCCCAGACTGGGCCCGACTGGTGCACCCTGGTGGAGGCCCTCCTCTCCAGGGTCACCACCCTCGAGGCCTCCCCAGGGACTCCGGCCTTCTCCCCTGCCTCGTCCCCTCCATTGCCTGCCCACCCTCATGCAGGGGTGGTCGACCCAGCTCTCTCCACTTCAGATCCTCCCAACCGGGCTGCATCTCCTGCTACCGAATCTCCTGGGCCCGCTGATCTGGGCCTCCATGAGTACGCTGTCACACCAAGCATATGCTCCACTGTTGGCCCTTCTCCTGGCCCCCTTTCCTCTCCGATGGGGTGGCCTTGGCCCTGGCCCACCCATGGGCTTCCACCATCATTTTACCCTATGTCTTACAGGTTTTTTTCCTAGCCATCGCCAGGCTCCCAACAGCCGCACCCAGCTTGCCCATGGCCGCCACCCAGCCAGGTTGGGCCCCTTAGGAGCACTGTCCCTTTAGATTCGCTCCCCCTGGTGATTCTGCCCTTCCCCTGGGTTACCATTTGCTCCAGTCTACTATGGACAAGATTGTACCGGGGGAATATGTTGACCTTTTTGGCTTGCTCAACCGCAAGTGCGTCAAGGCCGACTTTGACAAGATGGATGACCATGATAAGGACTTGGCAAGGTGCAAAAAGCCCCCCCCCCCACCACCACCACAATGGGACAATTGGCTCCCTGCCTTCCTTATTTATGCTTCGGTATACATCTGTGCTCACCCTGCCCTTGCCTTGCCCTTGTTCAAATATCTTGACCTCATCTACTGGGCCCATATGGATTTCCCAGGCAATGCGTGGAAATCTTATGACAAGAACTTCCACATGAGGGCCACCTTACGGCCCGAAATGCAGTGGGATGAGCCTAACTCCCTTTTGTGGCTTCAATACATACACTCCTTTCCGCCTTGCCCCTGGTGATCATTATGATTGTGAACACCTTGTCCAGCCTCTATCTTCCATGCCTGCACTGCTTGCCCCCGGGGTTCCTACCCCATCTGCCCCCAGGGTTCCTACCATGGACCTCCACACTTATTGCTGGGAGTTTACGACCCAGGGCCATTGTGCCAAGAAACAGTGCCGGTACAAGCATGAGTGCCTGGTCTGCCTCGGCAAACATGGCACCACCTCCTGCCTTTTGCTTGCCTCTGCTCGCCTTCCAGCTTTGGTGACCAACAGCCACCCTGCCATCTCTCTGTCTGGTGCTCCTACTCCTCTCTCCCCCCCCCCCCCCCGGTAAGGCCTGGTTTTGTTCTTTGGTTACTAATATTTTTCCTATCTGTTTCTTGTTTCAGCACAGGTTTCTTTCCCAGGATGCCTGGCGCTGCTGTTCCTGCCTTGGGTGCTGCATTCCCTAGCCTTGGCTGGTTCTTTCTTTGCACTGGCGTCCCCCCAGTCCGGCCTCTGGGCTGGGTGGGGCAGGTTCATTTTCTCATCCCAATGTGGCAGTCAGTGCAGGTGTATTCCAATTTAAAGTTCTCCACCTTACTGGGTATGGGCTGGGGTTGCTGCAGGAGCTGGTATAGTATCATCTAGGGGTGCACTTCTGGCTTCTGTAGCAACCTTCCACCAGGGATGGCTTATTGGTAAGGCTTTCTTTCTTCTCTGCCACCCTGCGTGGCTTTTCTCTACCCTGGTGTGGTTGGCCCATAGTCATTTCCTCCCAGTGGTTTTGGTTACCCTTTCTCCTTTTATCACACCCGCACTACTGGCCCCAGTGCAATGTTTACTTTGCATTATCAATAAAGCGGCCCATTGTTTTATCCAATCATCGCGTAAGTCTCTTCATTGGTGGGTTGCGCCGACAAAGATTTAGGCTTGTAAACAGGGTTTCTTCTTTAACATATTAATTGCACGGCACCTGTTATTTGCCATACATTATAAATGGCATATATATAGGTGTCCTGTTCTCACAGTTTCATCACAGTGAGCAGGCTTAGTGCTTCTCCCTGTAAGCATAATTTGGGATGGAGATTGAGTTGTGTGAAAAGGAAGTTAACCAAGCAAATCCTTTTAGCACTGCCAAGAATAAATAAAACACCTTTGGCAATAAACAGGTCTATGGTTATCAAAATAAAAATTTGAACAGTGCTTTGAATGTGAAGGAGTGTTAGTCCTTCAATAATCCATTTTTGTTTTTTAAAAAAGGGGTGGGTGGGGTATATTCTGCTGAGACAGTCCAGAAATGTATGTTTTTTTAAATGATGTTTAATAGATTTATACCAACCATCAAAATACAAAATTGCTCCTTAAAATACTGAAAGAAAACTCAAAACCCTGTTATTTAGTGTAGGAAATCTCATTAGACTAGCCCTATTGAATTAGTGAGGATTTGGTGAGTCAACCCGTCCATATGTACTATTGATTCAAAGGAGACTATTCTAATTGCAACTTACTTTTGTATAGTAGGTGATTAGAAGAGAAAGAGTATGACAATAGCATTTCTAATGTTTATCATCCCTAAATAAATAAATATAAATAAATAAATACTCCATCACTCAACAAGCATTTTGAAAATCTGATTTTCACAGTTATATGCTAACTCAATGTCATCACCATTTCAGTATATGAGATCTAGGTTTAGGGCAGTGGTGGGCATCAGCAAGTTTGCACCATTTTGCCAGAACTGGTAGCAGAAATTCTGTCTGGTCCCGCCCATCCATGTTTTGAAATAAAATAGTCCTAATTCAGGTGCAACACAGGGCTTTCCCCCTGGCCATGCCCACCATACCACGCCTACAGTGTGGTAGTAAAAATTTTTTGGAGCCCACCACTGATTTAGGGAGAACCAAATATTCAAATGAAGGAGTGATACATTTCTTCAAACTAAAGCAACCACCACTAAAACAACAACAAAATATCTTGCAGTCAAAATGAAACTAAACCCAAATTTACCTTTCACCTCTTGCTCATGAAGTGAAACCAAGCTCCAATCAGGTCTGATCACATCACGCAGCCAGAATATATGTACGAAATCTTTCTTTTTTACAGCCACCATTCTAGCTCCTATCATCTTTGAAATGATAGATATTCTTGCATTTATATGGTATAAGGAACCACTGAGAGTTTCAAAGTAATTTTTCTTCGAATGCAACCACTTCTTCCTCTGTTTCTACCCCTGTAGTTGGTATACCCACATTAGTCAAAGTATCCCTCAGTTGCTTCCATTCATCCGAACCTTTTTCCACAAGTTTTGATAGAACTAATTCATGCAAATCATCTGTATCCTCTTTTATCCAAAAAGTTTTCCCTCGAACTACAAAAGATAACTGTTTATACTGTCTCCATCTATACTGTATATCCTTTTCCCTCAATTTTTTTAGTGATCGGTTTCATTTGTAGGCGCCACATACGTTCTTCTAAAGAAATATCTTTATAAATTTCTACTTTGGCGCCTTCCATTTCCAGTATTTCTGATCCCAGAGAATTAACATGTTTCAATAGTCTTAATTTAAGACCCAAGTTATTAAATTTTTACTAATACATTTCTTGATCTTTCCCATTCTCTTTTTGGGCCCAACCTATATATACTTTCACTTTCTTCTGGACCCATCTCATCTCCCAGTTTAAGTCCACTAATCCAATCCACCATCCTTTGCTTCAAATCATCTGGGCTTCTTTCTGGAACATTTCTAATTATCACATTATTCTTCCTGGCCTGATTCTCCAACCTTTCTAACCTTCTATCATATTGTTTTTGACCACTTTCTTTAATTCTAACTTGATCTTTTACTTCCTTCAATTCATGTTTCATTTCCCAAACCTCCTTCTCAATTGCGTTAACACCCTCCTTCAATTCCTCAATTTCCTTTAATAAACTAGAACATTCCTTTTTTGTATTTTTAAATACCTGAGTAATACTTTCTTTAACTTCCTTTTGAAATCTTTGATTATCTTTTATTCGTTGATCTTCCAATGCCTGAAGTCTAGCATGTAATTCCTCTTCGAGCTTATCAAACCTTGCTTCCATATTTCCCCTTAAATCAGAGACTTGGACCCCTATCAGAACCTCCTCTTCCACACCTTTAACTTTCCCTTTATCCATTCCTTTCTTTTTTGCAGCCATTTGTATCACTTTCCCACCTAATACAATCACTTCTTGTCTATTCTTTCCTTCCTGACCTTCAAATTCTTCTTTCTCTACTATTTCTGCTCGTGACTCAAGCCTCAATCTTCTCTCCTCTGCTTCTTTCCTCAAAAATTCCAATTCCTGAATCTCATTAATTTCTTCCCTTCCACTGATCCTCCTCCTCTACCCACCCTATTCCAGCCCAACAAACTTCTCGTTTCACACTCTCAAATTTTTTACTCATTTATAAATTATTCAGGCAAATAGTTATAATCAAGATTTAAATCTTGCCAAATAAGGAACCTAAATAGAAACTAATCTAATGGAATATATTCCCAAGATCAAAGATTCTATAAACCTATAGTGTTGCAGTCTTAAATACCCATTTTTTTACTAAGAAACCTGGTGAATAACAAAGTTTAAATGTTCTTTCAATGTAACCAATCCACACATCTGCCAGCCCCCAACTACATAAACACAAAAGGAGCCCCAAATTCACAATGTATCCCAGTATCCCAGTATCTGAGTGTCCTCTTAACTCCTTAACACAGTCAAATTTCAGAGAAAATTTCAGAGGAAATACTTTGTAACCACAGTCAGCTGTGGGAGGAAAATCTCACCCTTTTAAGTCAATCACTCCCTTTCCTTCTTACAGTCTCTCCCTTAAAGTCTTTTATTCTTTTATTCTTTTATTCTTATACATCTCTCCTTTCTCCTCTCTCCTCCTCCAAACCTCTTCCGGGCCTCTCAAATCTCAAAATCTTCTTTTTACACTTATATCCACCAATATCTCCAACTCCAACTCCTGCTTTCCTTATTAATTTCTCCTTTCGTAACCAACACACTCCTCACACCGTTGCTCTCTGCATAGACTCCTCTCTTCCAGCCACGTGTTTCACCTTCCAGTCGTTCCTTTTCCCCTTGGTCTTCCCGTCTCAGTCTATCACCAACTTCTTCTGAAGTCTCCGAGGGAAGAGAAACTCACCTTTCGCAACCGTCTATCGTAAAACCAATAATTCACAATCCTGGAATACTGCCTCGGCTCCTGGCTTACTCTCCTTTCTCTGCCATTTCATCCCTTTTTTGCCCCTATTTTTTCCTCTTTATCACCTCACTCAAACCCCGTTTGTGGGCATTTTTGGATGTTTAAAAGCACTTAATCCAGTTGAAATCACTTTTCCTCCAACAATACACTGTTCATCTTTTTAAAGGTTTCCCTTGCTCGAAAGCCAGTCATATCCGACTCTAGGATGCAGTGCTCATCTCTGTTTCTAAAATGAAGAGCCAGCGCTGTCTGCTTCTGCAGACATTTCCGTGGTCATGTGGCAGGCATGACTAGACACCGGAGTGCACGGAATGCTGTTACCTTCCCACTGAAGTGGTCCCTATTTATCTACTTGCAATTTCTTGCTTTCGAACTGCTAGGTTGGCAGGAGCTGGGATGAAGACGGGAGCTCATTTCTGTCCTGCAGTACTCGGGAATCGAACTGCTGACCTTCCGCTTCCCAGTCAGCATCTTAGCGACTTGAGCCACTGCAGTACTGTTCGTCTACAATTCTCCTTTTTTGAGTTCCGTTCAATGAATTTCTCCCCCCTCCATTTTCCAAATGTCCCGTTTAATACTGAGGATACAGCCTCGATTCAGCCAGCCTTTTACCCCCGCACCCTGACAAAATCAGTCCGGGTCGCCCTTGACTGCTTTTGTTCACGGAAGTCCGTGGGTTGTTTTGAAAATAAAAGTCTCAGACTGGTCTTCCAAAGCACCTACTATATCTCTGTTTCTCCGTGTCTCCATGTCTCAAACTCCAGAGGTTAAAGAAGAGGGGAGCTCTAACTGCTTGTCCTTTTCCCAGCAACTCACGCCTTGAAACTAGTCGGTCAGGCTCGTCGCTGTAACAAACAACTCGCTATCACCCGATGGTGCATTCTTCCATTCTTTTATTTGCTTCGTTCGAATTGGGGTTAGTCTCTGCCACCGTTCCCAACAAAATAATCTACTTTTTTAATCATTATAAATCTCTTTTTTTCGCTCTTCATGACTCGCCCTTTTGGAACAAACGGAAAAAACTGCCAGTTAGTCCGCCATGATGCCACGCCCCCTCTTTCAGTTGTTTTTAATAAGAATTTGCCAAAATTCATAAATTTTGTTTTTCTGGGAATTGAAAGAACTTCAGAGGTTTTTTTAAAAACCAAAGCAAAATAAACAAACAAACCCAGTGGCAGAAACTAAAACTGACATATTTGTTCATTCAGTTCCAGGTTTACTACCTGTTTTGTGTTACTAAGGTTACCATCAAATCTTTGAAACATCTGACAGATACAATAGGGTCTGGTTATGTTGAAAATAGCTCTTGGATTTGGCCAGAGCAGATGGTTGCACTCCTGTGGCCAGGGGTATGCAGAACACCATGGGAAGGTGCTGGACAGGGAGTGGTGGGGGCACCTATTGGGGGGTTTGGGGGGGAATCCTATATATTGCTATTGGTGCTCCAGGGCGCCAGAGGTGAGGGCGGGATGGGACAAAGTCCAATTGCCCGATATACCAGCATGCATCTGCCTGTGTCACCTCCTGCATTTATTGCCCCAATCTTATTTTGTGAAACTCATTAAGAAATACCAAAGCAAAGCCCTGACTACACATATGTGGAATGCATGTTCCAGCTGCATGAAGTTTTGGAACTATAGTTAAGTAGGGCCTCTGGCATCCCTGGATGCTATAGCTCTGTGATGGGGAAATTATGTCACATGTGCCACACGGGCATGGAGAAGCCTGTATGTTGGCATGCATGCCTTCATCCTAGCATAGATTTCACCCCACCTCTCTGCACAGCAGCTCAATGAGAGCATTTCTTCCTTCCCACAGCACAGAGTTTGCCCGACCCTCTGCACAGCAGCCCAATGAGAGCGTTTCTTCCTTTCCCTGAGCAGAGTTCACCCCACTCCTCTGCCAAACAGCCCAAAGGGAGTGCTTCCTCCCCCAGCAAAGTGTTTGCCCACCCCTCTGCCCAACAGCCCAATGGGAGCACTTCCTCCTTTCCCCAGCACCAAGTTGGCCCTGCCCCTCTGTTTGGGCACTCTGTCTCCAAAAGGTTTGCCATCACTGCTGCAGCTCAATGTAAATAAATCATCAACTCACATGCCTCTTAGAGTTAAGTGCTAGATTGCCAAATAAAGGTGTTAAGACCAGTGCTGAGCTGCTACCAGTGCCCACAAATGCCCGGCCACCGGTAGTGGAAATTCCCAGAGGCCACACCCACTTGGCCGGCCACGCCCACCTCCCTAACCCCAGACAATGGCTTAGGGAGGCCAAGTAGGTGTGGCCCACAGAGTTAGCCATGCCCACAGAGTTAGCCACACCCATGATGGAGGTAGTAAATTTTTTTTGCAGAGCATCACTGGTTAAGACAAATACATATCATATAGGGCAAGATTAAAATGTGTGATGAACTAAGATATATAAAATTTGTAAGGGCCACTAGGTAAAGATGAAGGTTACCATTGCTTGAAAGCCAGTTGTATCAGACTCTAGGGTATGGTGCTCATCTCTGTTTACAAAGAACCAGCACTATCTGTGTCTGCAGATGTTTCTGTGGTCAGGTGGCAGGCATGACTGTACACCAGAGCCCAACGAACACTATTACCTTTCCACCAAAGTGGTACCTATTTATCTACTTACAGTTTTTTGCTTTCAAACTGCTAGGTTGGCAGGAGCTGGGACAGAGACCGGAGTTCAATCTGCGGTGCAGCACTCAGGTCTCAAACTGCTGACCTGCTGACCTTCCAGTCACCAAGATTAGCATGTTAACCACTAAGCCACAGCAGTCCACTAGATCTATGCAAAAATGAATACTAGTCTAAATTTTTTGGAAGTTTAATTAATTAATTATTAAATTAGAGGCTTTTATAATCTGAAGTCATAAACTGTAACTTCTTTGGCTTTTGCCTTGAGACTGTCTCTACCAGAGCTACAATGAGGTAAGCAGATACAATTCTCTAACCTTCAGAAAACTAGGTTCTTTTGATAAAGTCCCGAAGAGGGGAGCGGGAGGAAAATCCTGAGGTTTTGGATTCACAGTATCTTTGCAAATGAGAATTAATAAATATTAACAGTCGCTCAAGTGGAAAGATGCTGACTGGGAGGCAGAAGGTCAGCAGTTTGATTCCCGAGTACTGCAGGACGGAATGAGTTCCCGTCCTGCCAGCCTAGCAGTTCGAAAGCAAGACATTGCAAGTATAGTAGTTAAATAGGGACCACTTTGGTGGGAAGTTAAACAGTGTTCCGTGTGTTCTGGTGTATAGTCATGCCTGTCACATGACCACGGAAACGAGACAGCACTGGCTCTTCAGCTTTGAAACAGAGATGAGCACTGAACCCTAGAGTTGGATATGACTGGTTTTCGAGCAAGGGAAACCTTTACCTTTACTTTGCAACATTAGGAGACAATAAACATTTGAAAAGAAATTCATCTTTAACGTTTATTTAATATGAGTGTATGGCATGACTAGCTGGCAAAGAGTAAGGTTTCATATAAATGGTGAGCAAAATTTATTAGATACACTTATGGAGCTTACATTTGTGATAGAAAGGGAAACAGTAAAAATAGCAATAACATGTCATATTTAAGAATATTTCAAATATATCAATGCAACCTAACCTGTATTACATTAACCGAGAAAGGGTTAATAAGGCTTTAGAAAGAAACCAGATAAGGCTTTGCTGAATGAAACATCAGTAGGCAGATAAAGTGAAAACAAAAACAATTCTGCTTCATTCATTATACCGAAAGGTAAAGGTAAAGGTCCCCCTTGCTCGAAAGCCAGCCGTATCCAACTCTAAGATTCAATGCTCATTTATGTTTATAAAATTGTATTCTTAACACATTCTAATCAAAATAATGTACATTAATAATGTAAAGTACAAAATAGAGAAATGAGCTACAGAACAGGAAAGAAAAATTATATTTTCATTTAGCCATTTCTGATCTCAGTGAAATATCTTTATCTATTTAGAGTAGAAACAGAATAAACAATACAACACAAACATGACACATCATCATATGTACCACCCTTGTAGCACTGTTGATCTTCAAGTGCACCATCGTGACTCACTTGTTATCTGTGAGGAAAGAGCTGTATTACTACATTGAAAGGATAGCATGATTCATGTCCTTTTTTTATTTTGGCTGGTTTTATTTTATTTTATTTTATTGCACGCTGTAAGAGCCATAGAAATATCCATGCTAAATATATCCCTTCACGACCACATCACCAATGCTCAGATAAGAGAACAAAGCGGAATCAAAGAAGCTGTTGCTGAAATATCACAAATGGGAATTCTGCTGGGTTGGACGCATCTCCCGAATGATGGATGGGCGTTGGACAGCAGCAGTCACTGAGTGGTATCCCAGAAGAGTAAAAAGACACCTTGGGGGGGGGGGGCATGGCTAAGATGGCCGTGGAGTAACAAGAACTTTGTTTTGCTCGCGCTGCAAAAGTGGCTTAACTTTTAAACTGATGACAAACCTGTGGTAAAAAAAGTCTTTAAAAAGACTTTAAAGTAAGCCCTGATCCTCCGGCTGCTGCTGGTATCAAGAGGGAGTCATAAGTGCTCGGAATCTGAAGATCGGGAGGCGAGAGAGACGCGGTGCAAGCCATGCCAATCGAGGTGCCTGAGGTCAGACGGGAGCTCGGAATAGACTGACCTGGAGGTTTGGAGGCTCAGAGGCATGGAATAAAAACAGTGTGGCTGCGAGGGCGGCGGAGGATGAAAGAGTGGCTCAAAGCGGAGTTCTGTGGAGTCTTGTGGTCTCAAGGTCGCAGTAAGTGCTGAGGAAATTGAATGGGAAGAAGAAGGAGGAGGGCTGAGTAATGGCGGCGGTTCCCTAAAAATGAAACTTAAGCACTGCTGAAACCGGGCTTGTGTAGAAGGATAGAGCTGGTCTTTTGGTGCTGTTTGGATGAAGAGGAAGGAGAGTGGGAACAACGTGCAGATTGTCGTGGTTTAGATTCCAAATGCTTTAAAAAGAATTAAAGACGAGCCCGAGTTCCGAACCACGGATGGAGGAGAGGAAGGCGGGGGCCGCCTCGTGACTATGCTGCCACTGCTGGGATTACAAGGAAATCTTTATGGAGGTGGAATTTGAGCATTGCTTCGCCAGTTTTATCTGCTTGACTAGGTTTTTAAACTTTTAAACTTTGATATCTTCTTACTCAGAATCTTTTTCTTTTGAAACATATAGTTATTCTCCTCTATACTGCTACAGTGTATCCCTCTCTATCTCAAGGCACGGTAACAGTCTCATAGCTGTGATACAAATTAATCAGTCCCTGGTGGTGTGTTTTTGTCTTTCTCTGTATTACTGAGGATATCTCTACAAGCAAGACTGGATCTGGAAAGTACTTTTTTCTTCTTTTTTCTTTTTTTCCCTGTTAAAATTTTTTGTTCCGTAACGAGTGGATTATAACCTTTAAAGTTTTTTTGGTTTTTTTGGGTCTTTGCTGGAACTGGATTATAACAATTTTTTATTGAATTTTTAATCAAGAATAAGGGATTAAAATTAACTTTGGTTATTTTGGTATTATCAAGCATCATCAAATATAAGGTGTGGTTCTTAACAAGTGGATTATATATTTTTGAAACCCTTTATTATTGGATATCATTTGTTTTTGGATTTTTGATGATTGTGGAATAGAACAATCAAATTTTTGCTAAATTTATAACCAAGCCAGAGGATTAAATTATTATCACTGATTACAATATTTGCAATACTGGAACAGGCTCAAGGGGAGGTTTCACCGAGAGTCAAGAGTATTGCAGCATTGAAATTTTTCCTGTTGTATACTACAATATTTCAGCTACTTCTTAAAGATCCTTTCAATAGAATTTACAGAGGACTACCTCATCAAATCTCCACTGAATCAATTGTGACTTGTTGTGACTTGCAACTGGATTTCAGTCTTTGAAAAGTTTGTACAATTGTTCAGTCTGTGGAATTAGGGATAGTACAACATCATGCCCAGCACAGGAAACTGATTTATCAGTGATTTACGACAAGGCTTCATCACAGATTATAATCATGCAAGGTAGGGATGAAATCAGAAGAAAAAACAAAAATGCCTATGTTTGAATGAAAATTTATATTGTCAGACATCATGTAATAGATTATTCATATACAAACACATATAAATGTGGTGCAAACAATGAAAACAACAATTACAATTGAATCACAGATAAATTAACCATATGATGGACTTCTAACGTTTTAATGTTAATTATGGAGAAAAAGCCACTCTGAGGAATGTGTTACGGTAAACTTTCTTTTTCTTTTTCCTTTCATGGCTAAATACTGCAAATGTTCTTAGTGCTAAAATATTGTTGGACAGAAAGGATAAAAAGAACACTTTAGCATAAGGTTACAGTTTTTTTAAAAAAAAAACAAAGTTTAAATGTAAGAATACTATAGATGTGTTTACCACAGTACACCATGTATTACTACAGAAGCAAAATTTAATATTTAAATTGAAAGAGAAAATTTTCTTACCAGTACAGGGCATATGCTATTAAATTATTTAATGCCTCTTCCTGATTAGTTCTATGTATGATGGATATTAAGATTAAGATGGAAGTGATAAATCAGTAGATTAATAAGTGCTCTGTGGGCATTTATGAAGAACAACTGTCAGAAATGTGAAGTCAAAGTATTCACAGGGCTCAGTTCAGAGTAAAATGTGAGTAGCAGAGGCGGTAATTGCTTCTTTAACAAAAGTCTAATAGCTGCTTCTTTCAACTTTTTCTTTAAAAAAGTCTTCATAGGTTCAAGTGTTGTTGCTATGTGCCATCTAGTCATGAATTAATGCATTCATAACCTTCAAAAGGTCTTTCTCAGGTCTTACAAACTAAAAGTCATGGCTCTCTTTACTGAATCAAAGTGTCTTATGCTCAGTCTTCCCCTTTTTTTGCTGCTTCCCATTTTTCCTAGCATTACTATATTTTCCAGTGAGTATTATCCACTTACGATATATTCAAGATACAGTTGTCTCATTTTAGTAATTTTAGCTTCTAGAGGCAGCTCAATCTACTTGTTTGTTTTTCTGGAAGTCTCTCGTATCTCCAGATATCTACCCCAGTACCATACTGAAAATGAGTAGCTTTCTTTACTGCCTATCTTTCACATCTAAGCATAGTAACTGGAATGAAATTGTGTGGATGATATAGGCCAATGGCAGCCCTCCAAGCCCTCTTGGTGGATGATATAGGCCAGATGTGGCACTATCATTAAGAGTCATTTCCAAACTGATGGCACATAAGAACAAACAGTATGTGTTAAGCCTCAGTTTACCCTCTTGTCCAAATCAGTTGAGCACACTGAGTACTATTTTTATGAGTACTATTTTTATGAGTATGCCAACAGAGAAAGTAACTTTATGTTGATCACGAAGAACTGAAAAAAGTCTTTTAATGGGGGAAAAGTCTGAAGATACAAATCATAAGAGAAGCTCAAATGAGGCAGAATGTAATGCTTATGCAGTATCTACCAGACAATAAGCACATTGGATTTGGCATAGGTTTCCCAGTCTGACAGAGCTCCACTCTCAGTGCCAAGACTCAGTGGAAAGCAGTGTTGCTCAAATTAGTGGAAATGCACATGTCATCTCTTTGCTTGCAATGAACTGAAGAGATAAATGTTGTCATTCAGTTCATCTGTATAACCCATGACAAGTTGAGGTTAATAGCTTTTAACTGACAATCAATATTTCTTCCATTTAAAATGGATCGTCTTTCTAACACAAGAAAAGCCACAATCGTATTGTACTTCTCAATACAACACATTTGTATTCACTTTGCATTGCTTGATTTTTTTCCCCCACAGGTGTTTATGACAGACTTTGACACAGCTGCTTGCATGCTACACATCTGTGCAAACTTTAAAAAGCCACATAGTGCTGGCCATAAATTGATGACTAAATCAAGGTATACCTAAACTTTAACACTTTCAATTTATTCCTTGTCAGCATTAAGTTGTGTAGTTCTTCTGTTGGCCATAAAATGAATGAAGACAAAAATCATGGCTACAGAAGTACTATACAACATGAGTGCTGAAAATGAAGAAATTAAAGTTGTCCAAAGATTTTGAATACCTCAGTTATTCTTGAATATACTGAATGCAACCCCACAATGCAATGGGTTGTTGATGTACTGTAAATTATGTATACATCCAGCCAATAGAAAAGTTCTCTATTTTCTCACCTCTAGGGTCACCTGACCTGTATTAGGCTGTTTGCTATTTGGATTCCAGTCATCACTGTTTCATCATCATATTAATATTCTGCTGTTCTCTCTCTCTCCTCTACACTCTCCAATTTTGCCATACACACAAAGTGTGTTTGTTTAAATGAATAAGGATAAGAAGGAGTTTTCTTTTTGATCACTAAGAAAAAATTCATTGCAGGCTTTCATGATTCAAGATCACTTCTTCAGGCAAAGGTAGGAAAACCATCAGCGGAAGTCCATATTTTCATGGCATGGTATTTGCTAGGCTCTATTCTTAAAAATAAATGTGAGGAGCAGTCCTTCTCCATCCAACAGCCACTGCTGTTGGAGCCATCACACCACTGTCAGCTCCCTCCCTGGCCTGGGAGGTGGGACCTCACCTGAGGTGCGTTTTGAAGGAGGACCTTCAAAAGCCACCACCGTTGGAGCCGTCACAGCACCGTCGGCTCTCTCCCTGGCCCGGGAGGTGCATTTCCCCCCTCAGCGGGACCTTCAAAAGCCACCGCTGTTGGAGCCGTCACACCACTGTCGGCTCCCTCCCTGGCCCAGGAGGTTGGAGCTCATCTGAGGTGCGTTTTCCCCCTCGGTGGGACTTTCAAAAGCCACCACCATTGGAGCTATCACACCACCATTGGCTCCCTCCCTGGCCCAGGAGGTGGGAGCTCAGCTGAGGCGTGTTTTCCCCTCGGCAGGACCCTCAAAAGCCACCATCGATTGAACCACTGGACTTGTTGTGGGTCAAAAACTATCTTCTTCTCACCACAGTCAGTTTTTTCTGGCTCTGTTATGGACGTTTGAGTCAGGGGGTTCTGTTCTGGACGTTGGGTAGTGAGGATTGTGTTTTTATCTGAGATAATTTTGTATTTTTCTCTTTATTGTAACTATATTTTTGAATTGTATTATATTATATTGTGAATTGTATTATTTTTTCATGTCGTAGGCCGCTTCGAGTCACACTCTGTGTTGAGTGAAGCGGGATAGAAATCTAAGTATAAATAAATAAATAAATACTCCCCTACTTTCTGCTAAGTGTGATTTGTTTACACAGAATGTGATGATGCAAAACAAATTTTAGAAAGTATGCCTCCACAATCAAAAGTTAATGAGAAAAATGCATAAAAGGAAGCAAGTCTTCACAATATTTGGTGAACATGCTAAATATTACTATTTGTTTAATGATGCCCCGCCTACTGCTGTGTGTATAAAACTTAACAGTTCTATCATCAATCCAAACGTAGACTGCAGTCAAGAAATCAGAAGAAGATTAAAACTTGGAAGGGTAGCAACAATATTAAAGACAGATAACAATGTTATCTGATATTGTATATACACCACCCAGAGTGGGAATTTCCCAAAGGGCACTATAAAAATGTAATAATGAATGAATGAATGAATAAGATTATCAAGTGTAAGGATGTTCACAGGAGAACAAGACCAATATTTTTCACACTAATAGAATTACCTCTGGAGGGATGGGGCTGTGGTGGTTCAGTGGTTAAGAAGCTTGCCTTGTTAGCTGGTAGGTCATCAAGTCAGCAGTTCAAGAACCAAATAATGCATGATGGAATGAGAACCCATCTCTGTCCCAACTCCTGCTAACCTAGCAGTTCGAAAGCAAGAAATTGCAAGTAGGATGGGAAAAGATGGCATGAAAGGAGCCTCATTTGGACATCCCCTGAGTGGAGTTCCTCCAGCAAAAACCCTTTCAACCCAGAAAGCACCTTTGTGTGCTTCTGACAATATAAAAAAATCTCTGAAGGGAGACAATGGATGAAACTGAGGTTGTTATGCTTTGGGTAGGTTTGTCATGAGAAGGTAAAATTATCTGGAAAAAACAATAATGCTGGGAAAGGATGAAGGCAGTGGAAAAAAACATACTAAATATGAGATAGATTGACTCTCTAAAGGAAACCACAGCCTTCAGTTTATAAAAGCTGGTGGGGAGGGTGAGAACATGACATTTTGGAAATTGATTATTCATAAGATTGTAAAAAAGTCAATGTCTACCTGACAATATGTAACAACATCAATTCTTCTGTAGTCATGATCTTTGACTTCTTAATATTCAACTGTAATCCAGATTTGGCACTTCCTTCTTCTCCTTTGACTAAAAGTTATTTCAAGTCATTGCTGGGTTTTGCCTGTAAGATGGCATTGTTTGTATATCTTAAATTAGGATGTTTCTTCCACCAATTTTCACTCCCCCTTCATTTGTATCAACTATGGTCCCCATATGTTTTGTGTGTATATAGGGGGAATAAAATGAACTTTTGTACAATGCTTTTGTCTATAGAAAACCACTCCATCTCTCCATATTCTGTCTTAACAGTAGCTTCCTGTTCACAATACAGGTAATGTTGTGGTATATAATACAGTCCTCATGGGAAAAAGATATTCTAGGTTATGTTTTTCTGAGTATGGTGATTAAAAGAAATAAGAGACGGCAGTGGTGGCTGGCTGCTTTTTTAGTACCCTTAGAACTTCATGAGTGTTGAAATACTTATGAAGACTTGCTTCCTTTTATGCATTTTCATCATGAACTTTTGTTTGTTGGAGGTACACTTTCTAAAATTAGATTTGCATCATCACATTCTCTGCAAAAAAAAAATCTCACTCTTAATAGAATGCAAGCGCGGCGCCAAAATGGCCGCCGCGCCCTTTGCGGCCCCCCCCCACAGGACAGAGAATCCGGGTAGTTAGGGGCGTGGCCAGCTCCCTTATAAAAGGGGTGGCCACGAGGCAGCCGAGCTGCCATTTTACCTCAGCGACGGAGCGGAGAAGTTTTTTCCCCTGTGTCTCCGTCGCTCGTTAGCTTATCGGGAAGCCTTTTGGTAGCGATTCTGCCTTGCCGGCTTCCCTTTTCTGCTTCGGAGGAGATGCCTTCGAAGAAGAAGGCAGCTTCGAGTTCAGCTCGCGCTGTTAGGAGGCGCAACCCAGGTGGGAGGACCGCGGTGCCGCCTCCTCAGCAGCCACCTTTGCCGGCCCCGGCCGGGGCCAGCGGAATGGGGTCTATTGCCCCTTGGCCCGGAGTGGGCGATCAGAGTACGGGCGCGGAAGGGGTTCCGGCCCGCGGCCCACGAGCGGTGGACACCGCTCCTGCTCCTGCCCACTCTGTCGGGCCTACTCCTCTTGGGCCGCAGCCTCTCCCTGGGCCCTCTAGCCTTGGGGGTTGGTGCGGCCCCATGCCTTGGCAGGTTTCTCCACCAACCCTGCCGGGCTTCGGTGCTGGCCAATGGCCATATGTGGGTCCCGGGGTACAGGGACCTGTACCCATGCCTGGACCAGGCGGGCCGGCCGGCCCTTTGCCCATGGTCAACGTGGACACCTTGCTGGCCCGCATTGCGGCCCTGGAGGCGTCGTTGGCTCGGGCCAGTCAGGCGGGCGCCCCCTTCGGGGTTCCTTTTGAGGCGCTGTCGGCAGGAGGACAACAGCCGGCGGGGAGGGTCGAGCTGCTGCAGGCGCGTGGCGCGGTTTCGGCCACTGCCTCGCAGCTCCCCAGCCAGCAACCAGGTGCGGGTCAAGCCCCGGTGATGAGCTCTGCGTCGGTCGTGAGCTCCGACGCCCCCAGTGGGCCGGAACCCCCGGTGGGGGCGGCCCGCGGGGGTGCAGCATGTGAGTATACGGTGCAAGCGAGTACATCCACACACATTCCCAATCTAGGGGGGGCCTTTCAATGGCCTTGGCCTCGCGCGGGTGGTGTGGGGGCCACGCTGTCGGCGGCCCACCCGGCGACGACGACTGCCACCTTGGGTACTGGGGTGGGCATTGGTCCTTACACTGCAGGGAATGTTCTGGGGGTGGCTGGGTTAGCTCAGGCCCCTTTTACCAGGCCGGCTGTCCCCTTTTCGGCTTTGCCGACGGCAGGGTATTCTTTGCCATTGGGTGATCACCTGGCACAGGCTACTAGGGAAAAGATATGGCGAGGGGAGTACGTAGATATCTTCTCACTCCTGAACAGAGAGCCCACCAAGGAGGAAAGGGAGGGTCAGGATGAGAAGGACAAGGAGCAGGCACGCCGCCGTAAGCCGCCGCGTACCTGGGCCAACTGGCTCCCCGCTTATTTAATATACATGGCGGTATATTTGAGGGCGCGGCCGGATTTAGCTATTCCCATGGTCCAATATTTGGACAACATATATAGGGCGATGGTCGATTTCCCGGGCCCCTCATGGCTAGCATATGATGAGGAATTCCGTATGAGGATTCCCCTCCACCCCGAGATGAGATGGGATGAGCCGTGCCAGAGGCTGTGGCTTTTGTATATGACACCCACACGCCCTGCCCCGGGGGATAGATACCATTGCGGACATGCGGTCCAGCGAGCGGCTCCAGCGCAGGCTACCCGCCAGGCGGCGGGGCAGGGGGTTCCAGCCCGCCTGCTGTGCTGGACTTTCTCGTCAAATGGTTCCTGCAATCGAAAGAACTGCAGGTATAAGCATGAGTGTCCCACATGTTCTGGCCCCCACGCAGCCTCGGCTTGTCCCAGGCCTGGGGGGGCGCGAGGCAGAGGGAGGGGTGGACAGTGGGCTGGCAAGGCTGCCACGGATGGAGCTAGTTCTCCAAAAGGCCCCCTCCCCAATTAAGGTGGACATGCTGGAGCGCTGGCTCGCATCGTACCCGAAGGGGGAGGACGGGGAGTATCTCCTTCAAGGTTTTAAGCAGGGATTTCGTATCCCTTTTATGGGTGATAGGTCCCCTCAGGATGCTCCCAACCTTTTATCCCTCAGAGGAAGGGAGGAGGTGGCTGCGGCCAGCATTAAAAAGGAGTCAGACGCGGGCAGGGTCGCTGGACCTTTCCCCGCACCCCCGTTTCCCAATCTTAAGGTCTCGCCACTGGGTTTGGTCCCCAAAAAGTCCCTAGGTGAGTTTCGCCTTATTCATCATTTGTCCTACCCAGCCGGCCGATCGGTCAATGATGCTATCCCTGATGACCTTTGTTCAGTCAGGTATACATCGTTTGACCATGCCCTGCGCATGGTGCGCTCGTGTGGCCCGGGTGCCCTGCTGGCCAAGTGTGACATTAAGTCGGCTTTTCGCCTCTTGCCAGTGCACCCGGGCGACTTTGAGTTGCTGGGTTTTAAATTTAAGGGGGAATATTATTTTGATAAGGCCATGCCTTTTGGCTGCTCCATATCATGCTCGGCTTTCGAGCGTTTTAGTACCTTCCTAGAGTGGGCTTTCGTCCGCAGGTCAGGGTCCCGGTCTGTAGCCCATTACCTGGATGACTTTTTATTCGGGGGTGAACGGGGCTGGGACACGTGCGCACGTCTCCTCAACACATTTCAGACGCTAATGGAGGAACTTGGTGTCCCTTTAGCGCCCGAAAAGACCGAGGGCCCATCGACCAAGCTAGTATTCCTGGGGGTTGAGATTGACACAGTAGTGCAGGCTTCTAGGTTGCCGGGTGATAAGGTGTCCGGGATAGTGGCCCTTATCTCGGAATTGCTGGCCAAGCGTAAGGCATCCCTGAGGGAACTGCAGGTGCTACATGGGCACCTTAATTTTGCTTGCAGGGTGGTCGCACCGGGCAGGGCTTTTGCCCGGCGCTTATGCGACGCCATGGCAGGGTTATCCAGGCCCCACCACAGAGTCAGGCTCACCCGGGGTATCAAGGCAGACATGTTCGTCTGGTTGCAATTCCTGAGGGAGTTTAATGGGGTCTCATTTTGGAGGTCTGACCTCCTGGCATCCCCCAATTTCCAGATCCAGTCTGATGCCTCAGGATCCCTGGGTTATGGGATGTACTTCAATGGGAAGTGGGCCTATGGTGGGTGGCCACCGGCATGGGCAGGCACAGGTCGCCTGCGGGATCTCACATACCTGGAATTTTTTCCCATTCTGGGGGCTTTGATGCTATGGGGCGAACAGTGGGCTAATTCGGTGGTGCATTTCTGGTGTGACAATGCGGCTGTTGTACACATTGTCAATGCACAGACTTCCAAATCGCCCAGGGTCATGGATCTAGTGCGCCATTTTGTGCTGCGCTGCCTGCGCCTCAACGTCTTGTTCTGGGCCAGGCATGTCCCAGGGATTAATAATGATATTGCTGACGCTTTGTCCCGCCTGCAGATCTCCCGGTTCCACGGCTTGGCCCCGGATGCGGAGGAATTTCCCTCGCCACTCCCGGACGAGATGTGGACTATTGGCAAGGAGAGGTGAACCGGGCGATTGGCCTGTCACTAGCGCCACGCACGCGTAAGGCGTATCAACAAGCACTCAATTCGTACAGGGCATTTACTACTCAATTTCTCTTGCCAGAGACCTGGCCTATCCCGGTGGACCATGTTCTGCGGTTCATGGTTCACCTGCATGCACAGGGCCTTGCACCTCGCACCATAGCATCCAAGCTCTCGGCGTTGGCTTTTATGGCCAAAGTGGGGGGTCATGTGGATACCACCTCTGACTTCCGGGTGAGACATGTTTTGGAGGGGTGGGTGCACGAGCGCGGGCGTTGCCCGGACGACCGGCACCCTATTTCCCCAGGGGTTCTTACCCAGTTGGCCCGGGGCTGGCCAGGCCTCTGTTTTGATCATTATGAGGCAGCCCTTTTTCACGCAGCCACAACGGTGGCATTTTTTGGAGCGCTCCGCGTCAGCGAACTCGTGATGCTGTCTAAGGCGGATGCAAGTGGTAGGGCACTGGAACTCGAAGATGTCTATGTCGCCAAAGACTGGGCCCAGTTGAGGATACGCTCCTCTAAAACAGATCAGCATGGCGTAGGCAGTGGTGTAAGACTGCTACGTTGTTCTTTGGCAGACATCTGTCCGGTTGGTGCCCTACAGGAATTCCTGGCACTGCGTGGCATGCACCACGGCCCGTTTTTCTGTCACCAAGATGGGTCTCCCCTTACTAAATTTCAGTTTTGGAAGGTGACAGCCAGAGCCCTCACCAGGGTGGGCCTACCAGGTGCCCGTTATGGCACACATTCGTTCCGTATTGGTGCAGCCTCTACAGCAGCTGCTTTTGGGTACTCTGGGGCTGACATACGCAGCATGGGGAGGTGGGGCTCGCAATGTTTTCAGTTTTATGTGCGCCCACTCCCGCCATGAGTACCAATCTAGTCACCTTTCCGCCTTTTTTCTCAATTTTTCTTACAGACCCTGGGTGTCGTATTACACCGGTGACAGTATGGCTGGTGGGCCACAGCTATGTGCACAGGGCAGCGCGTTACGCTGCGGCGACAGACTGGGGACCCCGACTGGGACTGGGTGACCACGCCAGTCTCGCATGGCATGGTAAGCCTGGGATGTTATGGCGGGAGCTGCGGCCTTTCCTTTTTTCTGGCCTGGGTGCTGACCCGCCTGACATTCTAATCATCCACCTGGGGGGCAATGATTTGGGCCAGGTCACCGGCTTATCGCTCAAGCATGCGATTTGCGAGGAACTCGCCTACTTGCATTATGTCTGGCCTGCCACAACCCTGGTTTGGTCGGACATTGTTCCGCGCCATTCTTACAGAGGGGGCGTTAACCTCCTGGCCCTTGACCGCGCTAGGCGCGCGGTCAATAAGGCAGTGGCGCGGTTTCTTGCCACCAGGGCTTGGGGACGGGTTAGTCATCACCCCGATATTAGTCTACAAAATTATGACTTGTACGCAGGGGATGGGGTCCATCTGTCGCGAGGAGGTATGGACCTCCTGTTGGGTGATTGGCGAGCAGGCCTGTTGACCGAGCTGACGGTCTGGGGGGGGCGTCAGGTCTTCTTTGAAGCCCCTCCGTGTGGCGGGTAGCACTGGTAAGGTAAACAGTATGACCCACAAGTATCCGGCAGGTTCGCAATTGACTGGACAACACTAGACAGGAATAAATTAGTTAAACGTTGTCCGGTCAACGATGAACCAGGCGATGGGGTGATGACGATTGCTAACCAGCATGCATCACCCCTGTGATTTCACGGATACGCGTCAGAGGGTGGGGTCATAAGTTAGTTATTGACTACGGTCAACAATTTGTTTGTTGTCAACAAACAAATTGATACATTGTAACCAATTGCCGTTGGCAATTTTGGGGTGGTACCTTACCAGTGTTACTTCGGCCTGCTTGCCTTAGGAATTATGATTGGTCGTTTTACCAATACAAATTTATAATTCGGACTAGGGCATTGAATCAATAAATGTGGCCCTATGCTGTTATCCACTTTCAATGTTGTCTGTGTCCGTTATTGGGGGGGTGCGCCTGCAAAGTAGGTGAGTATATCTAAATTTATTTCAGGATGCCCTACGTATCCTTTATGCAATTATATTCCAAAAGAATATAAAGGCAGTATAACATGGGCACTTAGTAGTTTGTATCTACCTGTCTTTATCTCTTATTCCCCATTCTTAATTCCTGACACAAATAGGGCTTTGACCCCCGCCCAAACCCCCGGAATAACGAGACAGACACAGTATTGGAATTAAACTCAGGGCCACTTTATTAACATCAAATTCATAACTGAACTGTTTTGACTGTGGCAGGGGCTGAGTAGCACGGATTTAAATGATGGAGCCAAGGTGATCAACCTTACCTTCTCCACATACCTCTAGGTGAATACCGGCTTACCGGGATCGTCCTGTTCTTCAACAGTCCCCATTACGACTCAACATTCGGGTATAATGACCAGTGATGTTCTCAAGCCTTGAGGCAATAGGCCAACAGCACGGTCACCGATCACTGAGCATGCCCCCCCATCACCCGGAAGTGGAAGTACAGGTCTTCCTACTTCCGGACATTTGACACGCCCAGTGCCATCCACGAATAATTCTAGGCATTCACCTACCATTTAACTACGCGCTACCCAACAAGTGACCATTTAGACCGCCAAGCCAATTACCCCAGTCCGCAACAGTGTGGAGTGGGCAAAAACACCACCACCGCACAGCCAATCAGGGATGTGTGCAAAAATTCCCACTCGGCCCTGAAGCGGCCAGCTAATCCCACACTGCTATTTTGAGGGCGGGCGGGCGGGCGGGCGGGCTTTTGCACGCCTGCTGTTCTTCAGCCAGAGGCCAGAGTCGGGAGGATGAGCCCCATATAAAGGCCTAGCTCCTCCCCTCCCCCGGCCGGACACATGCCTGAGCATGCCCCCAGTCTGCCTCTCCCGAGAGAGGGAGGCAAAGCCACACACCCGGACAGGTGTCCGATGGCATGGTACCTTACTGAGGTAATTTGATGGCAGAATGAATTGAAGTGAAAAGTGTAGGGCTGTGTTTTGAAAGATTCAGAATGCAAGCGCGGCGCCAAAATGGCCGCCGCGCCCTTTGCGGGGCCCCCCCATAGGACGAAGGCATCTGGGTAGTTAGGGGCGTGGCCAGCTCCCTTATAAAAGGGGTGGCCATGAGGCAGCCGAGCTGCCATTTTCCAAAGCGACGGAGCGGAGAAGTTTTTCCCCTCTTGTCTCCGTCGCTCTTACCTTGCCAGGGAAGCCTTTTTGGTGGCGAATTTTCTCTTTTGGCTTCCCTTAGATTTCCTTGCGATGCCTGCGAAGAAGAGGGCGGCCGCGAGCGCGGCTCGCGCTGTTAGGAGGCGCAATCCGGGTCGGAGGACCGCGGTTGCGCCTCCCCAGCAGCCGCCTTTGCTGGTACCCGCCTGGACCGGTGGAATGGGGTCTATTCCCCCTTGCCCGGAGGCGGGGGATCCGAGCATGGGTCAAGCGAGGGCTGTGGCCCGCGGCCCGCAAGCGGTGGACGCCGCTCCTGGTGCTTCCCATCCTGTTGGGCCTCCAGCGGCGGGGGCTTAGCTCACCCCGGGGCCTTCTAGCCTTGGGGGGTGGTGTAGCCCCTTGCCCTGGCAGGTACCTACATCGGCCATACCGGGCCTCGGTGTGGGGCGATGGCCCTATTAGGGTCCCGGGGTACAGGGACCTGTACCTGTGCCTGTAGCAGGAGGGCCGGCCGGCCCTTGGCCCCATGTCAGCGTGGAGGCTTTACTGGCCCGTGTTGCGGCCCTTGAGGCGTCCTTGGCTCGGGCCAGCCATGCTGGGGCTCCCTTTGGGGTTCATTTCAACGCGTCGTCTGCTGGGCAGCGGCAGGCGACGGGACGGGTTGAGCTGCTTGAGGCGTGGCACAACCTCGGCCACTGCCTCGCAGCTCCCCAACCAACAGGCCGGTGCGGGTCAGCCCCCAGTGACGAGCTCTATGGCGGTCGTGAGCTCCGACGCCCCCAGTGGGCCGGAACCCCCGGTGGGGGCGGCCGCGGGGGTGCAGCACGTGAGTATGCGGTCCAAACTAGTGCACCTACACACATGGCCACGTTTGGGGGGGGGGCTTTCCAATGGCCTTGGCCTCGCGTGGGTGGTGCGGCGGTGCACCCGCTGACGCCCCACCCGGCGATGACAACTACCACCCAGGGCCCCGTGGTGGGGGGTGTACCCTACCCCGAGGGGAATGTTTTGGGTGGCCGGGTTGGTCCAAGCCCCTATTCCTTACCGCTGAGTGACCACTTGGCACAGGCCAACAGAGAGTAAATTTGGCGGGGGGAGTACGTGGATATCTTCTCACTCCTAAACAGAGAGCCCACCAAGGAGGAGAGGGAGGGGCAGAATGAGAAGGATAGTGGCAGGCACGTCGTCGCAAGCCACCAAGTATGTGGGCCAAATGGTTGCCGCCTGCATCATATGCATGGCGGTGTACCTTAGGGCCCGGCCGGATTTGACAATTCCGATGGTCCAGTATTTGGACAACGTCTACCGGGCGATGGTTTACTTTCCGGGCCCATCGTGGTTGGCTTGTGACGTGGAATGCCGTAGGCGGATTTCCCCGCACCCAGAGATTAGGGTTCAGCGGGCGGCCCCAGCACAGGTCACCGGCCAGGGGGCGGGGCGGGGGGTTCCAGCCCGCCTGCGGTGCTGGACTTTCTTGTCCAATGGCTCCTGCAATGGGAAGAATGGCAAATACAGACAGGAGTGTCCCACCTGTGTTGGCCCCCATGCGGCCTCTGTCTGTCCCAGGCCTAGAGGGATGCGGGGCAGAGGGTGGGGCAGACAGGGGACTGGCAAGACTGCCGCAGATGGATCTAGTCCACCGAAGGGCTCCCTCCCCATTTAAGGTGGGCATGTTGGAGCGTTGGCTCACATTGTACCCGAAGGGAGAGGCTGCGGGTTATCTCCTTCAGGGTTCTAGGCAGGGGTTCCGGATCCCTTTCATGGGTAACAGGTCCCCTCAGGATGCCCCCGATCTTTTATCCCTTAGGGGGAGGGAGGAGGTGGCTGCTGCCAGCTTTGACAAGAGGGTCGATGCGGGCAGGGTCCATCTCCACAGCTAGTATTCCTGGGGTGGAGAGTAACACGGTAGCGCAGGATTCTAGGTTGCAGCGGGATAAGGTGTCAAGGCTAGTGGCCCTTATCTCGGACTTGCTGGCAGAGCGCATGGCATCACTGAGGGAACTTCTGGTGCTACATGGTCACCCCAATTTCGCTGGCAGGGTCGTCGCACCGGGCAGGACATTTGCTCTGCGCTGGTGTGATGCCATGGCAGGATTATCCGGCCCCACCATAGGCTTAGATTTACCCGGGGTATCAGGGCAGACGTGCTTGTCTGGCCATAGATCCAGAGGTAGTTCAATGGGGTGTCATTTTGGGGTCTGATCTCCTGGCTCCCCCTTGCTTTCAGATGCAGTCCGATGCCTCAGGATTCCTGGGTTATGGGATGTACTTCAATTGGAAGTGGGCCTATGGTGGGTGGCCACCATCCGGGGCAGGCAAGGGTCGCCTGCATGGTCTCACGTATCTGGAATGTTTCCCTATCCTGGGTGCTTTGATGCTATGGGGCAGGGAGTGGGCCAACTCGGTTGTGCAATTTTGGCGTGACAATGCGGCTCTTGCCCGCATCGTCAATGCACAGATTTCCAAATCGCCCGGGGTTATTGACCTAGTGCGCGAGTTTGTGTTATGCAGCCTGTGCCTCAACGTTCTCTTCAGGGCCAGGCATGTCCCAAGGGTTGATAATGATATTGCTGCTGCTTTGTCCAGCCTGCAGATCTCCCGGTTCCGTGCCTCGGCCCCGGATGCGGAGGACTTTCCCTCGCCACTCCCGGACGAGAGATGGAACGTTGGCAAGGAGAGGTGACCCGGGCGATTGGCCTGTCACTAGCGCCATGCATGAGTAAGGCGTATCACCACGCATTTAGTTCCTTCAGAGCATTATGTACCCAATTTGACTGCCAGGAACCTGGCCGATCCCAGTAGCCCATGTTCTGCGGTTCATGGTTTACCTGTATGCCCAGGGCCTTGCACCACGCACCATAGCATCTCAGCTGTCAGGGTTGGCTTTTATGGCCAAAGTGGGAGGTCGTGTGGACAGCACCAATGACTTCCGTGTGAGACATGTTTGGGAAGAGTGGGTGTGCGTGCGCGGGCGTTTCCCGGGCGACCGCCACCCGATTTACCCAGGGGTTTTTTACCCAATTGGCCCGTGGCTGGCCTGGCCTCTGTTTTGATGGATGAGGCAGCCCATTTCATGCGGCTACTACGGTGGCCTTTTTGGAGGCGCTCCGCATCAGCGAGCTTGAGATGCTGAATAAGGCGGATGCAAGATTTTCCCAAGGTTCTTTACACAATTGGCCCGGGGCTGGCCTGGCTTCAGTTTTGGTAAATGAGGCAGCCCACTTCATGCGGCTACAACGGTGGCCTTTTTGGAGCGCTCCGCATCAGCGAGCTTGAGATGCTGAATAAGGCGGATGCAAGATTTTCCCTGGGGTTTTTTACCCAATTGGCTCGGGGCTGGCCTGGCCTCTGTTTTGATAAATGAGGCAGCCCACTTCATGCGGCTACAACGGTGGCCTTTTTTGGAGCGCTCCGCATCAGCGAGCTTGAGATGCTGTATAAGGCGGATGCAAGTCGTAGGGCACTGGAACTCGAAGATGTCTGTGTGGACAATATTGGGCTCAGTTGGGGATACGCTCCCCTAAAACGAATCAGCACGGCGTAGGCAGTGGAGTAGACTGCTACGATGGTCCTCGACAGACATCTGTCCGGTTGGTGCCCTACAGGATTTCCGTGCACTGTGTGGCACGCACCATGGCACGTTTTTTCTGTCACCAAGGTGGGTCTTCTATTCCTAAATCCCAATTTGGAGGGTGGTGGGAAGGCACTAGACAGTGTTGGCCTCTCAGGGGCTCGTTGCGGCACCCATTCGTTCTGGATAGGGGCGGCTTCTGCTGCAGTTGTTTTTTGGGTACTCCAAGGCTGAAATACGCCGCATGGGAGGGTGGGGATCACAATGTTTTCAGTTTTGTCTTCGCCCTCCTCAACTGTGAGTACCAGTTTTAGTCACTGCACTGTTTCTCCCCCCCCTCCCTTTTTTACTTGACAGACCCTGGGTGTCGTTTTACACCGGTGACAGTATGCCTGGTGGGCCGTAGCCATGTGCACAGGGCAGCGCGTTACGCTGCATGGGGGCAGCGCGTTATGCTGCGGCGACAGAGTGGGTACCCGACTGGGACAGGGTGCATCCGCACGTTCCGGGTGCTATGGTAAGCGCGGCATGTTATGGCGGGAACTGTTGCCATCCCTTTTCTACATCAGGGATGCTGGCTCGCCCGATGTCCTGGTTACGTACCTTGGGGGCAATGGTTTGGGGCGGGTCACTGGCCTATCGCGGAAACTTGCGGTTCGCAGTGACCTGCCCTACTCACATTATGTGTGGCCTGCCACAGCCCTCAATTGGTCGGACACGATACCGCGGTGCGCTTACAGGGGGGCGTTCGGACTCGGGGCTCTTGACTGAGACGACGCTCTGTGAACGGGGCTATTGCCCGGTTTCCTTGACAAGGGCGGGGGATGCGTCATTAGCCTCCCCGCCATCAGTCTGCAAATTTACGAGCTTTACTCAGGGGATGGGGCCCATCTGTCGCAGGGAGGTATGGACCTCTGGATTACTGGACTGGCGAGCAGGCCTGTCGACCGAGCTGACGGTCTTGGGGGTGGGCGGTGAGCCTTTGCAAGCCTCCCCGTGTGGCGGGTATCACTGGTAAGGTAAACATTATGACCCACAGGTATCCGGCAGGTTCGCAATTGACTGGACAACAATAGACAGGCATAAGTTGGTTAAACGTTGTCCGGTCAACGACGAACTAGGCGACGGGGGTGATGGCGATAGCTAGCCAGCATGCATCACCCCGTGATTCCACGGATACGCGTCAGAGGGTGGGGTCATTAGTTAGATATTGACTACGGTCAACAATTTGTTTGTTGTAAACAAACAAATTGATACAAAGTGATACATTGTAACCAATTGCCGTTGGCAATTTTGGGGTGGTACCTTACCAGTGTTACTTCGGCCTGCTTGCCTTAAGAATTATGATTGGTCGTTTTACCAATAGAAATTTATAATTCGGACTAGGGCATGAATCAATAAATGTGGCCCGATGCCGTTATCCACTTTTACCAGTGTCTGAGTCCTTTATTGGGGGGTGCGCCTGCAAAAACTTTTGCTTAGCATTTACTCGATTTTTCATGCGGTCTCTGTCAGTTTTGATTATGTGCTTTCTGTTCTCAGAGATGAACCCTCTCAAGCACACATTGTTTAAAAAAATCCCCATTTTGATATCTGTGAAGAAATACAAGGCTGCAATTACAATGCAATGCTAAGCGTTGAAAGAGGGAAAAGGCTTAGCTTTGGCACTGACAGCAGAATGGTGATGAAGTGTGCCATGTCTAATGGAATTGTTCTTTTATCATGCCATCAAAGATGGCAGTGGAAGCTCAGCTGAGAGACCAAATAAATCTTTTCTCATGTCATCTGGGTTATTTAAGTAGATTATAGTATTTCTCAAGATACATATTTTCAACCAATGACAGGATGTCAGCCACTGTAACTACTCCTGGTAAGCTCTTCTTTTCTAGGTATGCAGCTATTTAGGAATCCCACAAAGTGGTTAAAGTAAATACATATAGCAGTGAAGCCCAAACCCTTTGGGCCATGGGCTGTTCACATAGTACAGAGGGCTGGTGACTATGGCCTGGGGGCCAGATCCAGCCCTGATGCCAATTCATCCGGCCCACAAAGCCCTCGTCGCTCCCGGAAACGGAAGTAAAATGCACTTGCTATTTCTACTTCCAGGAGTGAGGAGGGCTTTATGGGTTGGATGAATTGACACTGGGGGCCAGATCCAGCTCCCAGGCTGTAGTTTGGACACCCCTGACATATAGGAAGGAGAGCCCTAGTCCTTCATTCTCCATCTGGAAAAACTCTAGATGGGTGAAGCTTTAGGAGACCTGTTTCTATTTACAGAAAAAGGGCTGTGGTGGCTTAGTGGTTAAAACACTAAACTTGATGGAGGGAAGGTAGGAAGGTCAGCAGTTCAAGACCCAAGTGCTGCAGGATGAAGTGAGCTCCCATCTCTGTCCCAGCTCCTGCCAACCTAGCAGTTTGAAAGCAAGAAATTGCAAGTAGATAAAGAGGTACCACTTTGGTGGGAAGGTAAACAGTGTTCCGTGCACTCTGGTGTCTAGTCATGCCTGCCACATGTCCACAGAAACATCTGCAGACAGACAGCACTGTCTCTATTGCTATAAAAAGAGATGAACACTGAACCCTAGAGTTGGATATGACTTGCTTTTGATCATTTTCCTTCTACTTACAGAGCATTTCCATGCAATTGGAAATTCCAATTTATCAGGATTTTTTATCATGAAGATTTTATTATTTTTTATTTATTTATTTGTTTGTTTGTTCAATTTCCACCCTACCCAATCAGCCAAGGCCGACTCAGGGCAGCTAACAAACACAGGATAAAACAGCAAATAAAACAATTAAAACTAACCCCGGCCCCCCATAAAAAAGGGTGCTGGAACCGAAGGCGGGAGGCAATCTGATCTATATCAGCCAACCCAAGGTGGTCACTCTCCCACCAGCACCCCATACTTGGCCCGCCAGCCAGGTTTTAAGTTCTTTTCTGAATGGCAGCAATTCATGGATTCTCTCCATGGATAGATGCAACTCTTGAGATTTAGTTCTGAACACAGTGAGAGCTAGAGTGGACAATTGCAGTCCTAGCACTTTTCCTCTTGCATAATTATAATTTAATCACTTTGTAAATGTTTGAATGTATTTCAGGCAAGGTGTTTCACTCTGTATTGCACTAACTGTTCATTTACAGTATCCAAGATGGAGGACAAACCCTCATTGCTTTTCTTCTGGTTATAGGGCATTTCTCCCTCTCACGTCAATGTTTACTTAACAGAAAGTTACTGTTCCTGGTGAGGTTATTCCAGTTGTACTAGAAGCTATGCAGAACAATACTTTCTTTTGTAACTTATACTTTCCTTAGAAACCTCCCACAAAGGGTGCAGATGTGGTGAAAAACCACCACTCATTTGTTTTTATGAATTTTGACTTGCAACATATTGAACAAGGCTTTTGACTGATTTGAGGTTCAAAGCACTGCAGCCTTCACACTCCATCTCTACAGGATGTAAATAGATATGGTAGGATAGGAAACAGAAATGGTGAAACAGAATGTTGATCTTGTTAAGACTTTGTTTTGATCCAACTAATTCTCTTTTTCGAAAAAATGTCATTACTTTGGCTATAGAATAGCAAATGTTTACTGTTTTGCTGCTGCATCTGTTGCTTTATATTGGGCAAACTTCTGATCTTTCTAATCATATATCCTGATAACTGGGATTTTAAGATTTGAATAATCCCATGCAATGTGTCATTGTCTGACAAGTTGCTCCTCTGAGGTGGATTGGTTTGATTTCTTTGCTGCTTTGATTTGTTTGCCTTCCTCAATCTACTCTGTGCTGGTTTCCAAGGCTATAAACCAAGGAAGAAGTGACATTTTCAGTTCCTCAAAATGCATAATATTAAAAAGGCTAACTTTGTACACTTGAAATCATAAAAAGTCAGTGAATATCACAGGCATTAGTATTCCAATATTTCATTTTGTGACATGGTTTGCAACAGAAGTAGAAAAATCCCATGGCCTTATACCATTTGTTGACAATACAATATCTGAAGAAAGTAGTTGGGTTTTACCGGGGAGGGGGAGGGGGAATCTGATTTGTGTGTCGCACATGGTTTTAAAAAGGAGACAAATATATTAATTAAAAATATATTATAGATTAGGTGTGGAAACACAAAAAAGTAATGAAGTGAAGAATATGCAACGTACAACTTTGTTCAAATGATACCTCAGGCATCAAACAGCTTATTGGCCCCTTTGGGAAAATGGAGCTACTGCTCACACAGTTGAAGTTCCAAACATTTCTCCCCTATAACTGGGAGTTATGTTTTCTTCTGCCAACCTTCTCATTTTCCTCATTCCCTCTGAGCTGAGTTGAAGTCCCCACAGCAACTGTGCGAATGGAGGGGGCTTCTCCCCTCTAGTAACAATATCTTGTGAACCTTCCTGCTTATTCATTTTAAAAATGAAAAGGACCTGTGCTAGAATTGGCTTGATCATATAAATTGACACAGCTGCTTAGATTTTGGGGGCTCTCTTTTGGAATTTGGCTAAAGCCATTGAGCAGCTACACCTTAATTTCGAGACTTTGCTAATTGGTTCTTCTTTTTCCATGTCCAGGTTGGACATGAAACTGCCAAAATGAAGGCACCTTTTGATGAGTCCATTCCGCAGTTTCTTTTGCCTGACATAGTGTGATAAAGACTAGCCAGCAACACAAGGTTGCCATTACCAGGGTAGGCCCGATTGTGGTTAAAAAATACCACAATCTTCGAGGAGGCTCTTTCTGTGTATCCCTGCTAATGGGTGAAGTAAAACACTGTGTTATTTGCCATGGTTGCTCTATGGAGCAAGGAAGGGAAGTATGTCTCCCTACTCTTTCATGATGAGTTTCTGCTCTTCATCCCCCATTGGATCCCATGAGTCACAGTACTTATTGCCTTAGCCTTTTTCTAAAGCAGGGATTCTCAACCTGTGGCCTGTGAGCTGCATGTGGCCCATGGCACCATTTCATGTGGTCCCCCACTCCCTCCACCACACCAAGAAGTGTCATGTGATGGAGGAAGGGCAAAATGGCTATTCGGCTCCCTAAGATGTCTGAGGGAGTGTGACCTGGTCCCCGGCTTAAAAAGGTTGAAAACTCCTGCTCTAAAGGAACTGCTGAATAATAATTATTTTCTTAATATTGTCTGCTGTCAAGTCATTCCAGCCCTTGCCAGGGTTTCCCTTTGTCTAAAGTACTCTGTGCCTGAGTCTGTAATATGGTCTTAAGAAGGCTATTGGCAGATTAAATAAATAAAAACAACACTGTTTATTGATGCAGCTATGTTCTATTTTCTTCCCGCAGCTCAGTGGTTGGCTCAGCAAATTTTCAATAAGACATGCAGTACCTGCTCTGTGCCCATGGAACTATCTGGAATCACAATGCAAATAGCGGAGTGGGTGTATGGGCATTACAGACAAGGAAGAAAAGAAAGCGATTTCTGTTCCTATGAAAACTAAGAAAAGAATTTAGATACAGCATTGACACTTACTAAATAGGATTCACATGCTAAATCATCCACAAGACACAACATTGCATAGCTTTCATGATCACTCATGTCTGGTCAATGCAATGGTTTCATGGGGTTGTGGCTCAAGTGGCTAAGATGCTGGCTGGGAGGTGGAAAGTCAGCAGTTTGATTCCTGAGTACTGCAGGATGGAATGAACTCCCGTCTTTGTCCCAGCTCCTGCCAACCTAGCAGTTTGAAAGCAAGAAATTGCAAGTAGATAAATAGGGACCACTTTGGTGGGAAGGTAACAGCGTTCCGTGTGCTCCGGTGTCTAGTCATGCCTGCCACATGACCACGGAAATGTCTGCAGAAGCAGACAATGCTGGCTCTTGGGCTTTGAAACAGAGATGAGCACTGAACCCTAGAGTCGGATATGACTGGCTTTCGAGCAAGGGAAACCTTTACCTTTACCTTTTACATGGGGTTAAACTGAAAAGTCATATTTTGAGCAGATCCGTGAAATCAATGGTACTTTAATTAACTGAATGGATTTGAGTTGTTCTCTTAGCTCTGCTATAAAAATAGTTTAAAAGCTTTTGATTTATGATATAAATGGCTAGGAGGTATTCAAAATAGTAAGTATGACAACAAAACAGGCTTAATGGAGTAAAAACAATATTTCTCAAAAACAAAAATCTCCAAGTGAGTAGAAAGGAAAGAGAGGGCACACACCAGAAAAAAATATTTTTGCTCTCTTTTTAAATAGGTATTTACTCAACTACTTCTCTTATCTGTTTGAAGGGGAGAGGGATCCTTCAAATCAAGTAGTAAAAACAGCAAGCTGGTACATAGCAACATGCTTCTTTTTCTTCTTTCGTGTCCTGATCAAACCCTGGACTGTCAAAATGAAGCCACTTTCTTGGCTTTGTCATCCCCCACCCCACCCCACCCCGAAAGAAGAGCCAGACACAAGATTGGAGATAATTAAGGCCACACTTTATTAATAACATTAACTGTGAAACATAACCAAACTGTGTGCTAGCCCTCCCAGGTCTTTGGAGGGGCCTCACTTAGTGCAGACTGGAGCCAGGAACCTGAGGATCATGTAGAACCTCTCTACCTCTGATATGGGTGAGTCTGAGGGCCCAGGAAATGGCATCCTCAGGCATCCAGCCACCAGTTACCATCATAAAGATTACAGCATTACCCAGGAGATGCACAGTCCAGGATAAACTGTGAAAACTAAATGTCCCAAAATCAACTACCTCCCAACAATGGACAGAACTCCATAATCAGCAGGGAAGAATATTACCCCACCCTGGGCTCATCAGAATGCCGATCCCTCTGCACTATCCATCATGGCTGGTGGGTGAGGCAAAGTCTGACCCGAATGCCTCCCCCACCCCCTGAAGGAAACAGAGGCCCCTCCCTAGATTGAGGATGCAAACTGTAAGTGAATTTAACCCAACCATCAAACAGTTTGGGCCAAGAGCAGACTGTAACCAGGAGGGATATGATCAAGCCATTGAAATCAGAGAGTACGTGTAGGATTAGGTGGCCCAGGTCCTCACAGGATTTTCAAGGCACCAACCTACTACTACATTTCTTGTAACTTCAAAGCAGTGTGCCTTTGGTTATTTGGAATAATAAAGAGAACAATTCCTGAACGTCTGATGAGCCTTTTACATTGCGCTTTTAATTTCTGTTCACATCTTCTTGTTCAATTAGTACTGTTAGGCTGGAACACTTACTCAAGTTGACACACACAATACCATTTCTAGAACCTAATATTCTTGGGCTTTATAGATTTCAGCTCCCAGCTTGTCTTCATAGCTCATAACCTTTAATCCTCACATCAATCTTGGTTCTCCCTTCAATTACTATGCTGCTGTCTAGTGAAAAGGAGTAGGAGTTAAAGGGGAGTTTGTACAAACTTGAATTTTTTTCATGGGAGGGGGGAACTAGCATGGCAAAACAAAAATGATTCTGATAGTCTCTGGAATTACCACTATCCATTGGTAATTGTAGTAGTACTAGCAAAATGCTATGTCTCATTATTTTACATGTTTTTTTATTAACAAGAAGAGTACAGCAGTCTCCAAGGTTTCACCACTTTAGATTGATGTCTACAAATTATTCCATAAACCGTGCAAGTATAGAACAAAATAAGTTTGCAGGCGCACCCCCCAATAACGGACACAGACAACATTGAAAGTGGATAACAGCATCGGGCCACATTTATTGATTCAATGCCCTAGTCCGAATTATAAATTTGTATTGGTAAAACGACCAATCATAATTCTTAAGGCAAGCAGGCCGAAGTAACACTGGTAAGGTACCACCCCAAAATTGCCAACGGCAATTGGTTACAATGTATCAATTTGTATCAATTTGTTTATTGACAACAAACAAATTGTTGACCGTAGTCAATATCTAACTCATGACCCCACCCTCTGACGCGTATCCGTGAAATCACGGGGTGATGCATGCTGGTTAGCTATCGCCATCACCCCGTCGCCTGGTTCGTCGTTGACCGGACAACGTTTAACTAATTTATTCCTGTCTAGTGTTGTCCAGTCAATTGCGAACCTGCCGGATACCTGTGGGTCATACTGTTTACCTTACCAGTGCTACCCGCCAATGTGACCAAAGTCAACAGTAGGAACATAAGAAAAACCCCTATATCAAACCATAGCCACAGTGTGGGATGGGCAAAAAAGCCAGGACCCGAAAGCCAATGTGGGTCCCAGCCAAAAATTCCCACCCGGCCCCGAAGCGACCAAAATATCACACTGTTAACTAGGGAGGGGGTGGAGGGGAAAAGACTTCTCCGCTCCGTCGCTGAGGTAAAATGGCAGCTCGGCTGCCTCGTGGCCACCCCTTTTATAAGGGAGCTGGCCACGCCCCTAACTACCCGGATTCTCTGTCCTGTGGGGGGGGGCCCGCAAAGAGCGCGGCGGCCATTTTGGCGCCGCGCTTGCATTGCAGGCGCACCCCCCAATAACGGACACAGACAACATTGAAAGTGGATAACAGCATCGGGCCACATTTATTGATTCAATGCCCTAGTCCGAATTATAAATTTGTATTGGTAAAATGACCAATCATAATTCTTAAGGCAAGCAGGCCGAAGTAACACTGGTAAGGTACCACCCCAAAATTGCCAACGGCAATTGGTTACAATGTATCAATTTGTATCAATTTGTTTGTTGACAACAAACAAATTGTTGACCGTAGTCAATATCTAACTCATGACCCCACCCTCTGACGCGTATCCGTGAAATCACGGGGTGATGCATGCTGGTTAGCTATCGCCATCACCCCGTCGCCTGGTTCGTCGTTGACCGGACAACGTTTAACTAATTTATTCCTGTCTAGTGTTGTCCAGTCAATTGCGAACCTGCCGGATACCTGTGGGTCATACTGTTTACCTTACCAGTGCTACCCGCCACACGGAGGCGCTTCAAAGAAGGCCTGACGCCCCCCCCAGACCGTCAGCTCGGTCAACAGGCCTGCTCGCCAATCACCCAACAGGAGGTCCATACCTCCTCGCGACAGATGGACCCCATCCCCTGCGTACAAGTCGTAATTTTGTAGGCTAATAGCGGGGTGATGACTGACCCGTCCCCAAGCCCCGTCGGCAAGAAACCGCGCCACCGCCCTGTTGACCGTGCGCCTAGCGCGGTCAAGGGCCAGGAGGTGAACGCCCCCTCTATAAGAAAGGTGCGGGATAATGTCCGACCAAACCAGGGTTGTAGCAGGCCAGACATAATGCAAGTAGGCGAGGTCCTCGCAAATCGCATGCTTGAGCGATAAGCCGGTGACCTGGCCCAAATCATTGCCCCCCAGGTGGATGATGAGAATGTCAGGCGGGTCAGCACTCAGGCCAGAAAAAAGGAAAGGCCGGAGCTCCCGCCATAACATCCCAGGCTTACCATGCCACGTGAGACTGGCGTGTTCACCCAGTCCCAGTCGGGGTCCCCACTCTGTCGCCGCAGCGTAACGCGCTGCCCTGTGCACATAGCTGTGGCCCACCAGCCATACTGTCACCGGTGTAATACGACACCCAGGGTCTGTAAGAAAATTGAGAAAAATTGAGAAAAAGACGGTAAGGTGACTGGATTGGTACTCATGGCGGAAGTGGGCGCACATAAAACTGAAAACATTGCGAGCCCCACCTCCCCATGCTGCGTATGTCAGCCCCAGAGTACCCAAAAGCAGCTGCTGTAGAGGCTGCACCAGTACGGAATGGATGTGTGCCATAACGGGCACCTGGTAGGCCCCACCCTGGTGAGGGCACTGCCTGTCACCTTCCAAAACTGAAATTTAGTAAAGGGAGACCCATCTTGGTGACAGAAAAACGGGCCGTGGTGCATGCCACGCAGTGCTAGGAACTCCTGTAGGGCACCAACCGGACAGATGTCTGCCAAAGAACACCGTAGCAGTCTTACACCACTGCCTACGCCATGCTGATCTGTCTTAGAGGAGCGTATCCTCAGCTGGGCCCAGTCTTTGGCAACATAGACATCCTCGAGTTCCAGTGCCCTACAACTTGCATCCGCCTTATACAGCATCTCAAGCTCGCTGGTGTGGAGCGCTCCAAAAAGGCCACCGTTGTAGCCGCATGAAGTGGGCTGCCTCATTTCCAAAACAGAGGCCAGGCCAGCCCCGGGCCAATTGGGTAAAACCCTGAGGAAATCTTGCATCCGCCTTACTCAGCATCTCAAGCTCGCCGATGCGGAGGGCTCCAAAAAGGCCACCGTTGTAGCCGCATGAAGTGGGCTGCCTCATTTATCAAAACTGAGGCCAGGCCAGCCCCGGGCCAATTGGGTAAAAACCCTAGGGAAATCTTGTATCCGCCTTACTCAGCATCTCAAGCTCGCCGATGCGGAGGGCTCCAAAAAGGCCACCGTTGTAGCCGCATGAAGTGGGCTGCCTCATTTATCAAAACTGAGGCCAGGCCAGCCCCGGGCCAATTGGGTAAAAACCCTAGGAAAATCTTGCATCCGCCTTACTCAGCATCTCAAGCTCGCCGATGCGGAGGGCTCCAAAAAGGCCACCGTTGTAGCCGCATGAAGTGGGCTGCCTCATCTATCAAAACAGAGGCCAGGCCAGCCCCGGGCCAACTGGGTAAAAAACCCCTGGGTAAATGGGGTGGCGGTCGCCCGGGAAACGCCCGCGCACACGCACCCACCCCTTCCTTAACATGTCTCACCCGGAAGTCATTGGTGCTGTCCACACGACCTCCCACTTTGGCCATAAAAGCCAACCCGACAGCTGAGATGCTATGGTGCGTGGTGCAAGGCCCTGGGCATACAGGTAAACCATGAACCGCAGAACATGGGCTACTGGGATCGGCCAGGTTCCTGGCAGTCGGAATCGGGTACATAATACTCTGAATGAACTAAATGCGTGGTGATACGCCTTACTCATGGATGGCACTAGTGCCAGGCCAATCGCCCGGTTCACCTCTCCTTGCCAACGTTCCATCTCTCGTCCGGGAGTGGCGAGGGAAATTCCTCCGCATCCGGGGGCCGAGGCACGGAACCGGGAGATCTGCAGGCGGGACAAAGCAGCAGCAATATCATTATCGACCCTTGGGACATGCCTGGCCCTGAAGGGAACGTTGAGGCACAGGTTGCATAACACAAACCAAAGCACTAGCTCCATAACCCCGGGCGATTTGGAAATCTGTGCAGTGACGATGCGGACAACAGCCGCGTTGCCATGCCAAAATTGCACAACCGAGTTGGCCCACTCCTTGCCCCATAGCATCAAAGCACCCAGGATAGGGAAACATTCCAGATACGTGAGACCATGCAGGCGACCCTTGCCTGCCCAGGATGGTGGCCACCCACCATAGGCCCACTTCCAATTGAAGTACATCCCGTAAACCCAGGAATCCTGAGGCATCGGACTGCATCTGAAAGCAAGGGGGAGCCAGGAGATCAGACCCCAAAATGACACCCCGTTGAACTACCTCCGGATCTATGGCCAGACAAGCACATCTGCCCCGATACCCCGGGTAAATCTGAGCCTGTGGTGGGGCCTGGAGAATCCCGCCATGGCATCGCACCAGCGCAGAGCGAATGCCCTGCCCGGTGCGACGACCCTGCCAGCGAAACTGGGGTGACCATGTAGCACCAAAAGTTCCCTCAGTGATGCCATGCGCTCGGCCAGCAAGACCGAGACAAGGGCCACTAGTCTTGACACCTTATCCCGCTGCAACCTAGAATCCTGCGCTACCGTGTTACTCTCCACCCCAGGAATACTAGCTGTGGAGATGGGCCCTCGGTCTTTTCGGGCGCTAAAGGGACACCCAGTTCCTCCATTAGCGTCTGAAATGTGTTGAGGAGACGTGTGTACGTGTCCCAGCCCCGTTCAGCCCCGAATAAAACCATCCAGGGAATGGGCTACAGACCGGGACCCTGACCTGCGGACAAAAGCGCAATCTAGGAAAGTGGTGAAACGCTCGAATACCGAGCCCCAATGGAATAGCCAAAAGGCATGGCATCATTGAAATAATATGCTCCCCGGGACGGGGGTGCAGGGACAGGGCCAACGACCCTGCCCGCATAGACCCTATTGTCAAAGCTAGCAGCAGCCACGTCCTCCCTCCCCTTAAGGGATAAAAGATTGGGGGCATCCTGAGGGGACCTATTACCCATGAAAGGGATCCGGAACCCCTGCCTAGAACCCTGAAGGAGAGAACCCGCATCCTCTCCCTTCGGGTACCATGTGAGCCAACGCTCCAACATGTCCACCTTAAATGGGGAGGGAGCCCTTCGGTGAACTAGATCCATCTGCGGCAGTCTTGCCAGCCCCCTGTCTGCCCCACCCTCTGCCCCGCATCCTTCTAGGCCTGGACAGGCAGAGGCCGCATGGGGGCCAACACAGGTGGGACACTCTTGTCTGTATTTGCAAGTCTTCCCATTAGAGGAGCCATTGGACAAGAAAGTCCAGCACAGCAGGCGGGCTGGAACCCCCCGCCCCGCCCCCTGGCAGGTGACCTATGCTGGGGCCGCCTGCTGAACCGCATGCCCACAATGGTATATCTCCCCGGGCGCAGGGCGCGTGGGCGTCACGTACAAAAGCCGCAGCCTCTGGCCTGGCTCATCCCGCCTAATCTCAGGGTGCGGGGAAATCCGCCTACAGCATTCCCCGTTACAAGCCAACCACGCTGGGCCCGGAAAGTAAACCATCGCCCGGTAGACGTTGTCCAAATACTGGACCATCGGAATTGCCAGATCCGGCCGGGCCCTAAGGTACACCGCCATGCATATGATGCAGGCTGGCAACCATTTGGCCCACATACTTGGTGGCTTGCGACAACGTGCCTGCCACTATCCTTCTCATTCTGCCCCTCCCTCTCTCCTTGGTGGGCACCCTGTTTAGGAGCGCGAAGATATCCACGCACTCCCCCCGCCAAATTTACTCTCTGGCGGCCTGTGCCAAGTGGTCACTCAGCGGTAAGGAATAGGGGCTTGGACCAACCCGGCCACCCAAAACATTCCCCTCAGGGTAGGGAAAACCCCCCACCACGGGGCCCTGGGTGTTAGCTGTCATCACCGGGTGAGGCGTCAGCGGGTGCACCGCCGCACCACCCGCGCGAGGCCAAAGCCATTGAAAAGCCCCCCCCCATATTGGGAATGTGTGTGGATGTACTCGCTTACACCGTATACTCACATGCTGCACCCCCGCGGGCCGCCCCCACCGGGGGTTCCGGCCCACTGGGGGCGTCGGAGCTCACGACCGACGTAGAGCTCATCACCGGGGCCTGACCTGCACCTGGCTGCTGGCTGGGGAGCTGCGAGGCAGTGGGCGAAACCGCGCCACGCGCCTGCAGCAGCTCAACCCTCCCTGTCGGCTGTTGTCCTCCTGCCGGCAGCGCCTCAAAAGGAACCCCAAAGGGGGGCCCCCCGCCTGACTGGCCCGAGCCAACGACGCTTCAAGGGCCGCAAGGCGGGCCAGTAAGGCTTCCACGTTCACCTGGGGCCAAGGGCCGGCCGGCCCGCACGGTCCAGGCGTGGGTACAGGTCCCTGTACCCCAGGACCCGAATATGGCCATTGGCCAACACCGAAACCCGGCAGGGTCGGTGAAGAAACCTGCCAAGGCAGGGGGCCGCACCACCTCCCAAGGCTAGAGGGCCCCGGGAGAGGCTGCGACCCAAGAGCAGCAGGCCCAACCTGGTGGGCAGATGCAGGAGCGGTGTCCACCGCTCGCGGGCCGCGGGCCGGAGCCCCTACCGCGCCCACAATCTGTTCGCCCGCTCCGGGCCAAGGGGCGATAGACCCCATTCTGCCGGTCCCGGCAGGGGCCTGCAAAGGCGGCTGCTGGGGAGGCGGCACCGCGGTCCTCCGACCCGGGTTGCGCCTCCTAACAGCGCGAGCCGCACTCGAAGCTGCCTTCTTCTTCGAAGGCATCTCCACCGGAGTGAAGGGAAGCCAAAAAGGAAAAATCGCCGCCAAAAGGCTTCCCGGTAAGTTAAAGAGCGACGGAGACACAGGGGAAAAGACTTCTCCGCTCCGTCGCTGAGGTAAAATGGCAGCTCGGCTGCCTCGTGGCCACCCCTTTTATAAGGGAGCTGGCCACGCCCCTAACTACCCGGATTCTCTGTCCTGTGGGGGGGGGCCCGCAAAGAGCGCGGCGGCCATTTTGGCGCCGCGCTTGCATTTTCCACAAAGCATCCTTAGAGACCATTTCACTCTTCACTTTTTGCCAGCAGCTTTTACTGACTGAGAATCTTAGTTTATAGCTGAAAATAATGGGAATTATCCTACTCAGCTTCTGTTGAGCAAAAAGTCCCACCAGCTTATGAAGAAAAAACATCTTTTACTTGCCAATGTGAATGCAGAAGTAATATTGTTCCCCTGTAACATCACTGGCAAGACATTCTGCTTGGAAACTCAACAGGACATACCTGTAGTCAATGGCAGCACCATAATGTGTAAAGGTGCTTATGCGGGGACCAACTTTCCAAGAGCATGTCTGAATAGACTTAATTTGAATATAAACTTTGAGTTAGGAATACCACTCCAGGCAAATTTCTCCAACTGAAATTTTCGGGCAATTAATTAGAATCTGAAGCAACTTTCTCAAATACCAGAGACTTTTGTAAATCATGAAAGTGTTTTCTTTTGTAGGTTCATCATAATGTACAATTGCTAAGGTTTATCACACACTGTTTATGGAAGAGAATGTTGCCACCGTCACGATGAAAAACAGAAATACCCAATACTGTATATGCTTCACAGGCCACAGCCTTAACTTGAGACCCTAGATGGTTCTCTAAATTCAGGCATACCACTTTCAAATGGTAATAGTATTTGGAGGTCTGTCTTCACTTCTAGTACCACTCAGTGTATCAGGAAGATCGACATGTCCTATCAAAGATAAGAAAATATTAAGTCAGAGCTAGCAGGGAGTTGCATTTTGAGGCCACTTTTGCATCTAGAGTGTTTATATTGAAACCCTCTGATAAAGCTATTAAAGTAGTGTGTGTTATTACACAGAGATCTTGCTTCTTAAGTAGGACTGGAGACTAGGAGTGGGTGAATATTGTTTAAATTTGTCTAAATTATATGTCTTTTAAATAGCAAACAATTGCTATGAGTCAATTAGTAGCCTGCCTACTTCTATCGCACCCAACATTTTAAAATTATTAATACATGTTTTTATGTTGGAGAGGGAGGAAAGCCCTCAGCTGAAGAGAGGTGGTGAAATCCAGCGTCATTAATTACAGCTTGAACTCTAACATGCAGGCAAAGTTCCCACCAATTTTACCTCCCTTCCTCCTTCCTTTCTTCTTCCCCCACCCCAGAGCCAGTGAGCTCAGTGAGTTGGGTATCTGTTTGCAAAACTAGAGCTTAGAGTCCAATTCCCTATTGTATTTCCTGGGAGTAAAGCCAACCTATATAGTGATGGAGAAGCTGCAGAGTCCCAGAGTACCTCCAGAGGAAGGGAATGGTAAACTATGCCTGAGTACTCTAAACCTAGAAAACTTGAAAAAGCTTGACATAAGTTAAAACTGACGTGATGGCAAATCATTCATTTAATCAGTCAGGTGGCTTATACAGTCACAAGCAACCTATGATTTTTTTACCTACTGGCCTCTGAAGAATGTTGTTTGAATACTTCTCAAAAACAGCAAGTACATCTCTTTATTGTTGAATGGATTATATAAAATCTGTTTGTTTTATTGGCTTTGTGCAATTGAAATATCATGTATGCAATGCAATACATGAGAAAAGCTGGCTGGAAAGTCTGCATTTTGACCTAGCTGCACATAACTTTGAGATTAATGTGAAGGAACATGGATGGAGGGGTACCGAAACTATGAATAACTGAGATAATTTTCTCCACCAATGAAACATCAATTTTATCCACCATCTCAGAACAGATATTCCACCAGTTCTCTTCTTGTAAATGTTAAATTATTCATTCTCAATTACTCTATTCACATACCTTAGGACAGATCTGAAGAGTTCTACAGTATATTGTGTCTAGGCATTTGATTTTCGGAACTTTATAGCCTTTTAGTGGCTTTGCAAAATCAGAGTGGAACGATGCTATAAATTGTATTGACAACTTTTTGATTCTCAAGCTGACTTTTTATTGTATCCATATCCTTCCACAAATTAATGCACAAGATCCAATTAAATTAGCAAGACAGATTGTTTGATGTATAAAGGCATATTAAATGTCACTATATTTATTTTGAGGAAGGTCAATCAATATTGTTGGCTGCTGAATTCACATGAACCACACATGTTTTTTCAGATATTGAAGGTTTGATTGGAAAATGTTGACTTTTTGATACTGGCAAAATATGAAAATATCAGATTCTCTAATCAACCACGTAAAATGATGTTGGTACTAGCGAGAAGCCTGCCATGTGTTAAACACACAATTTAACACAAGCAATGATTGGCATTCACAAAGTAATTTGTTTAAGAACAGTTGACATAATTTTGACCGATTTCCTATCTTTCTAATTTGCTTTTGAAGATAGAGGCATAGCTTCTCCTATAAGTCAAACAAAAATATCTATCTCAGTTAAACTATCTGAGCCAGTTTAACTGGTAGGTTCCCATGAAAACTGCAGTAAATGACTGGCACATGTAGGAAGTAAAATGACAGGAAATTTTTGATCTAAGATCTCAATGACATCTGAGTCTCTGTAATAGCACCAATCATAGAATATAGAAGTGGTGTTTTTGTAAGAAACCTTCACAACAGAGTAAGAAACTTCCATATTTTTGTATAGTTATCTGTTCTTAGCTCATCCTGTGATGAAACTGGTGAACCATGTAAAGAAAGATGTGAAGAAAGATGTAGTGTATGGTTGTGAGAACTTGACCATAAAGAAAGCTGAGTGCAGGAGAATAGATGCCTTTGAAATGTGGTGTTGGAGGAGATGTTTGAGAGTACCCTGGACATCAAGGAGAACAAATAGCTTGATTTTAAAAGAAATCAACCCTGACTGCTCCTTGGAAGGTAAGATGTTGAAAATGAAGCTCAAGTAATTTGGACATCAAATGAGAAGAGATGGTTCACTTGAAAAAGCCTTGATGCTGGGAAAGGCCATGAGCAAAAGAAGAAGAGGAAAGCAGAGAATGAAATGGTTAGATGCTATTGTTGATGCAATGGAGAAGGGTGGAGGATAGGGGTGCCTGGGGTGTGATGGTCCAAAGGTTGGACTGGACTATACAACTGAACAACAACAACAAATGTTACATTACTGTATTTGAATCGATTGAACAGATGTAGGGCACATAGAAGGAAGGAAAGGAGGGAAAATGGAAGAAAGGGAGAGGGGAAAAAGAGAGTTCCTATTCAGGTGTTGCTAGGAGGGACCTAAATGGTGGAATGATATCTACCTACAGAACACACCGTCAATGAGATTTCATCAAGACCCACTTTCTTTTAAATAAGTTCATTCAGAATAAACATCATTGACACAATGTACAGAAGTACCGACTATTTTGTTATTGTGTGCTATTCTTTTATCAAATATCACGTATAAATGAAATATTTTAAACTGCAAGAAAGATAGATATCAATACATGAAGAAGAGAAAATGCTATCCTTGCCTCCATCTTCTACAGCTGACTACCTGTAGACTAAAAGTCCAAACAGGATGACACCTTTTATCTGAGGAAGCTTTTCACATTTGGGAACCTTGATTTTATATAGCTCCCAATCACCTAAAAACTTATACACATAACAGAAGGACAGTCTTCCCAAAGTGGGCAGCAGTAACAGAGCTAGCACATTTCTCTGCTCAAGTGCTGATTTTAGCGCTTTGCTTTCTCTAAATGCTTGGGCAACTGTGAAAAATAGGTTTGTGACTTTAGCTCAAATATTGATATTTCAACCTTTAGCATTCTGTTTGTGTCTGTCCTAGACATCTTCTCACCATCAGTAAACAAACAAGAATATTGGCACCTGAATCTTTTCCTTTTCCAATTCCCAATGTTATATGGTGCAGGGGTGGGATAGGGATACATCTGTCAAAGGCAAGTTAAAGAGAACAAATGAGTTAAGTGGGATGAGGGTGAAATCATGGTTGTAAACATTTATATAAATTTGCACTGATCAAATAACAAATGTGCACAATTCATTTTAATTTCATAATCTGTGTAACTGAACATGGAAACCTATACTTCCTTGGTTATTTGATCTTTGCTTCTGAAATTTCTCCCTGTGACTGACATGCAAAACAGCACATAAAGGAAATGCACAATGACGTCTGATCTCCACTCTATTATGTCTTCAGAATAATATTCTAAGGCCTCGAGTACAGTTCTAAACTATTGTTAAATATTACATTTTTGACACTAGCAGTAACAAACAGGATCATTGCAGGAAACTGCATATGTATTGTACACCAATGTTAACTCAACGCTTTTCTAAAAAAATAAAAATCCCCTCTGATCTATGAATGTGGGTTATTGTGCTTCTATATCAAAGATGGATTCCAATCCCAAAATGGTAATGCCAAAGATTGTTCAAATTATCGAATAATTGCACTACACGGTAGCAAGGTAATGCTCAAGATAATACAGAATAGACTGCAGCAGCACGTGGAGAGAGAATTACCAGAAGTGCAGGCTGGGTTCTGCAGAGGTAGGGGAACTAGAGACCACATTGCCAACATATGTTGGATCATGGAGAAAACAAAGGAATATCAGAAACATATTGACTACACCAAGGCTTTTGTCTGTGTGGACCACAACAAAATATAGCAAGTAATTAAAGAGATGTGAGTACCAGAAAATCTTACATGCCTCATGAGAAATCTGTACATGAGTCAAGAAGCAACAGTTAGGACAGAATACAGAATGACGGAGTGGTTTGGAATAGTAAAATGAGTAAGACAAGATTGCATTTTATCACCCTGCTTATTCAACTTATACACAGTAGCACATAATGCACAATGAAGAGATGGAGGAATCACAATTCGGGATCAAAATTGCTGGGAGAAACATCAACAATTTGAGATACACAGATGATACCACCCTAATGGCAGAAACTGAGAAAGACCTAAAGAAGCTCCTGCTTAGGTTGAAAGAAGAGAGTGCAAAAGCTGGCTCGAGACTCAATATCAAGAAAACCAAGATAATGGCAACAGGCCATATCAGTCCCTGTAAAATAGATGGGGAAGAAGTAGAAGAAGTGACAGATTTTACTTTCTTAGGATTTAAGATCACTGCAGATGGCGACTGTAGCCATGAAATAAAAGGGCAACTGATTCTTGGGAGAAAAGCTATGAGAAACCTGGGAAACATAGTGAAAAGTTGAGACATCACATTGCAAATAAAAAATTCCATAGCAAAAGCAATGGTATTCCCAGTGGTAATGTATGGTTGTGAGAGCTGGACCATTAGGAAAGCTGAGTGCAGAAGAATAGATGTCTTTGAGATGTTGTGTTGGAGGAGAGTTTTGAAAGTCCCCTGGGCAGTGAGGAGAACAAATAGGTCAATCATAGAAGAAATCGACCCTGACTGCTCCTTAGAAGGTCAAATAGTAAATATGAAGCTAAAGTACTTTGGACATCAAATGAGAAGACATGATTCACTTGTGAAAGCCTTGATGCTGGGAAAGGTGGAGGGCAAAAGAAGAAGGGGGTGGCCAAAATTAAGATGGCTAGATGGTATTGTAGACACAATGGGCACAAAGCTGGTCAGATTGAGGAGGATGGTGGAGGACAGAGGTGCCTGAAGGGTAATGGTCCATTGGGTCACAAAGGGTCGGAATTGACTGTGTGACTTAATAACAACAAGTCAATGATTCAAAACAGCAGGAAATGGCCCAATACTGTTGCCCAATATCATGCCTTGTAGAATGTTGTTTTGCTCTGCTAGCACACTAAGATCACTACACTCACTTGCAGTGATAATAAAGCAATACACATTGTATTACAAAACAGCTAAAAGCTTGTGGTGTTTTAACTTATGGACTGGACTTGTTCTTGCTATACAGCAAAGAAAGCAGCAGTAGTGGGAAGGACACTGATATTTGGTTCATTACAGGTTGTTTGGGGGATTTCACATTTATCTTCACAGGCCAAACAATGTTTTGGCCGCATGGTCTAAATAATTTTAGAAAGAAATCTTAGGTTGAGAGAAGAATGAGACTGAATTGAGAAGGGGCAGAAAGATGAAGGTACAGAGCTGCCCATCCCATGACTTTTGAAAATAAAGAAATTGACAGAACAATGGAGCATTCTGGCATCAGCCATGGTGGGATGGTTCATACCAACTAGTCTCAAGATTTTCTCATTACACTAGATGCAGGAGCTGGACTTTCCAACTGACTTACAGTCACAGTCTCTAAAATGTATGCTTTGCCCATAAAGTTCGTATCTTCAGTTCTTCTTCTGTGTCTAGCTCAGACATAAAACTGCCAAAATGAAGTCACCTTTGGTGAATTCATTGCTACAGTTCCTTTCATCTAACCTAGTGTGAGAAAGATTATCCAGCAACACAAGGTTACCATTACCATGGTATGCTTGTTTGTGGTTCAAAAATACCACAATCTTTGAGGAGGCTCTTTCTGTGTGCCCCATGTCTTCAGTTGAAATCTTGCCTTAATTGGGAGCACATCTTCTTGGACACAGCAAGAATCAACTACTGAAACAAATGCAAGCGCGGCGCCAAAATGGCCGCCGCGCCCTTTGCGGGGCCCCCCCATAGGACGAAGGCATCCGGGTAGTTAGGGGCGTGGCCAGCTCCCTTATAAAAGGGGTGGCCATGAGGCAGCCGAGCTGCCATTTTCCGAAGCGACGGAGCGGAGAAGTTTTTTCCCCTCTTGTCTCCGTCGCTCTTACCTTGGCCGCGAGCGCGGCTCGCACTGTTAGGAGGCGCAATCCGGGTCGGAGGACCGCGGTTGCGCCTCCCCAGCAGCCGCCTTTACTGGTACCCACCGGGACCGGTGGAATGGGGTCTATTCCCCCTTGCCCGGAGGCGGGGGACCCGAGCATGGGTCAAGTGAGGGCTGTGGCCCGCGGCCCGCAAGCGGTGGACGCCGCTCCTGGTGCTTCCCATCCTGTTGGGCCTCCAGCGGCGGGGGCGCAGCTCACCCCGGGGCCTTCTAGCCTTGGGGGGTGGTGTGGCCCCTTGCCCTGGCAGGTACCTACATCGGCCCTACCGGGCCTCGGCGTGGGGCGATGGCCCTATTAGGGTCCCGGGGTACAGGGACCTGTACCTGTGCCTGTAGCAGGAGGGCCGGCCGGCCCTTGGCCCCATGTCAGCGTGGAGGTCTTACTGGCCCATGTCGCGGCCCTTGAGGCGTCCTTGGCTCGGGCCAGCCATGCGGGGGCTCCCTTTGGGGTTCATTACGACGCGTCGTCTGCTGGGCAGCGGCAGGCGACGGGACGGGTTGAGCTGCTTGAGGCGTGGCACAACCTCGGCCACTGCCTCGCAGCTCCCCAACCAACAGGCCGGTGCGGGTCAGCCCCCAGTGACGAGCTCTACGGCGGTCGTGAGCTCCGACGCCCCCAGTGGGCCGGAACCCCCGGTGGGGGCGGCCGCGGGGGTGCAGCACGTGAGTATGCGGTCCAAACTAGTGCACCTACACACGTGGCCACGTTTGGGGGGGGGCTTTCCAATGGCCTTGGCCTCGCGGGGGTGGTGTGGCGGTGCACCCGCTGACACCCCACCCGGCGATGACAACTACCACCCAGGGCCCCGTGGTGGGGGGTGTTCCCTACCCCGAGGGGAATGTTTTGGGTGGCCGGGTTGGTCCAAGCCCCTATTCCTTACCGCTGAGTGACCACTTGGCACAGGCCAACAGAGAGTAAATTTGGCGGGGGGGAGTACGTGGATATCTTCTCACTCCTAAACAGAGGGCCCACCAAGGAGGAGAGGGAGGGGCAGAATGAGAAGGATAGTGGCAGGCACGTCGTCGCAAGCCACCAAGTATGTGGGCCAAATGGTTGCCGGCTTGCATCATATGCATGGCGGTGTACCTTAGGGCCCGGCCGGATTTGGCAATTCCGATGGTCCAGTATTTGGACAACGTCTACCGGGCGATGGTTTACTTTCCGGGCCCATCGTGGTTGGCTTGTGACGTGGAATGCCGTAGGCGGATTTCCCCGCACCCCGAGATTAGGGTCCAGCAGGCGGCCCCAGCACAGGTCACCGGCCAGGGGGCGGGGCGGGGGGTTCCAGCCCGCCTGCGGTGCTGGACTTTCTTGTCCAATGGCTCCTGCAATGGGAAGAATGGCAAATACAGACAGGAGTGTCCCACCTGTGTTGGCCCCCATGCGGCCTCTGCCTGTCCCAGGCCTAGAGGGATGCGGGGCAGAGGGTGGGGCAGACAGGGGGCTGGCAAGACTGCCGCAGATGGATCTAGTCCACCGAAGGCCTCCCTCCCCAATTAAGGTGGGCATGTTGGAGCGTTGGCTCACATTGTACCTGAAGGGAGAGGATGCGGGTTATCTCCTTCAGGGTTCTAGACAGGGGTTCCGGATCCCCTTTCATGGGTAACAGGTCCCCTCAGGATGCCCCCGATCTTTTATCCCTTGGGGGGAGGGAGGAGGTGGCTCCTGCCAGCTTTGACAAGAGGGTTTATGCGGGCAGGGTCGTTGGCCCTGTCCCTGCACCCCCGTCCCGGGGAGCATATTATTTCAATGATGCCATGCCTTTTGGCTATTCCATTGGGGCTCGGTATTCGAGCGTTTCACCACTTTCCTAGAGTGGGCCTTTGTCCGCAGGTCAGGGTCCCGGTCTGTAGCCCATTCCCTGGATGGTTTTATTCGGGGCTGAACGGGGCTGGGACACGTACACACGTCTCCTCAACACATTTCAGACGCTAATGGAGGAACTTGGTGTCCCTTTAGCGCCCGAAAAGACCGAGGGCCCATCTCCACAGCTAGTATTCCTGGGGTGGAGGGTGACACGGTAGCGCAGGATTCTGGGTTGCAGCGGGATAAGGTGTCAAGGCTAGTGGCCCTTATCTCGTACTGGCTGGCCGAGCGCATGGCATCACTGGGGGAACTTCTGGTGCTACATGGTCACCCCAATTTCGCTGGCAGGGTCGTCGCACTGGGCAGGGCATTTGCTCCGCGCTGGTGCGACGCCATGGCAGGATTATCCGGGCCCCACCATAGGCTTAGATTTACCCGGGGTATCAGGGCAGACGTGCTTGTCTGGCCATAGATCCAGAGGTAGTTCAACGGGGTGTCATTTTGGGGTCTGATCTCCTGGCTCCCCCTTGCTTTCAGATGCAGTCCGATGCCTCAGGATTCCTGGGTTATGGGATGTACTTCAATTGGAAGTGGGCCTATGGTGGGTGGCCACCATCCTGGGCAGGCAAGGGTCGCCTGCATGGTCTCACGTATCTGGAATGTTTCCCTATCCTGGGTGCTTTGATGCTATGGGGCAAGGAGTGGGCCAACTCGGTTGTGCAATTTTGGCGTGACAATGCGGCTCTTGCCCGCATCGCCAATGCACAGATTTCCAAATCGCCCGGGGTTATTGACCAGTGCGCGAGTTTGTGTTATGCAGCCTGTGCCTCAACGTTCTCTTCAGGGCTAGGCATGTCCCAAGGGTTGATAATGATATTGCTGCTGCTTTGTCCCGCCTGCAGATCTCCCGGTTCCGTGCCTCGGTCCCGGATGCGGAGGACTTTCCCTCGCCACTCCCGGACGAGAGATGGAACGTTGGCAAGGAGAAGTGACCCAGGCGATTGGCCTGTCACTAGCGCCATGCATGAGTAAGGCGTATCACCACGCATTTAGTTCCTTCAGAGCATTATGTACCCAATTTGACTGCCAGGAACCTGGCCGATCCCAGTAGCCCATGTTCTGCGGTTCATGGTTTACCTGTATGCCCAGGGCCTTGCACCACGCACCATAGCATCTCAGCTGTCAGGGTTGGCTTTTATGGCCAAAGTGGGAGGTCGTGTGGACAGCACCAATGACTTCCGTGTGAGACATGTTTGGGAAGGGTGGGTGTCCGTGCGCGGGCGTTTCCCGGGCGACCGCCACCCGATTTACCCAGGGGTTTTTACCCAATTGGCCCGGGGCTGGCCTGGCCTCTGTTTTGATAGATGAGGCAGCCCATTTCATGCGGCTACTACGGTGGCCTTTTTGGAGGCGCTCCGCATCAGCGAGCTTGAGATGCTGAATAAGGCAGATGCAAGATTTTCCCAGGGTTTTTACCCAATTGGCCCGGGGCTGGCCTGGCCTCAGTTTTGATAAATGAGGCAGCCCACTTCATGCGGCTACAACGGTGGCCTTTTTGGAGCGCTCCGCATCGGCGAGCTTGAGATGCTGAGTAAGGCGGTTGCAAGATTTTCCCAGGGTTTTTACCCAATTGGCCCGGGGCTGGCCTGGCCTCTGTTTTGATAGGTGAGGCAGCCCTTTTCATGCGGCTACTACGGTGGCCTTTTTAGAGGCGCTCCGCGTCAGCGAGCTTGAGATGCTGAATAAGGCGGATGCAAGATTTTCCCAGGGTTTTTACCCAATTGGCCTGGGGCTGGCCTGGCCTCTGTTTGGATAAATGAGGCAGCCCACTTCATACGGCTACAACGGTGGCCTTTTTGGAGCGCTCCGCATCAGCGAGCTCGAGATGCTGTATAAGGCGGATGCAAGTCGTAGGGCACTGGAACTCGAAGATGTCTGTGTGGATAATATTGGGCTCAGTTGGGGATACGCTCCTCTAAAACGGATCAGCACAGCGTAGGCAGTGGAATAGACTGCTACGATGTTCCTCGACAGACATCTGTCCGGTTGGTGCCCTACAGGATTTCCGTGCACTGTGTGGCACGCACCATGGCACGTTTTTTATGTCACCGAGGTGGGTCTTCTATTCCTAAATCCCAATTTGGAGGGTGGTGGGAAGGCACTAGACAGTGTTGGCCTCTCAGGGGCTCGTTGCGGCGCCCTTCGCTCTGCATAGGGGCGGCTTCTGCTGCAGTTGTTTTTTGGGTACTTCAGGGCTGAAATAAGCAGCATGGGAGGGTCGGGATCACAATGTTTTCAGTTTTGTCTTCGCCCTCCTCAACTGTGAGTACCAGTTTTAGTCACTGCACTGTTTCTCCCCCCCCTTCCCTTTTTTACTTGACAGACCCTGGGTGTCGTTTTACACCGGTGACAGTATGCCTGGTGGGCCGTAGCCAGGTGCACGGGGCAGCGCGTTACGCTGCATGGGGCAGCGCGTTACGCTGCGGCGACAGAGTGGGTACCCGACTGGGACAGGGTGCATCCGCACGTCGGACACGATACCGCGGTACGCTTACAGGGGGGCGTTCGGCCTCGGGGCTCTTGACTGAGCCGACGCTCCGTGAACGGGGCTATTGCCCGGTTCCCTTGACAAGGGCGGGGGATGCGTCATTAGCCTCCCCGCAATCAGTCTGCAAATTTACGAACTTTACTCAGGGGATGGGGCCAATCTGTCGCAGGGAGGTATGGACCTCTGGATTATTGGACTGGCGAGCAGGCCTGTCGACCGAGCTGACGGTCTTGGGGGGGGGCGGTGAGCCTTTGCAAGCCTCCCCGTGTGGCGGGTATCACTGGTAAGGTAAACATTATGACCCACAGGTATCCGGCAGGTTCGCAATTGACTGGACAACAATAGACAGGCATAAGTTGGTTAAACGTTGTCCGGTCAACGACGAACTAGGCGACGGGGTGATGGCGATAGCTAGCCAGCATGCATCACCCCATGATTCCACGGATACGCGTCAGAGGGTGGGGTCATTAGTTAGATATTGACTACGGTCAACAATTTGTTTGTTGTAAACAAACAAATTGATACAAATCGATACATTGTAACCAATTGCCGTTGGCAATTTTGGGGTGGTACCTTACCAGTGTTACTTCGGCCTGCTTGCCTTAAGAATTATGATTGGTCGTTTTACCAATAGAAATTTATAATTCGGACTAGGGCATGAATCAATAAATGTGGCCCGATGCTGTTATCCACTTTTACCGGTGTCTGAGTCCTTTATTGGGGGGTGCGCCTGCAATGCAAGCGCGGCGCCAAAATGGCCGCCGCGCCCTTTGCGGGCCCCCCCCATAGGACGAAGGCATCCGGGTAGTTAGGGGCGTGGCCAGCTCCCTTATAAAAGGGGTGGCCATGAGGCAGCCGAGCTGCCATTTTCCAAAGCGACGGAGCGGAGAAGTTTTTCCCCTCCACCCCCTCCCTAGTTAACAGTGTGATATTTTGGTCGCTTCGGGGCCGGGTGGGAATTTTTGGCTGGGACCCACAATTGGCTCTCGGGTCCTGGTTTTTTCGCCCATCCCACACTGTTGCTATGGTTTGACATAGGGGTTTCTGTGATGCTGTTGACTTGGTCACATGGGCGGGTATCACTGGTAAGGTAAACATTATGACCCACAGGTATCCGGCAGGTTCGCAATTGACTGGACAACAATAGACAGGCATAAGTTGGTTAAATGTTGTCCGGTCAACGACGAACTAGGCGACGGGGTGATGGCGATAGCTAGCCAGCATGCATCACCCCGTGATTCCACGGATACGCGTCAGAGGGTGGGGTCATTAGTTAGATATTGACTACAGTCAACAATTTGTTTGTTGTAAACAAACAAATTGATACAAATCGATACATTGTAACCAATTGCCGTTGGCAATTTTGGGGTGGTACCTTACCAGTGTTACTTCGGCCTGCTTGCCTTAATAATTATGATTGGTCGTTTTACCAATAGAAATTTATAATTCGGACTAGGGCATGAATCAATAAATGTGGCCCGATGCTGTTATCCACTTTTACCGGTGTCTGAGTCCTTTATTGGGGGGTGCACCTGCAATGTGCATTGGATAACCCTGTTACTATTTCTTTAAAATACTATGTGCATGCATGCACATGCATGTGTATGAGTTCACAATGTATGCATACTGCATGCATGTGCAGAGTCACACAGATGCATTGCAAAAACTTGTGGTTTCTGATTGAATAAATTACATGATTAAATCCTAAACTGGATGCGGAACAATGCACATTATATTAAAAAGTCATTACACTTGTAATGCTAGGTAAGGCATTGTAATTAAAAGGCAATTGGATGAAATTAGCTTTGAGATGACATGCTTTTAAGCAGGATTTGCTAAATGAACATTAACAGTTAACATGTGCATTTTATTAGCTCATCTACCTTCTCCCACGCACATCACAAATCCATAGCCAAAGTTAAAAAGCTTGAGTGTCACTGTGACAGAGCACGAGAGAAAACTGCACTGGGCTGCCCCATTGTGCCCCAGTTTCCAATCTTAGCCCCTGGGAAACCAAACTGGAAGATAAATTGGTGCTTGCCGCAGTGTATGCCTTGTTCTTGTACTATTTTGTCAAGATTTTGTGTATAATGGAAAATTACACATTTGCTAAATGCAACATTCCAACTAACTACAAATGAAAAGTGGGCCTTTAGCACCCCGATACTACAGAGGAGAAATTTGGTTTCCATTTTCACCATTGCATTCCTAACAGGCAAATCTCACAAGTTGAAACAGGTTGTGGAAAATCTCACACCAGGGACTAGAGAAGTAGGCTTTTGGCAGTTAATGAGCTTTTAATCTGGATGTAGGCTGAAGCAATCCTTTACATTCTATTAACAACCTTATGTCCAATTTTTGGATAGGAAAGATGAGAAGGAAACCTAATAATTGTGAAAAGATACATAATGGCCCGAATCCTGTTGCTTGCTTAATTTGGTGAAAGGACAATGGCATAGCATGCAGTGGCAAATTGCACTAACTAATAAATTCCAGATTCCTTGACATTCACCTAACTGACACAGTAAACAACTCAAACGGGCTCATCAATTATTGGCAATTTTCTGCTTTAAGTTACATTAGTGCCCTTCTGTCACTGTAACTACTCAGCATGCTTCTGGTAAGAGAACAACATTTTTAGGTGTCTACCATTTATGGATGACCTGGTCAATCCTGGTTAGGAATTGGAGTGAAAACTATAAGCATAAGGTCTGTCATTTCCCAAGAAACCTGAATTAACTCATTTTCCCACTCCCTTATAACCTCCCAAATCACTAGTAAGTGCAGTGATTCTCTCTCTTCTACTCTTGTCTTCATGGTGCCAGGCCAAAGAGAAATTGCTATCTCTATTCTACCATTATTTCCCCTGACACCTAGAATGTTCCTCTACTATAGATGTTGAAGCAAAAGACTGACCTCCCTATAGGTGACTATGAGCATAGATGAAGTGTAAGGGGAAGCAGAATGTTTCTGGAAAAGAAGCAAAATTGTTAGGTGATATGGTTGAAGATTTCTTGCCTACCTTCCTCTCTAAAATATCAGTTTTACAAAGCCAAGCTAAGAGAAGCACCAAAGGCAGGCACTGTAAAAGTTTGGGCAGCCACATCTGTCTGTCTGTCTGTCTGTATGGTCCACAGTGAGGTAAAAACACTGTACAAATAATCTTTCTTTTTTCAAAAGTTTTCCAAGTTGTTTGGGTAGCAATTACCAGAATGATCTTTCTTCACAGGGCAGTATATAAATCTATTAAATTAAATTAAATTATTAAATTTGTGTGGAATACAATTTGATGGAACACAGCTACACACACGGGTGGGTACTTGTACACAGCAGTAGAAAAGCTTGCAACATCACACATGCATCAGGACCTATACGTTCTCTAGGGAATCCTGCAAAGCTGAGCCTGAGTTAAGGCACTCCTTATCCAGTTAAATATTCATACTAGAACCTATCCTGGATGGACAACAGGGATGGAAATGAATTGTGCTATATCTGTGAAAGAAATTTCTGTGACTCAATGAAGGTAGTCATTTTGAGTCCCCTGAAACCCATTACAAAATACTCTCTGCTTTCAGAAAACTCATGGTATGTTTCAAGGAAATAATGCCTACAAAACAGCATGCCCATTTTGAAACCCAAATACTGTAGCTAAAAGGTGTGTGAAATAAAAATATCATACATGCAGAATCAGGCTTTAGTCATTATAAGTCAAAATTGATACATTTCCAAACACATGCATGCATGCACGCATGCATGTGCACGCACACGCACACAGAGGTAAGATCTGAACTCCCAGGTCCAATGACTTCCACCTCCTCACTAACACAAATGGTAATTTGAACAGTGGCAGGTGGGGTACAAGGTCCCACCTTCAAGACTACCATGCAGCAACAAAAATTGGGGTGGGGGGGCAGAGAGAAAAGGGGGGTTTCCAACAACCCCCTCAGACCTCACCTAGGCATGTAGGCTATATTGTCACCAAACCCATTGAGCCACTGCCAGCTTCTGAATGGGGGGGAGGGGATTTGGCCTGCCTACCAAAAGAAAACCCCTCCCCTAGCGCACTGTAAACCCCTGCTGTTACCCAGCAGCAGTGCAATACCACAGTAGCACAGGGACAAAGAGAAAGCACAGCTTGGAATACAAATAGAGCTCAAAACAGACTCACTATGGCCTAGCTGTGCTATCCAATTAGGTGGTTTTGCACTAGAGACAAGCATTTGGTCCATCTAGAGACAAGCCTTTGGTCCTGGACTCCCCTCGCCCGGGCTGACCTGGAGGGGAGAGAACAGCTGCGCGGCTCAGCTACGCTTAAAATGCCGACGCCACCCTCCGCTACCACCGGACTCCCCTCAGCCAGCCCAGCCTGGAGGAGGGAGGGCAGTGACATGGCTCGGCAGTGCTTAAAATGTCGATGCTGCCCTCCACCACCACTGGACTCTCCTTAGCAGGGCCGGGCCGGCCTGGAGGGGAGAGAACAGCTGTGCAGCTCAGCAGGGCTCGAAAATGCCACCATCACCCACCATTATCACCGGACTCTTCCCCTCGGATGACCCGGCCTGGAGGGTAATGAACAGAGTGGTTCGGGCTGAGTTTGTAATGTATTTCTGAGTTTTGATTTTGAAATGTTTTGTAATTACTTTACAATTGTAATTGTGATATTTTGTAACTGTGATATTGTAATTGTATTCATTGTAACTGTGATATTTTGCTTCTTTGTTAGCTGCCCAGAGTCACATTGCAAGTGCGGTGGCATACAAATTGAATAATTGAATTGAATTGAATTGAAATAGTGGGGGGTGTTGCACTACCACTGAAAAAAAAAGTGGGTATCCAGCACCCACACAAAGCAAGTGGAGGATGCCCTGAGGAAAATGCCACAAAAGATGCTCATATTTGGGGAAACACATGCATATGAATCTGAATGCATGAACAAAAATGTCTCAACAGAAACAAAGGGTGGGACAAGAATGCAGGCTGAATTGGCAAAAACACATTTAAATTGTGAATGAGAATTTTTTTTGGTTCACTCTTAATAAAGATAAAACTATTACCAACCCTCAGGAACTAAAAAGCAGATCCACCTTTAAAACTGCAAGAAAAATAAACAAAAAGAAGCAAAAAGACAAAAAACAACCCCAATAGCTTCTAATGCACACATTTTTACTGACAGTGGTAAATACACACAAGGATATGCTGTCTTGCCTATGAAAAGACTACAGTAGGGAAAGGGTATACAGTATTAGGATCAAAATGATCAAAGTGGAAACTGCTGCTCCATTTCTTTTCATAAAGTAGCTTATTCCTGTTATTTCTTTGCCAGTAAAATACATTTTCCATTCATTTTTTTCTGCCAATGTATTCTAAAATAAGCTTGACTGCTATTGCACTTACTATCTGTCACTGACCAAATTATTCACTGTGGTAAATGTGGCTTAAATCTGCCAACACATATTTTCTGTTTAGAAATTTCCATGTACAGTACTTTTCTCCTGCAACCCAGGACTGAAGGATCACTGGGGGAAACAAGAACATGAGGAGAGCTTTGCTGGATCAGACCATCTAGTCCAGGAGTTCTCATCCTTTTAAAAGCTGGTGGCCAGGTCACACTCCCTCAGACAGCTTCGGGGGCTGGATGGCCATTTTGCTCTTCTTCCACCACATGACACTTCCTGGTGTAGTGGATGCAGTGGGGGACCACATGAAATGGCTCTGTGGGCTGCATTAAGCCCATGGGCTGCAAATTGAGAATTCCTGATGTAGTCCAGTGTTTCCCAATCTTTGGTTTTTGGACTGCAATTCTCAGAGGCTTGCGTCAATTCTTCAAAGCACTGATCAATCAATGTACTGACTTATGCTTCTGGTAATTGAAGTACCACGTGTGGTGTGTGCCCCACACACCAACCATCTAATCCAACCACCTGTCACCACCTGTGGCTGGTCCAATGCTACTATGAAGCCGAAAGGCAGACCATGAAGCAACTAGCTCAGGCATTGTCCTCAGCACCTGATCTTCTTGAATAATAATAATAATAATTTTGTGTCAGAAATTATTCTGGGTTGAAAGGAATTTTGCTAGAGAAACTCCACTCAGGGAATGCCTGAATGACGCTCCTTTCATGTCCCCAAGATCTTTTCCCACCAAAGTGGTCCCTATTCATCTACTTGCTTTCAATCTGTGAGGTTGGCAAGAGCTGGGACAGAGACAGGCACTCAATCCATCATGTAGTACTCAGGTCTCAAACTGCCAATTTGGCTGTCTTCCAGCCAACAAGGCGAGCTTCTTAACCACTGAGCCTCTGCAGCCCCAGTCTTCTTGAAGCTGACCTGAGACAGAGGTGCCTGAGACAGAGGACAAAAGTGTGACTTAGTCACCTGTTTCAACTGATTGGACTGGCAGATGAACCGTAATGTTAGCCTGGAAAAAGACTCACACTTTCCACATCAGCAGAGAGCATCAGGCTAGCTTAGGTGAAAGAAGCCAGGGCATGTAGAACACAGAGCTCTGTACTCCTAAGAAAAATGAAATGGCATGGATGTCGCTGCCTATTTCCTCCAACTTCCCAGCTAGGTGGCCTCTCATTTTCTTTAATCATGAGGACTGCTCTGGCAATTTAGTTTTAGAATCTAGATGTTTCGTTTAGCTCTTGTGACCAATAGCAATTCAAAGTTCTCTAGTAGCAGGTTGAATTGCTTTGTAAAATCCCAGATGGCAGTGGCTGCCACCACATCTTGTGATAACAAAACTTCACAGATGTTCAATTAGCGACTTCACTTTTAGGCACTGTTTTGGAATAAACCCAGTTGAACTCAATAGGAATTGCTGTTGAATACTCATGTATGCAGTTGTGCTATTAGTGCAGGGATATAAATTGTGACCTGATTTATAGGTAAAGGTGAAGGTCTCCTTTGCTCTAGGGGTGGGTGTCTATCTCCGTTTACAGCCAAAGAGTCAGTGCTGTGTGCATCTGTGGTCATGTGGCAAGCATGACTAGATGTCGGAATACACAGAACATTGTTACCTTTCCAGCTGAAGCAGTGCCTATTTATCTCCTTGCAATTTCTTTCTTTTGAACTGCTGGGTTGGCAGGAGGAACTGATTTATACTTTTGCAATAAAGTAGAAAATAAAGGACAGGTTTTTTCTGCAAAAAGACAATATTTATTCATAATTAATTTTTGAGAGAAATGCAACTTCACTGTGCTGCTTTTCAGTGACTATACAGTTATTTAAAATTGGAAAAAAATATTTGCTGCCTTACTGTTGCATTGATCTGCAAAAACTGAAAATACAATATAGGTTCTTTGCTTCTTTGAAAGCAATCTGCCTCTTTTTTACACTTACTGTCTGGCTGCTGACAGAAAACAAAAAAAGGGGAAAGGCACATGAGATATTTTGTGTGAATTATACAAACCATGACCAAAGTACTGTTTTGTGTTTTGCCCGTGCTCTGGAGGTGAGATCTCTCATGGATCTTATAAATCATTGACAAGCTATCTTGCCATGCCACTTTCACCTTAGATTCAAGTTAACCACAATTCCACTTGCCGAGTTAGCAAAACTGTCAGGTACATATTTTTATGTATAGAAATACATCTCTAGTACCAAGTCAACAGAGACAGAGTTTTACATGGGGACCTTTGCTCCAGGGATTGGAGTTTCAACCTATTTTTTTCTTAGCTGGTGGAAAAAAATCCCTTTACTCCAATTAGACTTTGGAAGAAAGAGTCCTATTGGCTCCTGTTACTAGCTTTTCAAATTCCTTCAGCAAAGCTGCTAATTAGGCAATTAAATATAACATCTGGTTTTATGCTTGCACTGGATCCTAGCCACAAAATTTAGAGCTGAACCCAGTTCTTCCATCTAGTCAGTTCCAAGCCTGAATTTCCCAAGGCACTGTTATTTATCATCCCCAGAGATGTTCTCATTGTGCCCTAATCGGAAACAGTGACTCTCTCCAAATTCTGCCACCATACGGCTTGGAAGGAGGGGGAACCTTCCCCATCACCAACACTGTAGAAGCAGGAAGAGCAATTGATGCAGTAGAAACACTGTGGGTAGGCTTTGAGGGCAAAGCTTGGTGGCTAGATAAGCTGAACCCACCCCAAAGCTTTGCTTTGGCTGAACTGATGGCCCAACCACCCAACCTGTAGGCCAGAGTTACGTTGGTCAACAGTTCAGGCCAGATAGAAATTTCGGGCTTGGTCACATTGATTGACAAAGTTAGAAAAAGGGTCCAGGCCAAGTGATTCTTGATTATCCTATTCTAATTACATTAGGTCATTATGGGCTGATCAGAAGATGGGATTCTTTTAAATAGATCACAATTTGATATAGGTTGATTGGTAGAGCTACAGGATATCATGTGACAAGATACATCCAATGACTGAGCACCCAGGTTTGTGGCACACTCAGGGGACATTATGAGGCATTGTTGTGGTACAGCCAATATCCATTTGTGAATAGAATTGAAGATGGTCACAAGGATATCTCTCTACTTGAGCTGGCCTGGGCAGGGCTGATGAGATCCAGCACTGAATGAGGGCTAGGGACTGACCCTTCTAGACCAGAAAGGGTCAAAGAGGTCTACCTGGTCTGATATCAGGTTTCAGACAATACCATAGGCCCAGTACAAGTTAGAGGTGTCAGGGTTTATTTCTGCCTGCCATGGCATCCCAACTGCTTCTATTTCCAATCTTGGGCCCACTTAGATGGTGTAACCCTGTCTGTTGGTCTGTGGTTATGCTAAGAATGTGGCCCTCTTTACTGGCCCGCTAGGCTGGCAGGACATTCTTTTGTCCATTATGAACTGGCTCATAGGTGGGAGGATGGCAAACCAACTATGTTGCAGGTATCTTGGTAGCTATTTGAGATGGCCAATTAAAACATCTCAGTCAGCCACATCCTACAACACAACCACACTCTCCATGTTGAAGATGAGGCCCTGCAAAGGGGGAAGATTGGGATGATAAGAATGTCACCTTCCCTTTAATGAAACCTTCCTCGCACTGGTGACACCTACAAGGTGAAGAAATGAAACTTAATGAAGCTCCACTTCTGGCATCCCCAAAACACAGAAGGCTTTAAGGACTGTATCCCTTTGAAGAGCAGGTGCCCTTATCAGCACTCCACCAAGTTTACTCCCTTCCCTTGAGAACAAAGAAACCACTGGAAACAAATATCCCTTAATAGGCTTTATTGAGCATATTTGTATATCCAACAAATAAAAGGGAAAATAATCCAATTGTAAATCCATGTAGTAATTCCCAATTGTAAATCCATGCAGGCAGATTTGCCCTCATGCAGTTGAAGAGTGGATCATGTGTCCAGGTGAGAAGGCTTATCTGATGATCTTTATAATCCCCAAATGATCTCTAATGGACCCCAGATTTGATGTCAGTTTATATAGGGTTTTGGGGTTTCTGCTCCCTCCCCCTGGAATTCTAAGGATGTCTCCTTTGCTATTTGTTATGACTGGTATTCATGTCAACCAACATTCTCAGGTGTTGCTTATCTGATTTCTACATCTTAAGATGACCATCACCTGTCTGGTATTTTAAAATGTGACCTTGGTAATTGCAAGCTGTCTGAAATGATGATGTACTACTGTGGAATGTGAGTGCTTTTGGAATGCAAAATGGAGTCACAATTGTTCATTCTAACTGTTAGACTACCTAAATCTATAAAAGAAAGAAATTTAACTATCTTACCTACATGAATATAAATTAACTTAATAAAAAGTAACGTCCCTCAAGGTTCCCCTGACAAGAGGATGTTCTTAAACTCAACTTACTGTGTCTCGACTCTTTATCTGCTGGGTTGGAGGCAATGCACATTTACATTTTCTGTTTGAACATAGTCAAAGTCCTAGAATTTCTGTTGAATTTTATGTTGCTATTGGGGGCTGCAAATAAATATACCTTTTTTCAGAAGTAACATAAGGTTTCTTTTCTTAATTTCTATCAAACATCCAGAAACAGAAAGAATAACCACAATATTAAGATTCATGACATTGCCCACGAAGGAACCATAGATGTATAGGACTTGAGAAAAGCTTTCAACATGACAAATCTCCCAGTTTAAGATTGTAGATCAGTCTCTGCAGCAATTTCTGTATTTGCTACCACTGCAGAGATAATGAACATTTGCATGCCATTTCATTTGCAGTCACAAAACATGTTGCCTTTAGCAAAAGGTGCCACTGCAAACTCAAAAAAGCCTTGAATATAGATGGCTTCAAGATGGATTGTCTGACCTTGATTTCAGCAGAGTACTGCAAGTTCCCAATAGGCAAATGAATATGGCTTGGTTTTTTTTCAAGCAGAGAAGTAAACATACAGAATTACAAGAACATGACTTCACTAATTATTTTCTTCTTAATGAAAAGTTGACAAAAGAAACAAAAACAAAATCTGAGAGATGGGTTGAAAATAGGTGACCAGGTGAGCAGGCTGATAGATGGGTGCCAGTACATTTTGAAATAATCAAGAAAACCAGCATGTGGCAAAATCAAGAAGAACACAATAACTGGGCTGTCCCACATATCTCCCACAATGCCTCAGCCATGGACCTTTCCACCTAATTCATAGAATCATAATACAACTGAGTTGGAAGGGGCCTCTGAGTTCAACTCCCTGTTCAATTCAGGAATCTAAATCAAAGCAGATCTGACAGATGGCTGTCCAATTTCAGCACTCACCACCTCCTGAGGAAATTGGTTCCATTCCTATACTGCTCTAACAGTTAAGAAGTTTTTCCAGATATTCAGCCTTTACCAGTAAAGCCTTGAGACAGGAAATTCCAAATTTTGTACCAAACTGAATTGTGCACTGAACTCATGGTGCAGTTGTGGGAATGTGATTTGAGTCACCACCTGACTGGGCACAAATAGACTATGGGCAGAGAGCCTGAGAGGGCAAGCCTGGAGGTTTAGAGCTATCCTGGAAGTTGAAAATGGACTTGTAAGTCCCACATCAGTCCCTCAGGAGTGCTTTGATACTTCCTGCCCATAGAGGGCCTGGAAACATGCACATATTATGCCTTGGCATAAGGATATATATGTATGGGTAACATATGCCGCCGCTGCCGGGCAGCCATCCCCAGCCGGGGGAGAAGAGGAGGAGGAGAGCTGGGCAAGCGGAGAAGGGGCCTGCCGCCGCCTGGCAGCCATCCCCAGGCGGGGGTGAAGAGGAGGAGGAGAGCCGGGCATGCGGAGAAGGGGCCTGCCGCCGCCGGGCAGCCATCCCCAGGCGGGGGAGAAGAGGAGGAGGAGAGCCGGGCGAGCGGCGAAGGGGCCTGCCGCCGCCGGGCAGCCATCCCCAGGTGGGGGAGAAGAGGAGGAGGAGAGCCGGGCAAGCGGAGAAGGGGCCTGCCGCCGCCGGGCAGCCGTCCCCAGGCGGGGGTGAAGAGGAGGAGGAGAGCCGGGCGAGCGGCGAAGGGGCCTGCCGCCGCCGGGCAGCCATCCCCAGGTGGGGGAGAAGAGGAGGAGGAGAGCCGAGCGAGCGGCAAAGGGGCCTGCCGCCGCCGCCGGGCAGCCATCCCCAGCCGGGGGAGAAGAGGAGGAGGAGAGCCGGGCAAGCGGAGAAGGGGCCTGCCGCCGCCGGGCAGCCATCCCCAGGCGGGGGTGAAGAGGAGGAGGAGAGCCGGGCGAGCAGCGAAGGGGCCTGCCGCCGCCGCCGCCGCCGGGCAGCCATCCCCAGCCGGTGGAAAAGAGGAGGAGGAGAGCCGGGCTAGCGGAGAAGGGGCCTGCCGCCGCCGCCGCCGGGCAGCCATCCCCAGCCGGGGGGTGGGGGTGTGAGGAGGAGGAGGAGAGCCAGAGTCTCAGGCAAAGGATAAGTAGCTGATATGAAATGTAGAAGACCTAATATAGCAACTGACATAGAGACTTTATACTGACTAAACATAGAAACTGACATAGAGACTGTGTTTTAAAGTGTGATAATATGCATGATAATATGCTGTCTTAAATGTCTTAAATGTTTTAAACTTTTAAAAACTGTGATAAAATGTATGAGGAGAGAAAAATGGCGTAGACACCGGCAAACCACGCCACAAATCTTGCCAAGAGAACCCTATTGACCAAAACAAAAGGCAAAACAAAAGGGCAGGCTAGGTGATACATAATGCTTAACACCACAGAGGGGAGAAAGGGGAGGGACAGGAAAGGGGGAGGGGAAATGCAATGTTGTAAGGAGCAACACTGCACAGGGACATGGAATGTGAGATCAATGAACCAAGGTAAACTGGAAGTGGTAAAAAATGAGATGGAAAGAATAAGCATTGACATCTTGGGCATCAGTGAGCTAAAATGGACAGGGATGGGCGAATTCAGCTCTGGAAACCATCATATCTACTATTGTGGACAAGAAAACCTTAGAAGAAATGGAGTAGGCATAATTGTCAATAAAAGAGTGAGAAAAGCAGTAATGGGATACAATCTCAAAAATGACAGAATGATGTCAGTCAGAATTCAAGGCAAACCTTTCAATGTCACTGTGATCCAAATATACGCACCAACCACTGGTGCAGATGAAGCCACAATGGACCAGTTCTATGAGGACTTACAACACCTCATAGAACAGACACCAAGAAATGATGTCCAAATTATAATAGGAGACTGGAATGCCAAAGTAGGAAATCAAAAAGTGGAGGGAATAACAGGCAAATTTGGTCTTGGAACACAGAATGAAGCAGGGCAAAGATTGATAGAGTTCTGCCAAGAGAATGCACTGGTCATAGCAAACACTCTCTTCCAGCAACACAAGAGGCGACTTTACACATGGACATCACCAGATGGCCAACACCGAAACCAGATTGACTACATACTCTGCAGCCAAAGATGGAGAACCTCCATACAGTCAGCAAAAACAAGACCTGGAGCAGACTGTGGCTCAGATCACAACCTATTGATCGCAAAATTCAGGCTTAGACTAAAGAAAATAAGGAAAACACGGAGACCAGAAAGATATCACCTAGACAGCATCCCTAAAGAATACACGGTGGAGGTGATGAACAGATTTAATGGCTTAGATTCGGTAGACAGAGTACCAGAAGAATTATGGACGGAGATGAGGGACATCATGCAGAAAGCAGCAAAGAAAACCATACCAAAAGAAAAGAAGAGTAAGAAAGCAAAGTGGTTGTCTGATGAGGCTCTTAAAATAGCAGAGGAAAGAAGGAACGCAAAAGCCAAAGGAGAAAGGAAAAACTACAATCATTTGAACACAGAATTTCAAAGAAAAGCAAGGAGAGATAAGGAAAACTACCTCAAAGAACAGTGCAGAGAAATGGAGGAAAACAACAAAAGAGGCAGAACCAGAGATCTTTTCAAAAAAATCGGGGAAATTAAGGGAACATTTAAAGCAAAAATCACCACGATAAGGGACAAAGAAGGAAAGGAGCTAGCTGATGCAGAAGAAATTAAGAAAAGATGGAAAGAGTACACAGAGGAACTCTACAAAAAGGACCTCAACACTCCTGACAATCACAATGATGAAGAAGTAGAACTTGAGCCAGACATCCTGGAGAGCGAAGTCATAAAGGCCCTAAAGAGCACTGCAAACAACAAAGCTAGTGGAGATGATGGTATCCCAGTTGAATTTTTCAAAGCGCTAAAAGATGACGGCGTCAAATTACTGCATTCAATATGCCAGCAGATTTGGAAAACAAAACAATGGCCACAGGATTGGAAAAGATCAGTATACGTCCCAATCTCAAAAAAGGGCAATGCTAAAGAATGTTCAAATTATCGAACAATCGCGCTCATCCCACACGCCAGTAAGGTGATGCTCAAGATAATACAGGATAGACTTCAACAGCATGTGGAAAGAGAATTACCAGAGGTGCAGGCCGGTTTCAGAAGAGGCAGGGGGACTAGAGACCACATTGCCAACATACGCTGGATCATGGAGAAAACAAAGGAATACCAGAAACAAGTTTACTTCTGTTTTATTGACTACACTAAGGCATTTGACTGTGTGGACCACAACAAGATGTGGCAAGTAATTAAAGAGATGGGAATACCAGAGCACCTCATGAGAAATCTGTACATGAACCAAGAAGCAACAGTTAGGACAGAACACGGAATGACAGAGTGGTTTGGAATAGGAAAAGGAGTAAGACAAGGCTGCATTTTATCACCATGCCTATTCAACCTATATACAGAGCACATAATGCGCAGTGCAGGGATGGAGGAATCACAATATGGGATTAAAATCGCTGGGAGAAACATCAACAATCTGAGATATGCAGACGATACCACCCTAATGGCAGAAAGTGAGGAAGACCTAAAGAATCTCTTGATTGGGCTGAAGGAGGAGAGTGCAAAAGCTGGCTTGAAACTAAATATCAAGAAAACCAAGATAATGGCAACAGGCCCAATCAGTTCCTGGAAATAGATGGGGAAGAAGTAGAAGCAGTGACAGATTTTACTTTCTTAGGATCAAAGATCACTGCAGATGGGGATTGTAGCCATGAAATAAAAAGGCGACTGATTCTTGGGAGACAAGCAATGAAAAACCTGGGGAACATAGTGAAAAGCAGAGACATCACATTGAAAACAAAAATTAGAATAGTCAAAGCAATGGTTTTCCCAGTAGTAATGTACGGATGTGAGAGCTGGACAATTAGGAAGGCTGAACGCAGAAGAATAGATGCCTTTGGAATGTGGTGTTGGAGGAGGGTTTTGAGAGTCCCCTGGACAGCGAGGAGAACAAATAGGTCAATCTTAGAAGAAATTAACCCTGACTGCTCATTGGAAGATCAAATAGAAAAGATGAAGCTAAAATACTTTGGACATCAAATGAGAAGGGAGGATTCACTTGAGAAGGCATTGATGTTGGGAAAGGTGGAGGGCAAAAGAAGAAGGGGGAGGCCAAGGATGAGATGGCTAGATGGCATTGTAGACACAATGGGCACAGAGCTGGGAGGGCTGAGGGGGTGGTGGAGGACAGAGGCGCCTGGAGAACAATGGTCCATAGGGTCGCAAAGGGTCGGAACCGACTGTGCGACTGAACAACAACAAACAGCTGTGTTCCTTCATAATAACGATATTAATGTATAAATAAAACAGGAACACATCTATTAGAAGACTGTCATCCATTTTAACCTTAACAGTATTGTTGTTTTTTATTTAAAAACTTGATTAAATTATTGGCCTCAGCAATATAGATATGCATATATCAATTCAATTGATTCAGTGGGCCTAATCTTGTTCAATTTGCGTCTGATTCAATAATTTTAACTCTCATTTTAAAAGTACTTGTCCTGTGTCCAACAGCCATCTTACACTCTCTGTAGTAAGTTTTTTTTTTGCTTTTTTTCTCTTTAATTTGGGAGATAGGGCATTGCCGATCTGTGACAATTTCTGAACAATGGCATGTCAATGGAGGTAGAAAGACAGCATTTATGTGTCTTTGGCATATTTCATTACTTCTGTACTTTTCACAAAATCTGCGTCTGAGAATAAGTCATTATGTTTCTTTTTTTCTGGCTGATAGCTAGAACGCTAGTGACAAGGGAACATTGCAGGCGCACCCCCCCCAATAATGGACTCAGACACAAATGAAAGTGGATAACGGCATTGGGCCACATTTATTGATTCATGCCCTAGTCCGAATTATAAATTTCTATTGGTAAAACGACCAATCATAATTCTTAAGGCAAGCAGGCCGAAGTAACACTGGTAAGGTACCACCCAAAATTGCCAACGGCAATTGTTACAATGTATCTATTTGTATCAATTTGTTTGTTGACAACAAACAAATTGTTGACCGTAGTCAATATCTAACTAATGACCCCACCCTCTGACGTGTTTCCGTAAAATCAGGTGGTGATTCCAGCTGTCTAGTGGTAACCATCACCCCCTCGCCTGGTTCGTCGTTGACCGGACAACGTTTAAACAACTTATGCCTATCTAGTGTTGTCCAGTCAATTGCGAACCTGCCGGATACCTGTGGGTCATAAATGTTTACCTTACCAGTGCTACCCGCCACCCGGAGAGGCTTCAATAAAGGCTCGACGCCCCCCCCAAGACCGTCAGCTCGGTCAACAGGCCTGCTCGCCAATCACTCAGCAGGAGGTCCATATCTCCTCGCGACAGATGGGCCCCCTCCCCTGAATAAAGCTCATAATTTTGCAGACTGATGGCGGGGAGGCGAATGACGCGTCCCCAACCCTTGTCAAAAAGGAACCGGGCAATAGCCCTGGAGCGACGAGCCCGGTCAAGCGCCTGGAGGCCAAACGCTTCCCTGTAAGCGTACTGCGGTATCATGTCCGACCAAATGAGGGGTGTGGCATGCCACACATAATGTGAGTAGGCCAGGTGACTGCAAATCGCAAGCTTCCGCGATAGGCCAGTGACCTGTCCGAAACCATTGCCCCCAAGGTGAATAACCAGGACATCAGGCGAGTCAGCATCCCTGATGTAGAAAAGGAATGGCAACAGTTCCCGCCATAACATGCCGCGCTTACCACACCACCTGAGATGTGCGGGTGCACCCAGTCCCAGTCGGGGTCCCACTCTGTCGCCGCAGCGTAACGCGCTGCCCTGTGCAGCGTAACGCGCTGCCCTGTGCAGCGTAACGCGCTGCCCTGTGCAGCGTAACACGCTGCCCTATGCACGTGGCAACGGCCCACCAGCCCTACTGTCACCGGTGTAATACGACACCCAGGGTCTGTCAAGGAAAAAAGGGGGGGTGAGAAAAATTGCAGTGACTAAACTGGCACTCACGGTTGAAGAGGGTGAACACAAAAACTGAAAACAATGTGATCCCCACCTTCCCATGCGGCGTATTTCAGCCCCAGAGTACCCAAAAGTAGCCGCAGTAGAAACCGCCCCCATCCTGCAGGAATGGTTGCGTGAGGGGAGACCCACCCTGGTGACAGAAAAACGGGGCATGGTGCGTGCCACACAGTGCAAGAAACTCCTGTAGGGCACCAACCGGACAGATGTCTTCCAAGGAACATCGTAGCAGTATTATTCAACTGCCTACGCCGTGCTGATCTGTTTTAGAGGAGCGTATCCTCAACTGAGCCCAATCATTGCAACATAGACATCTTCGAGTTCCAGTGCCCTACGACTTGCATCCGCCTTAGACAGCATCACAAGCTCGCTGATGCGGAGCGCTCCAAAAAGGCCACCGTTGTAGCCACATGAAACAGGGGTGCCTCATACCTATCGAAACATAGGTCATGCCAGCCCCGTGCCAGTTGGGTAAGAACCCCAGGGGAAATTGGGTGGCGGTCGTCCAGGCTACGCCCACGTTCCCGCACCCACCCCTCCAAAAAAGTGTCTCACACGGAAATCAGCGGTACTATCCGCATGACCTCCCACCTTGGCCATAAAAGCCAGCGCTGACAGCCTGAATGCTATGGTGCGGAGTGCAAGGCCCTGGGCATGCAGGTAAGCCATAAACGGAGGATGTGGGCCACCGGAATCGGCCAGGTATCTGGCAGCTGAAATTGTGTACAAAATGTCTGACAAGAAACTAATGCATGGTGATACGCCTTACGTGTGCGTGGCGCTAGTGACAAGCCAATCGCCCGGTTCACCTCTCCTTGCCAAAGGTCCATATCTCCTCCGGGAGTGGCGAGGGAAATTCCTCCGCATCCGGGGCCAAGGGACGGAACCGGGAGATCTGCAGGCGGGACAAAGCATCAGCAATATCATTATTCACCCCCGGGACATGCCTGGCCCTGAACAGTACATTGAGGCGCAGGCTGCGCAATACAAACTGGCGCACGAGGACCATGACCCTGGGAGATTTAGGTCTGTGAGTCGGCAATGTGGACAACGGCCGCATTGTCACACCAGAAATGCACCACAGAGTTGGCCCACTCATCACCCCATAGCATCAAGGCCCCCAGTATGGGAAAAATTCCAAATATGTGAGATCTCTCAGGCGACCCGTGCCTGACCAGGCTGGTGGCCACCCACCATAGGCCCACTTCCCATAGAAGTGGGCCTATGGGATCCAGAGGCATCAGACTGTATCTGAAAGCGAGGTGAAGCCAGGAGGTCAGACCTCCAAAATGAGACCCCATTGAACTCCCTCAGGAACTGGAGCCATATGTGCCTATCTGCCCTGATGCCCCGTGTCAGTCTCACCCTGTGATGGGGCCTGGGTAAGCCTGTCATGGCGTCGCACAAGCGCCGAGCAAATGCCCTGCCAGGTGCGACCGCCCTGCAAGCGAAGTTAAGGTGGCCATGTAGCACCTGCCATTCCCGAAGGGATGCCTTGCGCTTAGCCAGCAATCCCGAAATGAGGGCCACTATCCTGGACACCTTTTCCCCTGGCAACCCAGACGTCTGCGCTACTGTGTCAATCTCCACCCCCAGGAACACCAGCTCAGTAGATGGTCCTTCGGTCTCTTCGGGCGCCAAAGGGACACCAAGTTCCTCCATTAGCGTCTGAAATGTGTTGAGGAGACGTGTGCACGTGTCCCAGCCCCGTTCATCCCCGGACAAAAGTCATCCAGGTAATGGGCTACAGACCGAAACCCTGACCTGCGTACCAATGCCCACTGTAGGAATGTACTGAAATGCTCGAAGGCCGAGCAGGATATGGAACAGCCGAAAGGCATGGCTTTGTCAAAATAATATTCCCCCGGAATTTGAAACCCAGCAACTCGAAGTCACCCGGGTGCACCGGCAGGAGACGGAAAGCCGACTTGATGTCGCATTTAGCTGACAGTGCACCCGGGCCACATGAGCGCACATGCGCAATGCCTGATCAAAGGATGCACACCCGACATAGCAAAGGTTATCAGGAATAGCATCACTAACCGACCGGCCGGCTGGGTAGGACAAGTGATGAATCAGGCGGAAATCGCCCGGGGACTTCTTGGGCATTAGTCCCAGTGGGGATACTTTAAGGTTGCGAAACGGGGGTGCAGGAAAAGGGCCAGTGACCCTGCCCGCATCTATCTCCTTATTAATGCTGGCGGCAGCCACCTCCTCCCTTCCCCTGGGTGACAAAAGGTTGGGTGCGTCTTGAGGGGACCTATCCCCGGTGAAAGGAATACGAAACCCCAGTTGAAAACAATGAAGCAGGGAATCTGCGCCTGCCCTCTTCAGGCACAATGCGAGCCAACGCTCCAGCATGTCCACATTAAATGGGGAGGGGGCCTTTGGTGGACCTGCTCTCTCAGCGGCAGTCCTACCTGCCCCCTACACACCCCTACCCCCGCCCCGAAGTCCTCCCGGCCTGGGACAGGCGGAGGCAGCATGGGGGCCAGAACAAAAGGGGCACTCATGCCTGTACTTGCAATTTTTCCTGTTGCAGGAACCATTGGACGAGAAGGTCCATCACAGCAGGCAGGCTGGAACCCCCTGCCCCGCCACCTGGCGGGGTACCTGTACTGGGGCCGCTCGTTGGACCGCATGTCCACAATAGCATCTCTCCCCAGGCGCTGGGCGCGTGGGGGTCATATACAGAAGCCACAGCTTCTCACAGGGCTCGTCCCACCTCATCTCTGGGTGCAGTGGAAACTTCATACGGAATTCCTCGTCGTAAGCCAGCCACGACGGACCCGGGAAGTCAACCCTTGCCCGGTAAATGTTGTCCAAATACAGTACCATCGAGATGGCCAGATCCGGCCTGGCCCTGAGGTAAACAGCCATGTAAATTAGGTATGCTGGCAACCAATTTGCCCACGAACGTGGCGGCTTACGACGACGTGCCTGCTCCTTATCCTTCTCGTCCTGCCCTTCCCCCTCCTCCTTGGTAGGCTCCCTGTTAAGAAGGGAGAAGATGTCCACGTACTCACCCCTCCAAATCTTTCCCTTAGTGGATTGGGCCAGAAGGTCCCCTAGGGGCAAGGAATACCCTGCTGTCGGCAATGCCGACACCGGCACAGAGGGAACTGCGGGCAAAGCAACGGGAGCCTGAACCAACCCGGGCACCCCCAACACATTCCCCACTGCATAGGGGGCGCCACCCCAACCCGGGCCCCGGGTCAGGGATGAAGTCGCCGGGTGGGCCGGAGGCGGCTGCACCGCTGCACCACCCGTGCGAAGCCATGGCCACTGAAATGCCCCCCCCCCCCCCCAGGGAAGTCAGTCGTGTGGGTGCACTAGCTTGAACTGCATACTCACCCGATGCACCCCCACAGGCCGCCCCCACCGGGGGTTCCGGCCCGCTGGGGGCGTCGGAGCTCACGACCGAAGCTGAGCTCGTCGTCGGGGCCAGATCAGCACAAGTCTGCTGCACCTGTTGGGTGGGGAGCTGCGAGGCAGTGGCCGCCACTGGCCCGCGCGCCTCAAGCAGCTCGACCCGACCCGCCGCCTGCCGCTGCCCGGTAGCCAAAGGATCAACCTGGAAACCGAAAAGGCGCCCCCGCTTGGTTGACCCCTACCAGGGATGCATCGAGGGCCGCTACGCGGGCCAGAAAGGCCTCCACGTTAATATATCCCCCAGCCCCAACCGGGGGCAAAAGGGGCCGGCTGGCCCACAGTAACGGGCACCTGTGCAGGTGCCTGCCAAGGGCTGAGGCCCCAGCCGAGTCAGCCTGCGCCAGCCACGCATCGGGCCAAGGGGCCACCGATCCCATCCCACCGGTCCCGGTGGGCTCTGCCAAAGGTGGCTGCTGCGCGGGCGCAGTCGCGGTCCTCCGACCCGGCTGACGCCTCCGCGCCGATCGAGCCACGTTAGCGGCTGCCTTCTTCTTCGAGGACATAGCTGAGTTAGCTAGGAAGCCTACGAATAGAAAAAGCTGCCCAAAAAGGCTTCCCTTGAAAGGACCCGAGCGACGGAGGTAAGAGGGGAAAAACTTCTCCGCTCCGTCGCTTCGCCAAAATGGCAGCACGGCTGCCTCGTGGCCAGCCCTTTTATTAGGGTGCTGGCCACGCCCCTAACTACCCGGATGGCTTCGTCCGGTGGGGGGGGCCCGCAAAGAGCGCGGCGGCCATTTTGGCGCCACGCTTCCAATTGCTGAGTTTGTCAGATAACAGTCACTGATTCCATCCTTGGATAGACAAATACAGTTTCACTCTGAAATCAAGAGACTGATACTCTGAGTTGTGCTGAAACAGCAGCTCATAAGATACCCGTTTCAGGTTACTAGACTTTAGAACACAAGGCTAAATTTAATTGAGGATGCTTATCTTAGGTGCAAAAGATATACAGTGGAACCTCATACAACAATCGCCCTGTATAGCAACGATATCGCATACCAATTAGTTTTTTGGGGGAAATGGTGTCCCGCATAACATTTTTCCCTACGGAAAAAATAATGCCATAGGGGAAATCGCTGTACGATGCATGCATTGTATAGCAATTGTTTTGTACAACAATTAGCCCCATGGAATGGAATAAATCATTGTATGAGGTACCACTATATTGCCTTTTTCACCAGAACACCTCCTCCCTGCTGAATGTCATGGCTATGGAATTTTCTAAATGTGCAGAAATGGAAATATAAGCACAGAATCAGTAGGTGTTGATACAAATATACCGGAATAAAGAAGCGGAGCTCCTGGCTTTCTGGTACACAGAAAAGTGCCAAAGTATGTAAGCAAGCTGGCAGAGGAATTCAGGCACCTGTAGTTTTTTAAAAGTTAGCTTTTGAAGCCTGTCACAATCTATGGCTTACATCATTGTCAGCGTTTTTGCCCTTACAACCCTTAAATATAAATATGTTAAGTATTTGTGGGCAATTATATGTGTTCTGTATTAAAGACTTGGCAATCAACATTGTAAATTATTAGCCTTTCTCAGAATACATACTTAGTCTAAAGATAGTACTTGAATAAATATTTTGAGATATTTTAATGGCAAATGCTCTTGAGGCAAAAACCTCAAGATATAGATGGAGTAAAGTACAGTGGACAGGCTGCCTAAGCAGTTCCAGGCTATTTTTATTGCCCCATGAAGGTTACCAATGCCATGGGCCTTCATTCCTTCCTGTATTGTATATTAGTTGTTATTAAAATCTGGGCATTCCAAGCTGATGGGACTCATTAGCTGGAATCTCATGGTAAGCTGCAACAAGAGTAGGCCCACTGAATCAATTGAATTTATGGAGGCGATAACTCACCAAATTTCCACTGAATCAGAATTGCAATTTACTACTGGGCTCCAATCACTGCCTCAGCATAAGGATATGTGCATGTCTATGTTGCTCCAGGGGACTGTGGTGGATTAGTGGTTAAGACACTGAACTTGATGACTGGAAGGTAGGCAGGTCAGCAGTTTGAAACCTAAGGGCTGCATGATGGAGTGAGTGCCTGTCTCTGTCCCAGCTCCTGCCAAACTAGCAGTTTTAAAGCCTTCCATGAAATACAGCCTATTTCACTGAATATTACTTCTAATATCAGAGGCACAATAACTTTGCATACTAACTGCTAGAAAATATTACTGCATTCATACCACAGGGATACCTCATACAACGTCCAAACTTGGTTCCACAAGTTTGGACTTTATACGAATTTGGACTTTGTATGAGGCATGCAAAATCCTAGCTGTGATGTCTCATACAACGTCCAAATCCTTGCTGTGATGACTCATACAACGTCGTTTCCATAGAGATACATTGTACTTGCAACAGCACAGACTTCAGGGCAAAGTCAAGGAAACAGACAGAAAACTGACAGAACTTTAAGAAATCATTGTCTAGAGGTTAAATACATTACAAAAACATGTCAAACAACCCTGATTTTAGGGGACAAACCATACAAGTTTTTAACTTTTGAAAACTTTATGAAGTGCAGGTTTAAAAAGTTAACATGTCCCATCATGCAGCACAGTGTTAATCTGCAGCGATGTGGCCGATCATCCATTTTGTACAAGCTACTGCAAATAATTACTGGATGGAAGCAAGGACAAAATGGATGCCAACATGTCCCATCATGCAGCACAGTGTTAATCATTCAAACAGCAGCAAACACAAAACAATTGCCCACCCCACCAAACAGTGCCCCCACAAAAAAAAGACCAACATAGGAAAAATTATGGAATATGCAATCTCTTTTTTTAAAACCACAGCAGCAAACACCAAACAATTGCCCACCCCACCAAAAAATTGCCATCCCCCTTCCACCTCCCCACCCCAAGCCAATCGGAAACAGAAAACCTAATTTACCTACCTTTCCACTGTGCCAAAGAATGGTCCAAGAACCTGAAGAATGCTGCAAAAATCCCAGGAATGCTTCCAAAAATTCTGATGAAAAAATTCAAAAAATCCAAAATCATGTTCAAAATTATTTCTAAACACTCTTCGCCTCATGCACAACCCACAAGAGCAACACAAGCATGTGTTCTGCCTTTTAGACTGCCCAGGCACAATGAAACCTGGGAAAACCCCCAATGCCTTGTACTTTCCCTAAAAGTCCTTTGATTTTTTTTTTTAAAAAAATGACATTTGCACTAGAGCAGCCTTTCACCTTATTACTGGGTTAATAACTGAGCAGATTGGGTAGCCACAGGAAAAAGGGAGAGATTTTCAGAGGCTTCTCTCTTTATAAAGAAAAAAAGATACCACCTCACAGAGAGATATCCAAGACATTCAGTCTGTGAATAGGGAGGCAGAGCGGATGGGGACTTTCGTGTTCAGGGAATGAAGAAGCAGACAGGTGAAGTAGTGAAATTCAGCTCTTTATTAGTGGGGTTTGAACACAGTTCAGACTTATATACAATATAAACAGTAACAGTAACAATAATACAACAAGCCCATTGGCTAACAGAGTGTGTACATTTTCGATCCACTTATTTGCATAAGAATAGTTACATGAGAAAAGATACATTCCGCTCCTATAAACAGTAACAATAATACAACAAGCCCATTGGCTAACAGTGTGCACATTTTCGATCCACTTATTTGCATAAGAATAGTTACATGAGAAAAGATACATTCCACTCCTATAAACAGTAACAATATTACAACAAGCCATTGGCTAACAGTGTGCACATTTTTGATCCACTTATTTGCATAAGAATAGATACATGAGAAAAGATACATTCCGTTCTTGTCAGAAAACACTGTTAACATACATAACAGGGACCCAATAGTGTGTTGAGTGTGTGTTTCTTTGCACATCTCAAAGTATCCATTGCTGCAGCCCAAAAGGGAGGAGGGGAACAGGGCTAAATGTTCGGCAGTACTTTCAGCAGAGGTTCAAATGGGGGGGATTAGCAATAGCGCAGCCTTTTATCTTGTTGCTGAGTCAATAACTGAACAGGTTGGGAAAGCATAAGAAATTAGAAATAGTTTTTTCAGGGAATTATTTCTTTATTGACAGAAAAGGTGCTACTGCTTGCCTGCAAATAGAGAGAAGAAGGGAGAATCCCAATTTAGTATGTTCTTTCTGTGTGTGTGCATTTCAAAGCACTGACAAAGAAACATAAAAAGATTTGCAGTGGCGGAACCAGAGGACAGAAGGGGAGGCTATGGGCTGGTGAAAATTGTAAACTCCAAAATCACTCCGCAGCCCTTATGTACTGTAAGCACCAATTGCAATTTCAAATGTAATGCACATTGCAAATCAAATTGCTATAAAGCCAAATAGTTCTAATTCAGCTTTCCTAACATGTATGTTCACTGCCCACAATGGGATTACTTTCTGCTGCAATCCAACTCCAGTAGCACACCACCTGAGAAAGCCAACTTAGAATATCTACTAGTTCTTCTCCCTCACCAAAACTGGAATATGTTGGAGCAATGGAGAAGTGTGCCTTCCCCCAAGGTCCCTTCGGTTCTTGCGCACCTTTTAGGGGTGGGTTTTTTAACTTTTAACTTTGTTTTATTATGTGTCTTTTATGTATTTACTGTCCGCTATGTAAACCGCCCTGAGTTGGGTTGTACCTGAGTGGGGGGTTATAAGCGTGAAAAATAAATAAATAAATAAATAAATGGATCTAAACTGTTTGCTTCCCGCTCCCTTTTCTCCATCACCTCACAATTTGCACAATTTGCATCATATTCTACACTGGAGGAATCTAATGATCTTGAATATTGGGACAACCTCCTTCTCCTTCTTCCGTTGCTGGTCTAACAGATGTATTCCTCTAATTTGATGCATGTTTCTATGAACTGCTCTTTAGAAAAAGACTACATTTTTTTCTGTGGACTACTTTTCTCTGAGGGTTATCTGTTGGAGCTACATGTAAGTCGTAGGTAGGGCAAAAGCAATTGATGGACACAGGCTGAGCTTAAAGTAGACAAGCTAGCTTCATCCTTTCTCTATCTCTCTTTCATCCAGTGCCTGCTAAAAAAGAATAATTCATGGCTGCAGACTCCAATTTGCAGATGAGTTTTGAAATCTGTGTGCAATGAGTCACAGGACTGGCTTCTCCTCCTATATCACTTCAAAGTTTTTTTAAAATATGAAAGAAGAAAATACTTGCTAATGGATCTATTAATACATATAGTGATCTATATTTAATAATCTCCAGTGCTACTTCAGTCCATGAACCTGTTGTATATAAACTGGAACTTTGGACACACAGTACAATACACTACTTTTCTCCAGACCAATGTTGCAATGCTTCCTATAACATTCATAGCCCTTTCAAGTTCTGGAAGCTGCAGAAATGACTGCAGTCTCAGGTAGACAGATTTTCTTGCAGTTCACTCAACCTTATGGGCAGATTGAAGGGGGGGAATGAAGATTGAGGACCACCAAATTAACTGGCTCAATGAGGAAGAGTAGGAATCCTACCCAGTGTGGTGTAGTGGATGAAGTGACAGACATGGAGGCTACAAGTACCAGCTTAGCCGTGGAAACTCATTGGGGTATGAGAACTGGTAAAACCACTCCTTAAATATCTCAATTACTTTAAAAGTTCTATTAGGTTGATGGCATATGACTAACTAACCAAGGAAGAATCCAGTCTAGGCAACATAATGGAGCTCAAAGAGCATGCAGGAGTAGGGAATTTGGACTGTAAGAAGGTGACACAAATGTTTGGCTATGGAAATTGGGTTGTGTTAAGTCATAACTTTCTCAGCTGTGCCACCCAGTTGTGGAATGTCCTCCCCTTGGGGGCCTATATGCTGCTAACATTGCCTTTATTTAGACATTAATTTGAGATCTGGCTATTCCCCAGTGCATTTGGCACCTGGGTGGTTCACAGCTTGAATGTTTCAATTTGTTGGTTTCATTTTGTTTTAACTATTAAAATGTTCAAAGTGTTCTTTTGAATGTATTTTTCAATGTGCTCCAATTCTTAAGAGTCTTCCATGAGAATTTTATTGTTTGCAACCCAGCCTGAGATCTGCAGATGAAGGATGCATTAGAAATCACTTAATTAATAAATCAATAAACTCAGACCCAATTGCCATTGGATTTCACTTGATCATATTTCTAAGTACAAACATATGTGGATGCACCTGTATAGAAAACCACATTGGCTCCAGTGAACATAATTGCTAAATCAGAGTTTCTAGGATGATCACTCTTCAGCAATATAATTATTAGGGGGGAAACCTGAATTCTAATGTTGATTCATTGGTGGAGGTAAATTTTAATTTATATAAAGCTATTTCTATTCTTCTGACTTTCTGATAACAAGGTATCACAAAGGAAAATATTAAAAATGGCCTTTCTTTCTTCATGCTATTATCAAAACCTTCCAAATGAAAAGTAGGTCATTTTGGTATTTGAGAAAATTGCTTGCATTGAAGTCCAGCTTCTCTTACTTAAAGGTGAGTGTGTGTAGGGGGGGGGCAGAGGAGGAAAATGAATCCAATTTTAAAAGCAAATACTAAACCAAATATATCATTAGGTCTGCAATTTTATATCTTCTTTGTTGTGAGAAGGCCCAGTTCTGTGGAATGGCAGTAACATTTGAGTATATTTTTCTGTAAAAAGAGAATATATATACAGTATTCTCTTTTTACAGAGTGTGTGTGTGTGTGTGTGTGTGTGTGTGTGTGTGTGTATGTATGTATGTATGTATGTATATATGTGGTATCCGCGAGCATAATTGGCATTAACTGTCCCTGACAGAGGTTACACCGGTTGAGGAAGACCCCTGGTCACTGGCCTCTGTGAGTACAGAAATTGGGGAGCGGATTAATAGTCATAAGATTGATTCACCCATATCTGACCTGGCAGGCAGTTTGGCAGGAGGAATTTGAATATCTAACGCCAGTTAGGAATTAGGTAATTCCACACTTGCAGATTAGCCCAAGCCTTAGCGCAAATAGTGGCCATGTTTACCCTTGTGCAAGCCATAAACAATGGATTTCCCCTGTCAGTATTTGCCTTAGTTAATTAACTTCCCCAAGAGAGGTTCCCAATTAACCCGGGTAAATGGGTGTTGTGATTTTCTGTCAGATGACGATTCTACCACACGCAGCCTTGAACATAATATATACTGATGATTTTCCCTCAATAAACCACTGGTCTTCGCTCCATCTTGTCTCACGTCTTCTTCTGCCCAGTCTCCTCCGGGACCCAAGGGCCGCTTCACGGCCCCAATCCAACATCTCCTCCAGGACCCAAGGGCCGCTTCACGACCCCAATCCAACATCTGGTGACCCCGACGTGATCCTACTCGTGAGTAAGCGACCTACGCGGTCCGGTTCTACGCTAGAACCGTGTCCGATTCGTCCCGGAGGACAGCGCGGCAGCTCCGGTCGGAAAGCCATCCGGCCGGGGTGACAGCTACGCGGCGAGGCATTCCAGAGAGGCATCCTACAGCTTGCATCGCGGAAACGCGTTCCGCTCAGGGGCAGGCTGTGAAACCCTGATTCCAGCACAGAGGGCGCCGAGGGCCCGTGGTGGGAGACCACGCTCCAAGCTCCATCCCAGAGATTCATCATGCTGAGACCTATTGCCTAAAAGGACACGTCGAAATCGTCCCAAGAAGAAACACTTCGAAGGACCAGGCAGGTAATATGGGGACTTGTCCTCAGCAGCAACGTCCATCCGCTAACCAGAGAATTCATATAATGGAATTCAAGGCCCCGGCAGGGGTATACCAAATACGCCTTCACAGCGGGAAGTTAGCGGAACTCTTATCGTACCTGGGGGCCAATTGTCCGCTTTATCCAGAAGCGGACATGCTTGACCTCACACTTTGGGATCGGATAGGAGCCTGCATTCGGCAAGCACCAAAAGCTCCAGACAGCATAATTGGCACATGGAGCAAATGTAGGAAGCTCTTAGCAGAGGATGACCCAGTCTGGATAGAGACCCAGAAACCCCCAGCGCAGTCAGAACCATCAGCCCCAATGAGTCTCTACCCATCATTTCAGCTTAAGCAGGGCAGTGTAGGGAGCATTCCCTCAGTGACAGCTGCAGACGTCACTGAAGGAATTCATGGCATGAGAAGCCCTGGCGCTTCTCTGACAGTTACAAGTTCCCTGCCAATTAAGAACTCCATTCAGCGCATGGGTGAGGAAGATCCATTCACGAGGAAATTGCCAGTGGCACAATTTGCTAGCGCCCAACTGCTGTGTTCAGCCTATCTGAAGGCAGACACACGTTCAGGCAGGGCTGCTCAGCGCCAACTGCTCACGGAAATCTGCACGGCCCCTGGCCACGCAGGGCTCCAGAGCAGACCCATTACCACACTCAGGAGCAGAGCAGTGCCAAAACCCCAAGGCGCCTGCTTCCAGTGTGGAAAAATGAGACACCTTAGAAGAGAATGGCAATCTAGACCAGGCAGATCTTCAAAAGTTTGTCTGAATACCAAATGGCCACGCTGGCACTGGAGCGTGAGGCAGAACCGAGATCCGGGAATCTGGCCCAGGCTAGAAAGGAGGCAGCCATCGCCCTGGCTATGCCAGAGGAACCATCCCAGCAATAGTACCCCGAGCTCTCCCAAGGCACAGGCAGAACCTACTGGTCTTGCCTCGGAGTAGCCCAGAGAAACTCACCCCTAAGTAGAAGCACCCAGATGGTTGTAAAGGGCCAGCTGTGTATAAGTCATCTCCTCATGTGTAGGATAGAACACTGCAGATCAGGGGAGGAATGTGCGAATGCATAAATAAATGTGTGTATGCGTGGTGCACCACTGAATGTATGACTGCAAGAACTGTGTATGATTGCAAAAGCCTTGTCTCTATGACCACAGTATGATTGAAAAAGTGTTCCTTGTGTGTAACTGCATGGTAATGTCACTGTGAAATATGTGTTAAACAGTTTGCACTCTGCTCATGGGCAGGAACTATTTAAGATTTGAGAAAGCATGGTGAGCAAAACCCCTTTGCCTTGCCTGCTTAGCAGCTTAAGGGCAACGAAAGCAGGAGGGTGGGTGGGGGGGAATCCTAACCTGAAATAGGGCAAAGTGACCCCCCTTCTTCCCTTGAGACTTTTTTCTTTTCAAAGGATTAAGCCACTCTTGGAAACCGGTTTTGCAATCCTTGCCACTCAGGAAAACAGATTTTTCTTTTCAGAAGCGCGATCTGAAAACAAAAATCACTTCTATGAGTTTTCCTCACTAAATCATAAACTATGGGGCCCCTCCCTACGTCTGTGTTCCTCAAACCCCCATCTCTGTGTTTTAAGATGTTTGAATGTCCCTTAGCGTCTTTAAGTCAAGTATCTCACTAGGAATGAGAGAATTGCATTGTCTTCATGTGTGTACTGTGTTATCATCTTGTAACCTCGGTTCTCAACCTTTTAAAGTCAGGGGCCAAGTTCCGGGGCCTCAGGCAGCTCTGGGGGTCCGGACAGTCATCCTGCCCTTCCTTCGCCACACTGCCCTTCTTGGCTTGGTGGAGGTAGTGGCAGAGCAACGTGGGCCGTATCTGGCCCACTTACCCACATCTGGCCGAGGGTTGAGAATTGTTCTAACTCTCCTTCATTCTCTTAAGAAAGATACTGTTCTGGTATTTTGACTTTAATCTGTGTAAAGTAACTCACTCATTGTACCCCTTTCACAGGAAAAAGCACGCAAACATTCTTGCGCTCTGTATATTCAGAAAATGCTTAATCGATACCTTTTTACAGCAACAAAACTCCTCTCCAGGCCTTAAAAGTAACCAATTGGTTTCTTTCTACAGTCTTAAATTGTTTCCTTTCACAGGGTCCAGAGTTAATTACTGGTAGGGATTTCTTAACAGGAGGACCCGGTTGTCTTAATTATCTGACCTAATCTGATTGATAAGAGTTGTTACATTCTCATTGTGCTAACTTCTGACTTGTCTTTCCTCCTTTCGCCAGTGGAACTCCCTGCTGGAAATGTTTAACTTTTGTGTCTTTTCATTTTTGTGTATTATTTCCTTACAGCTGGCATGTCATAGTTGGCTTGTTTTTAATAAGTCTTAGTCGGTCATTTTAAGTATGGCACCTGGCCCACAGCACCCTCTCTAATGAGCAGACACATTTCACAAACTCCAGAGCACAGAAGAAGGATTAGTCTCTGAGCTCCTGAGAATATGCAGAGTGCCACTCATTGGCCAGGACTGCCTAGGACCATTTTAAGAATGCAGTCAGGTCACACTTTCAATCAGATACAGGCATTTTCAGGCCACCCCTTCCTTTTTTTGCTGCTAGTCTAAGCACAGGCAAAAGGCTAAGCCAGCATCTGGCACCCTTCTCACAGGAGCACAAGAATAGCTCCAGTAAAAGTGTGCACGCACGCCATGGGCGGATGTGCGCAGGGGGGCCTTCATGAGAAATTTACCCAAGGGAAGCTGGCACGTCATGCGCCAAGGTTTGTCATAAGACCCCAGACTCATCTCACTTCAAACGCAGACAGTCACCTTGTGTGAATTAATGTCACTGGTTCCCCTTCGGGGGCTAGGACAGTTTTCACTTATGGGGGTCGCACATATTATGTTCTTACTTGGCAAGAGGACCAAGCTTGGCGCATGCTCCTGACTCTTCCGCAAGCGGGCAGAGTTGGCGGCCGTGAACCTCGCTTTGTGCACCTTTGCCAAAGAATGCTTCAACATAATTACTGACAGCCAGTATCTTAGGCATTTGCTTCACAGTCTACCGGGAGCATACATCACTCCCGCGATAGACAAAAATTTGCTAAGTTTGTTTCTCACAACTCCTATTCAGAGTCATGCATTCTTTCATCAGAATGCCAAAGCACTTGCAAGGCAGTTCAACCTGCCACTTTCCCAAGCCCAAGGCATAGTCCGTTCCTGTCTGCATCGTGCAGGGGCACCGGGGGGGGGGGGGGGCTCATGGGGGGGTCAACCCACGAGGGACAGAGGCCAACCAGGTGTGGCAAATGGACGTCACACATGCCCCACATTTTGGCAAATGGCAGTACATGCACGTTTGCATTAATACCTTCCCACATTTGTTTGGGCAACAGCACAGAAGGGAGAAATGGCTTCCCATGTGGAGCAGCATCTCCTTTCCCACGGCCATGGGCGAACCTCGGCACATGAAGTCCGATGATGCCCCAGCTTATAGCTGGGGGCCACCTGGGATATTAAGCACACCTTTGGCGTTCCGTACAATCCGCAGGGGCAAGCGATTGTGGAACGGGTCTATCGGACACTTAAGTCCTACATTGACAAACAAACAGAAAGGGGGGGAACAACATCCCATAGTTGCACAGCAATTGCTACCCTATAAGTGCAAAAACTAACTAACTCTTTCAGAATTTTTATCTCCCAAACAAGTCTCTTCCCCATGCAGGTCCCAGAGGCCAGAATCAGGCCCGGATGCCAAGTTCGGCTATTGCAAAGGATGGCACCAGTCACTGTCTTGGATGTCATCAGCTGTCCGTCTTCCTTTATGACTTACATCTCCAGAGACATTTCTATGAACATTTTGCATACTCAGTGCTACTTCTAAGGACCATGCTTTTCCACAAAACAAGACTTTTCCAAGCTCAAGTTACACATGAAACCCCACCAAGAAGGGAAGCCTCATCTTTGAAAAGCTGCTGAATGTTTTCTATTCCTATTATCTGTAGTTGCTCTTTATTCATTTATGCCTTGTACAATGCTCCAGTTGGGATTTGCAAGGGACACTTGAATTTCTGTATACGTAGGGTTGTGTATTGTTAATCACGGCCAGCTTCCACCAAAGGAAGCCAGACCGGCCCATGTTTGCACCGGCCCATTGCTTGGAAAGATTGAGCACCCGGTAGCCGGCAATCTCCAGCCATTGTAAGTTATTTTCACACCTCCCCATAGGTGCTAGAAAGACATTTGCACAACACCAGAAGTTGCAGAAATAGCTTAGAATCACCTTAGGTCACAGTAAGAGATCAATGACACATCTCATTATCTTGCCTTGCTACAGAAAGCAGTCTGGATTCAGACCCACAGTTCTGAAAAACCAGGCAGCAGTCAGTATATTCAGTGTGCCAGGCTTAGCCATAGGCAACGCTCGGAGAATTGGTCAATTGGCTTGCGCTTTGGCAAGAGCCATTAACCACACCTCCTTGGCAATAGCGCTGCTCAATCAGGAGCAGACAGAGCTTCGACATGCCATACTGGATAATCAAGCAGCCATCGATTATCCCCTGTTGTTACATCATTTGGGTTGTGAGTCTGTCCACTGCATGTGTTGCTTTAATCTCACAGACAACATCCACAAGGTACAGAGCCAGCTCACGGACCTCCACACCCTGGTCAAGAACATCAAGGAGGATGCTTCATGGGGGTGGTGGGATTCGTTGTGGTCGTGGTTCCCATGGGGGTGGCTTCAGATGACACTCAAGGTGATTGTGGGGGTGGTAATACTGGGCACAACAGTGTGTTGTTTCGTGCAATGTATTCCCTCACTGATATCGAGATGTCCCCCATGGAAGGAACCCCGAAACGTCATCCCCCCACACTAGCTGATGCCACTCCTACGCAGGGCCGTCTGTCAGGTCCACAACTAGAAAAGGGGGAGTGTGGTATCCGCGAGCATAATTGGCATTAACTGTCCCTGACAGAGGTTACACCGGTTGAGGAAGACCCCTGGTCACTGGCCTCTGTGAGTACAGAAATTGGGGAGCGGATTAATAGTCATAAGATTGATTCACCCATATCTGACCTGGCAGGCAGTTTGGCAGGAGGAAGTTGAATATCTAACACCAGTTAGGAATTAGGTAATTCCACACTTGCAGATTAGCCCAAGCCTTAGCGCAAATAGTGGCCATGTTTACCCTTGTGCAAGCCATGAACAATGGATTTCCCCTGTCAGTATTTGCCTTAGTTAATTAACTTCCCCAAGAGAGGTTCCCAATTAACCCGGGTAAATGGGTGATGTGATTTTCTGTCAGATGACGATTCTACCACACGCAGCCTTGAACATAATATATACTGATGATTTTCCCTCAATAAACCACTGGTCTTCGCTCCATCTTGTCTCGCGTCTTCTTCTGACCAGTCTCCTACGGGACCCAAGGGCTGCTTCACCGCCCCAATCCAACATCTCCTCCGGGACCCAAGGGCTGCTTCATGGCCCCAATCCAACATACACACACACACACACACACACACACACACACACACACACACACACACACACACACACACACACACACACACACACACACACACACACTGTATTTGCTCAATCTCAGCAAAGTCCCCCATAAACATTTTAAAGAAATCTATAATAAGATGTGGAAGTCACATTAAAAATATGAATTATTATTGCTATCAGTTGAACTTGGTAATTATTATTCTTATTAAATGTTCACTAAAACTAAAAGTTCTGAGATCAAGAGGCTGGGACAATTAATAAATAGTAACATTGTGGAAAGATTGCTTTGACTGTTTAAGTCTGTTTCAATCCCATTCAAACAGGGAGCAATGCAAGTCACAGGGAAGAATATATAAAGCATTCATCAGAATGGTTCATTGGTAAGCTCTTTGAGAAGCTTTGCTCAGGGAGAGATTTTAGAGCATGGGAAATGTTGTTTGATCTCACTGTGATTTGCAGTTTATCAAACTGGGTTTCCAACGATGAAATCACTGTAGCCATCTAGATGCCAGTTTGAATGGGTTAGCAAAGGGAGAGGCAGAGAGCTCAGCTTGCCTGCGGCTCCAACAATAGAAGGTATTTTCTATTGCTTTAAGGTATTTTCGTAAGGTTGACCTTGCTTGAAAGCCAGTCCTATTTGACTCCAAGGGTGTGGTGATCATCCCCATTTACACCCAAAGAGCTAGCGCTGTCTGCATCTGCAGACATTTCCATGGGCATGTGGCACTGAAGCTCATGGAATGCAATTACCTCCCCATTGAAGTCATACCGATTTATCTACTTGCAATTTCTTGCTTTTGAACTGCTAGGTTGGCAGGAGCTTGGACAGAGATGGCAGCTCACTCCATCATACAGTACTCAGGTCTTGAACTGCTGACCTGCTGACTACAATCCAGTCATGTTCAGCATCTTAACCACTAAACCACCACAGTATTCCCTTAAGATTCTTACAATGCACTAATTAGGAATTTCCACATCTCTCTCTCTCTCTTTTGTTCTTCTAAGTGACCTAACAAAGTTTGTTCCAGCACTTAGTAGAAAACTATTTTTAAATGAACAGTTTGTAGATTAAAGGTATTTTTGGAGGGAAATGGGAACACTCCTTTGAGCAGGTCTTTGCACCAGACCAGGGAATCACACTAGGTACAAGGCAAACAAAAGCATGTCAACTCTATGGGAAAAATTTAAACCACTCCTGCTAAGAAACAGCAATAAAGATGATTTCCTGCTCAGGAGAAATTATTCTATAATGGATTTCCCTGCTACTTCAGGTGGTAGCTAGGTTTTAACGCTTTTATTCTGTGCCCAATCCAATGTAGTTTCTCTTGACAGTTAAAGTCCCTGGATATAAAACAATGTTGCTTTTCCCACCTGACACACAGTGCATGCATTTCAACTCAGTGTTCATCACAGCTTTCAGCAATCAGTCACTTTTATTTAAAAAAAATATGTCTAATTGCATGGGAAACAGGGGGGGAAACTTTCCAAAAATAATACCTTATGAGATCTTAATTTTCATAGGACACAGAGCTGTTTTTTGTTTGGTTGGTTGGTTCCTGTTGTCGTGAAAATCATTAAGGGATGCCAATTTTACTCAAGTTACTTTGTTTTAACTTCAGTTACACCATAGTCTTTTTTATGAATCTCTGTAGTCTAGTTAGGCTATTACTGAGAAGCAGCAGTAACGCCATTTGCATTCCAAAACAAGCACACTCCACATTAACACGTCATTAAGACACAGGCTTGCCAATTAAACAAGACCAGACTCTTGGATGCCAATCAAGAAAGGGGCATCTTAGATGGAGCAAAAAGATAAAGTAACACCTGAGAATGTTAGCAAACAAGACAGTGGTCACAACACGTAGCTTCTGGAACATCTTTCACATTCTAGAGGGTGGGAGTGGGAGCCCTAAAACTGTATTTAAGATCTGAGATTTCGGATGTCAAGAGAGGTTTTTTGCGATGCCAGCAGAAGTCTTTCTCAGTTGAAATAATGGCTTAGCCGAACTCATGTCTTGGATGAGGGCTAATAAGCCCGCCTGAATCCATACCTTGATTAAGTTAGCTATTTAGCTATTTAGTTATTTTATTAAGTCCGTGTTTCAGTGTAGTTTAGATGAGATCTTTGCACATTTACCTTGCATATTCTGGATACAGTAATTGCTATGCTACAATAAATCCGCTAAACTCCAATTTGCAAGCAGCATCATGACTCTAAAAAGGGAGTATTTACGGGGAACTGATAAGAGGCAACAATAAGTCTCTTCTCACACCGTCTACTTCAAGGGGGTGTTGAAGGAATCCTAAAGGGAGGATTGGTGACTTTCATTTCCTTGGCCAGGCAGCATTACCAACTGGGACAGTTTCATTTCAAAGGTAAAACATTCCTTACCTTATAGAGCTTTGCTTGGGCCAAATCTTCTCTGTGACTTTGTGTGGTTGTATTCAGAAGGTGGCTTCTTGATGGGACTTTTAATTTGTCATTGCACATCATTACCAGACACTTGCTATATCATAAGCATTGCTATTTTTCAACTTATGAACCAGTTTCACTGGGAAGAGGTCTGGACCACCGTCAAAATACCCGGACGGAGGAAAGCCTCTAAACTCAGCTACACACCTCTAGTGCGGCCAAAAGCAGTCCAAGGGCCATGCTGGGCCACGAGTAAAACTGCATCACCTGTGTTCACCATTTCCAAACCCATCTGCAGGGACTCCACACATTTATTTTGCAGCAGCAGGAGTGCTTCCCTCAATGTCATGACTGAATTCATTTCTCGTTCACTACCTATAATGCAGGCGGTTCACTCATTTGTAACATGTTGAACACAAAGGCTTCAGATAGAATTTTTAAAGCAGTATGAACTGAATTTTCATTTTTATTTACTCCAATCCCTAGTCAATGTTGGTACTGAGCTGTTTAATCTCTTTCTAAGGCCCCCTCAGATCTTGCCAATAAATCTCTGTTTTAGAATGGTCGGGTCAACAGATCATTAAAAATACCCCATCAGCTGCTGGGGCTTCAAAGAATTGCCTCATCCATACAGTTTAAACAAGTAACAACTAGGAAGGCCATCCATTTATCTATGGTTGTGTCTTATCCAACAATACACATGAAGATTCCTTTAAAAACACCAAAAAGATCACATCCAAAAATACTTTCCATGTAAATTTGAATTAAGATAATTTGATCTTGATGTTCCAGGCAACCTGGGTCTAAGAAAGAAATTTGAAATAACCCATTACAAATAATGCGGTCACTAAAAATTTGTTATTTTTGAGCAACACTATTTTTCTGGATATTCTATGTGTTCTTCTCCAGTATACATTCTGATATTAATCCATTTTTACAGCATCTCAGCCAGAGTTCTCTGGTCCCCCTGCAATTAATCATCAATGAGATGGAAGTAGATTCTAAATTATTTTTATTGTCAAGGTAGACAAGTGACATCATAGATGGCGCAAATGTCAATCCACCTCCATTAAAGATGAGTTGATATTGAGTTTTGTTGGCTTTAGCAACTGGGTTGTTCAATATCTGCCTTTTGGAGGCCCAACTGGTGTAGCTGTTTTATTTATTGATTTCATATGATTATATTCCCATAAAATCCATACAAACTTTACAAGTTAAAACTGAAAATTCCACAATACTCCACATAGCAGTATATTGAACAATATGTTGATTGATACCAATAAAGAAAATAAGAAAATAATATTGATATTGATATTAACAGCATCCACAAAGATCAGTTGCAATTTTGGTGAATTCTGTTTTCACCAGTTTCCTAAAAATAAAGGAGGAGGGAAGAAGGTGTATCTCCATTGGTAGCTGATACCAAAGTCTGGGGGTTATCACTAAGGAGGCCCAATTCCTTGTTGTTGCCTTTTTAGCCATTCACAGTGTTGCCACTTTTAGCAATATGGATTGAGAGGAGCAGATAAAACAAACAGGTAATTTTGAAAGAGAAGATTCAACAAGTATTGAAGTCCTAATTATTTAAACTGTTCTTAGCCATTGAGCTGAGTATTTGGCAGCCAGCGACATCATGGTTTGTTTTTAAATTGTTTAAATTGGTACAATGTTTTAAGAATTTTAAATTATTTGAATTTATGCTTTTAAAAATGTGATCTTATTAGTTGTTTTCTATTCTGCAATCTGTTAGTAGAGATTTGGTTCTAAATTCTTTAATTAGTCAGTCAGTCAGTGAGCCTTGACCTTGGAATTCCATAAATATGTAAAGTTTCATCATCATTTTTTCTGTTTTGGAACTATTCACCCAGGAATCCAAAGATGCTCGTTCTTAGATCTTCCATTCCACAAGTAACATTTCAGTTCAAAGACTTTATTGAACCGGAAATGGCTGAAATCGTATTTGTCATATTGCAACTTTATATGTTGTAATAGAAGGAGATTGATGTCTTGCTAGTCAAAAGGAAATGCTCAGGAGAAAGACTATTTTTAAAATAATTGGTACTTTAGAATAAGGTTCACTTTTTTAAAAACTGCTTACATTTTTCCAAAATGAATATTTAGTTGTTGGATTGGATCCAACCCAATTTATTCAGGAGAGCATTGTTTAAAAAAAGCTCCAGTTAGTAGCTAGAAACTGAGTACTGTTTTTCATTTTATTGATCACAGTGGATTAAAGGTATAGTGAATATATTGTGGTTATTTTTTTCAAGAACTTTTCTTGGTTGAGATAATTTTAATAGTTTTGCCATTATTTTGTTCCCTATAACTTATGAAACTAAAATGCAAATACAAAGACATCTTTTGACTGATTGCATCTACTCATTTTTCTTGTACCAGTTTCAAGAAATAAAAGAATCTTGTGTTATTAGTTTTAGAAAGTCAAATAATCAAATTTCTTCAAAGCAGTACTCTAACTGCAAGGTCTTCCATGCCACCATTGTTTCACGTGTGTCAGCATTTCTATGCTCACTTTTACAATTTCACTATAAATAAATGATAAATGAATAGCAAGATTGCATGAGATAACTGATGTCAGATACTTTGGCATTTCTCCCCTAACTAAATGCATCAATTAAATAAGATAAAGACATCGTAAAGTAAGAACCTTGGAGCTAAATGTATGGGTCATTCACAGGTCTTTCTATATCATTTAGAGGCATATTTGGAGCTTCTAATTAGATCTTGATTCAGCCAAGTGTATGGGTTCCTTATTGATTTTTATGCCTCACATGAACTTTTATTAGAAAACTAAAAGAACTGCAACATATTTGTTTTTGCATTGCTGTGCATGTAGGATTACCAGATTTCCCTCTCACAAAAACGGGACAGAAGTAAAGGTTTCCCTTGCTCGAAAGCCACTCGTATCTAACTCTAGGGTTCAGTGCCCATCTCTGTTTAAAAGCCAAAGAGTCAGAGCTGTCTGCTTCTGTAGACATTTCCGTGGTCATGTGTCAGGCATGACTAGACACTGGAGCACACGGAATGCTGTTTACTTTCCCACCCAAGTGGTCCTTATTTATCTACTTGCCATTTCTTGCTTTTGAACTACTAAGTTGGCAGGAGCTGGGACAAAGATGGGAGCTGATTCCATCCTGTTTGTTTAATGACACCAGAAGAAAAGGCACATGGCCTTCCCCTTCTTTCTTCCTTGTTCACTGCTGCTCACTGCTGCCACCTACTGGTGGATCAAATGGAAGTGCATGAAAAATGTGTGGTTCCCCCCCCCCCCAAATCAAGTGATTTGAAAACCGTGAATTTTCAATGTTTTTTATGGACCCGTGCGGGACAGTTATAAAACATGAAATTCATGGTTTTCCATGGCATATGACAACTCTATGTACATGAAATAAATGAAATTGCTGTACATGAAGGTCAAGGACAAAAGAAGAAGGGGCAGCAGAAAATGAGATGGCTAGATGGCTTTGTTGACACAATGGGCACAAAGCTGGGCAGGCTGAGGATGATGGTGGAGGATAGGGGTGCCTGGCGTGTGGTGGTCCATGGAGTTGCAAAGGGTTGGAATCGACTTTGCGACTGAACAACAACAACATGAAATATGGCAAATTGTAGATCCTGAGGAAGGTAAAGGTCACCCTTGCTCAAAAACCAATCATATCTGACTCTAGGGTTCAGTGCTCATCTCTGTTTCATAGACAAAGAGCCAGGAAGGTAGTATTTAATAATAATATTTGTATGCTGTCAAATCAATTGTGACTTATGACAACCCTTTCCTGTTTTTTTAATGTAGGGAATAAAAAGAAAAGTTTTTCCGTTCTCTTCTTCTCGGGGTTCAGCTTCTTCTATGCAGCTTAACCTTGGCTCTTTTTCCAGAAGATACCATGGGGAAGCAAACTCTCAACATCTGGCTTAAGCCACTGAGCTCTCCAGCCAGCTCAGTGGCTGGATAACTCTGCCAAATTTCAGACAGCTAGCTTCAGGGATTTGCATACTGCTTAATATTAATGCTCTCCCCCCAACCCCCACCCAAAAAAGGAAGCAAAATGGATTTAAAAGGGTTGCAGCTGTTTCCACACACCCCCATCTGATTCAATTTGTGCTGTGGATAAAAAAGGATATTTACATTTGCTTTGCTTCTCTCTGAAACAGAAGCTACCCATTCTGTTTCAACCTGGACTTCACACAAATCTATCCAAATGAAGCAAATTTGGTGAGTAATTCAGGATTCATATGAATCTGATACACAATCCTACTCTAGGCTATTATCATAAATTGCTTTTCATTGCAATTGGTTTGACTGAGCATTGAATAATGATGTGTTCCTGTTGTTCTGTGACATCACAGTGCTCTCATACTTTGTTCTGTTTTCAATATGTTTATTATCCTATTTTTCACACAAAACTAATGTTTCAATGAGCCTGGATTTTGGTAAAGATTACCATACATTTCAATGTGTTATTGAATAAATTCATAGGTTGAATGTATTCATTGAATGCATTCATAGGTCGATCTTAAAAGAAATCAACCCCGACTGCTCCTTGGAAGGTCAAATATTGAAGATGAAGCTAAAGTACTTTGGACATCAAATGAGAAGAGAGGATTCACTTGAGAAAGCCTTGATGGTGGGAAAGGTCGAGGGCAAAAAAAGAAGGGGATGACAGAGATAGTATTATTGACACAATGGGCACAGAGCTGGGTGAGCTGAGGTGGATGGTGGAGATAGGAGTGCCTACTATGTGATGGCCCATAGGTTCACAAAGGGTCATACTCAACTAAGTGACTGAAAAACAACAACAACAACAAACAAACAAACAAACAAACATTCATCCATGATCACAAAATACATTTCTTTGAATGATGGTAGTATCTGAGACTTCTACTTGTCACTTTAATTCTCACAATAGTGCTTAGAGAATCTGCATTGTAGGTTGATATGCTGTCCCAAGAAGAAGAGGATGATGATGAAGGAGCTACCTACCAAAACCAGAACCAGAACCAGAACCAGAAACACACACACACACACACACACACACACACACACACACACACACACACACACACACACACACACACACACACACACACACACACACACACACACACACACACCTTGAAGGAGGTGGGAAAGAATGTGATGAAGATAAGGAGGAATGTGACTGGAAATCTACTCTTGGAGCTGAGGAAATCTGCTTGCTGCAACTTCCCAGGTGGTAAACACCATTACCCGGAAGCTGGGCGAGTCAGCGAGTGTAGTGAGTTGAAAGGATGAGAAGACAATTGAAATCCAGAACCATGATGAGCTGACTAAGATAGAGGAAGTTTGTGAAGCACTTGGCAAGGAGTTGGAGGTAGCCATAGAAGCAAAGGCCGTCAAGTCCATCAGGAAGGTGTACAATAGCATGCAAACTACTATGGTCCATTTACCAATGGACCTAGCCAGGAAAGTGATGGTCAAGGTCCGGGTACACATCGGCTGGGTGATCTGCTGAGTTAGGGAGAAGATTGATGTGTGGAAATGCTTTAAGTGCTGGGCTTTTGGACACCTGGCGCATGACTGTAAGGGAGTGGACAGGTCCAAGTGTTGTCTCTGATGTGGTGAAGCTGGCCACACCTGTGAGGCATGTAATAGCAAGGGAGCGAAGTGTGTCCTGTGTGAGGCTCAGAAGAACCACCTGACAGGGAGTTTCAGGTGTGCAGCCTACCAAGCAGCAGTAAGGCAGTGGTAGACAAGGGATGAGGATCCTCCAGCTAAACCTTAATAATTGTGAGACAGCACAGGACCTGTTGAAGAAAACAGGATATAAGCATCACTATTTTGTTGGAGCAATACAGGGACATTGAGAGTTCACAAGCCTGGATCTCTGACGTGTCTGGCCACACAGCTATCTGGGTATGCAGGTATAATTTTCTCCAGGAAACACCACAAGTACTAAGAAAAGGATTCACCTGGGTCAAAATGGATGGCATTTACATATACAGTGTTTACACACACCCCCAGTGCCTCATAGGATGAATTTGAGGCTCTGCTGAACCATTTGGCTGAGGGTGCAAGAGGTCGACAGCCACTCATCATTGCAGGTAATTTTAATGTGTGGGCCATAGAATGGGATAGCAGAGAGACCAATAGGAGAGGTGAGACCCTCCTGGACTTTGTGGCCTCTTTAGAATTAGTCCTCCTTAATAATGGTTCAACTCCGATGTATATACATTATAGACATGACCTTTTCCAGTGAAAGTATACTTTCATGAGTTAAGATGTAGCAACTGAGTGACTACTACACCTACAGTGATCATCAAGTCATCATTTTCGAAATTTCCGTGCAGGGAGGTCAAAGGATGAGTGAGTTAACAGATCAAGCCAAGTGGAACGTCAGGTTCTTTGACTGCAAACCTTTCATTATTATGTTGCAAGAGAACATCCAGTTATTTGGCTCTGTGGAGCATATGTCCTTGCAGCTCATGTCCTTGCGGCCATGAAGAAAGGTTCCGGGAGAAATTACCACACACCGGTCTATTGGTGGAATGAGGAGATCGTCGAATTCCAGAGACTGTGCCACTGCACTCGGCAAAAGGCACAGCTTGCCCGAGGTAAGGAGGACTATAAGGCTCTGAGGCTTTGACATTGGGAGGCGCAGGGGCCCTTGAAGAGAGCAATCAGGGACAGCAAGAACTGCATGTGGAAGGAGTTGTGCGATATGGTTGACACTGACCCATAGGGTAGGCCATATAAGATGGTAATGTCCAGGTTAAAAAGCTGTACAATAGTCCCACCATCTTACCCAGAGTTACTTGAAAAGATAGTTGTTACTATCTTCCCAGGCCAATGGATACTTGCTTATACCAAGGATGTATCGCCTGATTGCTGCTTTGACATGCCAACTATTTCAGAAGAGGAGCTGATCAGGGCCTGCAGTAAGTTCAGGGATGTGAAGGGCCAAGGCCCGGATGGTTTCCCCAACATTGCTCTTAAAACCGCCACCAGGTCCCGACCAGAAATTTTCCTAGAGATCTATAACATGTGCCTCTCTCAGGGAATCTTCCCAAGCTGGTGGAAACTGCAGAAATTGGGAAAAGCCACTGGACGTTTCATCATCTTATCTACCAATATGCTGGATACACCAGGTAAGGTTCAGTGAAGGAGCTCATGGATTGTCCGAAAGCCAACATAGATTTTGGCAGGCGAGATCTACTGTGGATGCCATCAACGTAGTTGTAGATATTGCACGCAAGGCAATGGAAGGCAAACATTTGATGAGAGGTGCCAAGAAGTACTGCACTATTGTCACCTTGGACGTATTGAACACGTTCAATTCAGCAAACTGAGATCGTATCCTGGATGCACTTAAATTGATGGAGGATCCAGAGTACATCAGATGCATAATCATGAGCTATTTCACAGATCAAACCTTGATGTATGACACCAATGCCGGACTTCGAACCTATAACATCACAGGAGGTGTTCCACAAGGCCTGGTGCTTGGTCCTTTATTATGGAATATTATGTATGATGGGGTGCCTCAGTTGCCTATGCCAGTAGGGACAAGGACAGTTGGGTTTGCAGACGGTGTGGTGGTAGCGGTTGTAACCAAACATCTGGAGGAAGTTGTCCAAACCGCAAATGAGTATGTTGCCAAAATTTGTCAGTGGCTCTCGTCAGCTGGCTTGAACCTAGCAGATCATTAAACTGAGGTAGTTCTTGTGACCAGTAGGAAAGTTAGTGTTGGAGGTTGTAGTATACTTTCACAGCCGTCATTACGATATTTGGGTGTCCAGATAGATGCCAGACTATGCTTTGATGAGCATTTGCAAATTGTGAGCACAAGGGCCGGAGCAGTATGTAATGCATTGACAAGGATCATGCCAAATATTGGAGGCCCACGGCAGACTCGCCAAAGACTCCTCTTGAGTGTTGTTAGTTCCATGTTACTGTATGCAGCCCCGATTTGGTCAGAAGCCATGGCAGGGACATCATACATGTGACAAATAACTTCAATATACTGTAGGAGTGCCATGCGGGTGGCTCGGGCATTTCAAACAGTCTCTTATGATGCCATGTGCGTCATTGCCGATATGATGCTGATCCATCTGATGGCAGAGGAACGGGCGGAGATCTACCAGCGGAGGTGAGAAAATCAGGTGATGGAATGATGCACAATTGCCAAGGAAGTCAGGATAGAGAGGTCAGCGTGATGGCAGCAGATTTGGGATGCATCGACCAAGGGATGGTAGACTCATCGCCTCATCCCAGACATTAACGTGTGGTCAACAAGACAGCATGGAGAGGTCGATCATTACCTCACACAGCTGTTGATGGGACATGGCTGCTTCAAAGCCTACCAACACCACTTTAGGCTGGATGATGATGCTTTATGCCCCGTCTGCTATCCTGTGCAGGAAGATGCGGAGCATGTTTTTTTTCACTGACCACACTTTGATGCAGAACGGGAAATTTTACGGAGGCATCTTCGATTACAGTTGTCTCCGGAAGACATCATCGGCAAGATGTTGAGCAGGGAGACAACCTGGGTTGCGATGTCTAATTATGCGGCCGGGGTCATCTTGGAACTCAGATGTGTGGAGAGACTAAGAAAAGGACAGCCAGAGGCATAGAGGAGGAGGGCGAGTAGCCAAATTGGAGGATTGTTTTTAACAGCCAGTCTGCCCCCTGCAAAGTAATGCCTGACAGCAGTTCCGCTGAGTGATGGGGCTTAATGGGAGGTGGTTTTAGTGGGTAAAACTACACATGCTGTGAAGCTTCTTAGGGCTCCACAGTGTCTTTTGAAGATTTCTACCTGCCCTTAAACACACACACACACCTCTTACTATAGACATGAAACATATATGTAGCAACTACTTGAAGCAGAGTTTTTGACCATTCATTAATAGCTTTGTCATGAAGACTCTGCCTCTTTCTTATTCTAGAACAATGTGGTCACCATCACTTCCAATTATCGTTGACACTGCAGTCTTTTAAAACCCCTAACTGTCTTTCAGACTGATTTGAGATGTCAGCTCCAGGTAAAATTAAGACAGATTTGAAGTCAAGATCTGAGATATTTGAGCAGCCTAAATGACTTGACAGACAGAGAGGGAAAAGGAGAAGGGGGGGGGGAGGCACTGAAAAATAGCAAAAAAAAATAGAGAGAGGAGAAAAATTAATTTCCTTTCACCTCTTGCTTGCTGAAAGTTCCATGTTCCCTTAGTCAAAGTGTTTCTGCTCCTTTTCAGTTCAAATAACTTTAGTTCCTCAGGCTAAGTACTTTTCAAGTAGACATAAAGACATTTAAAAAACAAACTCAAAGCCACCTGTGGCACATAACTAGAAATTCAGCATCTCCAGCATGGAAGAAAAATTGTATGACCTGATCCTAAATTTATTTGGTAACTTGATGCTGATATTGTATAACTGATGTAATGTTGTGTTTGTGGAGTATGTTCATCACAGGATAAGGAAATCACAGGAAAAGGAAATGAGGTTGTGTTGGGTGACATGTTCTGAATTAAGGAACAGAAAGAGTAATTTGGAAAAGCAGATAAAGAGAAACTTTTCCAAAACATGCTAATGTACCTTCATTTCAGCAACCCCTGGTAATAGGAAACACACTTCTGAAATTTTGAAGTGTGAACTCTAAACTTAAGAACAGAGGTTGGGATCTTGACATGTGTTGTGTATGCATGTCACTGTACTGATAGAATGTAACCACTCCATTTACAATGAATCTCAGCTGTAAAGGAACGCGAGCAAGCAGCCCAAAGAGGGCAACGGCGAGCGTTCAGTCTCACATGGTTCACATTGCTCAGTCACGGACAGCCGCGGGAAATCCTTCCCCGCATTCAGCAGCAGGAAAGAAGAACTACTGAAGAGAGGCGTGCCTGGGCGAGGCCACGCCGGTAGCGGCCAATGAGCTACCGTGCTACAAGATTCAAATGTAAAACCCTACTGTATATATAGAGATGTATCACCGCCATTACCTCATGCTTCACCTGGTCCTCATGCAATAAACCTGAGTTAAGCCAACCCTTCGGCTGTCCTGTTGTCTTTGGTCCCATACAGTAAATTGGCGACGAAGGTGGGATATGGCTGCCCACGGGACCAAGACATGCGCCGGCTACGAAATCAGGAAGCCGGGAGACTTGGAGCTGTTTGAGATAGACTTCAACGGGGCGCTGGTGGAGCTCGAAGTCTCAGATGAGGACAAGAAGAGGGCCATCTTCGTCCGCATGCTCGGACACGAGACAAAGAGGACCCTGGTCGACCTGATCGCGCCGAGGAGGGTGAGCGACTTCAAAGCCAAAGAGCTGCTGGCTGTGTTGCGCGCCCACCTCCGGCCTGCGATAGCGATGTTCCCCGCTCGGAGCGCGTTCTGGAGGCGAGTCCAAGCGCCCGGGGAGTCGGTCGCCGAGTTCGCCGCGGCCCTGCGGCTGGCCGCCGGCCCCTGCAAATGGGAGACCCCAGAAGTCACCCTCCGCGACTGCCTGCTCTGCGGCCTGAGGGACACCGAGACCCAGCGCGCGCTCATGAAACAGGAGCCGCCTCCCACGTGGCAACAGGTCCTCGACACGGCGCAGGCCGCGGAAGCCACGACGGCCGGCGTGCAAGAGCTCCAGGACTGGCGACCAAAAACCGCCAAGGCAGAGAGCTCGGTGCGCGCGGCCCGGCGGGTTTCGAACTCGTCCACGGAGAGCGGCGACGACGAGGACGTCCGGAAGGTCCACAGGGAGGGCCGGCGCTGCGACGGCTGCGGCGCCGCCCACGCCCGCGCCAAATGCCCGTTTTGCAAGGCCGAGTGCCACAACTGCGGCCGGCGCGGGCACATCGCCAAGGTCTGCCGGAAGCGGCGCGAGGCCAAGAGGAGCTCCCCGGACCGTTCGGCGAGGCAGGACCGCACCACGAGGCCCAAGGACCACGGCACCCGGACCACGAGGAGGCGGGACGGCGTAGGACGCATCTCCGACGACAGCGAGGACGACGCTCCGGTTTTCAGCGTATCCTCGGAGCACCCCCGATACTTCGTTGAGGTAGTAATACAAGGGGCCCCTGTCAGGATGGAGGTGGACTCGGGTTCTTCTTACTCCATTATCTCCCAGGGAGAGTTGCTAAAGATAGCCCCCCACGTGCGGCCCAAGCTCAAGGCATTGCGGGCCACGCTAAAGGACGTGCAAGGGAACCGCATCCCGGTGTTGGGGGTTGGGAAATTCCAGGTCCAGTTCAAAAAGCGCTCCGCAACGCTTCCCCTAGTCGTCCTCAAAGGGGGTAAATGCAGCCTCCTCGGGACTCAATGGTTCCAGCCCCTGGGGTTGTTCATTGGGGGGGTGCACGCCGTGGGAGTACACGCCGCCGGGACTGACCCAATACAGAGCGTGTGCGATGCCCACCCCGAAGTTTTCAAAAAGGGTGGCCCGTGTCTTCCCCAGCAGCGGAATTCGACACATTTTGCAAAAAGAAATTAGAATTGTCCCTAGAGAGGGGTTGCCTTTTGTGGGGACAGCGGGTAGTGATCCCCACGTCCCTCCGGCCGAGGGTGCTTAAACTGCTGCACGTCAGCCACCCCGGAATCGTCCGCTCTAAGGCACTAGCCCGTAGCTACTTTTGGTGGCCCCAGCTAGATGCCGACATCGAGCACATGGTCGGCACTTGCGAAGCGTGCCAAAGCTCCAGGCCAGAAGAGGCTCGCTTGCCACATAGGGAGTGGGACACAGCAAGGGGGCCCTGGTCCCGGGTACACGTAGACTTTGCAGGGCCGTTCAGGGGAGCGCTTTTCCTCCTTGTGGTGGATGCGTTCTCAAAGTGGTTGGAGGTCATCCCAGTCTCGAGCACCTCCTCGGCCACAACAATTAAACAGTTACGGAGGGTTTTTTCCACGTTCGGTTTACCCGACACCCTCGTCAGCGATAACGCTAGCTGTTTCACATCCGCCGAATTCAGGGAATTCATGGATCTCAACGCCATCCGGCACATTACCTCCGCCCCTTTCCACCCGGCCACCAACGGCCAGGTAGAGCGCCTCGTGCGCACCACTAAGGACGCGCTGCGGCGCATGGGCCCCGGAGATCTCGACCGACAACTATGCCAGTTCCTGCTACGGTACAGGGTCACCCCACTAGCGTCAGGGTACTCCCCCGCAGAGTTGCTAATGCGCAGGAAGCTGGCCATGGTAATCTCCAGACTAGACCCCACCAGAGTAGAAGACAAAGGGCGAAACGTAGAGATGGATTCCTCAAAGAGTTTTAGCGTAGGCGCCCCCGTGCATTGCAGGAACTACGCCAGCGGGGGGCCAGCCTGGGTGCCCGGCATCGTAATAGAACAAACCGGCCCCGTCTCGTACCGCGTGGAGACCAATACAGGCCTCCTGTGGAGGCGGCACGCGGATCAACTCAGGCGTAGAGTCCCCGGAAAGCAGGACGAAGACGAGAACAGCAACGAGTCAGCGTTAGGGTACTCCCCCACCCGCTTAGCCCAAGGGGGAGAAAAAGGGGGACATGGGTTCCCACCAAGGGGGGAGGAAAGGGAATCGATCCTCAGAGATCTTTTGCGGGAGTTTGCGGCGGAAAGGAAGACCCCCGATCCCACACACATCCCCCGGGAGCGTCCCCAAAATACAGATTCCCCAAGAAGTTTAGACCTTGATTTACAGTACCAGGGGGAGTTAACGGAGTGGTCCCCCACCCGTCCTAGCGAAAAGAGGGGTTTCAGTTCAGCCCCTGGTACTTCCAGCCCCAGTAGCCCCTGTGAGTTAGAGTGCAACATAGCGCCAATGTCCCGGAGACCAACACACCCAAGACAGGAGGCGACGGCGAGTCCATCTGCCACAGTCTCAAAGTCCCCCGAGCGGGGGACAGAAGGTAGCAGAACCACAAGGGCATCCTCATCGGTCCCGCGGTTCACGATAGGAGGGTCCCCGGGGTCCGAGGGAAACAGGCAGGGGTTCACTTCTCAGCTGTTCATCCCATTCCCATCCCCCAGCGCAAAGCAGGCACAGACGCCCCACAGAGCCACTAATGAATCCCCGTTTTCCGTTGCAGGACAAGCACCCACGGAGTCAGGGATCACAGGCTCTCCTGTACTAGGGCAGGCGCAAGCACGCCCCAAGCGCACGTGCGGCAAGCCACATTGGTTGCGGGACTTCGTCCCATCCTAGGGGGGAGGGATGTTGTGTATGCATGTCACTGTACTGATAGAATGTAACCACTCCATTTACAATGAATCTCAGCTGTAAAGGAACGCGAGCAAGCAGCCCAAAGAGGGCAACGGCGAGCGTTCAGTCTCACATGGTTCACATTGCTCAATCACGGACAGCCGCGGGAAATCCTTCCCCGCATTCAGCAGCAGGAAAGAAGAACTACTGAAGAGAGGCGTGCCTGGGCGAGGCCACGCCGGTAGCGGCCAATGAGCTACCGTGCTACAAGATTCAAATGTAAAACCCTACTGTATATATAAAGATGTATCACCGCCATTACCTCATGCTTCACCTGGTCCTCATGCAATAAACCTGAGTTAAGCCAACCCTTCGGCTGTCCTGTTGTCTTTGGTCCCATACAGTAAAACATGAGACCTATGTAGGTCCCTCTTTTTTAAGGATAAAGAGAAAAAAATACATGTACAATCTTTTCCTCTTGGTCTTCTTTTTCCATGTCTAGGCTAGACATGAAACTGCCAAAATAAAGGCACCTTTTGGTGAGTTCATTCTGCAGTTCTTTCCACCTGACCTAGTGTGAGAAAGATTAGCCAGCAACACAAGGTGGCCCTTACCAGGGTACACCCGATTGTGGTTCAAAAATACCACAATCTTCAAGGAGGCTCTTTCTGTGTACCCCTAACCGGTGGGGGACTGTGGAGATAAACCTTCTGAATTGACCCTGTCACTAAAACTAGTGAAGAAGACAATCTCATATTGCTGTGCTATCCTCAGCAACTGATTTCAGGTATACTAAAGTGGAAAACAGATTTTAAGGGCACCATTCTGATTTTCTGAACAGTGCAGCTGTGAGTTTTTCCCCAGTGCCAAAGATGACGTGTACAACTTCCTCAGATTCAACTTTTCTTATATGTACTTTGTACTTGCTCAAGTTTTAGAGCTGTACCACTAAAAGGTCATAGGAAATACATATGTGTGTGCATCTTATATTTTGGAGGAGGGAATATCCAAGTACCTTTATTCTTGGTAGCAATAACCCCTAATATAACGTAGTTTATGCACACTATTCCTTAAGATGAATATTTCGCAAGCACATTTCCTGCTGTACACATTTTGCTGTTCCTTAAAAAAAAACTGCATCATAAATTAGGAAATGAATAAATACTGCTGTAATCTTTAGTTTGTTGATGTTATGTTCTATCAAGTTGTAACTGACTTACAGTTGCCCTAATAGAGCTTTCAAGGTAGGTGAGATGTTTGAGGAGTTCTACACACCCAGTCAGCTTTCATGGCTGAGCAGGGATTAAAACCCAGGCCTTCTGAGTCCAAGTCCATCACTTTGTCCAATTCTCTGCACTGAGAATCCAAATGTAGGTTCAGAAAATGCAAGGCTTGTAAATGGAAAAATATATATCATGATCAATGAGCCATGTAAACTGGTTCCCTTCATTAAAACGAACAAGGACAATGTCATTCAGGATACCGTGATGTGTAGATCATATTTCCCATAAATTATTATGATGCCAAAAGCCTATTGTCTATGACTGCTTATGCAACAATAAATTTATTGGCCATTAAGTTACCACATGTTTTTCTGCAAAAGACATAACATGGCTTTCACTCTTCAATAACTACTATAATGCATATTTATTTATTATTATTGTTCAAGTACTGTATCTGATTCTGAAAATTTGCCATCATCATGGTGATCAGCCATGCAGATTGTCCTGAGAACAATATAATGCAGTGTCCTTCCATTTGTCTTCCACATAGTTGCATGACAGTCATACACTGATGCAGTTCCGCAAATCACTTTCTGGTCCCGAGCCCTTTTTGGCCCACAAAGTCCTCATCAGCCCCAGGCCAGTATGGATGAAACTGCTGCCCTCCATCAAGATGGATTCAAGTGGGATTTAATCCACTGGGGTCCATCACCCTTCCCTGTGGACATCACCACCCTAGGCTGTTAGTCCTGATGATAAGCATTAAGCGTTGAGTCAATTTCAGTCTATTTCCCTCTATAGGTTTAGTTTATAGATATACAGTATTTCAAAATTTCTCCATAGCATTCCCATAATGATATTCTGGTAACATAAACTTGGATGCAACATTTTGGAGTCCAAAACAATTCCAAACATTTCATTTCTCTTTCAGGAAGATTGCCATAATTTTTTTAATGCTGCTAAGCAAATAGGATGGTAAAAAATATCCACTTTTAATTTGAATAACAAAATCCTTAAAAAAAATACAAAACATACAAAAAGTACATGTTTTGAACAAAATCAGTCTTATTTGGACAGACTTGTATGAGGCCTGGTTCAAAGCAAAATGGTCTTATTTTAGTTTCAGGATGAAGAGTTAATTTAGTACAATTGTCAGAATGCCTCAAGTGAACATATTCTACATTTACACTATTCTATGCAAGGGCAACCTTTACCTTTAGAGAGATGACTATCCATATACAAATACTGTACAGTGGTACGTCATAAAATAATTTTAATCCATTCCATGGGGCTTGTTGTTGTACATGCATTGTATAGCGATTTTTTTATGGGATGCATTGTACAATGATTTTTTTTTTGTTAAGTGGTTTTACCCATTGAAAAATTGTTGTATGATTTTTTTCCATAGGGAAAATTGTTATGCGGGATGCCATTTCCCCCCAAAACCTAATTTTTATGCAATTTCATTGCTATACGGGGAGATTGTTGTATGAGGTTCCACTGTACTATGTAACTGAATGGGGCCCTAATATTGCACTAGAACATAGTATGACCACATAGAAGTACATTTTTTCATTATGCTTCTGTTGCCAGGAGAAAATAATTATTGTATTTTCCCTTTACTTATTAAAATCCTGTCAGAACATGAAGCTAGGGTGAAGGACAGAAAGATATTTCAATATGAAAAAATAGGGGAGAGAAAAGATGGCATAAGAATAGTTACTGACACTCAGTAGTAAAAGTTACATTAAGAATTTCAGACAGTTTGGGAATCAGTTGGCTTCTATAATTTAAGCTGCCTTTTTGAGCAAAATATTTGCCCTCTGAACACACAGAAAGAACAATCATTGACCATTTGGAATCGTATCTTTCAGTGAAGTGAGCAAATGAGACTGCTACTCACTGCCTGAAAGCATAAAAGAATGGACACATTATTTATGACACAACATCCTCTTTATGTGATTTAGTTGAAAGGAAAATAGTTAATCTTGTGTTCAAAGAAGCTGTCTCTGGCCTCAGTTAGTACTTACAATTCTCCTTCTGTACTCTCCATTTCTTCAAAAAAAGACTGCTGTGAAAAGATTGCTAAACATGAATTCAAATTAGGGTTATGCACAGGTTCCCCAATTTGATTCGGAGGCCAATGTGGGATTTATGAATGGATCCTGATTTAGTCAAGAGTGATTTGTGCCCTGAATCTGGACTAATTTATACCATCACTCAATTTCTTTCATTGGACAGCCTAAACAAACAGGGGTGTGCTGGCTACACTAAAAGGGCACTGGACATGGAGTGATGAGGGCGGTTAACCCTGACAAAATATATACGTTCCCACTCACCTTCAAATTTCAACTCCCCTCTGGGGATTCGAACCAACAACCTCCAAGCCACCTCCAAGCCACAGCAGATACACCTTAAACAGGACTGTTTTTTATAATCTTATCTTTGGCGGCAAAGGAGGAGAAGGCAGGCAGAGGAACACAGACTCCTGCTCACTTGCTCGATCGTTCCGGGCATCGCAGCTTGGCTCTGCTCTTTGGGTTGGTACCCAAGGGGGGTGCCATTGTACTGGGGGCCTGGGGGTGTCCCTATGGGCCTGCCCACAACTGTAAACCATAGCTTATTTGTTTTTGCATACTGTATATGTATGTGAAATTTAGCTGACCTGATAGTTCAGTGATCTGGCTGATAGCCACAGGCTGGGAGTCTGATTCCCCACTATGCCTCCTGGGCTAACCTATATAGTCTTGGGCAAGGGACATAGACCTTGAGTACCTCCAAGATGGTAATGGTAAATCACTTACAAGTATATTCTATCTAAAAAACCATGGAAAGAGTCACCATAAATCTTTGTGTACTGTACAATTATTACTATTCATTTTTGTAGAATTGGGAGATATGGTAGATCCTGAAGTGAGAGGTAAACTTGTCAAGTTTCAGACAGTATACATTACACAGTTGTGTATTAAAGGTAAGGTAAAGGTCACCCTTGCTCAAAAGCCAGTCATACCTAGCTCTAGGGTTTGGTGCTAATCTTTGTTTATAGCCAAAGAGCCATCGTAGTCTGCATATGCAGATGTTTCTGTGGAAATGTGGCAGTCATGCCTAGACACCAGAGTGCATGGAACAGTGTTTACCTTCCAACCAAAGTGGCCCCTATTTATCTACTTGCCATTTCTTGCTTTCGAACTTCTAGGTTGGCAGAATCTGGGACAGAGATGTCATCAAGTTCAGCATCTTAACCACTAAGCCATCACAGTCTCAGTTGTGCATTAGATTCCTTTAAATTTGCCTTAAAAACAAAGGCTGGAGTGGTTTCTATCCCATCCAATTAGATTTGTATTACAGATTCACATTAGTTTACAGATTTCCTTTGCTTCACCCCCAGAACCAGATTTATCCATTTTATTTTAAACTGAATCTTCCTCAAATCAGTCTGAGTTAGGCCAATCCAGTTAGTGTTTTTGGGATTTGGCCAAATGTATGTAGCACTAATTTAAATTGTTCACATGACTTGGCTTGATTGCCAGGCTTTTCACTGAATCTGTCAGGAACACTTTATCCTGCATTTAGAGTTTGCAAACCTAATTTCTTTATATACAGAATATGTGATTTATGAAATTTGAGGCATTTCAAAAATGAAGTAAAGTACCTGTCCAAAGTCAGTAGGAGCATCTTAAGGGAAGCATTAACTATTTAACCCCCCAAAACCCTGGCTCAAGTTTATTTCTCTTTCAAATAAGATGAAACCTGCACCCCATTGTCCCTCAGTCATCTCTGAGAGATGGGAGTATTTGTTTCAAGTGCCGACAAATCACATGTACCCCATTGTCCCTCAGCCATCTCTGCCATGAGTCCCATCCTTTTAACTCGATCTTTTGCTAGGTATCCAGATACTTTCTTTTCTTTTAATGTTTAATACTAAAATAACTCAAAAGGGTAAGCACCCTAATTAGTGTTGCATCAGTTTAGTGATAAACTGTTAAATTAGGGGATATTTTTTAAAAAAATGCGATTTAATAACAATAACAATAACAATAACAATAACAATAACAATAACAATAACAATAACAATAACAATAACAATAACAATAACAATAACAATAACAATAACAATAACAATAACAATAACAATAACAATAACAATAACAATAACAATAACAATAACAATAACAATAACAATAACAATAACAATAACAATAACAATAACAATAACAATAATAAATTTTAATTTATATCCCACACTTTCTTGGCCAAAGCTGACTCAAGGCAGCCATTACAATATGTAAATACCATACAATATAATAATACAATAACAAAGAAACATGAAAAGTAAATTCAATACAATAATCCATACTCAGTAATAAACATAAATTAATCACAATATAAAGTATAAATTAAAGAAACAATAGCAATGACAATTAATCAATAGGTAAAGGTAAAGGTTTTCCTTGCTTGAAGGCCAGTCGTATCCAACTCTAGGGTGCAGTACTCATCTCTGTTTCTAAGCCGAAGAGCCAGTGCTGTCTGCTTCTGCAGACGTTTCCGTGGTCATGTGGCAGGCATGACTAGACACCGGAGTGCACGGAACGGTGTTACCTTCCCACCGAAGTGGTTCCTATTTATCTACTTGCAATTTCTTGCTTTCGAACTGCTAGGTTGGCAGGAGCTGGGATGAAGACAGGAGCTCATTTCCGTCCTGCAGTACTCGGGAATCGAACTGCTGATCTTCCGCTTCCCAGTCAGCATCTTAACGACTTGAGCCACTGCTCAATCAATAACAATAACAATTAATCCTCCAAAGCTTGCTATGCCACTACCTCCCACGGCCAACCGGTCCACAAAGAGAGGCGAAATGGCAACAGCTGAAGGTGCGTCAGTTCCTGGTGCCGAAACTTCCACAAATCACACTGGACCTCCTTGCACTGGCCCAGCCAGGAGGGAAGGGGGGCACTCTGAGACTCCAACAGTCCCTGAGAATGAGAATGTCCTAGGCTACCAGCTGCAGAGAGTCTCACCAACCGCCCACTGAGCTGGTGGAACTCACTCTGGCGGCGGTCAAAGCGGGGTGGCTTTTGAAGATGTCCCCGGCCGCCAGCTATAGTGAGTCTCACCATCTGCCCGCCAAGACTCACCATCCACTCGCCATTTCTACAATTTGTAAATTGTACAATTTACAAACTAAATTGTAGTTATAGCCCTTGCCAGTTTTTTAAAAAATCATGTCAGAAACACACAAAGCTGCTTTCTGGGTTGAAAGGATTTTTGCTGGAGAAATTCTGCTCAAGGAATACCAGAATGAGACTCCTTTCATGTCCCCAAGATCTTTCCCCACCAGAGTGGATCCCTATTTATCTACTTGCAATGTCTTGCTTTTGGATTGCTAGGTTGGCAGGAGCTGGGTCAGAGATGGGTGCTTATTCCACCATGCCCTTGCCAGTGAAAGCAGAAGGAAGAAAAAGGGTTCACTCCCATATCATGCCCCACTCTACAGGTCATGAATGGAGTCATTTAGATATAATCAGCAGCAGTTCCAAAGCAACCACCCAAGACACTGAACTCTGTTTTCTATCTGGTCTCTGAGTGGATCTATACTGGAACTGTGTGGTCTGTTCTGACAAACCCAAGTAGTTGTTCCTATGATAGTATTATTTTGACTAATTGAGGCAGTGAAGCTGCCATCCAAACTTCCTGTAGCAGATGTCACCATGGCTTATTTATTTATTTGATTTATACTTTAATATCATTCCTATAAGAACATACATAATTCAGAAATAGAGCCACATTTCAAGTATACAAATTAAAAACACACAATTTTCATGAGAGAGGTTGGGAAATGGTTGACACTTGAAGGTCGTGGTTACATAGTCCATGTTTTGCACACATTAACCTTGTCCACAGACCAGACAGGCTCTAAAATGTATTTTATCTTCACAAGTTATCATATACAGTGACCTGAGACACACTTTCCACATTAATGTGTGCACTGTATTGTATTCCTTTGGAATTTGTGTATCTGAGTCTGCAACACAGACCTTGTCCACTATGTGTTTAAAATTATAAAGATAAAATACATTTAGAAAAATATATGGTACAGTACTTTTAGATACTGGCTGCAATCCTTTTGCTTTGTGTAGCAAACCACATTGAATCACTGGGGTTTTGGTGAATCAATTCCTTCGTAACTTCCATTTGAATAATTACTCTAACCATGTCTTACTTTAGTATGGGTACACAGAAAGAGCCTCCTCAAAGATGGTGTTATTTTTGAACCACAATCGGGCATACCCTGATAACGGTAACCTTGTGTTGCTGGCTAATCTTTCTCACACTAGGTCAGGCCAAAGGAACTACAGAATGGACTCACCAAAAGGTAGCTTCATTTTAGCAGTTTTAGGTCTGGCCTAGACATGAAAGAAAAAGAACTTTAGGATAGTAAATCACAACTAGAATAAGCCCATTTGAATCAATGGAACATGAAGAAGAGTTGACTCACAAAATCCATACTGATTCAGTAGGCCTGCTTTAATTAATTTACTACACTAAGCAATAGAATTTTGGCCACTGTATGCTTTGGAATGTCTATTTGGTGGGGAAATAGATTGCAAAATAATATGTAAATGCTGAGAAGAATGTCCTGCCTTCAGTGCATCCTAAACGTGGTCATCATACGAGCATTGTTCTGTCACACAAGTAGAGTCCTGTTGTTTTCCATAGAGTTCACTGCTTGTGCAATTGTGACAGTGTCCAAATGACACAACTGGACACTACAAAGCTGGTGAAACTTTCTGCTTATTAAAACCCCAAATGGGATCCTGATTACATTTGTATGTGTTTATTATTATTTTTCATTAGATTACTGCAGAAATTGAATGGACCCTTTTTAGAGATAAATATAGATAAACATAACATTGGCAAAACAGCTATCCCCACTGCAGCCATGTTTGGTCTGGAGCTATCCCTACAGGCCATGCTGACTACAGTATATCCTTCCCAGCCTTCTGCAGTGCACCGAAAAAGACATTACACAGCCTTTTGATTAATTCTATAAATAATAAAATGTTTTAAAAACATTAAAGTTTTATTTTGGTATTAAACTTTATATTTCTCTCTCTGATTGTTAAACCAGCAGGATGGAAAATAGTTTATCACCTTTCCCATAGATGTTCCCATAATGTTACTGTCCCAAGTGACTTCACTTCATATAGGTAGTAAAATTAGAAACTCAGTGTCTTCTGCCATTTCTTTGCAAGCCAATTTCCATGAAGTTGTTTTTGAATAAATGGTTGCACACTTATGGCATATGTTCAATAGAAGAGGTTTGGTGTTTTTTTGCGTTCTTTTCAGAGTTCATTCCTAGTTGTATACAATTGTTATCCACAGCTATCAGAAAGTCAAGTGGAGGCTGCTTGTTGTTGCTGTTTTTTTAAATGTTGCTATATTTCAATTTTAGGGAAAGACAAAAATGTATCATGTGTTGTGTATAGCCACATTAATGCAGTCATTACTAGCTGTTCAGTTTTAATTTATGCAGAATATTTATTTATAAATATTTAGTTAGGTTCGTGAGTCATGATATCGTACTACAGGGTATTGTAGCTATTTCTCTTCAACTCCCATATTCTGAGGGTGTTTTTTCACTTCACAATGGAAGGGCATATATAACAGAACAATGACAGGCTGTACCCAGTTACATGATACTTTCAAAGGGTAAGTACTTCATTTCTTGTTAGGCCCAGCTAGAATGGGCAATGATGAGATGTGACAGGAGTTATAACATCTGCAATTATGTTCTTCCTTTCCCCTCTGCTAGACATTTATGCCCTAGAGCCGTGGTGGCCAGGGCTGTGCTGGGCACCATGGGAGGGTGCTGGACAGGGGCAAGGGGCAGTGACCAAGGGTAGGGGGAGAAGGCTGCCCCTGGGAACTGCTTGGTCATTGCCCCTTGCTTGCTCGCCCCAGTGCATGGTACTTTAGAATAAACCGTTGCTCCAAACTGAAGGAGGGAGCTTGGAGCAATGGCTTAATCTAAAGTGCAGTGCACCGGGTGGATAAAATAATAATAAAATTATTATTTGCACTCTGGGGCACCATAGGTGAGGGTGCACCAGGATGAATTCCCCTATCCCGGTGGCCCAGCCCATGCCTGGTGGTGGTGAACCTATGGCATGCATGCCAGAGGTGGCACACCCAGCCTTCTCTATGGACATGTGCACCATTGACCCAGTGAGGTGATGTGACTAGACACCCACCACACCCCTTCCTATACTTAAATGTGTGTGTGTGTGTGAGAGAGAGAGAGAGAGAGCGCCCAAGGAGGAAGAGGAGGCAGTATGCAGGTAGGCACTATGCATGTGCATGCACCTATCATGCCCACACGCTGCTTCCACCTCCTTGGGCACTAATTCTCGTAAAGGTTCGCCATCACTGTCATATAGAAAAAAGAAGAATCTCCCCAGGAGTTTATTCCAGTAAAATCCAGGCTGATGGGTATGGGCTTGTTTTGGGACTAGATAGGCTCTGGATTCACATCCTTTCTCTTTCTGTCCACTACCACCCCAACATGTAAAACTGGATTCCCACTCCTTCCTGTGGACCTTGGAAATGGTGTTCTCCAAGCCAAAGGGTTGTGTCTTTGAATTATTTTAGAAGGTTTTTGAGGTAAAGAGCGGTGATCATTTTCTTTCTCACTGCTTTTTCTTCTTGGAAGATGAGCAAATTTTAATGGGAAAATCACAAATGCAGTAGAACTTGTTCCTCCATTGCGGTCTCCTCCTTCAAACTGTGGTCTCAGTTGCTGCATAAATTAATTTATGTTGTCAAAGTAAAGAAAACATTCTAAAATGTGCCATAGCACAACATGCATTTTTTACTTCCTTCTTCTTTATTCATTACTGGAGCATTCCACAAATCAGCAAGTTTACTGTGAGCAAGAACACACACTTGTTAAATGCAACTTAAGTTTAATATTAGGTAGGGATTATTAGTATAGTAAGCAACTGGGAGCAACAGTTCAGCTATCAAATCCTGGAAATAAGGAAATGAGACACAGGGTTTCATTTGAACCACAGCCTTAATAATATGCAAACTGCAACCTCTCTCATCCTACAGATAAGTCTTTAATAGTGTGGCTATGTAGGTCATGAGCTAGGGGTTCCTCCTTAACTCTGCACCTGACATCAGTGGATAAGTCACAAGCTCTGGATTCATGCTGTCCCAAAGACAAACTATTCCCAGCTGGCAAATTATTAGATGACCCTCTCTAGCTGCCAGCTGACCAAGTCTTGTGAACTTAGCCAAACAGAGGCCAGGCCATTCACCTATGCAACCCCATCTTGGTAATATAATTTTGGTATCTGAGGTGTTGAGACAGTTGCTATAAGTGTGTGCTCTTTGGGAACTCATCAATACTTGCATCCCAGTCCTCACGACCCACTATTGTGATCTACCATCCAGAACACCATCCCCTATCTGCCCATGTATGCAAACAGCCAACAAAAAATCCCTGCCCACCTTTTGTTCAACATGCTATTCAAATGAGACAGGCTCCAATCCCTTTCCACCTCTGAAGTAACTAGTGATTTTCATTCTGAACCCACATGGCAAGTGGGTGGGCTGATCAGCTCTGATAAGTAGCTAAAATGGGAGTGGGGCTGTCTTATATAAGAAACCACCACAAGGAGTTTTAAAGCCCTATGAGATTCTTCAGCTCTAGTAACAAATAAGATGAGAAGCTGAAGTCTTTCCTTGTCTGTAATGTGCATAAATAACAGGGCAGGATATCTCAGTACTTTGCGCAAGCTAAGAGCAAACAAACTTTTAATGCAAAAAATATATATCTGTTTTCACCAATGTGGTATTATTATTATTATTATTATTATTATTATTATTATTATTATTATTATTATTATTATTATTATTATTATTATTATTATTATTATTAATTCATTAATTCATTAATTCATTCATTCATTCATTCATTCAATTTGTACACCACCTGTTCAGCATACAACGTCTCAGGGTGGCTCACAACAATCACAATATAACCAACAATACAAATAAATACACAATAATAAATACAGTAATACCTCATATAAAGTCCACGTCGTACAACATCAAATTCATACAACATTGCCTAATTCCTTGAAAAAAGTTGCCTCATACAAAGTCGCTGCGTCTTTGTATGAGGCATTGGGGTTTTCCCAGATTGCATTGTGCCTGGGCAGTATAAAAGGCAGAACGCATGCATGCATTGATCTTGTGGGTTTTGCACGAGGCAAAGAGTGTTTAGGAGTGGTTTTGAGCATGATTTTGGATTTTTTGAATTTTTTGAATTTTTTGACATGTTGTTTGACATATTTTTGTAATGTATTTAGCCTTTAGACAATGATTTCTTAAAGTTCTGTCAGTTTCCTGTCTTCATCCCAGCTCCTGCCAACCTAGCAGTTCGAAAGCAAGAAATTGCAAGTAGATAAATACGGACCACTTCGGTGGGAAGGTAACAGCTCCGGTGTCTAGTCATGCCTGCCACATGACCACGGAAATGTCTGCAGATGCAGACAGCACTGGCTCTTCGGCTTAGAAACAGAGATGAGCACTGCACCCTAGAGTCGGATACGACTGGCTTTCGAGCAAGGGAAACCTTTACCTTTACCTCCTTGACTTTGCCCTGAACTCTGTGCTGTTGCAGTATAATGTATCTCTATGGAAATGACGTTGTACGAGGCATCGCACCAAGGATTTGGACATTATATGAGGTATCGCGGTTAGGATTTTGCATGCCTCATGCAAAGTCCAAATCCATATAAAGTCCAAACGTGTGGAACCAAGTTTGAACATTGTATGAGGTATCACTGTATGTAATATACAGAAATTGAATCTATAAAAAGCAACCTATTATCACAACCAAATAGGAAAAGTTCCCAACTGGGCTGCGGTGGCATTTATCATTCTCCGGGCAGGTGGAGTTAGGCAGGTGGGAGTGTCCTGCACTGCCCAAACAGACACAGTTGACCTGGTCCTTCTCCTCCAGGAGATGACGGGGCCTGAAGGTGAGCAGGCAGGAGCAACCACAGGTCCTGGGCTGTGGTGGCATTTATCCTTCTCCGGGTGGGTAGAGCCTGGATTAGGCAGGCGAGAGTGTCCTCCATTGCCCAAGTGGCCACAGCTGATCTGGTCCTCCTCCTCCGGGAGATGACGAAGCCTGAAGGTGTGCGGGCAGGAGCAACCACAGGTCCTGGGCTGTGGTGGCATTTATCCTTCTCTGGGTGAGTGGAGCCCAGAGTTATGTGGGTGGGAGTATCCTCCACTGCCCAAGCAGCCACAGTTGATCTGGTCCTCCTCCTCTGGGAGCTGACGGGGCCTGAAGGTGAGCGGGTGGGAGCAACCACAGGTCCTAGGCTGCAGTGGCATTTATCCTTCTCTGGGTGGGTGGAGCCTGGAGTTATGCAGGCGGGTATATCAGAAACGAAACATGCCAGGAAATTCCTTGTCATTATCATTTAGAGAGAAAAATATTTTAATTCCTGGTCCTTATTTATGTAAGAATGAGACAAATGAGAATTTGCATTGCTGTTCGTGATACTGAAATATTAATGCTGAAGTGTTAGTTTTCTCAACAGCACCCCTAAATTCTGGTTTTCTGGAAGGGACACTATGGCAGTTAGAGATGCATCAAGAATGTAATCTTTTCAAATTCTGATGGGAATTTGTATTGCAAATAGATTGTGTCTCCATGGTGCAGTGGTCGAGCCAAAACTCTGGTCATAATCTGAGTTCGATCCCACAGGCAAACGGTTGACTCAGACTTCCCTCTTACGAGGTTGTTAAAATAATCTCTGCTGGTGGCAAAATGCTAATTACCTTGTGAACATCCAGAATTTCTCATATATATATATATATATATATATATATATATATATATATATATATATATATATATATATATATATATATATATATATATATATATATATATATATATATATATATATATATATATATATATATATATATATATATATATATATACTAGCAAAGGTTGCCCGCCGTTGCCGGGCTGTTTTAAATGGTGTTGGAAAGTTTTTGTTGTTGTTGTTAATGTTTGTAAAGAAGAGATTAGTCTATAATTGAAATTTTTAAAATTTTTATTTATACAAAAAAAAATTTGATGGCCTGTTATAAACTGTGATGAGTTTTGTTTGGTGTTTTGGTTTTGTGGATGAAAAAAAGAATAAAGGATGATATACTTTTACGAAAAACTCTTGGGGCCTTTTGTGGGGGGCTATTGTGTATTTTTGATTTTTTTATTTATTGTGGGCAGCAAGTGCTGCTGGTAGGGGTTATCTTGTATTTTGACTGTTTTTTTCTCTCGTGGTCTCTGGGTGGAGCTTCTTCCAGTAAGTAGTCTCTTTCTTTATTCATTTCTTTTCCAGTCGTTGTGGTATGAGGTCGTGTGGTGGTGAGTTGGCTGTTTTTCTTTATTTGGGGTGGTGGTGGTGTTTGGATTTTGTGGTGTTTGGCTGGGTGTTGGGTGTGTTTGGAAATGTTTGTTGTTGTTTACTTTTTTGGTGTTATTTTTGTTTGTTTTTGTGTATTTTTGAATGTTTTTTGATTGTTTGTTTTTGTGTTTTTTGGTGTCCTACGGGGGAATCCCCTCTCTGCCATCTCCCCTGGCTCTGGAAGGCTTGGGGGGACAGACCCCTTTTGTCTCCCCAAACCTTCCAGACTCATGGGACCCAGGAGAGGGGATCGAATCCAGGCTACCCTCTGATATTAAAAGGGAAATCTCAATTGGGATTCCCCTTTAATATCAGTGGGGGGGGGGGGGAGTTGTGATCCCCCTCTCCGCTGGCTTCCTTGGGTTTGGGAGAGTTGGGTTGAGAAAATGGGTCTGTCTCCCCAACCCTTCCGGACCCAGGAGAGCCATCAAGAGGGGGATTTCCCCCCCCCAACTCCGTTTTTAAAGAGAAGTAACCGCTTGGTTTCTTCTCTTTAAAATGGGGCGTGTGTGTGTGTGGAAGGGGAATCCCCTCTCTGCCGGGTCCCCTGGGGTCAGGAGGGTTGGGGAGACAGGCTCCTTTGGTCCCCCCAACCCTCTCAACCCCAGGGGAGCCAGTAGAGAGGGGGAGCACAACACCCTCGCCCCCACCCAGTGATATTAAAGGGGAAACTCCGATTAGGAGCTTCAGGCGCCGATGAGGAGGGGGGCTTTGGTTCCCGCGGCTTGTCGGACTTGCTCTCCTGGTGTTTTTGTTTTTGTTTTATTTTTTGGGCGCCGGCTTCCTCAGCGTTCTGCGCGCTCATGGCGTGCAGGACGCTGGGGCTTGTAGTTATGGGTTTGTGCTTTGTGTTTGTGCTGCGTTTTTTTAAAACAGTTTTCTTTTGATTGGCTGCGGTGCGTTTCCGAACGTTCCTTGCGCCGCGCAGTGTGAGAGCCTCTCAGCCTGATTGGCTCTGGCACGGCACGGTGCAAGGAATGTTGGGAAAGGAAGTTGTTTCCCTTTTTTCACGTTTGTGGGGCTGTTGCCCCACTGCCTGTTTTCTCAATCCTTTGTTGACCTGCGGACCCAGATCGTCCATGTGCACGAAGGGTGAGTGCAGGCAAGTAGGGTGAGGCATAGCAACCTATAGCAAGTTCCAATGGTTAACCCTTGGTTTTATAGGTTAAGATATTCTGTACTACTTCTACATTAACAGTAATGTTAAAAAAGTCAACAAATCACATTTAAATATTTATATCTCGAGCAATTAGGAATGGAAAAAGCAATTTATTCCAGCTAGGTGGACAAGAAACTGAAGCTCATCTTTTTTACTTTTTTACAATCTATTGTTCCATTGAATAATTTGCACCATTTATTCTAGAACAATGATGGTGAACCTTGGCACTCCAGATGTTTTGGAACTTTAATTCCCACAAGCCCTGATCAGCAGGAGTATTGACTTGGGCTTCTGTTAATTGGAGTCCAAGAACATCTGGAGTGCCAAGGTTCGCCATCAGGGATCTAGAACATCTCAGGAGACCAATGTTGGTTGGCTGGAAATCTCAGTTGTCATTATTATCACAATACTGTACATTGGTGTGGCTGATAGCTTCCAAGCGGAATTAGAAATTACAAATAATCAAGATATAAATAAGCAGAGGCTTTGCATATCGGAGAAAAATACAGTCCTTGCAGTCCATTAAGTTATTAGGAGAAAGCCCTCTGGGCATGTCAGTTGATATATAATTAATAAAGCTCTTCATGTACTTGATGTAATTCTCATCCAACTCTCTATTTTTGAAAATAACTTCTAAATGAATAAAAAGAGTTATGCAATTGCATGATAAATGCAAAATAATTTATATTGCAAATAGATGGGAACAAGGGAAGGATTTTAAAATCACCCTCCATTTAATCATCCCAAGGTCTTTAGTCTATGCTCTAGCCTAATTGCAAAATCTTCTTATCCTCTTAAAAATAAGTCATTTGATGACAAAATCCAGCCTATTGTGGAAGAAATGGGTGGCATTTCTTTTTATAATAACAGCTAAGGACTCTTTTAGATATTTCCTTCTGTCCCATCACACCCAGTGCTATTAAAAAATAATTATTTCATTCAGTGAGCTTCAGTAAGGTATTAGTAGCACTGCAGTGGTTTAATGGTTAAGATGCTGAGCTTGGAGAATGGAAGGTCGGGTTTTGATACCCGAGTGCTGCACAACAGATCTTGGGGAGATGTAAGGAGCCTCATTCAGGTGTCCCCTGAGTGGAGTTTCTCCAGCAAAAATTATTTCAACACAGAGTAATTTCTGACACAAAATTTAATTATTTAGTAGGACATTTGACTTCATGTTCCATAATGACAAGTTTCAGCTGATTGAAATAAAATAACTCCCTAAAAGAAGGCACCAACAAGGCATCAAGTAAAATGCTTGGCAATACTGAGCTATATATGAAGAATTTAGAAGTGAGCCTTCCTTTAACATAGCATCTAAGGGAATTCTGCCAAAAAAGTCACCTCCTTTATCACATAGAAAAAGCGAACAAAAAGCCAGTGAAACCGCTAGCAAAATTGAAGTTTACTTCAAGGATTTGTATATAAGTATAATCACTGGAAATGCCAACTTCAACTTGTTCTACCATAGCTTTCATTTGGAGATGAAGCAGAGAGCTACTCAAAGTATTTCAGCCTTCCAGATTTTGACTGCAGAACTGAAAACACAACACATGCCAGTGATTCTGAATTGTGTAACAATTAGGTAGTTGCAAACATCAGTCTGTAATTGAAATGGTAAATTGAATTAACAGTTTTCTTGGTTAAGATGCTGAACTTGACAACTGGAAGGTTGGCACGTCAGCAGTTTGAGACCCGAGTGCTACATGATGGAGTGAGCTTCCATCTCTCACCCAGTTCCTGCCAACCTAACAGTTTGAAAGCAAGAAGTTGCAAGTAGATAAATAGGGATCACTTCAGTGGGAAGGTAAACAGTGTTCCATGCACTAATCATGGTGTCTAGTCATGCCTGCCACATTTCCATGGAAATGTCTCTTTGACTATAAACAGAGATGTGCACTGAACCCTAGAGTCAGATAAGACAGGTTTTCAAGCAACAGTGACCTTTACTTGTACTTACCTTGTAAGAAAACACGTGTTGCAAGTTGAGGCTTTTTTTTTTTGGGGGGGGGCAGTTAAAGTTATAGCCACCCTTTAAGCTAGCTCTTCAGTTTTGTCTCTAGTTAAGGTACAGATCAGGAGAGATATAGTAAAGGTAAAGGTTTCCCTTGCTCCAAAGCCAGTCGTATCCAACTCTAGGGTTCAGTGCTCATCTCTGTTTCAAAGCCGAAGAGCCAGTACTGTCTGTTTCTGCAGACATTTCCGTGGTCCCTATTTATCTACTTGCAATTTCTGGCTTTCGAACTACTAGGTTGACAGGAGCTGGGACAAAGATGGGAGCTCATTCCCTCCTGCAGTACTCAGGAATTGAACTGCTGACCATCCGCCTCCCAGTCAGTGTCTTAGCCACTTGAGCCACTGAAGTTACTACAGAGAGATATACTGAAATGTAAATCAGTGTCACAGGCCCATCTGTGCCTTCCTAGGTCTATGACAGATTCTCTTTTCAATGCCACACATTGTATATAGACCAATCACAAGCTCACTCCTCCATTTGATTATGATCTTGGGTACATGAGAATATAAAAAAGGCTGCTGTGAATTATCTGCATATATGCGAGCTGACAGCCATCCCTGTGACTCTTCCTACTAGGGCAAAGAACAATGTAAAATCAGGATTAATTGCTTCTACAAGGAGCTGGAGCGTGAGAACAGCAGAGAAGTGACCCAGTTAGTGTGACTTCTAAAATGATCTCTACAAAGCCACTATTGCTGTAGAGTGTAGGGGAAAAGTTGAAAAGTGTATAAAATTATGTGTGATGTGGGTAAAGTGAATAGGGAGATGTTTTGTTTATTCCCAGTGGTAATGTATGGTTGTGAGAGCTGAACAATAAGGAAAGCTGAGCGCAGAAGAATAGATGCCTTTGAGATGTGGTGTTGGAGGAGAGTTTTGAGAGTCCCCTGGACAGCCAGGAGAACAAATAGGCCAATCTTAGAAGAAATCAACCTTGACTGCTCCTTAGAAAGTCAAATAGTAAAGATGAAGCTAAAGCATTTTGGACATCAAATGAGAAGAGAGGATTCACTTGAGAAAGCCTTGATGCTGGGAAAGGTGGAGGTCAAAAGAAGAAGGGGGCGGCCAAAAACGAGATGGCTAGATGGTACCGTAGATGCAATGGGCACAGAGCTGGGCAGTTTGAGGAGGATGGTGGAGGACAAAGGTGCCTGCAGGGCAATGGTCCATGGGGTCGCAAAGGGTCAGAATCGACTGTGCGACTGAACAACAATATGTTTTGCTCATTTTCTCACAAGAGTTTGAGGTTAGGCAGTGAAACCAGAGAGCAGGATGTTTAGAAGAGACAGAAGTAAATATTGCTTCACATTCTTTATTTCTTCTCCAGCTGCTATCTTCTTAAGTTCTTACTCAGCCTAAAAATAATTCATTAATGCTACTTTTAAAGTGTTATTTTTAGAAACTTTGTGGGATTATCTTGCTGGTACTCTTATTTCAGGTTGATGGCCATGCTAGTGTGAACATATAAATGATAATACAGTATGTTACTACTGAGCTGTGCTGAAACCATCTTATTTATTTATTTATTTATTGTTTAGATTTCTATACCGCTTTACTCCCCGAAAAGGGAACTCGAAGCGGTTTACAATAATAATGCTAAACAATACAAAATACGATACAAATAATACAAAGCAATATACAAATAAGAAGCAAAATGTCAATGATACCAATCTTCACTACCTATTTAAGCCAATCATTCAATTATTATTCTTCCAAGACATATAATGGGAAAACATATTCAGCAGCTTTTAAAAAATATTTCAGGCAGTTCGAATGATGCAAAGCCAGTTGTGAACATTATCAATTAACAAGTAGCTGTGGTCCCTGGTACAGTCCCCTTCTATTAGTCTCCTTTACTATGTTTTTATTCTTTCCTAGTCAGTACATTCTATAATTAGTGCTGGGGCAGGGAACAACATCTGCGTCAGGTTCTTCTAATTGGGCAGCATAGAAATTTGAACTATAAATAAAACCTATTAATGACCAAGCCTTGGGCCTATGGTATGGTGCTGGGTTCGGTACTTTCTCTATGCTGTTTAGCAGCTACATGACATTTATGGGGTGAATAATCAGGATAGTTGGTGCTTATTGCCACCAACATGCTGATGATGATGATGATGATGATGATGATGATGATGATGATGATGATGATGATGATAATAATAATAATAATAATAATAATAATAATAATAATAATAATAATAATAATAATAATAATAATAATAATAATAATAATAATAATAAGTTCATGTCAGAAATTACTCTGGATTGAAAGGATTTTTGATAGAGAAACTCCACTCAGGGGTCACCCGAATGAGGTTCCTTTCATGTCCCCAATATATTTTCCCACTGAAGTGATCCCTATTTATCTACTTGCAATTTCTTGCTTTTGTACTGCTGGGTTGGCAGGAGATGAGACAAAGGCAGATGCTCAAGCCATCATGCAGTACCCGGGTCTCGAACTGCCGACTTGCCGGCCTTCCAACTAACATGGCGGGCTTCTTAACCACTGAGCCACCACAGTTACAACATGCTGATGACAGTAGGTCTTTGACTCTGTTACATCTGAGATGGAGGAGGTTGTGAAAAGTCCTCAGCCAATGTTTGTAATCAGATCTAGATTGGGTGGAAGGAAATGGAATTTGCACAAATCAGAACAGGCTGCAAAGACTGATGGTCCTGTGTTTCTGCAGCAGTGTAAGACTCACATGAAGATTTTTAGTCATACTCTGGGGTCCAATGGAAGTTTGTTCTATGATGTTCCAGCAGTGACCAAGCCAGAGGCACTTATGCTTAATTAGACCTGGCTATTGGCCAACCATGCTTTACATATGTTAAGACTTGACTAGACAGAACTGACTTGGAAGACATTGTGAAAATGTATATTGCAACAAGATCTTAGCATTATATATATTTAGGAGGCATTCCATATTATTTTACTAGCAGGGGTGCCTGTTGTTGTCCAGGGCCAAATTTTCACCAAGACACAACACACACCCATACAACACCCCCCCCCCACAACACCCCCACCCTCCCACCAACCCCACACATACCACACATACACAACACACACATGGCACAAAACAAATGCATCAAACACATAACCCACACCCACCTCAGCTACACACATGACACAGCACAATTGCACCACACACACACACCGCAACACAACACACACAACCTGACATTAAATACCCCAACACACAACATCCACCCAAGACACCCATACACATCACACATGACACATCACACCCACACAAAACACACCCACACAATACCCCTTACACAATACATCACACACCTACACAATAAACACCCACACATGACACACCCACACAATACACCCACACCCACACAATACACCCACACACAACACAAATTTGTCACAAAACACATGCACCTGAAACACAGCCCACACCCACCACAGCCAAACACATCACACACAACACGACACACTTGCTCAACATACTCACACACCACCAATTTCCCGGCCTTGCTGCCACCGCATGGTCTACAGTGCTGCCCCAGCCCAGGTCGTCCCAGTTGGTGGAGGCCATGGGACACCCCAGCCAGTGGGAGCAGCGGAGCAGGCCCTGGGCTGGGCCTGGGAGCCCTGAGCGGGATGCTGCGTGGCGTAGGAGGGAGACCCTCCCTGTGGAGTTAAGGTGGGCATGGGCCAGGGTCTGTGTTGGGGGAACCACCATCACAGTCTGCCTCATTGGCCCTCGTGAGGGGCACCTGGGGGGACCCACATAGGGGGGAAGTGGCCACCGCCATCTGCAGGCCTCGCAGCCATGCCTACCCAAAGGACCCCTGTATGCCTGCTCAGGAGGGCGGAGGAGGCCAGCTGCCCTAAGGGAGGGGGCATGTGGAGGCCTCCAACAGCCCCCCCCATGTGGTTCTCCCCCACTACCCATGGCTGCCCTCAGAGGGCGGTGAAGGCAGGGCGCAATGGAGGTTCCCCCAACATGGTCCCCGGCCTTGATCCACTTACCTCCACAGGGTGGTTCTCCCTCCTCCACCACCCAGGCTCCCAGTCAGACCTCCCGGCCTTGCGCCTGTTCTGCTGCTCCTGCTGGCCGTGGGTGTGGCCTGCCCTCTCTGGATGGCATCCAGAAGGCTTTCCCTGGTTCCCATGGCTACTCTGCTTCTTCTTCCTCTCTTCCGATGAGGGGAACCCCCAAGGACACCTACTCCATCACCCCAATCACCCCCAACCCAGCAGTCGAGTCCTGGTCGGCCTTGCGAAGGCTCCCACTCCAGGGAGTTTATATTTCTGTGGGAGGAAATGCGGCCCTGTTGTATCCCGGGAGGTGTAGTTCTTTGGTTGGGCGGCTCCCATTGGGAAGAATGGGGAGTGGAACTACAGCTCCCAGCGGTCTCTCCTTAAACTCTGTTGTCATACCGACTCCTGGGAGGGTTGTGCTGTCCCAGAGCGCAAAGGCAGCTGGGAGCTGTAGTCTCGCTCTCCATTCCTCTCAATTGGGGCTGGCCACCCAAGGAACTATGATCGCCAGGATGCACCGGGGTCACTCTGCCATTGCTGTTTTGGTTTCTGGCAGGGGAGCGGCTTTGTGGCCCATTTTCAGGGTAACAAACCCCAAGGTGGTGTGGTGTTTCACTAACAAATGCCGTGACACTTTGGTTTTAGTTATATAGATTAAATTATCAGTTTTTTTCAAGAAAGTCAAGAAGATTCTTATTCACAGCTGACATAACATTCAGCAACTTCAAGGACAATGTGGAAGGTTTATGACCTTGAGGACTGCCTTGCATCTGAGGAGTGGGTTGACACCTGGAATGCAAGACATCTCAAATACCTGTCACCCATTCCTCTATAACTGCCAGGTCTCCAATCCACACCATATCTTCCTCTACCTATAAGCACTGGTATCTTAATACCACAGCCCTCCATGACTCCTAAACCTGCAGTGTGATACCCACCAATTGAGGAAAAAAGAGAGAGAGAGAAAGAGGGGGGGGGGAGAGAAAGAGTGAAAACAAGAGACCCCAAGTAATTAAGAAAAAAGTTGTGATGCTACACCCCTGCCATAATAACTCACCCACTAAGAAAACTGCCCACCCACACCCCTGTAAGACCTCAACCTATTCTAATTTAATTAAGGGAAACAATAAAAACCATTCAAATATTAATAAACCAATCAATCAAATCAACCCCTAATAAATCATAACATGCTCACTAGGAAAGAAAAATAGACAGGCAGAGAAACACACACACAGTCATTCAAACGTGCACACACCTTTTACTGTACAACAGGGCTAGGTTTGAGCATTGATATGGTGTCAGTCTTGTAAATCTGCCAGGCTAAATCAGGCATCACAAGTTTTTGCTTGGAAAGAACAGGATCTCCTTTTCGAGTCACTAGGAATTGTGTGTCTAATGTAGCCTTTGGCTAAGAATAAATGTACTTTTCTCCAAAGTGCTAAAATTTTATGTCTATCTACACATCTGCATCTGTGAACATTTGCATGCAGACAAATGTCTGCCTTGTAATTAAAGTTGTGTGCAAGCAGCCTTTTAAAATTCTCCACATTATTTGTGGGCACAGAAGTAGGGAAGGACCAGCTCATCAAATTTCTTAAGGGGCTGGAAAAACTCTTCAACAGTTTCTCTTGGGTGGGCATCACCATTAGCAGTAGCTGTGGCAGAACCTCAAAGTCCCACTGCTCCATACTGCACATGCAACAATCCACTTCATGGGTAGTGGGACTTTTTCCAAGAATATCAAAGAAAATGAAAACAAAAATGCTGTAGCACTTTAAAGACTAACTGTTATATTTTAATGTGAGCTTTCATAGATCAAGTTGACTTTGTCAGACATGGGAGTGAGACCATGGCATCAATTTATATATATATATCAGATACAGAATCGCAGGGTGTTTGGTTAGCATGACAAATAAGTATGGTTTTAATGTGGCGTGTAGTGCCGTTGGGTCCAGTAATACTGTTTCCAGAGTGAATGTGGGTGCAAAGCTTAGTTTGCAGCAGGGTTTACTTCCCATCTCTGTTTCACTTTTGTGTAGTCTGTTGTGTGTCAATAGTTGTTTGAGATTAGAGGGTTGTCTATAAGTAAGTAGAGGTCTGTTACCAAGGACTCTGGAGAGAAAAGTACTCTTGTCCAAGATGTGTTGGAGATTTTTCATTATATACGTGAAGGGTTTAAGTTGAGGGCTGAAAGTGACAACTAGCAGTGTTTGATTGCTTTCTCTTCTGGGCCTGTCTTTTAGTAAGTTATTTCTTGGTATTCATCTAACCCGGTTGATTTGTTTATTAACAATATTGGATGTGTATTCATTGTTTCCAAACATTATATTGCTTTTACTCTTAAGATGCCATTAAGTCTTTGCAGCAAAGGCTCACCTTTCTCTAAGGTGCTAAATTCGTATCACTGTCAATGAAAGCTGATTGGCTCTAACACAGGTTTTCCGCATTTCAGTTACCCGGACAAATGTATCTCTGTAATTGCTGTTCTGTCTGTATATAAGTAGCCACCTCATCCCCTTATTCCCCAGTCCGTACTGAGCTGTAAATAAATCACTGTTGGTTAACCCAAAGCTTGCTGTCGTGTTGCATATTATTATTGGACTCAACAGTATTGTAGTTTGAGAAATGCATTTTGCAAGTCCTTCAGCTTGTGTCCCTGTCTCATGGGTCTGAGTAGATGTGGTACCTGAGAGCTTGGTTGAAGACAATGGATTTTGTTGCATGTTCTGGCTGGAAACTGAAGGCATGCAGGTAGGTGTATCTGTCCATGTGATTGCAATATAGTGTGGTACTGAGATGTCCATTTTGTAATTTCACAGTGGTGTCTAGGAAATTTAATTGTTGTGTAAACTGGTCCACGCTAAGTTTAATGTTGGGATGAAAATTTCTGAAATCCTGGTGGAATTTCTCTAGGGTTTCTTTTCCATGTGTCCAGATCAAAATATGTAATCGATGTACGTTAAATAGATGAGTGGTTTATGGGTACAGCAGTTAAGAAAATGTTGTTCTACATCAGCCATGAATATATTAGCATATTGTGGAGCCATTCAAGTGCCCATGGCAGTTCCATTGATCTGGAGATAGGTTTTATTATCAAAGGTGAAGTAATTGTGTGTAAATACAAAGTTGCACAGGGTGGTGACTGTGTTGGCTTCATCTTTGTTTTGAATGGTGTTCCTGATGAGTTTTAATCCATTTTTGTGTGGGATGTTGGTGTAGGGAGCTTTCACATCCATTGTAGCTAAGATGGTGTGACCTTAGAAAGTCTGTGGTATCTCTTTAAGAATGTATCATGTACTTCCTTTTGCAAGCATAAACCTATTGAAAGCATACATTTCTTTCTTTCTTTCTTTCTTCTTTCTCCTGCACTATAGGGAGAGTTTCAATGTCCCTCCATTTGCATCTTCCACATGCTTTCAGCCAGGTGTCACTTTAAAGCATAATGGAAGTACAGGAGAACCTCAGATAAAGTCCAAACTCCATCCCACAAGTTTGGACTTTATCCGATTTTGGACTTTATTTGAATCAAATGGCTGATGCATCGGATAGCGTCCAAAAATGGACATTATCCGAGGTTCCTATACCAAATACCTCGGATAGCGTCCATTTTTTTAGTGGTTTTGGACTTTATGCAATGCATCATATGTGCATGAAAACCACAACTTTATCCATGTCAAGATTTCATAGCCAGGGAAGAATAAATTTTAATTCTTTATTCTGTTTGCTTATTGCTTAGTAGGCTCATGTTATTAATCTGTTTTATTCTGTAAAAATGTTTAGCTTTGATTAGCTCAAATTGATCCATTTTGGAAGGCTGCTGTATGCAGAAGCCAACTTCTGTCCAATTAAAAATGGCAGGTCAGCCTGCTCTCTGTTCTCAGACAATGAACCTGAGAAAGTGTCTATTCTCAGACTAAGCACCTGGGAGAAGCATGCTTCTCAGATGGACCACCTGTTGGCAGATGTGAGACACACTCCTTTCTGATGGGAACGCTGATTAAATGTCCTGTCCCAGACTGGACTTCAAAAATGGGTGTCTGTCACTCAAAACACCTGCACATGCTTTCCCACTGAAATCTGTATAATCAGAGCTCAGAGCCCCGTAGTAGAGAGAATCAGATGTCCAATCTTGATTTCATCATGAAATGCTGCTGTTCGTCTTCCAGACCAGATCCAACCCATAAACACCTTATGGGCAGCTCGCTAAGCCGCACTTCTTTTAGATAAGTATTGCTTTTCCAAAATGCTTTCTTATTTTCTTAGAAAGTAGTTTAGTGAGGATTTTTATATGTTGGAATTCTCTTTTTATTCCAATAAACCATTTTAATGATTTCTTCATCAAGAGTGGTTATTCTGCCTCCTTCCTGCCATGAAGGAGCAGAAGGGGAATTTTTCAGATAAGGCCTTATTACTTCAAAACATGGACTCTTTGTTTTTCCAGCCAGAGCAGGTGAAGCCGCTAATCAAAGGGAGCTAGAGGGGAGAGATTTGGGAAGTCGAGCCTTCCCAGGACAGTGTTTTCCTCCCCCTTACCTAGCTGCAACATTGAAGGCCAAATTCCCATAAGAAAACCGTGATAAGGGTGAACTAGTTCTGATGTGTGAAGCCGCTACCAGTCCCAGAGGGCTTTGCAGAGTTTTTCAAACTATATCATTTTTAAGTCATCACCATTACCCATTAGAACCCCATCTTTCTCACTAGTTTTCCCTGACCGGGTTAACTTAGTCAAGACACACTTTTTGCAACACTACCAAAAGTCCGCTTTGCTTTCTTTCTCTGAGTCAGCAAACTGTTCCGTTAGTCCAGGAACGAGGTGAACAGACCATGCGATCAGGGGGAGCAGGTGAAGAAGTGGCCACCACTAGGCCAGATCTCAGGCAAGCCAGTGTCGGAGCAAGCCGGGGCCTGGTCGCCATGTGTGATAATCCAAATTGGACTTTATCCGAATCGGATTTATCCGAGGTACCACTGTAGTAGAAATGGGGTGGGTGAGAAGAAACTAGACCCCCAAAGGATGGAGAAATGTTGGAAATAATTCTACAAAATGTCCTATTTCTCAGGAACTAGGAGGGAAAAAACACAGAATGTTTTTGAAGAAATAAATGGTCTTTGGTTTAGTACTTGTTCTAATTCTTCATAGTTTAGTACCCTTCCCAGGGTACCCAAAATGTTAGATTTTGGAAAGGTCATGGCAGGTAAATGTTGCTTATACTGTAATTGCCTACAACATAAATCATTCTTATTAAGTTATACTGTATGTCTTGTAGAAGGATTGACATTGTTTTTTCTAGCTCCAGGAAAGTTAGCTGAAATTGTGCAGAGCCAAAATCTGTCTTCCATTTCCCCTAAAGTTCTATTTCTCCATTAAAGAGTCATGTATTTTTTTTGCTTCATTCATAGGTCTTTTTGAGTCCCTTACAATGATTTTTCTTACCTTACCACAACATTTCAAAGTAAGAAAGGGTATTGCCTTTGTTTTTTGTTTTGTTTTCATTCTAAACATCAGTACACATTTTAGTCACTCTGCAATTTCCCAGGTTCATGCTTCCTAATCTGCAAAAGCCCTGTGGGAGAAAATAGTTCATACTACCAAGGTAAAGGTAAAGGTCACCCTTGCTTGAAAGCCAATCATATCTGACTTTATGGTTATGTGCACATCTCTGTTTGTAGCCAAAGAGCTAGTGCTATCTGCATTTGCAGATTTTTTCATGGACATGTGAGAGGTACGCCTAAACAACGGAACTTTGTTTACCTTCCCACCGAAGCGGTCCCTATTTATCTACTTGCAATTTCTTGCTTTCAAACTGCTAGGTTGGCAGGAGCTGGGACAGAGATGGAAGCTCACGCTGTTGTGCAGCATTTGGGTCTCACACTACTGACCTTCCAGTCTTCAAGTTCAGCATCTTAACCACTAAGCCACCGCAGTTCCATTATACTACTTACCTACCCTAGACTTTAACTCAAGGGTGGAAAGTTCAGGAGACTGTTGTTGTCACAGAGATGATTAGAATATGAAAGCAAAGAGATTCACACAGAGTCTTAAGATGCCTCACAAATAAAGTAAGCAGGAGAATCTTGCACCTCTGTCAACAGGATGTATTTGACGTTTCTCCTGGTTTGAAATTCTTGTTAGATGGAATTTATCTATCAAAGTCTATAAGATTAGTTGCAATTCTCAGAGTTTTTTCAGCTTGGTGTTATTAGAAACTTTTGGCCAAATCCTGCTGTATAAAGGTAAACTGGTGCAAACCAGGTATACCACCAAAATAATTAATTTAAGCTAAATTTAATACTTACTATCCTCCCACTTTTTTTAAGGCTCTGAGGATCCATAGGGGTTTCTTTAGGCCTGGGGGAAGCCTTTAGGAGCCTCAGGACATAATGGAGTATTTCATTGTCTGTGTATGTTGAGGGGGATCACTGAAGCTAAAATGGAGACTACACCTGTGATCCATAGGCTATTAGTGTCTTTAAAAGCCTTCCATCTCAAGAGACCCAAAGACTTCCACAAGGGAAAATGAATCCCTTTGGTTCTGAAACAGGGGGACAGGAAGTTTCAAGTAATTTCAATTAATTTCTGGTGCCGAATGTCGTCTACACTGACATAATTTTATGAAGCATTATTTTATTTATTTATTTATTTATTTATTTATTTATTTATTTGAGTTTATACCCCATCCACTTGCCCTAGGGCAACTCAGGGCGGCACACTTATACATAAGAATCTAAAACTCCCCTTAAAAACTGCCATAAAACTCTTTTTAAAACTCTTAAAAATCAACTCCCAGTTAAAAGACCATCCCTTCCCACCCATCAGTAAAAAGGGACATATACTTCTAGTAGAGCCAACGAGCGGAAGTCAACACCCCGTCGGCCCCCCATACTTGCCCTGACAGCCAGGTTTTCAGCTCTGTCCTAAATGGCAGCAAATCCGTCTGTAGCCGAAGGTCTACTGGCAGGAGGTTCCACAAGGCTGGGGCGGACATGGAGAAGGCCCTTCTCCTAGTGCTAGAGAGGCAAGCCCCTCTAGCTGAAGGAACACTGAGGGAGCCCCTCCGGTCCACCCTGGTGGGGTGGGCAGATTCCCTTGTGATGATGTGGTCTCTTAGGTAGCCTGGCCCACTACCATGAAGGGCTTTAAAGGTCATTACCAGCACCTTGAATTGTACATGGAGACAAACTGGTAACCAGTGCAGCTCCCAAAGCAGAGGCGAGGCACGGACATAGTGCCCGCATCCCATCACTACCCAGGCCACCGCATTCTGGACCAGCTGTAGCCTCCGAATGGTCATCAAGGGCAGCCCCATGTAGAGCGCATTACAATAATCAAGCCTGGAGGTAACCAGAGCATGTGTGACTGTCAGCAAGGAATCCCTATCCAGGAGTGGGTGCAACTGGTGAATTACACGTAACTGTGCAAAGGCCCTCCTGACCATGGCCGCCACCTGTTCTTGTAGCATCAGGCACATGTCCAGGAGGACCCCCAAATTGTGCACTGGGTCTGTCTGGGGCAAAATAGCCCCATCCAGGACCAAGGATGGCAGCTCCTGGGATAGTGTGGGACCCCGAACCCACAGCCACTCAGTCTTGCTTGGATTCAGCTGTAGCCCGTTGGCCCTCATCCAGACCCCCACAGCCTCCAGACAACCAGACAGGACATTGACAGCATCACTTGGGTCCACACTGGGCGAGATGTACAACTGTATATTATCCGCATACTGGTGATATCGCACTCCGTGGGAACAGATGATCTCACCCAGCAGCTTCATGTAGATGTTAAATAGGAGAGGAGGAAGCACTGAGCCCTGAGGCACCCCATATTGGAGAAGCCTAGGGCTGGACCTCTTGTTCTCCAACCAAACCGACTGGGTCCGGCCCTCCAGGAATGAGGAAAACCAGGACAACACAGTGCCTTGGATCCCCAACCCTTTGAGCCATCCCAGAAGAATACCTTGGTCGACGGTATTGAAAGCTACTGAGAGATCTAGGAGAGCAAGGACGGATGGATGGCCACCATCCCGCTCCCTCCAGAGATCATCCACAAGTGCGACTAATGCTGTCTCAGTACCATGTCCAGGCCTGAATCCTGACTGAAAGGAGTCCAGATAATCTGCTTCATTCAGAACCCCCTGCAGCTGCTGTGCCACTGCCCTCTCCATTACCATCCCCAAGAAGGGGAGGTTGGAGACCAATCTATAGTTAGAAAGGACGGCTGGGTCAAGGGAGGTTGTTTTTAGGAGTGGGAACACCAAGGCATGTTTTAAAGGTGCAGGAACCACCCCCTCCCATAATGAAGCATTAATTATTGCCCCAACCCAGCTACCTGACACATCCTTAGAGGCTTTCATAGCCAGGAGGGACAGGGGTCCAATGGGCAAGTAGTGGCACAAGAAGCTGCAAGAAGCCTGCCCACGTCATCAGGGCCCACTGGGTCAAATTGGTCCCAGTTGACCCGGCAAGACTGTGCTCCAGTACGCTCCTGACCTACTGACCCTCCCCAACCATGCCAGGGTTGAGCCCGGAATTTGAATTTGTCCTTTAAGCTTTTCAAAGTACAGTACTGGAAGGATGTATTGTTTTGGTAGCTACGTTTTCTCCCTTCCTCAGATTGAATGAACACATTAGGGTTCACTGTCTTACTTCTTTACTTCATCAATTCATGAAATATGAGTGAGAGAGGTATAGGGATTTTGCCCTGGCAGGCATGTCTACACACCAACTGGCATGCAGAAGAATAAGCTGTATCATACCTATCAACCTTCCCGGATTGGCCGGGATTTCCCATTTCTCGGCGCCAATTTTCGCCATTTCCTGCCCGGAGCTGCCGAAACCCTGGAATTTGGCAGTGGGGGGAAAGGCGTTACTGCACATCCCTTCTGCGCAACTCGCTTCTATGCATGCGTAGAAGGCTTTTACGCATGCATAGAACCCTTCTACGCTTGTGTAGAACCCTTCTACGCATGCGTAAAAGCCTTCTATGCATGCGTAGAAGCGAACTGCGCAGAACGGTTCTGCGCAGGTCCCAGATTTTCCAGAGCCGTGGTTGACAGGTATGAGCTGTATATGTGCAGCATTGTACATTCATGATAGGGTGGAGGTTCTTTATATATGCATGTCAAAAACCCTAAACCTCCTCCACCCACTGCCACCAACGTTAAGTGTAGACCCTTCCCTTGTTTGGCTCCAATGCTTGGTGGATTATCTATCTAATACTCACATTCACCAATTTATATATGCACATTTCAGGAAATACATTTTTAAATCCATGTCCAGTTGCTAGAAAACTAAACCAACATTTCAACAAGTTTCAGTGTAAACTTTTCAAAGGCTTCAATGGCACATTAAAACGTCTCTCTTATGTTTTTATTAAAATATATTTGTGTATTTCACTTCAATACCATACTGCCCTTTCTTTGGCTACTCAATTGTGAAAGGAAGAAGAATTCTGAACTTTATCCTGAAAAAATTTCTCAATTTTTTTCCACATAAGGGATTCTTTTCAGGAAGAATTTCTTGCTTAAGGGGCTGAATGAAATTTTTTGGGAGTGTAGAAGACATTTTCAATGTAGCACCAGATTTAAGGAACTTGAGCTGGTACTCCTGTGCTGTGAAGGTACAAAGATGTGTTTGTTAAAGACATTTCATTGCTACCATATGTACAAGAAGTACACTTCATAACCTCCCTATCACATATTCTCCTGGGAATATTGTAGACAGCTTTGAGATATGTCTTGAATATTGCCATTAAAAACCTGCTGCACTGGAATGTAGATATCTGATGCTAAAAATATCCAGAACTTAAGTGGGGCAGAGAATCTCCAATGACATCCAAACTGAAGCAAGCAGAGTAGGTCATTCTACTGATAAAAATACTCCAACACCATCTCCTCACCACATGCATTAAAGATGTGCCAAGGAAGCTGTCCCCAACTGGGGTGGAGGGGGAATTGTCTGAGTCAACTGTCCTCAGACCAACTCCATTACTGTTACCCTAGCTGTTGCTGCTTGAGCAAATCTGCTGTGTCACCTTAGATAATCACAATTTTTATGGCAGAACTACTGTACATTCTGACTAACTAATGAGGCAGGCAGAGTGTGCCAGTTTATAACACAAGGTGGCACACTCCATGTCTCAGGCCAGATCCAATCTTTGTGGATTCCATTTGAGGTTCCTGAGTTGGACTCTCAAACTCCCTCATGACACCATTGTTCTGTCTTTCTCTGATGTCTATAAAGGTTTTACCCATATAAATTCATTTTGAATGTATGCTAACATTATGCCAATACTTTTGGGTTTTTTTCCCTTTGGAACCAACCAGTATTGTAATACACCTCCCATAAACTCCTCAAAATTCAGCTTTCAGACTGAAAGACATGGGCCTTCTCAGCGGTAACCCCCTCTGTCAGGAATTAATTTCAAGGTGATATCTGCCAAATGACTGCTTTTCAGGTATTAAAGAAAGCATTAAAGATCCACCTGTTTGAGGAGGCTTTTGGTGGCCTACTTCCTTAGAGAACCAAGGAAATCTGAGCTTTACCTGACTCTTAATATGTATTAGATAATTACGTACTGAAGTAAATTTTTCTGCCATCGAGGTTTTGCCATTTTTATTGTCCTTATCATATCTCTTTATTGTACTTGTTTTTGTTTATGATACTTTGGTTATAAAATACAATGAGCAATGCCAGCACTAAATCTGAAAGTACTGTGAGTGAGTGAGTAAGTAAGTAAGTGGCTCCACATTTTTAGCTTATAGCATTGGTCTAACCAACATTATCTAAATAAATAAATAAATAAATCAGCCATTAAAAAAATTGGAGATAGAGTAATATACATGTAGCCTCCCATCCTTTATAAGTCGGTAAAATGAGTGCCCATTGTGTTAGGGGCAAAACTGCCAAATACAGTGTCAACTTCTCAGAGAGTGCTTTAAGCACTACATGGTGGTATATAAGTGGTATTGCTATATCAATTTATCTCCCAAAATCGTTATATACAGACTTATTAATATACATAAAATAATATAACTGAAATATGCTTCCTGTTAAGTTTCTAAACCTCATTAAATTCCTTGTTAAGAACTCCCCTGCACCACTGAAATTTACTGACTTCCTGGAAAAATAACAGAGTAAACAAAACAAAACATCAAAAAAAGGCAAAAAAAGTTGTGGCACCTTAAAGACTAACTGCTGTATTTAAATGTGAATTTTTGTTGATCAAGTTCACTTCATGAGACACAAGAGTAAAAACCTCATGGCATCAATTTATACACAACAGGTACAAAGGTACACAATACCTCATTTTACTGACCATGGAAGGATTTAAGGGAGTCAACCTTGATCCCCATAAGGATCAAACTCATAACATTAGCAGTACAGCAATTTAACCACTGTGCCATGAGTCATATTTAACCAACTCTGTATCTCCACCACATCCGGCCGGCCATGGGGAAGTTGGAGCAGCTGTACTGCAGCTCTGTGGCTATAAGAACTTGCCGCTGCAGTGGCCACCACACCGCGCTCCTTCCCCCAGCCTGGCCAGCCGTGGGAAAATGGGTGCAGCTGTGTTGCCACTCTGTGATCATAAGAACTCACCGCTACCACGGCCACCACACTGGGCTCCTTCCCCCAGCCTGCCTGGCCGCAGGGAAGGGGGAGCAGCAGTGCTGCAGCTCTGCGGCCATAAGAACTTACTGCTGCTGTGGCCACTGCATTGGGCTCCTTTCCCCCAGCCAGTCCGGCTGCAGCCACTGCACCGGACTCCTTCCCCTGGCCTAGCAGGCCATGGGGAAGTGGGAGCAGCTGTGCCACCGCTCCTTGGCCATAAGAACTCGCTGATGCTGCAGTCACCACACCAGGCTCCTTCCCCCAGCCCAGCTGGCCATGGGGAAGTGGGAGCAGCTGAGCTGCGGCTCAGCAGCTATAAGAAATTGCCACTGCCACGACCACCGCACTTGGCTCCTTCCCCCAGCCCAGCCAGCTGTGGGGAAGTGGGAGCAGCTGTGCCACAGCTCTGTGGCTATAAGAACTCACCACTGCCGCAGACACCACACCGGACTCCATTCCCTGGCCTGGCCAGCTGCAGGGAAGTGGGAGCTGCTGTGCCACGGCTCCTGCAGCCATGGAACTGCCGATGCTGTTGGAGCCAAGGCTCTTTAATTTTCCCTCGGTTTGTTGGCCTAGTGGTGAGGGCTGGGTCTGAATTTGTGTATAACTGGATACATTGTTTTTGATATATTTTGCTGCTGTATTGTTGTGGGGTGATCAAATTTTGTATATTGTATAATTGTGGACCTTACTGTATTGCATTTTTGTGCTTGTGTTAGTTATATTGATTGTACTGATTATATTGTATTATTTATATTTTTTGTATTATGATGTATTTACTTTGTACATTGGTGATTTATGTCGTGATTATTGTGAGCCACCCTGAGTCGGCGTATGCTGAGTGGGCGGCATACAAATCGAATAAATCAAATCAAATCAAACAATCATGCACCATCCACATGGCAGCATCAGAAGATATACCTGTGTATATCTAATTGAGGTTAGCTCTTCAGTAACACATGACTGAAGTTAGCTCTTTGTAAGAACCTCCCTCACTAATCCAGCCCTCTTGTGTGTCTCTGTACCTTAAAATGGTGGGTGCAGCTCATTCTCAGACCACTATTGGACCTCAAGCCAGGCAGAAGAGCCAATGCACTGCACTGATCCTGCTGCTGTGTGCTGTCTACTTCTCCATAGTAACAGTTAGAAAGGCTAACATTGGGGAAGGGATAGCTTTTAAACCTTTCTATCCCACCCCAAAAACCAATAGGGCTGTAATGCAACTGAGTTATCAACCTGCCCCTCTTCATTATTGGACAGAGGGAAATCTCCCACTCCCTCCCAACTACATAGCTGCCAGAGTACCCAGGCTGCATAATAGACACTTAAAGGCAAATGTGTACTCCCAAAGAAAGTTGAGAGTTAAATTTAGCCAGCAGGTGATGAATTGATTTTCTGTCAAGCTTTGAGGCTAGTATTATAAACATCTAAAATTCAGGGCTTGTTTTTTATGTCTCAGTTCATAAACAAGTTCATTCATTTTATTGCCTCATTACTGGAAACTGACAATAAGTCATTGCGCTCAATATTCTTGTCAATACCCGCTCCTATTTTTGGAGTTTTACAACCTATTGTTTAAATACCACAAGCAGGGGGTTGGGATGACAAATCGCTTCCCTGATCCAAGGAGAGATAACAGTACATTTATTGTAGTTACTCATCCTCTTAATTTGCCTTTTATTATTATTATTATTATTATTATTATTATTATTATTATTATTATTATTATTATTATTATTATTATTATTATTTCTATACCGCCTTTCTTGCCCAACGGGCAACTCAAGGCGGTTCACAACAGTAAAATAAACACTAAAACAAAATGCAGCATTACAATATCAGAACAAATAGCAATAACAATACAATAATCAGCAAAATAAAAGATAAATAAATACAAAATAATACAGTCAAATCCATATAATCAATAACATAGTAACAATAAATAAGATCCCCAGAGATACAATGTACAACAGATCATAAGCCCATACAGTGTGATACAAAGCGTCTTGCCTCACAGACCACAGCCCTGACAACACAAGGTATACTTCCCCGGGCGAAGGAGTGGAGGCGAAGCAGTCCAGCTTTTTCGTATCGGCCTGAGGCAGGACCCAGGAGTGCGAAGAAAAGAAAAGGCACTTCCCCCCCTCCCCTCCCTGCCCCTCCCGCAGCAGCAGCAGCAGCAGCAGCAGCAGCAGCAGCAGCAGCAGTAGCAGTCCTTAAGTGGCAGCAGGTCTTCGGCTCAGCCTGGCAGCCTGAGATTTTGAGCTGAGATTACGCAAAAATATCTGTTTCATGCCAGCAGTAAAATCTTGTCATACTTGAAGATAGCATAACATCACTAGGTTTAGAAACTTAACAGGAAGCATGTTTCAGATATGTTCTTTTTTATTACTATTACTATTATTGTTATTTAACTTTTAATTTTATAAAGACAAAACAAAACATAAAAAACAACACAAACTTCAACATAATAGTCAGTTCTGATTTGCTGTTTGCTCATCATCTGTTTGGAACAATTTATATATCATGCAAAAACTATCATTTGTTAGTGTTAACATGTAGCTTTAGTCTTTCGAATAGGGACCCTGTTCAGCTGCTCTAGAAATGGGAAAGCTTTTATAAGAATTTTCCAAAAATGTGCAAATTGCTTTGTATCTGGACTAGAGAGTGAAAGGTTATGGGACAAAACATATCTACAGATCTCATCCATCTAAGCTCAAGCAATCTGTATTCCTCCTCCTCCTCCTGCCATATACTAATCTGAATATTGACAATCATTATGGTGATCAACCATGAAGACTGTCCTGAGAATATAATGCAATGGCCTTTCATCTGCCTTCCACATTACAGGTGACACCTGTACCACTGATCCAGTTCCATAAGTCACTTTCTGGTCCTGAGTCCTTTTGATATGCAAAGTCCTCATCAACCCCAGGCCAGTTTTGATGGAGCTGCTGCCCTCCATCAAGATGGATTCAAGTGGGATTTAATTCAGAAGTACCATCACCCTTCTCTGTGGACTTCAGCACCCAAAGCCTTTAGTCCTTGGGGGTGTCAGGTTAATTAACCACTGCCTGACACTCAGCATTGAGTTGCTGGCAGTATGGTCTACTCTATTACCATAGCAGGATAACCTCTTTAAAATATGGGTTTGAACCCCAGTGCATGGAAGCCTTCTAGTTGCTGTCTTAAGGTTGCCCCCCATTTTTAAAAAAATGTTGTTTTTAATAACTTCTATGTTGTGGGAACCTTGATGGATGCTTCCACAAGGGATCCATGCACGGGTTTGTTTGGGGTTTTTTTTTTTTTGGAAATTTGATTCTTCTTATCTGTAGGAGAGGTAAAACCACTTTTATCTATTTTCATTTCTTTAAAATATTTTTTCTCATATCAAATATACATTTCACTGATTTTGTTCAGCTTTTCAACACAAACGGAAGCAAAATTTTCACCTATCTCCATGGACCAAATTTAACAAGTATAACTACTTACAAGATGGAAAGAGGCATGTTGCTGCACAGTGACATATAGCTCCTGACTAGTCCTTATATTGCCCCACAAAGAATCTAAGCCTTGAAGTGCTATTAGCATTGGCCGCGGTCAGGCATTGGCCGTGGGAGAAGTGGGAGCAGGTGGAGAGGCAGCGGGGTGGCGGGGACTTTAAAAACTGCCCCGAATGTGGACGCCGCCACAGCTCCTTCTCCCGGTCAGGCATTGGCTGCGGGAGAAGTGGGAGCAGGTGGAGGGGCGGCGGGGACTTTAAAAACTGCCCCGAATGCAGACGCCGCCATGGCTCCTTCTCCCGGTCAGGCATTGGCCGCGGGAGAAGTGGAAGCAGGTGGAGGGGCGGCGGGGACTTTAAAAACTGCCTCGAATGCGGACGCTGCCATGGCTCCTTCTCCCAGTCAGGCATTGGCCACGGGAGAAGTGGGAGCAGGTGGAGGGGCGGCGGGGACTTTAAAAACTGCCCCAAACACGGACGCCACCATGGCTCCTTCTCCCAGTCAGGCATTGGCCGCGGGAGAAGTGGGAGCAGGTGGAGGGGCAGCAGGGACTTTAAAAACTGCCCCGAACGCGGATACCGCCATGGCTCCTTCTCCCAGTCAGGCATTGGCCGCGGAAGAAGTGGGAAGATGCTGATGTTTCTGCTCCTTGGGACTTCCTATGGTTCAGAGGGGGCTATATTATTCTGTGTAACTTTGTAATTGTGCATTTGGATATATTGTATTTTAGATATTTCTATGTAGCCTTGCCTCCAGCTTAGACACATTGTATTATTGTATACTTATGTATTTTACTTGTATATTTTTTCTATATATTTTGTACTTTATATGTATTTGTTTTGCATTTCATATTTTGTATGTAAACCCTTTGTGGCTATGTATATGTTGTTAGCCGCCCTGAGTCGGCCTGTGCTGAATAGGGCGGAGTATAAATCGAATAAACTAAACTAAACTAAAACTATTAGAGGGATCATCTTGTGTGTTGGTTACACACAAAGAGTTGTGTGATTTGGGAAAAATGGCCTGGGCATGTTGAACCCCTGCTTTTCTTTATGTAAATTGTCTTTCTTATTTATTTGCTACATTAAACTGATAAGACAAATACAGTACTATACTGGATCTTAGCCGAAAAGCCACATTAAAAAAATACATAGTAGTAGACCAATATTTCTTTGATCCAGTTTCAGTTCAAATGGAGATTAAACTATCACAAATTTAGAATGATTTAGTTGTGAAACAAACAATGACATATTATGAGAGCCTTTTTGGTGCTGTAGTTAAGCTGTTGCACAACAACAAAATTATGCTAACTATCTGAGTTTGAGCCTTGCAGGCACAAGGTTGACTTAGCCTTCTATCATTCTGAGCCCAGTAAAATGAGTACCCAATATTTTGTATGAACAAAATGTTAATTAATTTGTGAATTACACAGAAAGTGTTCTAAGCACTATGGGGCGGCATATAAGTTTAATTGTTATCACTATATGTTTAGCATTGGTCAGGAGAATTCTGGACACACTTAAGATTTCAAATATTGAAATATAATTAGGAAAATAGAAGGATTTTATTTTTATAGTCCAACATATGAAGATCAATGTCAAAACTGAGAAAGCAACCCTTATCACATTTCTGCATGAGGCAACCTCTCGATACTGACCATGAGGCACTTACAAACTTTCTTTTCGTTTATTCTTTTTGTTTAATTTCGTATTGTATAGATTTTTAAAATGTGTTGTTAGCCAACCAGTGTGGGAGAATATCCCAGATGGGTGCGGTATAAATGCAACAAATAAATAAAGAAATTACATTTGTCAAAATTTCATTCATAAGGTTAAGGGTAATATTAATTAGCAATTATAACTTCAGCAAGGCTGCCAATGGTGTTTCAGATACAAAATGTCATGGCCAGAAAAACAACACTTTAATAATAATTATAATTGCATGTTGTTACATCCATTTTGATTTATGGCAAATCCTTAGTATTCAGAAGTGGTTTAACATACTCTTATTAGGCAGATCATTTCTGTCAGTAGTACACTATGGTGGAAATTTTCATGCACAGCTACAGAAACTAAGTAACTTTTAGACATATGTTAAGAAATCTTCATAGACATTATCTGTTGCATCTGAATTGTCCAAAAGATGTAGAGTTTTCTTAACAGCAATTCACATCTACCTGTAACAATTACATGTTATGTCTTCCTATTGCAAACTTATTCAGCTCAGAGGCCCTGAGGTTTATTGTCTCTATTTCTCTCAACAGTTTGTGTAGGTTTAGAGTTAGACCTTATTTCCCATTTAAATGAATGTAGTAGGACAAGATGAAACCCATGTGGAAAATCTGGTCACTGAAGCAATTTCAGACAACTTCAGTTAAACAATCACATAGTTTTAATTGAAGTGTGGTATAATTTCACAAATCAGGCAATTTTCATTCCTCAGGAAAAAGCAAAGTGCAAAAAAATGTTTCCAAGTTGCAGACAAGATTGATTCAGTAGCAAAATCAGCAAACGCCACTGGGGCTCTACAGAAAATTGTAATTACCATGTTCAGAAAAAAAGAATATGCTTAACACATGATGCTCAGAACTAATATGAAGTGAAAATAATTTATTTACAGCTTTTCTACATCGTGGAATGGAAAATGTGGCTTTCAACATTCATTTAAAATATGTTAAATTGGTTTTTAAACACTCATTTATTTTTAGTCAAAGTCCAGACACAAATAGCTGCTTATACGGAGATAAGGTGTTGCAAAAACCTCAAGCAATACTGGGTGATCCAGCAATTGTAGTCATGCCTTGAGGGGTGGGGGGAACCCTATGGATATACATTTGGAATAGGAAATATTCAAAATTCACCAAATACTATCATATTTGTATAGTTCCGAATATATCCAAACCAGAATTTGATATTTCTGCCTATCTGCAATAATAATTCCTAATATTCAGAGATCTATAAACAAAGACAGTCATGCAATCCTTATACAATTGCAGGAGCAATTGTTTGAGGGAGTGTGAACCAGGCTCTTACTTGAAAAGGTTGAGAACCCCTGTTCTAAAGTACTGGGGTGCAAGTTAACAGAAGGGCTGCATCTCCATATATGAGCTTTCCTGATTACTGACTTTCAAGGGAGACCTTTCTTTCTGCCATATTGCCCCTCCAGACACACCTAGTGAGGACACAAGAGAGGGTTTTTGCAGTAGCTTCTTCCTGGCTATGAAACTTCTTTCCATGGGAGATGAGATTAGCCCTCTCCCTGCTATCCTGACACCAGCAGGCAAAGACCTGTTTTGCTAGACAGACATTTAGTCACTGAGTGCCAAAGATGGGGATTTAATGCAAAATCTGTTTTCTAAAATTTTAAGATGTACTTTTAAGTAGTTCTAAATAATTTTTATGCAGTAGCTTAATTTCTTTTGTTGTGAAATATATATATTAGATTTTTAAAATGCTTTGTAAGCTTTTTGGGGTTAAAGGTGAGTTATTAAATAGATAAATAGGAAATATCTGTTGCTTAAACAATGATCGTTCTTTTGATTCCAGAATAGAGTTTCATTATCAGCCAGTTTGCATATGTAATGTTTCTTAGATGACAGTGGCATCAATTTCATACATTGACTGTAAATTATAATGGCAAGATATACATTTCACGAGAGATATAATCTCTTTATATCTCTCCTAATTATTCAAACATGATGCTTTTCAAAGACACATTCGAGTAGCAGCCTAAATAAATAAATTGATCTCCATGCATGTGTGACCCAAGTCATAGATTAGCTTCATTTGAAGTTACGGTTGGGTTTGATTTTGAAATTTCTCTTTTCTACTGATGGAACATTTTAAGTGGCTTCTGCTCAGAATACCCTCCACATTATTAAATACAGAGAGGTGAACTGCTGTTTATGTGCATTAATGATGACAGATACTTAAGGAACACAGGTACCAAGGTACAAGATCACTTAATAAAACATGATAGGAGACAGGTATAATTAAAAGAGGGCTTCTGGCACTTGGAGTCAATTTCACAACTAAAATGACAGATGGGCTGAAACTCAGAGAACTTTGTTACATTTCCTTGGATGCTAGGGAAACAACAATGGAGGAAGCGACAGCAGGGAAGGAAGATAGTGAGCCTAAGACCCAGAATCCAGAACAATGAATTTTTGGAACTGTAACTCCCAGAATTTTGGGGTTTGCAGCTCACAACCTTGACTTACCCAAGCTCTGGAGTACCATAAGAAGTGTTTTGTTGGGTCACACCAAATTCAGAATCCAATGGCTTGCTCAGAGCAGGACTATGATGCAATAGTATTCTCTTGCTATCTTTTCCCCAGCAACTGGTATTCAGGGACATAGGTGACTATGTCTTATCACATCATTAACATGAGCCGCTGTGCCCTCCTGGCCCCGTCACCACCAGGAGGATAAAAGGAGCTCCCCGAGGCCGCAGGGAGCTCGAAGACGCCACCGCTACCGAGCTGCTGCGCCCTCCCGACCCCTCTATTGGCCAGGAGGAGGACAAGGGCAGTTGATTGACTTTGTGCTTGTTGCGGTTCTGTTGCTGTTGGACTTTGTGGGGCTTCTTAAATGAGGTTTCCCCTTCTGTTCCTGTAATATTGTTGATATTGTGCATTTTGATGTTTTTATACCTTGTAATTCTAATTATTATTGATACATTGATTGCTGATATTTTGATGTTGTGCTGATACTTTGTATTATTGTTGAATTTATTGTAAGTGCATTGCCTATTTATTTTGTATCATTGATTATTTGTATCACTATATTGTTATATTGTATCTATATTAATTTGTTGTATGCCGCTTTGAGTCAGCCTGTGCCAAGTAGAGTGGGGTATAAATCTAATAAATAAATAAATAATGAATAAAGGGAGTAACCTGGTTTTAAAGCTTCCTCAGCTAGTTAGCACCAATACATCTTTCTTATTGAGAAATGCCATACAATCCTTAAGCATCATATAAGAAATATTTTATCTTTTCTCTGTCTGTCCTGATTCTTCTGTAAATCAGATTCATTGGATGACCCTGGCTGCTGGATGTTGGTAACTTGTTTCATTTCTTTTCTATTATTGTATAGTAATACTCCCACTTTCAGCCAATAGCCCATCACTTACAATTCAGATACTGCAACTCCAGGTACATCGTTAGATTTGATGACATCTGCTTTATATACTGGAGATATTGTCTGTTTCAACAGCCAGGAATCAATGGAATGCTTGCAGAATACATGTTTGAAAAGCAGGCTTCTAATGGTAACTTTTGGTTTATCATTTCCAATCTATGTAACACAAAATTCAACATCCATTCCAAACCCTTATCTTCATGTTTTTCAATATAAAGCAGCAGCTAGCCAGTTGCTTTCATTGTTTCTTCTCTGAGATTCTAATTTGTAAGCTGTGATCCATTTTAAAGAAAACAAGGCCTGAAATCCTGTTGTGCTGGCATAATATTTGGAGGTGAACTGTTAAAAATCTCTGTAGATATTTTCTGCTGCACTCCTACTCAGTATGCAACAGATAATGCCTACGGAGATTTCTTAACTTGAGGCAACTTAACTCCAATGTACCAGGGTAGTGTCTGTGTGAGTGTGTGTATGTAGAAATGTTAGCCTCCATAAAGACAATACTCACAAAGGTGACAAACCAATAGTCAGGATCACAATCCAGTACTTTTTTTTTTTTGGGGGGGGGGGGGACTTTTCTTATAAACCCAAAGTTATTTTTAGAGTTCTGCATTGTGGACCCTGTCTTCTGCCTTGCAAACACATCTTCTGTTTTCACATACAAACATATACCTACAAACATATGGTGTCCTATTTTTGTTCATGACTTTAAAAGCTCCAAATTTCTTAGGATTTCCTCATTTAAAAAAAAACATCTTAGGGACCTCCTGCTCCCTAAGAATAAGCCTTTTCTTTGCTGTCTTTCCACCAAGTGCTCATTTAGCTGCCATGCCTGTCATCACTTTAGGTGCAAATGAATATAGCTCGTAGCACTGCAAATGTGTTTCGAGTCCTTTTTTCTTCAGGCATTAAAAATATAACGTGTCCTAAAATGACATCTTGAAAAGTTCTCCTATTGTGTGATTTCACTAAAAATATTTAAGTCTACACTCTTATGTGCACTTAATTGTTGCTATATGCCTTCAAGTCGGAACTGACTTACAGTGACCCTGATAGGGTTCTCATGGTAAGTCAGGGATATGAGTAGTTTTACCAGCTCTACTACTCCAGTGAGTTTCCATGGCAGAGCTGGGCAACTGAACCCAGGTCTCTTGGGTCCTGGTTCTTCAATCTAAACTCATGAGTACACATTTGTATGCCAGGACCCTGATAAATAATTGTCTTTGAATTTTTTACAAGGAATTTTGTGCTAAAACCCTACAATCCAGCAAAAATTTCAAAGCATTTAAGCACCTTGACATCAATGGGCTTAAAATATGCTTGTGCTGGATTGTGACCTAAATATTTGAAGGATATAGATAAGTAGCATTAAGATACTTGTATATGGCAAATTAAAATATATGAAATATTTCTGACAGCCTATGCCTTGCTAAGGGATTAAGAGTTGCATCTGGCAGTGAAATAGTAAGATCTTGGAAGAAAATAAAATCATATAGCAATTGCATTAACATTTCAAACATGTCAACAGTGTGGATGTCACTTTTGAACTGAAGGTCAGATAGATGACTTAAAGAAAATGGTCGGGAAGAAATAATTAATGGAATATTTTACCATGGCACTGAGAGTTTATATTGGTTTACGTAAGACGTTATGTCGTGCAAAGAGCCAATCTATTCCCATCTTCATTGGCTTTCCATATCTTGCATTAAACAAATCATGACTTTTTAATGTATGCCTCTTTTTATTGCTTTAAAAACATTGATTTCCTTTAATTTAAAAGGAATAGTACTCCATGGAATAGCCACATAGCAGCTTTTAAAAGGGAGTGTCCCCCAGCTCCAGAGTGAAGGAGAGGCAGGTGTTTAGGGTGATGCATTGCCTGGTGATGGGGGCAGGGCAAGGCACAGAGCTTACTTGAGTGTGCTTCATCTGAGCTCCTACCTATTTCTCTGGAGGGGGAATGTCAATGACCCGCCTGCCCACCCTGTGACCTATAGAAACTTTGGGGTTGCCTTTTAGGGGATGGATAGGAAATTTTTAGCTTCATTTCCAGATTGGCAATGCAAAGTGGGGTAATTTGTCACCTATCCTATTTTGGGTTTGCAGGAATTTGCAGTAGAACTATAAATAGGTCAAAATTTTGGGGTGAGTAATGTTGAATGGATGGGGTTAGCAGTGAATCCTTTAGAGCATCTATTGACGAGGTGGCTCTGATTGCCTGGCATGATTCATGTGAATCAGTTGGACATACAGGTTACTTAAGAGACCAGGTTACTTAAGAGACCACGTTACCCCAAGAACATCTGCCCGTCCCACCAGAGCAGACCAGAGGGGCTCCCTAATGGTTCCATCAGCTAGAGAGGCTCGCCTCTCTAGCACTAGAAGGAGGGCTTTTTTGCATCTGCTCCGATCCTGTGGAACCTCCTGCCAACTGAGCTGCACCTCCAGGCAGAGATATTGACCTTTAAGAAAGGCCTAAAAATTTGGCTGGCACAGCAAGTGTGGGGGGCTGCCGGTAGGGCAGCCCCCCTGCTGGCTTATATGAAAGGCTGTTTGGGTTTTAGTTTTAACTTGTTGTGATTGTTAGGAAGGCATTTAAATGTTGTTTAAATGTTAAATGTTGTTATGATTTTAATTGCCATGGGGATGTTTTCATATCTGAGTGTTTTTATGGTGATTGTGAGCTGCCCGGAGTCGCTTTAGTGAGGGGGCAGCGATAGCAAAATAAATAAATAAATAAATAAATAAATACAACTTTGAGGTATTTCCAACATTCATTCATGCAAACAGAGTTGGAGATGGCCTCAATGTTGTCTCCCTGCATAACAGCCAACCTGTGTAGTAGCTGACAAGGATCAGCACATCGCAGGGGCAAGGGTTCACCCATCTGGGCCAGAAAGGGGTGGATTAGCCTTCACTTTTTCTAGTACCAGGTATAGCACTACCAGGCCCTGCCACAGGTTGGGGATTAATGTTTAAATAAAACTGTGCCTTTGGGCAAAGATTGAATTATCATGTCTCTTTATTTCACTGGTAGGGGGTGGAGGGAAGAGGCTTACAGACTTATACTGAGGTTAGCAAATCAAATTATTAGTTAGTTAGTTATTTAACCAACAACCTTTAAAATCTTTCTAGCAGAACTGTGTTAGACCCCTACTTACATTTGATAAAGAAGTCAGTGTGGTGTTTCCTTCTGACAAATAGATCAACTGAAGTAGTTCATCTACAAAATAGAGGATGTTATTTCCATTAAATGCCTTTTTGTCATAAGCAACAGTTTTGTAAGTCTAATGATGAGCAATCACATTCCTTTTTGTTGAATAATGTTTCCATTTTAAAATCACTTTTATACTTACTTGGCCTTAGTAATTATATGTGTATTGTATATTGTGTTATATGCCATTAAGTGAATTCCAGTCTTTTTTTGAGGTATGTGAGATATTAAAATATATTTTACCATTTCCCACCCACCAGCACGTTTTCACGTGCAATGAGGGAATTTGAACTGAGGTCTCCTTAGTCCAAGTCCATCATCCTACCAATATACCAAGTGGCTCTCAAAATGCAGCTATAGTGGCTACTAACTTTGGGATAAGTGTGACTTGGTACAACATCTGTAAAGTTGTAATTTTTAAAGGAATGTTTCCTTGCTTGTACACATCAGTTGGACATCACTACTTAGGTTACTGTATAATTTTCTGGTTCTTTGAACTGTAAAGGGATATTGTAAAGTGAAAATGACTTGACAGTACCCAAACAACAGTAACAAAGCTTTAAAGGGGTGAAAACAAACAACCAAAATTACTGAAGCTGGAACAGATGTTTTGAAAAAAAGTGTACAATATACAGGGCTGTTTAGGATAAGTAAAAGTTTACCTAAGCTAATAGTTCACCTAGGATAGGATGAGGACTTGGGAAACTTGGATTCAAATCCCTGCTCTTTACAAATCTTACTTTCCTTGAAAACTCAGTTAGGGTCACTGTAAGTTGATTTCAGTTTGATGGCACATAACAAGAAAGGAATATAATAGAGATGTATAACTCTATGTATGATGTTATATGCATGATATTATATGAAGGCTTGCCATAAATTGGGACAACTTGATGGTATGTATCAACAACATCAAATGGTGTAGAGAAAGTGAATAGGCAGACTTTTTTTTCCTTTTTCTCACAAATAACACTGGAACATAGGGTTGCCCAGCAAAGCCAAAAGGCCTCCTTCGCTGGACCAGGAAGGAGAAGAGAGAGTGCCGGCAGCTGTATCAAGGCAGGGAGAGGTGGCTGCAAAGACCTTCCATCCAGCCCCTTTCCCAAAGGCCTCCTTTGCTGGACCAGGAAGGAGAAGAGAGAGTGCCGGCAGCTGTATTAAGGCAGGGAGAGGTGGCTGCAAAGACCTTCCATCCAGCCCCTTTCCCAAAGGCCTCCTTCGCTGGACCAGGCAGACGGCTTCAAAAATTGCAGCCCAACTCCAGCCGTGGAGAACAGACACTGCCTTTCCTCCCAGCCACCCCGACGGTGACGCTGTGGCTCGCCAATGCTCCCTGCTCATTCCAGGAGCTCATGCCACCGGCTCCCGGGATTTGGGGCAGGTGGGAGCCATCGCTTCTGCCTCCGCCCTCCCCACCTGGGGGGAAGAAAAAGGAGATGCTGACGCCGCGGCTCGCCAATGCTCCCTGCTCGTTCCAGGAGCCCATGCCACCGGCTCCCGGGATTTGAGGCAGGTGGGAGCCATCGCTTCTGCCTCCGCCCTCCCCACCTGGGGGGAAGAAAAAGGAGACGCCGATGCCGCGGCTCGCCAATGCTCCCCGCTCGTTCCAGGAGCCCATGCCATTGGCTCCCGGGATTTGAGGCAGGTGGGAGCCATCGCTTCTGCCTCCGCCCTCCCCACCTGGGGGGAAGAAAAAGGAGATGCCGACGCCGCGGCTCGCCAACGCTCCCTGCTCATTCCAGGAACCCATGCCACCGGCTCCCAGGATTTGAGGCAGGTGGGAGCCATCGCTTCTGCCTCCGCCCTCCCCACCTGGGGTGAAGAAAAAGGAGACGCCGATGCCGCGCCCCGTCAACGCTCCCTGCTCGTTCCAGGAGCCCATGCCACTGGCTCCCGGGATTTGAGGCAGGTGGGAGCCATTGCTTCTGCCTCCGCCCTCCCCACCTGGGGGGAAGAAAAGGAGACGCCGACGCCGGGGCTCGCCAGCAGTCCCTGCTCGTTCCGGGAGCCCATGCTTGTTGCTGTAACCAGGGGGGGATTGTGGATGGGGTGGGAAGAGAGAGAGTTGGTCCTGCCAGCCAGGAAGGAGGGGCAGCATTCCATCTAGGGGGGTTCCAGGGATCCATATAGGTGCTGTGACGGGCATGGGGCGGTATGGCGGGTACCGTGGGGCGGGCCGCACTCGGGGAATGCGGGTCCAATGTTTAAGTGTGGTCCCTCATTCCAGCCTTGCAGGTACATCTCTGGGCCCTGAGCAGCAGATCCAGAGTGACCCCGCCCTTAGGCTGCTGCTGGTGAATGCCAGGTCGGTCTGTAATAAGGCCCCCCTGATCCAAGATTCTATCCAGGAGGGGCGGGTCGACCTGGCATGCATCAACGAAACCTGGCTGACACCTGAGGATGGAGTACCCCTTTTGGACATGTGTCCAGCTGGGTTCGGTATTTGGCACCAGCCTAGAGGTGAGGTGAGGGGCGGTGGTGTCGCCATTGTTGCCAGGGAGTCTTTGGGAATTGCTAGGGCCACTGCTCCACAAGTGTCTGGTTGTGAGGCCCTGCTTCTACAGTTGGGCCTGAAGGGTCAGTTGGGGATCTTACTCCTGTACCTGCCCCCTTGCAGGGTAAGGGATGCCCTGCCTGAGCTCCTCAAAGCCGCCTCGATGCTGGCGTTGGAGTTCCCGAGGCTTATGGTTCTGGGGGACTTCAATTTGCCATCATTGGGGATGGCTTCTGAGGTGGCAAGGGAGTTCATGGCTTCCATGGCAGCCATGGGCCTGACTCAGGTAGTTCGGGGTCCGACCAGGGGCAGTGGTCACATGCCAGACTTAGTTTTCTTGTCGGAGCAGTGGCAGAGTGATCTGAGATTACAGGACTTAGTCATCTCACCTGTGCCATGGTCAGATCACTATCTGGTGACTCTTGACTTTCTGGGGGCGACGCTTCATCATAGGGAGGCAGGGCCTATTAAAATGGCCCACCCTCAGCGACTAATGGATCCAGATGGATTCCAGAGGGAACTGGGGGATGTTCCTCTGTATCGGCTACACGATTCACCTGAGGCACTTGTCGACCTGTGGAACGGGACGGCAACAGCAGCCTTGGATGAAATCACGCCACTGCGGCCTCTCCATGCCCGTGGGGTTAGGTCATCCCCGTGGTTCACAGATGAACTGCGGGAACTCAAACAGGCAAAGAGACACCTAGAGCGCTGCTGGGCGAAGACCCAGGCTGACTCCGATTGGACACTAGCTAGAGCTGCTATTAGGGCCTACCTAGTGGCGATGGGGGTGGTGAGGCGGCAATACTTCACCACCCTTATTGCCTTCAATGATAACCGCCCAGCCGCCCTGTTCCGGGTAACCAGGTCCCTCCTCGGTAGGGGGTGATTGGTGCCCGGTTGGCACGGTTCGGCTGAGGACTTTGCTGACCATCTGGTGGAGAAAATCGATCGGATTCATTCAGGGCTGAATCCCGGCGTGGATGGGGAGGGTCGGGGGGGGGGGGCACCGGAGCACAGTCTTGCTGTAGGATCTGGGAACAGTTTGATCCTGTTGTCCCTGATGTAGTGGACAGGCTCCTTGCAGCTGTGCGTGCCACTACATGTCCTTTGGACCCCTGTCCCACCTGGTTGGTGAAAGCCTCCAAGGTGGTGACAGGTGGCTGAGTCGGGGTGATAATAAATGCATCATTATGGGAGGGGGTAGTTCCTGCACCACTAAAACATGCTTTGGTGTGCCCCCTCCTGAAGAAAATATCCCTTGACCCAGCTATCCTTAACAACTACAGGCCGGTTTCCAACCTGCCCTTTCTGAGTAAGGTTTTGGAGAAGGCGGTGGCACGCCGGCTGCAGAGTGTCCTGGAGGAAGCGGATTATCTAGACCCCTTTCAATCAGGATTCAGGCCCGGGTATGGTACGGAGACGGCATTGGTTGCACTGATGGATGATCTCTGGCGGGAGCAAGACAGGGGTTATCCATCCATCCTTGCTCTTCTTGACCTCTCAGCAGCCTTCAATACCGTCGACCACAGTATCCTTCTGGAACGGCTCAAAGGACTGGGGATCCAGGGCACCGTGTTGTCCTGGTTTTCCTCTTTTCTGGAGGGCCGTACCCAGTCAGTGTGGTTAGAGAGTGAGAGGTCAAGCCCTAGGCTCCTCAAGTATGGGGTGCCTCAGGGCTCGGTGCTCTCTCCTCTCCTGTTTAACATCTACATGAAGCCACTGGGTGAGATCATTCGTTCCCACGGGGTGCGGTACCATCAGTACGTGGATGACACCCAGTTGTACATCTCGGCCCATGGGGACCCCAGTGATGCTGTTGAAATCCTATCCGGATGCCTGGAGGCCATTGGGGTCTGGATGGGGGCCAATGGGCTTCGGCTGAATCCCAGCAAGACAGAGTGGCTGTGAATAAGGGGCCCCGTGTTATCCAGGGAGTTACCATCTTTGGTACTGGATGGGGCTGTTTTGCCCCAGACAGACCCAGTGCACAACTTGGGGGTCCTTCTGGACTCGCGGCTGCTGCTAGAAGAAAAGGTAGTGGCTGTGGCCAGGAGGGCTTTTGCCCAACTTCGGGTGATTCGCCAGTTGCGCACGCTCCTGGACCGGGGCTCCTTGCTTATGGTCACCCATGCTCTGGTCACTTCCCGACTAGATTATTGTAATGCGCTCTACATGGGGCTGCCCTTGACGACCATTCGGAGGCTGCAGCTGGTCCAGAATGCGGCAGCCCAGGTGATGATGGGATGTGGGCGATATGCCCATGCCTCACCGCTACTTCGGGAGCTGCACTGGTTACCAGTTTGTCTCCGGGTGCAATTCAAGGTGCTGGTTTTGACCTTTAAAGCCCTATATGGCAGTGGGCCAGGATACCTTAGAGACCGCATCATCCCAAGAGTGTCTGCCCGTCCAACCAGAGCGGACCGGAGGGGCTCTCTAATGGTGCCATCAGTTAGGGGTGCACATCTGTCCAGCACCCAAAGGAGGGCCTTCTCCGTGTCCGCACCAACTCTCTGGAACCTCCTGCCAACAGATCTAAGACTTCAAAGAGAATTGCTGCCCTTCAGGAAAGGATTGAAGACCTGGCTGGCAGGGCAGGTGTGGGGCCCGAATGGGAACACGGTCCCCGCCTGCTGGCTTATGTAAAGAATTAAGAACTCTCTCTTCTTCTTTTTATAGTGGGTGGGATGGGTGGGTGGGATATGGGTCTTTTAAAGTGGGTGGAATGTGGGTCTTTTAAAGTGTTTTTATGTGTTTTTAAAACTTGTTGTAATGCCACCCTGAGTCGGGTTCTGCCTGAGTGGGCGGCATATATAAATATGACTATTAAATTAAATTATTAAATTAAATTAAATTAAATTAAATGGTAGGAAATTCAGGATAGATATGTCAATAGTATAAAGAATAAGAACTGTTTAAGACCATTAAGCAAAGAAAGTTCCAATGCCTTGGGCTTATCATGAGGAACAACATAATGTATAGAATACTCCAAATTGCTCTGCAAGGAAAGATCCTTGGAAGAGAAGTCCTGAACATAGGCAGACCTCATGGCTGAAGAACCTGAGAGATTGGTGTGGCATGTCCTCAGAAGAACTGTTCCGAGGAGTTAAGAATGAGAAGACTAGCAGCGTGATGATAGCCAATATCTGGAATGGATACGGCACCTGAAGGAGAACATGCCCAAAACAGAGCCTATCTTCGTAGGGAGGGAAACCGAAGAATTAAGCCAGATAGAAATAACCAGGGAGGAGGTCCTTGCATGTCTTGTTAAACTAAACACTAACAAATCACCAGGACCAGATGGCATCCATCCACGAGTTCTCAGGGAACTTAAAGATGAAATTGCTGATCTCCTAGCCAAAATATATAATCTTTCCCTCAAATCAGGCTTTGTGCCTGATGACTGGAAGGTAGCGAATGTAACACCAATTTTCAAAAAAGGATCCAGGGGTGATCCAGGGAATTACCGACCTGTCAGTTTGACATGTGTCCCAGGTAAAGTGATGGAAACCATCCTAAAAGATAGAATTAATAGGCACATAGAAGAGAAGGCGCTGCTAAAGGAGAGCCAACATGGCTTTTGCAAGGGCAAATCATGCCTCACTAATCTGTTGGAATTTTTTGAGAGTGTCAACAAGCATGTGGATAAGGGGGATCCAGTTGACATTGTTTATCTGGACTTTCAGAAGGCTTTTGACAAGGTCCCACACCAAAGGCTCTTGAATAAACTTACCAGTCATGGAATAAAGGGACAGGTCTTGTCCTGGATCAGCAACTGGCTAAGGGACAGGAAACAGAGGGTAGCACTAAATGGACACTTCTCCAAGTGGAGGGAAGTAAAGAGTGGGGTCCCCCAAGGTTCAGTACTGGGACCCCTGCTTTTCAACCTCTTCATAAATGATCTAGAGGTAGGAGTAAAAAGCAAGGTAGCTAAATTTGCTGACGACACTAAATTATACAGGGTAGTGAAATCTGTGAGAGATTGTGAGGAGCTCCAGAGGGATCTCTCGACACTGGGGGAGTGGGCAAAACAGTGGCAAATGAGTTTCAACATTAGTAAGTGCAGAGTGATGCATGTTGGGGCAAAGAACCCCAATTACATTTATAAACTGATGGGGTCTGAACTCTCTGCGACAAACCAGGAAAGGGACCTTGGTGTCCTGGTGGACAACTCAATGAAGGTGTCAACCCAGTGTGCCTCAGCAGTGAAAAAAGCAAATTCAATGCTAGGGATCATTAGGAAGGGTATAGAAAATAAGTCAGCAAGTGTCATTTTGCCTCTTTATAAATCTATGGTGAGGCCCCACCTGGAATACTGTGTACAGTTCTGGTCTCCATACCTCCAGAAGGATATTATGGAACTATTATGGAACTGGAAAAAGTGCAGAGGAGGGCAACCAGAATGATTAGGGGACTGGAACACCTTCCTTACCATCTGAGGCTGCAACGGTTGGGCCTCTTCACTCTTGAACGACGACGTCTAAGAGGTGACCTGATTGAAGTTTATAAAATCATGCACGGTGTGGACAAAGTAGATAAGGAAAAACTGTTTTCCCTATCGCATAACACTAGAACTAGGGGACACTCCATGAAACTTTTGGGTACTAGTTCTCAAACAAATAAGAGAAAGTACTTTTTCACCCAGAGGATTACTGGTCTATGGAACTCCCTGCCAGAAGAAGTGGTGACAGCTGTCAGTCTTGACAGCTTTAAGAAAGGATTAGACAAGTTCATGGAGGACAAGAGTATCAATGGCTATAATTATGGATACTTAAGGACAACCTCCGGGTTGGAGTGATAGGCAGGATATCTCTCAATATCATTTCCAGGGAATCCTAAGCAGGCATCTGCTTAGGAATACCCTGAAGGAAATGGTGAGCCACTGTGTGAGACAGAATGCTGGACTGGATGGGCTGTGGCCTGTTCCAGCAAGGCTGTTCTTATGTTCTTATGTTCTTATGTTCTTATGTTCTTATGTTCTTATGTTCTTATGTCAATAGTGACCTGGTTCACCTTAGTGCACTGAATGAGGAAGTGCAAAAATATTTCATCTCATGTTGTTGTTGTTCAGTCGCACAGTCGGTTCCGACCCTTTGCGACCCTATGGACCATTGTTCTCCAGGCACCTCTGTCCTCCACCATCCCCCTCAGCACTCCCAGTTCTGTGCCCATTGTGTCTACAATACCATCTAGCCATCTCATCTTTGGCCTCCCCCTTCTTCTTTTGCCCTCCACCTTTCCCAACATCAGGGCCTTCTCAAGTGAATCCTCCCTTCTCATTTGATGTCCAAAATACTTTAGCTTCGTCTTTACTATTAGCCCTTCCAATGAGCAGTCAGTGTTGATTTCTTCTAAGATTGACCCATTTGTTCTCCTCGCTGTCCATGGTACTCTCAAAACTCTCCTCCAACACCACATCTCAAAGGCATCTATTCTTCTGCGTTCAGCTTTCCTAATTGTCCAGCTCTCACATCCGTACATTACCACTGGGAATACCATTGCTTTGACTATTCTAATTTTTGTTTGCAATGTGATGTCTCTGCTTTTCACTATGTTCCCCAGGTTTCTCATGGCTTGTCTCCCAAGAATCAGTCGCCTTTTTATTTCATGGCTGCAATCCCCATCTGCCGTGATCTTTGATCCCAGGAAAGTAAAATCTGTCACTGCTTCTACTTCTTCCCCATCTATTTTCCAGGAACTGATTGGGCCTGTTGCCATTACCTTGGTTTTCTTGATATTGAGTCTCAAACCAGCTTTTGCACTCTCCTCCTTCAGCCCAATCAAGAGGTTCTTTAGGTCTTCCTCACTTTCTGCCATTAGGGTGGTATCGTCTGCATATCTCAGATTGTTTATGTTTCTCCCAGCAATTTTAATCCCATATTGTGATTCCTCCATCCCTGCATTTCGCATTATGTGCTCTGTGTATAGATTGAATAAGCAGGGTGATAAAATGCAGCCTTGTCTTACTCCTTTTCCTATTCCAAACCACTCTGTCATTCCATGTTCTGTCCTAACTGTTGCTTCTTGGTTCATGTACAGATTTCTCAGGAGGCATATGATGTGCTCTGGTATTCCCATCTCTTTAATTACTTGCCACATCTTGTTGTGGTCCACACAGTCAAATGCCTTAGTGTAATCAATGAAACAAAAGTAAACTTGTTTCTGGTATTCCTTTGTTTTCTCCATGATCCAACGTATGTTGGCAATGTGGTCTCTAGTCCCCCTGCCTCTTCTGAAACCGGCCTGCACCTCTGGTAGTTCTCTCTCCACATGTTGCTGAAGTCTGTCCTGTATTATCTTGAGCATCACCTTGCTGGCGTGTGGGATGAGTGCAATTGTTCGGTAATTTGAGCATTCTTTGGCGTTGCCCTTTTTTGGGATTGGGACATATACTGATCTTTTCCAATCCTGTGGCCACTGTTTTGTTTTCCAGATTTGCTGGCATATTGAGTGCAGTAATTTGACGCCATCATCTTTTAGCGCTTTGAAAAATTCGACTGGGATACCATCATATCCACTAGCTTTGTTGTTTGCAGTGCTCTTTAGGGCCTTTATAACTTCGCTCTCCAGGATGTCTGGCTCGAGTTCAGTTTTTTCATCATTGTGGTTATCAGGAGTGTTGAGGTCCTTTTTGTAGAGTTCCTCTGTGTACTCTTTCCATCTTTTCTTTATCTCTTCTGCATCAGCTAGCTCTTTTCCGTCTTTGTCCCTTATCATGGTCATTTTTGCTTTAAATGTTCCCTTTATTTCCCCGATTTTTCTGAAGAGATCTCTAGTCCTGCCTCTTTTGTTGTTTTCCTCCATTTCTTTGCACTGTTCTTTTAGGTAGTTTTCCTTATCTCTCCTTGCTTTTCTTTGAAATTCTGTGTTCAGAAGGTTGTATTTTTTCCTTTCTCTTTTGACTTTTGCCTTCCTTCTTTCCTCTGCTATTTTAAGAGCCTCATCAGACAACCATTTTGCTTTCTTACGCTTCTTTTCTTTTGGTATGGTTTTCTTTGCTGCTTCCTGCATGATGTCCTTTATCTCTGTCCATAATTCTTCTGGCACTCTGTCTATTGCGTCCAGGCCATTATATCTGTTCATCACCTCCACCGTGTATTCTTTAGGGATGCTGTCTAGGTGATATCTGTCTGGTCTTCTTGTTTTCCCTATTTTCTTTAGTCTTAACCTGAATTTTGCGATCAGTAGGTTGTGATCTGATCCACAGTCTGCTCCAGGTCTTGTTTTTGCTGACTGTATGGAGGTTCTCCATCTTTGGCTGCAGAGTATGTAGTCAATTTGGTTTCGGTGTTGGCCATCTGGTGATGTCCATGTGTAAAGTCACCTCTTGTGTTGCTGGAAGAGAGTGTTTGCTATGACCAGTGCGTTCTCTTGGCAGAACTCTATCAATCTTTGCCCTGCTTCGTTCTGTACTCCAAGACCAAACTTGCCTGTTATTCCCTCCACTTTTTGATTTCCTACTTTGGCATTCCAGTCTCCTAATATAATTTGGACATCATTTCTTGGTGTCTGTTCTATGAGGTGTTCTAGGTCCTCATAGAACTGGTCCACTGTGGCTTCATCTGCACTAGTGGTTGGTGCATAGACTTGGATTACGGTGATATTGAAAGGTTTGCCTTGAATTCTGACTGACATCATTCTGTCATTTTTGAGGTTATATCCCATTACTGCTTTTCTTACTCTCTTATAGACAATTATGGCTACTCCATGCCTTCTAAGGTTTTCTTGTCCACAATAGTAGATATGATGGTTTCCAGAGCTGATTTCACCCATCCCTGTCCATTTTAGCTCACTGATGCCCAAGATGTCAATGCTTATTCTTTCCATCTCATTTTTTACCACTTCCAGTTTACCTTGGTTCATTGATCTCACATTCCATGTCCCTATGCAGTATTGCTCCTTACAACATTGCATTTCCCCTCCCCCTTTCCTGTCCCTCCCCTTCCTCCACTCTGTGGTGTTAAGCATCCTGTATCACCTAGCTTGCCCTTTTGTTTTGCCTTTTGTTTTGGTCAATAGGGTTCTCTTGGCAAGATTTATGGCGTGGTTGCCGGTGTCTGCGCCATTTTTCTCTCCTCATACATTTTATCACAGTTTTTAAAAGTTTAAAAACATTTAAGACAACATATTATCATGCATATTATCACACTTTAAAGCACAGTCTCTATGTCAGTTGCTATATTAAGTCATTTTAAAGTCTTTATTGCCTCATGGCAAGAGGCAATAAAATTGGGTGTGTGTGGGTTTAGAGCTATGAGGAATATGTGCCTTTGTGAAATCAATTATTGTATGTGTTGTTGCACAAAATTTAAATAACAATTGCTCCTGCCTTGATGCACAGACTTTTAAAAAGTAGAGTCATTAGATGGGTTGTTTGAATCACTGTTAGCAAATATCCTGATTTTTGTGCTTGTGCTATTTTGTGTATGGGACCAAAGACAATGAAACAGCCGAAGGGTTGGCTTAACACAGGTTTATTGCATGATGATCCGGAGGAACATGAGGTAATGGCGGATGGGTAGCTCAATATATACAGTGGCTATACATTTTGAATGTGGCTCCTCGACAGTCTATTGGTTACTGTCCACGTGACGTCATGGACGGTCACGCCCTTCTTGTCCAGGTGTAGGTGATGGCGGGAATCTTCCCGCGCTGTTGTTTGCTGGTGAGTCTGGGCCAGGAGAGCTTGAACGCTCGCTATCGCCACCAGGTGGTCATTAGCTCACGTCCTATTGCAAGGGCTACAGTTAAGCAGCTGCTGGTTATAATGTTACACAAGCATGGTTACATTGGATACATGTGAATGGATACATTGTAAAAGGTACAGTAATAGAACACAACATCCCTCCCCCCTAGGATGGGATGAAGTCCCTCAGCCAAGATGGCTTATTGCAAACGCGTTTGGGCCGCGATGTGGGCTGACCTGCCCCAGGGGCGCTACTGCTTCCTCATTCCCCGGTCCCTTGTCCTGAAACGGGAGAGGGAGACTTGTTAGAGGCTTGCCGTGGTTTGACGGTTTTGGGGGAAGGGAAAAACTCCATTGTGGGCAGACCGGAGACACTCGGGGCTAATGAAAAACCCCTCTTCTCGCTTGGACGGGTGGGGGACCACTCCGCAAAACTTCCCCGGTTCTGAAAATCAAAATCTAACTCTGTTGGGGTATCCGTATTTGTGGGGAGATCCCGCGGGATATCTATGAGATCGGCTTCCCTTCTCTCTGCTGACCGATCCCGCAGGATATCTACGAGGACAGATTCCCTTTCCTCCCCCCTTGGTGGGGACCCATGGCCCCCCTTTCCTCCCCCTTGGGCTGAACGGGTGGGGGAGAACCCTAACGCTGAGTCCTGTTTCCCGCGGTCCGTGCCCTGCTCATCGGGGACCCTGCGCCGGAGCTGGTCTGCGTGCCGCCTCCAGAGTAGACTGTGCTGGTCTCGACGCGGTACGAGACGGGACCGGTCTGCTCTAAGATGACGCCCGGTACCCAGGCCGGACCCGCGCTGGTGTAATTCCTGCAATACACGGGGGCACCCACGTCGAAACTCTTTGTGTCCTCTATCCCAATGTTCTTCCCCTTGTCCTCTACTCTCGTGGGGTCTAGCCTAGTTAGTATGGTGGTCAGTTTCCTGCGCATAAGCAGCTCCGCGGGGGAGTATCCTGACGCTAGGGGAGTCACTCTGTAACCTAGCAGAAACTGGCACACTTGATGGTTTAGGTCCCCGGGCCCCATGCGCCGCAGCGCGTCCTTGGTGGTACGCACAAGGCGCTCTACTTGGCCGTTTGTGGCAGGGTGGAAAGGAGCGGAGGTGATGTGCCGAATGGCATTGATTTCTGTGAATGCCCTGAACTCAGAGGACGTGAAACAACTTGCGTTGTCGCTTACGAGGGTGTCGGGTAAACCGAACGTGGAGGTAATGGCGGATGGGTAGCTCAATATATACAGTGGCTATACATTTTGAATGTGGCTCCTCGACAGTCTATTGGTTACTGTCCGCGTGATGTCATGGACGGTCACGCCCTTCTTGTCCAGGTGTAGGTGATGGCGGGAATCTTCCTGCGCTGTTGTTTGCTGGTGAGTCTGGGCCAGGAGAGCTTGAACGCTCGCTATCGCCACCAGGTGGTCATTAGCTCGCGTCCTATTGCAAGGGCTACAGTTAAGCAGCTGCTGGTTATAATGTTACACAAGCATGGTTACATTGGATACACGTGAATGGATACATTGTAAAAGGTACAGTAATAGAACACAACATGCTAGTTGTATGCAGAAAAGAAAAAGAAGTTACAGATATTTTGCTCACATAAGCCATAAGATCTGGAAAAAACGAATGGTGTCTTGCTCTCACACTGATGAGAAAACTCTCTCAGCAACTGGAGAAGCTGTAACAAAAGAGTTGCTATTTTGAGACAATTTTTGTAACATTACCAAGGTTTGTTCATATCCATCTGGGTCAGACAAAACTAAATTCTTCTCCATTTCATTGGCAAGATATCTTCACATTCATAAAACTGGTGAGGTTTCTTCTCATCTCTAGCAGCAGATAGATCTAAGGACGTATTTCTGGAGACAGTGTATAATTTAACTAAGAAATTGGTTACAAATTATGTGATAATTGCTGCAGCCTAAGCACAATAAGTGATGGCTAGCTGCAGTTTTTGAAAAAGCACTAGTATTTATTTATTTTTCAAATTTCTATTGCCGCCCAACTCAACACCCTCTCTGGGCAGCTAACAACAATTAAAACAAGCATTACCAACATGACTAAAACCCTTTAAAAACCCATAAAAAGCACCCATGAAATTACCCACATAATAATGAGTGAAACCCCACTTCCAGAATTAGAAGCATGATAGTTCTGAAAACCAGTTACTGGTTGAGAGGGATGGTGGAGGATAGAGGCGCCTGGCGTGCAATGGTCCACGGGGTCACAAAGGGTCGGAACCAACTGTGTGACTGAACAAAAACAAAAACCTTGGAAGACACATATTGCTTATCTTCCTTGCTGACTTCATATCAAAAGATACGAGAAGATACTGAAATCTGTTCTACACAATTATCGCTATTGCAGGAGCCTTAACCAATTTCACATCTGGCTGCTAGATGCCACAGGCTTTTTTTATTGAGCAGGATTTTTCTGATGTCCCTATGCATTTGGCATTCATTGGGAAAGGACAATTACACAATCCTTCTCCTCATGGCTATTGCCTTCCACCAAAGACAGGTCATGATACTGTGAGAAGCATTGTTCAAAGTAGGAGTATAAATCTTATAGCCTCTTGCTCTTACTGAGAAATTGAGGGGAAAGAAAACCCTCTTTTCCCCTTACAGTGACATTTCTTTGAGCGAGAGTTATATATTTTCTGGAAGAAATGCTAAACTGAGCATAATCATTACTATTTCTGTGTTAAACAGCATCTTTCCTGCACAGGATTCACCCAGAAAGGGCAGAAGAAACAAAAAGCTACAGTGGACTATCATAATTCTTGCACACAGTGGCATCTTTTCTGCACATGAGTCACTGGAAAGGGCATTAGGCTATGAAGAATTTGGCAGTTCGTGATTGATAAAATGAAAGCATGGTAAAACTTTGCAAATCACTAGGAACAAGATATTTCTTCAAGCAGTCATTCGGCCCCATGTTTTGAGCTCCATACATGGGAAGAGAAGGAGTTTCTTGCTCCCCACTATTTATAACCATGTGTCTTCACATGGGTTGAGTAGTTTGTAGATGTTCTACAGACCACTAGTAGAGATACATGATTCTCCAGATATTCTTGGTCTTCAAAACTCACCAGTCCCTCCTATGAAACAGAGCAACAGTGAGAAAAGATGAGATATGTTATCCAATGACATCTACAGGGTGGCACATTGCCCACCTGTGGTTTCAGAAGGTAGAATATTTTGTTTTTGTTTTATATTTGAGACTCAAAGTGTCAATCCATATGTGATCTTACAAAGCATGGATCACATTGCCTCCTCCTACTCACCCGTGATCTCTTGATCCTTCCCTTGATCCTTCCACAAGTTCCTTTTAGCACCCTCTCTGGTCTTTGTAGTTCAAAGAGACAGTGTATTTCAGAATTTTATTAAGTTCACCAAGCAATAGTCCTGAGGTAGAACTCTGTGCTAGCAAATATTATCTGATCAGGCACAAAAGAAAGGTATTTTACAGTTCTGAGTGTTGCTTGGTACTATGTGAAAAAATGAATACGTTGCCTATGAATCTTACAGCAACTTAAAATAAAAAGAGTCAGAAATCTAAAACTTTATATGATACCACTCTGGCTGTTAAGCTTAATGGATGCTGTCTGTAGAATGAATCACTCAGATGATACATGGACATAAAGTTTCCTCTCCTGGGCCATGAATTATTGATTGGATTGATGTCAGTTGTTACATCTTCATCACCCACTAAGGGGGGAAATGGATATGAGGAGTGGGCTAAATGTGCATGTAAGAACAGAGCCAACACTGAACTCAAATAAAGCAGGATTTATGAGAGATGAGCAATGATACAATGTCATCCCTGCTATCTATTAAAACATTGTTTGGAGCATTAAATATTCTGAATTCTTACAGTCCACATACACACAGAGCTATCCACACCATTTTAATATGCCAAGCCTATCCTTGAAATGAGCAAACATATTTCATTTATACATATGTGTGTGTGTATTTCTGTAGTGATCATTGTTGTTATGTGCCATCAAGTCAAAATCAACTTATAGCAATCCTAGTTGGTCTTTCAAGGTAAATGAAATGTTTAAGGAATGATTTTGCCAGTTCCACAACCCCAATGAGTTTCCATGGGTGAGAAAGGATTTGGACCCTGGTCTCCTGAGTTCTAGTCTGTGACTTTAAACCATGGGTGCCCAAACTACAGCCCGTGGGCCCAATTAGGCCCACACATATAATTAAGCGGGCCCACAGTGAGAACCCAGGCACTTATGGACACGCCCCCTACCCAGCCCCTTTCTCCCACCACAGGAAACTACAAAATGTTACTTACTGCAGTGGTGGTGACAATCGTGCCTGCTGCTTTGCTCTGCAGCAGCAGGCTGTGTTGGGCATGGTCACTTTGTTTTCAGGCTTTTTGGATGCCCGTTAGCGCTGCAGAACGGCTTGCTTTCCCTGCTGCAGTGCCACTAACGGGCATCCAAAAAGCCTGAAAACAAAGCGACCATGCCCAACACAGCCTGCTGCTGCAGAGCAAAGCAGCGGAAGCTGTGGAAAGAGTCCTCAAACAGGCACAATCGCCGCTGCCGCCACCATCAAAATAGCATTGGGAACAACCTGCCCCCGGCCCCCACAGCTGCATGCTGGGAGTGGGACTGACCTGCTTGACAAAAGGTTTGGGCACCATTGCTCTAAATACTAAACTAGGTATCATAGTCATAACTATAATTAAAAATATAATTATGATTGCACCTAGGACTGTAACTAGAGAGAGAAATAATGTGTGTGAGAGAACTATACAGGCATTCTATTAAAAAGGCTGTTTTAAAAGTGTGAGCAGGGAAAGAATTATACTGTACCTGTCATTCTTTCCACATGAAGAAAGACAGTCCTGAAGGGAGAACAGTTTGCTACATATGGAGCGTGAATGTCATATGAAAAAGTCCCCAAATGGTATTTAAGAGTGGGAAGGGTTAGCAAAAAGCCCTAGGCTAAGACAGTATTTTAAGAAGAAAAATAATGGCTTATGAAAAAGCTGATACTGTATTCTATTTGCAAATTACACAGGTATTACTTTATATTGACAAGCACCACTTTTGATGTTCCTAGGGTGACTGTAATTCACAAGAGCTATCCATGTCACTATGGCAGTGAGAGAGCTACCCTTATATTCATTTTAGGATTTTAGTTGTTGTTCTTGTTGTGTGCCATCAAGTTGGTTCTGAGTTATGGTGAGCTTATGAATAAGAAGTCTCCAAAATGTCCTGACCTCAATAGCTCTGCTCCACCTCTGCAAATAATAGCCCATGGCTTTCCTATAAGAATCAATGCATCTCACATTTGGCCTTCTTCTTTTCCTGCTACCATCCACCTTTCCCAGAATTATTGTCTTTTCCATAGAGCCTTGCCTTCTCATGATGTGTCCAAAGTAAGGATAGTATCAATGTCATCATTTTTGTCTCCAGAGAACCCACTTGTTTGACTTTTTGGCAGTACATGGTATCCTGAAAGATCTCCTCCAGCACCATCTTTCAAACAATTTTTCCTATTGGTTTTCTTTCCTGTCTAGCTTTTGCACCCATACACGGTAATCGGGAATACAAGAGTGTGAATGATCTTTGTCTTTGTCTCCAATGACAGATCTTTACAGTATCTGTCATTATTATCAATACAGTTTTGTTCTTCCCTCTTAGATACTGTTGTGTCTGCTGTCCTACATCATATACTATATTCCCATTCCCAGTTGCTCCCTGACTCCCATTTTATAATCTAACGAACCACATCCCTGCATTACCAGACAAATACCCGAGTTTACAATATT